>CM072999.1:10893269-11505961 GCA_037038555.1 Rhynchonycteris naso | reverse complement strand
AGGAGCATGCGGAGGCGAGAACCACCCCATGATGACCCCAGAGATGCAAGCCAGCCTCTTACAAGGTGAAGGGTGTATCTCTTTACTCCTGTGGTCCCACTGCAATTGGACACCCTCTGAACCCATCAAGGAATGAAGGATGGAGTGAGGGGCTGGAGTCACGAGGCCTGGAGACTTTAGGTGACAACTATCAGACACCTGACTCAGATTGCGCTTGAGCTGTTTAGAAAAGGAAGGAGAAAAGATTGCATTGGTTCTGGTCACTAAGATGCCGAACGGTGCCGCTGGCTTGAAGCACGTCGGAACCTCGGCCTCAAAAGATGTCGCTAGGACACAGTCTTTCTCTGTCCTCCATCTTGGCTTTCTTCTTGAGTACAGTTTTACCACTTGGTGGCCCAGGTTGCTGTTGGGCTGCCCCAGATTTATACTCTCCCACCATAAGGCCAGCTTATAGTAGGGGTAGCCCAACTTGGGTCATGTGCTCACCATGAACCAATCACTGTGCCTGGCAAGCGTAGAGCTCTGATTGGCCAGACTAGAATCAGGAGTCCCCTCTAAAACGGGAGTAGGAAGTTATCATCTCCGCCTGAACCCAACTGGGAAGGAGTTCCCCTTAAAGGGGAGGGGAACCAGATACTGGGGTACTGTTAACAAAAAGGGTGAGGATGGGGGAAGGAGCTTGCAGGCCCAAAGAGCAGCAAATACTCACTTCCCAGAAGGAGTCCTGAGATCTATGTCCAGGGAGGGAAGTGGGGACTCTGAGGACTTGGGAATGAAAAGGGGACCCAGGAAGGAGGCAGAGGGCAAGCTTGGCAGAGGCCACAGCTAAAAGGGGTGCTCAGATCTCTGATCTTGGCCCCTCCCCTGTGGTCACTAGTGCAGGGGAGGAAGAAACCTTCCTCTACTCTCCTAGGCTCTTTAGGCGGGTCTAATAACTAAATCTACATGAGACGAATTCATAAGAGTAAATAACCAAATTTTATTCCATGCATGGAAACACTACATACATGAGAGAGTCAGAGCCACATACATGATAGATTCAAAGGAAAGTAAAATGAGGTATATATGACATTCCGAGTCCTTTAGGTTTCAGAGGCAGTCATTCATTGCAGGACGGTAAGATCAGATGTTCAGTAATTAGATGTTTGCTTTGCCCTAAAGATGGGTCAAAAAAGGTATCTCTGATCATCTCTTATTATGCACAAGGCCTCTATTTAGATTCTTCTAGGTAGTTCTAAAAGTTTCTCTTGAGCCCACAGGGTCTCAGCTGCCTTTACCTCAAAATAATCTGCATATGACAGAGTCACACCTTGGGGTGACTCGTTCTGAACCCCTACATGAGCAACAGGGTCAGGGTAGGGCTTCATCTGGTACCCTCACCCGAGGAATGCCCTCTTTACAGAGCAGGTGAGCAGTGAGTGGGCCCTATGGAGTCCTCCGAGGGAACAAGGCTGGTCCATGGAACCCAGGATTTGAGGGGTGTGTCCCAAGTTTCTCAGCAGTGGCCCAGGGAGCTGAAGGAAAGCTCTATTTGGCGGAGATATGGAAAAGTGGAGTTACAGCTCACACCAGCCTAGAAGGGCTTGAAGGGACTGTTCTAGGTGCTATAGTTGAATAGATCTTGTCCCTGGGGCCCAGAGAAGTCTGGGAGTGGCCATGGGCTTATTTTAGAGACAGTAAAGGACTAATAGTGGCACCCTGGAGTGGGTGCCTTTTTGCCACCCAACCTTTACTTCTCACTTTTATAGATGAGCAAGCCAAGGCTCTAGGACAGGGGTCCCCAAACTACGGCCTGCGGCCGCATGTGGCCCCCTGAGGCCATTTATCCGGCACCCACTGCACTTCCGGAAGGGGCGTCTCTTTCATTGGTGGTCAGTGAGAGGAGCACAGGATGCATCCGCACCCATAGTTCCCATTGAAATACTGGTCAGTGTGTTGATTTAAATTTGCTTGATCTTTATTTTAAATATTGTATTTGTTCCTGGGTTGGGTTTTTTTATTTTTTACTTTAAAATAAGTTATGTGCAGTGTGCATAGGGATTTGTTCACAGTTTTTTTTTATAGTCCGGCCCTCCAACGGTCTGAGGGACAGTGAACTGGCCCCCATGTAAAAAGTTTAGGGACCCCTGCTTTAGGAAGTGACTTGTCCAAGGAGGCTACGCAGCTGGCAGGCCCTGAGGTTAGATCTGAACATAAGGTGATCATCAAAGCTTGTGTTTTCAAACAGGGAGTTACAGTCCTGTCCAGGAATCTGTGGAGAAGATGGTTCCCATCCAGGGAGGTGACAGTTTAGTCTCTGGAGGAGAGGAAAGGTCAATGGACCAGGTTATGAACTAATAAGGGATCTGTAGGAATCTGAGGAGGAAATGAGGTGGCTGGAGCAGTCAGGGTGGCCTCCTGGAGGCTGTATATTTTTTTTTTTAACAATTGTTTGGGATATAATTAACACAACATACAATTCACCTACTTAAAGTATATAACTCAATGTTTTTAGTATAGCCACAAAGTTATGCAACCATCACCGCAATCAATGTTAGAACATTTTCTTCTCCCCAGAAAGAAACCCTGTAACCATTAGCAACCATTCCCCTTTCTTCTCTCCTCCGCTAGCCTCTGGCAACCAGCAGCCAACTGTCTCTTTGGATTTGCATATTCTGAACATTTTGTATAAGTAGACTCCAACAGCATGTCCTCTGTGACTGGCTGCTTTCACTTAGCATAACGTTTTCCAGGTTCATCCACGTAGCAGCATGTCGACCCTTTTCATGGCCTAATAATATTCCATTGTATGGATATACCACATCTTGCTTACTGGTTCATTAATCCATGGACATTTGGGTTATTTTCACTTTTTTTGGCTATTATGAATAACAACACTATGGACATTCGCGTACAAGGCTTTGTGTGAACATGTATTTTCTGGGTAGATACCTAGGAGTGGAATTGCTGGGTCAGATATCTTGCCTTTTGAGGAACTGCCAGACTGTTCTGCTGAAGCTACTGCAGTATTTCACATTCCTTCTAGGAGGCTGCACTTCTAATGTAGTTCTCTCCAGTTCCTGCCAGTCTGATTTGGTGGAAATGTCAGGAAAGATAGGGAGGAGTGTGGGGGAGGGGGAGAAAAAGAGCAGGGCAGAGGCAGGGAGGCCTCTGGAGGCTTTCACCAGAACCACAGGCTTCAGTCCTGTCTGCGCCTTAACTTATTGTGTGGTCTTAGGCAAGTCACATCCTGTTTCCTGATCTATAAAACAAAGGTGTTGACCAGTCCGTCTCAACTAGGCCCCCAGGGACATTTGAAATGTCTGGTGAGATTTTGGGTCATCATACGGAGCGAGTGATGCTTCTGATGTCTGGTGGACTACATAGCCTATAATGCGCGGGAGGCTCCAACAACAAAGCGTTATCTGGCCCCAAATGTCAATAGCGACAAGGCTAAGAAACCTCCCATTAGACTTAGGTGCCTTCGAAGTACCTGGTCACTGTGAAATGTTCTGAGGGCAGCACCCCACCCCCCACCCCACCCGGGGGCTCAGAAGGCATTTTTTGTGTGTCCAGGCAAGTAGAATAGAGGCCTCACCATCCCACTAGAATTGCTAAAGGGTTGTATACTTCCAAGATGACTGGTTTTCTCCCTCAGCTCCCATCTAGGTACGGCAGCCAGGACAGGTGAATTAGGTCCCTGACTGCCTTGTAAGGTAGTGAGCTCATCGTCAGTGGAGGCATCCAAGAAGTGTGGCCACCTGTCAGGGATGTGAAGGAGGCGCTCTGCTTGGACTTGGGGGCTCCTCCGAGCGGGAGGCAAGGCCGTGGTTCCTTGCCGCGAGTGCCTTGCGCAGAGCTCTCAGCCTCCCCATCTGCAGGTCCGCGGTCCCGGAGGGCGGGAGCAGGGAGCGCCTTCCTTCCCACGCGACCCTTCGCCAAACTGGAGACAATCCTGAGTTTCCGTCCCGGCTCTCCCGGAGCCGCCGGGGCCGCAGCCCCAGCCTCAGCCCCAGCCCGCGGAGGCAGCGCCGGCGGTTGGACGTCCGCGCCCTGCGCCTCCGCGCGGGACCGCCCGCCACCAGGCCCGGCCCCGGGGGCGCGGCCGCCGGGTTTCCGCGTGCCCCAGAGGGGCTCCGGGCAGCGAGCCGCGGCCAAAAGCCTTTTGACAAAAAAAAAAGCACCAAAAAACAACCCTTGACCACCAAGGCCAGCCTCTTCCTGAAAGCCCCGCTCGCGCCGGGACAGGAAGTAGAAGGGAGCGGGCGTCCCGGAGCGCGGCGGCGGTGGCGGCTTCCCACTCTGCGCGCGGCGGCGGCGGCGGCGCCCGCCCGGCCCTTCCCGCGGGCCGGCGCTAGGGGCATGCGGGCGCCCGGGCCACCGCGGCCCGCGCCGCCGGGCGCCTGAGCCCTCCGTCCACGTCTGCGAGCTGCCGGCGGCATGATCCGACGGGCCGGGGCGCTCGCGCGCGAGGACCCCGCGGGGTAAGTTCGGAGCCGCGGCCGCTCCCCCTGGGTGACCCGGTTCCCGCTCGGCCGCGTCCTGGCCGCCGCACCCCACATCCCCGCCCCCGAGAGTGCTCGGAGCCTGGGCCACGGGACCTTGGGGTGTCGGGCTGACACCCACGGCCAAGGCCGGACCCTCAGTTCTGCACGGAAGGCGGCGGCCCTGGTGACTGCGGGACCCGGAGACTTGGCTAAACTTTCAAGCCTAGACGTCGCCCGCTGGAAAACCAGCGGCACGTTCGGCGGCTTGGCGCGCGGATGCAAGAAGGGCGTCTCTACCTGTCAGAGCCTGGGCGGAGGGAGTGTGTGGACGTGGCCCGTCCCCGGGCTCCTGTCCCGCCTGAACTTTGGATACAAACACACGCGCTCTCAGCCCTACCGGCTTCCGCACCCGCCGCTCCGCCTGCCTCCCCAGGTGTCCACAGGCGCTGGCGCCGGGCAGGACGTGGGGTCGGGGCCGGGGTCCTCGTAACTTTGGGCACCCGCGGTACAACAATGATCAGCCCGCCCAGACCGAGTACCCACCGGGACCCCCTCCCCCGCTCCTATAGCGGGTCTGAGGACAGTGACCTTTGGGACCGGTCTTTGCCAAGCCTGGTGCTTGGGGAGGGAGCAGGGAGCGTGTGGGCTGAGGGTGGCATGACAGCATCTCTGAGGAGAAGGAGCAGCTTGGGGTGAGTGAAGCCGAACAGGTTTGAGAACCGGGTCTCTACAGTGTTCTAGTTTCACCACATCTGCAATCTCAGCCTTTGGGACAGTGCTCTGGGAGCATTCCACAGAGAGGGTCCCCTGCCTCCCTCAGCCCAGTGCGAGTCCAGGGAAAGCCTGGGCAGGGGAGGGGGGTTCGGGAGGGATTCAGAAGCCCTGGGTTTGCAGAGGGAGTCCTAGGAAAGACTCTTAGAACACTTCTGGGTGCCAAGGTTGATGGGCACCTCTAGGTGCCCCATTCCCATGTTTTTGGTTTAAAAGTCCTGAGCCTGCTTTTGTGATGGACCCCCAGCCGCTGTCCTGTCCGGGCTAGCTCCAGGACCTCAATTTGCAAGGCCTCAGTCCTCTGCTCCTTAAAAACAGGAGCATTGGGTTGATCTTGTGTGGTCCTGAATTGGGAATGGGGTAAGGGGGCAGCTGGAGGTGACTGGCTCTCTCTCTGGTGGGTGCATGGCTTGGAGGGGCCCTTAAATTCATCTAGATCTGAATGCCTCCCTCCAGTCTGCCCCAGCATAAAAATCTGCCTGTATGCTTTCCCTTGGAAGTGACTTCTGGAAAGACAAATGCCACCCAGTGGGAGGAACTGGGGATTCCAGGGCAAGTATCTGACACACCCAATACAGTATCGGTGGTTGGAGCTGGCAAGGAGTTTCCGGTAGAAGGAAAGGGAGGTGAGGGGCCAGCTTCCTGAACACTCCAACTTCCCGTTTTCCTCCCAGGAATGACTTAGCCTGACCCACTTCCTCTTGCTTTTCTTTGTTCATTACTGGGCCGGGCCTGTTACTTAACTTCTCTGTGCCTCAGTTTACTGACCTATAAAATGAAGACGGGTAATAGTAACTACCCCTTACAGTTGTTTGGAGAATTAAGTGAGATAATGCATAAAGAGTTTTGCACCTTGGCCTTTGGGTAAACTCTTAATCGTTTTTATTGTTACTGTTGTTATCATTTGTTGAGTATAACCCCTGTGCTTGCAGCGGTCTAACTTTGAACAAGAGACCTGGTCTTAGCCGCGTCTGTAAATTGGGACGATGCTAACACGTATTCACAGGACTGTTGGGAGGATTGGATGAGCTAAGGGTTAACACACCAGCTCGGGCCTTCCTTTAGAACAGTGCCTGGCACACCCTAAGTGTTAGATGGATATTGGTTTGTTGCTGAAAATGTTGCTTTATTTAAGAGGACCTTTTGGTTTGGAAGGATTCCTAGATCACATCTTATTTAACCTTACACCAGGTACAGGAATCCCTTTGACAACAGTCCTGAAAGGTCCTTGCATACCTCAGTGACAGAGAGCTTGCCGCCACTGTCAGAGGCAGCCCTTCTGACGGGCACATAACCTAAGAAATGAATTCCTCAAACTTGGGTTGCAGTCTGCCTCCTTCTGACATCTGTCATTTGAGACCCTGTTCTTCCCTCGGGAGCCCAATCCTTCTTGACTCCCAAGTACCAGAAGGCGGTTCTAGGGTGCATCCCTGCACCCCTTGTTCCCTGGGCTGCATGTCCTGGATTGCTCCACCCAATGATGATGAGCAATCATCTATGAGCCCTCACCCCCACGCACCCCCACACATGCTCATACTCTGACAGGTCCCCAGTCCTCGGCTGGGCTCAGCTTTCCACCTGGCTTCTCAAAGCCCCCTCCTTCTCAGGGGTAGGAAATGGGTGATCAGACAGCTAGGGGAATGCCTCCCACCCTCACCCTCAGGGACTATGATGGTGTCACTTGTGTGCTGGCCCCTCGAATAAGAATGTAAGGATCTTGGCAAGCAAGCCCTGTCTGCTTGTTTAAAACGTCGACTGGGGACAAAGCAGAAGCAGATAGGCTGCCCAGTAGTACCCTAGCCGCGGACACTTTTTCTCCCTCCGTTCCAGGTTCTGCTGATTTATTCAAGGTTCATTCAGCAAGTAGTGTCTGCATTAGGTGGGGCTGGGGACCCAGCATTTAACCGAGACCCTGCCACTTGTAGCTGACATTCTCAGGAGAAGGGACAGAAAGTCAAGCTAAAGGGTGTGGGGAACCCAGAGGGGCTGTTCTGAAGCAGGTGGTCAGGGAAGTCCACTCCAAGGAGGTGGCATTTGTCAGAGGCCTGAAGGAAGTGAGGCCAACCTGCGGGGATGTGATTGGCCTGCTGGGAACTGTGAGGTCGGTCAGGGAGCCGGAGTGGAGTGTGGGAAACAGGACAGACGAAGGCTCATGAGGCGGGGGACACCTCTGGGGACTGCTCTGAGGGAGCCAGGGGCCACGGTGGGGTTTGGACAGAGCAGTGGCCTGGTTTGGTTTGGGGCTGTACTGAGGACAGGGCGTTGGGGAGAACAGAAGCAGAAGCAGGGAGACCCGCAGGGAGGCCCTGCGGTGGGGTGGGGTGGGGTGGCCAGGATAGAGGGCTGGGGCAGGACCGAGTGGCAGCAGAGATGGGAGAAGCTAGAGCACAGGATGTGCCGATGGCTCGGAGGTGAGGTGGGAGAGACAGAGGCCTCGAGGATGACTCTGGTGAAGCGGGGACAGTCCACGGGCCAGATGCCGAACTCTGTGCAGGGGTCACTGAGGATGCACGCCCTCAGAGCCCACACTTTCATATGTTCGATAAATTGAGGGCCTGCTTAAGATTTCATTTGAGAAAGGATTCTACTCTTGGAAAAAATGTGGCCGTCACAGACCTGATCCGATCCCCTAATGTAATAATGAGGAAATGGAGATTCCCGAAAGAGGAAGTGCCTTACCCGTGGTCTCTGGAGCCCAAAGTGGAGCTGGGCCAAGGACTCAGGTTGGCACGAGGCTGCCTGGGCACAGCCTGCTTTCTGTGTCGTGCCTGACAGAATGCAGGAGTCCTGCTGAACCCCTTGATGAAGCCCCTCAACAACTCTAGCCTCTAGGACAGGGAGCTTCTCTGGGGTGGGGCCCACCCGGAACAGAGGCCAGTGATGCGTCCAGGGACCCAGCTCCCAGCCCCAGCTCTGCCCACTGACCTGGGCCTGTTTGCTTTCAGGGGCTGGTGCTCCCAGGGGGTCCTGCTGGCACTCAGCAGGGAGACCCACTCCACTGACCCTGAAAGAAGCTCTGGCTGCGGGCTCACTGCCTCAGGCCCTGAGAAGCCCCCACCTTCCCCCTGGGAAGCACGTGGGAGTACAGGGGGTGGGGCTCAGGGTCTGTTGGGCTGTGGGAGTCTCCGCACATGTGTCCTGAGGCCCTCCTTCCCATATCCCCTCCACTTGATAGGCCCTGTCCTGGGCCTGGGGCCCTGTTTGGTGATCTATTTTCTGAGGCAGCAAGTATTAAAGCTTAGATACAGGGACACCTTCATTTTAATCCAGGACATCAGGAAATGAAAAGTAGAAACCAACCAGGGATAGGAGCTCCATTTTATAGACAGGAGTCTGAGCGGTCGGGCCTGCGGCACCTCCCAGCCACAGGGCCAGAGCAGAGGGAAGAGAGGACCGACTGTGTGATAACCACAGACTCCATCCTGCCCACCCCCCGCAGCCTCTCTCACGAGTGAGAGGCCTCCCCTGGGCTCATAGCATCCAGGCCCTGGCAACTGAGCAGATGGGGTAGGCAGCGTCAGCAGGGGAGGGCAGGCCTAGAGGAGCTAATGCCTGAGCAGTGGCTCGGAGGTGAGGCAGAATAGAGTGGTACCCAGAAGGGACAGAGGGAGGGAGTCAGATAATGGGGAGTTGAGGGGAGTAGTTTGACCTGGGATTGATACAAAGGGCAAGGGTAGGCAGGGGTTACCCATGGGACCCTATCCTCAGTGCCTGGGTGACTCCAAGGGCTTAGGGCACCTTTTAGTCCAGAAAGAGCCCTAACATGAGTGAAGGGACCCAGAAAGGACCCAGACTTCCTGTTGCTCCCCTCTTCCACCCCCACCCCCCACTAGGGAGTCACCTGCAGAAGGGAGTGAGGAACCAGGAGTCATCACATGCTAAGCAAGTCAGTTTAGGGATAGTGCCTCTCTGGTGGCCAGCTCTGGAACTTCCGGTTAGTATGTCTACCTGTCACCCTGAGCCTGCTTGTCCATCCTGCCGCCCAGTGGTGGCCAGCACAGGGGTGTTTTCTTTAAGGTTGGAGCTAAAGATAAAAGTCACAACTTTAATGACTTTTCGAAACTGTTGATCTCCCCTCTGTTCCCCACGCCACCCTCCATGACCCCTTCTGGTGGCAGAGCTTTTACTGCTAGAGACAGATGACAGCTACTCCAGGCCAGGTGGGGAAAGAAGCTTGTCTCCCCACAACCCCCTAATCACTCTTAGCTAACACAATCTTATATTTAAAAGACCCCTTGAGGACTCCCTACCCGACTCCAGCCCTGCATGAAGCCTATGCACAGCTTCACCTTTCCGTCCTTCCTGACATGCCGAACTGCCCACAGCCTCCTCGCCTTTGCCCACGATGCTGCTACCTCCTCCATGAAGCCTTCCATCCATCCACCAGTTCACAGAGATTTCTTTTTGAATACTCAAAAACGTTTTTACATGAAGTACGTATTTGCCTAGCAGTTTTAGAGAAGCCAGACTCCTATGATATCATGTCTACCTACTTAGATTATAAAATTCCAAAGAAAAGGGATCAGATTTTTTAGTTCTATATCTTTCCGACCTTCATACAGTTGGCCCTGCGTAGATGCTTGAGGATGATGATATACTGAATGGAATTTTAAAAATCCTGTAACATTCTCTTGAGTGTCCTGAAGCATCTGAACTCTGGAACTATTTGCAAGGCAACCAGACCTCAGGGTGGGTCCCGGTGGACTGGGAGGTGAAGAGCCCAACTCCCCATCTGCAGCATCCTCCTGAGGCCACCACACCCCTCCCCAGTCTGGACAGGGAGGGTAGCTGACAACCCAGGGAAGACCCCGAGTAGCCCCACTCCCAGTTCTGCTCCCCACAACCCCTCGGGCATCTGAGCTCCCCAATCATCTCTGGGAGGGAAGGTAAAGCCAGCTCGCAGAGAGATACTGCACCCTCGGACGAGAGAATGGAGTTAGCTGGGTGTACGGGTTCCGGGGGACCCCCGTCTGGGTCAGTGGGTTCCAAATGCAGGTCTGTGGTCCACTGAGCACCTAGGAAAATAAGGGTGTCTTGTTGCTGCTGTTGTGTGTGTGATGGGCGTGCGTATCAGCCAAGCTTGCCTGGCTATCTTTTCTCAGACAGAATTGTTCTTTGTTCTGAGATTAGGTCTTTTTTGCCATATAAGGCCTCTTTTCTTTCATGAAATGACTGGAGAAGTTGATGGTGGTTGTTAGTTTTTAATGTGTTTTTAGAAAATAAAAGGTGGCCGAACGAAAGTCTGAAAAAGTCTGGTTGCTTCTGTGGAATCGATCCATTTTGTGCCCCTTCCCTTCCCTGCAGTGCCCTGTCCCCGCCGCTGGCCAGGCAGTTAGCATTGTCCTAATTGCATCGCCCAGTGCTGATTGGGAAGATGCTCGGGTTACATGCTGTAGGCCATGGGAGGGGGGGTGCTCTGGCTGGAGGTATCTATCTGTACGGCCCCTCTGGGGATTTGGGACTGTCCTCTGGCTGGAGGTATCTGTATGGCCCCTCTGGGGATTTGGGACTGTCCTCTGGCTGGAGGCATCTCTGTACAGCCCCTCTGGGGATTTGGGACTGTCCTCTGGGAGGCAAGTCTTTTACTTTCCGGGCCTGCCTCCCTGTTGAAAGGAACTCAGTGATGTCCAAGGTCCCTGCTGAGTCTGACACTCAGTGATTCCCTGGTTACTGTCCAACAGGCAGTGGAAGCTGGTATCCTAGAGCAGCCTTGGAGTTCAGGGGATTGAAGCCCCATTTGGAGACGGGGCACCCTCCTTCTGTCAGCCTACAGAACAGTCTAGAACATATGGATACACTTTCATTAGACAAAGACCCATAAAGGAGACTTCTGGGTCATCACCCTGAAAGCTGATACTTGAAAGGAAATGGTTTTTTTGTGTGTTTTTTTCACTGCTGAGGGTTTGTTTTAGGACAGCTAGTTTGGGATAAGTCCGCTGGTTTGGGGAGCCCACTCTGGGAAAGGCCCCGCCTGCCCGGTAGACCTGGCCGACTGATGGCGGGCTGGGAAGCTATGTTGGAGGGGCCTCTCGGAGTGGGGCGGGGCCCGTGAGGCGGCACCTTTCTGACCATTTTGTGTGGGAGCCATGGTGATGCGCAGGGGATCTCAGGCAGCGGCGCTTCACGGGGTCCCTGGCCGGAAGGTTGTCCCTGTCAGGACTCTGGGGGGACACGTTCAGAGGAAAGACCTTGCTAGGAAGGCACAGACTGAGGGAAGGGCCTCCCCAGGGCAGGCACACCATTACTGCCCCGGGGCAGCCCCTCCCTGTGTAGGTGGGGACAGCTGATGACACTGTGTGCCTGCACTCCCACTGCCACCACACACACACACACACACACACACACACACACACACACACACACACACACTACGGTAAAGCCAGCCCCTGCCATCCTGCCCTGAAGGAGAAGAGAGAGGTGGGTGGACACAGAAGAGCCCTCCCCTCCGCCTGGGTGTCCACAGAGCGGTGGGGAGGACCTTACTGACTCCATACCTGTGTGGCTGCCGACCTCAGGCCTTGGCTAGAAGAATCTGGAAGACACCATCATGGCCTCTGCCTCTGGCTCTCCCGCCAGCCAGGAAGGCCCCTGTGCAGCCTCAGGTGTCCTCTCCCCAAGGGTGGGCTCGGGGGAGGTTCCCGGTGGCGGGAACAACTCTGGAGGTCAGGAGCCACTAATTCCTGGGGGTGCCCTGCCCCCGTCAGTACATGTTTGAACAACAAACCAGCTCACTATAAAATGTCAGTTCCCTTTTAGAAGAAACGGCGAGGGAGCGGTTGTGGTCAAGGCCTGTTGCCGCTGTGTGCACAGTGGCAGAGCATACTCAGGCCACATCCTCTGGGGTAACTGAGCCAGCCTCAGAGCAAGGCCCCTGCACCCTCTGTCCTGGGGCGGGTGGGCGGGCGGAGTGAGGCTCCCCCCGGAACCGACCCACCCACAACCTGGGGCCAGGCCAGGGAGGCCAGAGAGGGCACCTCTGAGCCTGTGTGTGAGGGACCGCCTGCAGGGCTTCCCTACGGGACACTCCCCAATGGAAGTGGACCCATTTCATCACCAATTCTGGGATCTTTATCAAAGCGAAGGACCTTTTATTCCTTAGGTAAGAGATGGGACTTCAGATGCCAAACCCCGGCCTGGCTCATTGACGAACATTCAATACCAGGTGTCAGGGCTGAACAAAGAACCTGTTTTCTGAAGACAGGAAGGGGGTGGGGAGCAGACGGACAGCCCAGAAGAAGGAGAGTGGACACAGTGGTAGCAGGGAAACCCTCCTGCACCGGTTTCCCAGGGCTGAATTTTCCCTGGGTCAGTAAGCGTGCCTTATTCAACCACCTCCAGGGACCAAAAAAATAAAGGCCTTTGCCTCTGAAATTTACAATCTGACTATCTCTGGCTAAGGGAGCAAGTTGTCAAGGAGGAATTCACTGGGGACCTCTTTCCCCCACCTCCGTGTCCCCAGCTTCCTTCGTCTCAGTCAATGTCAGAGATTGATACTGCAAATTACTCTAGGGATATTGCAATTCAAAGCAAGGACTTAGCTGTCTACCTGTGACAGCTGATGGCAGCATTTATTATGCTTGCTTCTTTCTGTTCTTGCCAGTTTTGACGGAGCAGTCATCTAAAATATATTCAGATTCTTTTCTCAACTAATGTCTTTCTCATCCATCTTCACACATCAATCCACACATCCAACTACCCATCTATCCATATATCTCCCTCCCTTTCCTTCCTTCCTTCCTTCCTTTCTTCCTTCCTTCCTTCCTCCCTCTCCCCCCCTTTCCTTCCATCCATCTACCCACTCACTCACCTACCTACCCACCCAGCCATTTATCCATCCATCCATCCACTCATCCATCCACCCATCCATCCACTCATCCATCCATCCATCCATTCATCCATCCATCCATCCATCCATCCATCCACTCATCCATCTACCCATCCATCCACTCATCCATCCACTCATCCATCCACCCATCCATCCACTCATCCATCCACCCATCCATCCACTCATCCATCCACCCATCCATTCATCCATCCATCCATCCATCCATCCATCCATCCATCCACTCATCCATCCACCCATCCATCCACTCATCCATCCATCCATCCATCCATCCATCCATCCATCCATCTACTCATCCATCCATCCATCCATCCACCCATCCATCCACTCATCCATCCATCCATCCATCCACCCATCCATCCACTCATCCATCCATCCATCCATCCACCCACTCATCTGTCCACCCATCCACTAAACATTTGTTGAACATATAGGAATTTCCGGCTTACCTACTAGGAAAAAGAGAAACATGCACGTAATTAAAGTAGAGGACCCTATCTAAAAACCTGCCATTACACTTAGCTGTGGTGAACAGGGAAGAAGAGGAGGCACCTGGATTGGGTCTTGAAGGGTCAGTCGGGTTTTAACAGCTGGAATCGGGCATATGCCCAGAAGGATATCCCGGATGGGAGGAAAGCACAGAGCAGGAAAGTGGGGAGTCACAAGTTGGGTGTGGGAGTCCTGAGGAGCCTGCCTTGGGGACAGAGAGGGAGGTTCTTCTGTGTGTGATGGACTCAGAAACAGCACTGGGGCCCCCTTGGCTACAGGTGGAAGAGTTTGGATCTCTCCAGGGGTTGTGAAGACCATGGGCCTGCTCTCCCACTCACTGCACCTGTTCCTGCCAGGACACCCTCTCCTCCTTCGTCAAGTGGAGCCATGATCGCTGCCTCAGAGGGCTGTTGCCATGATCCCTTGAGAGGGTGTTCCTAGTGATTTGGTCTGTGACACCAGTAGGGAGCTGTTTCTTGTATGTCTGTGGAAAGTGTGTGTGTGACATGTAAAGCATCGAATGCGTTGTTAGCCTCTTTGCGGCTAAATCTAGTTCAAGCGCATGCTTACCTAATTTCGATCTTGGTGTGCACAGTTCTGATGTGTGTGTGTGTTAACTGGGGTTCCTCTAGTTTCACATAGCGTTATTTCTCATACACATTTCTGTACGCGCTGCTGTGGACATGGTTGCCGTTGGCGTACATATGTGTCAACTGCTTTCCAAGTCCCCTCAGTTTTAAAGGAAGCTCCTGAAATTTATGTGGGCCTAGGGTTTGGGACTATTTCCTTGAGCTCTATCACCATCCTGGAGTATTTGAGTTCAAGGGCAAAACAGAGCCTGTTGATTGGCCCCTAATTTCAGCTGCATGTAAAGTATAGCTGAATACTTACCAATTTCCTTGCAGCTAGGTGTGGCCCTGTGATTAAGTTCAGGACAGTGAAATATGAGTGGCGAGTGCAATTTTCTTGGAGCTGACCTTAAAGAGAAGGGGCATACCTTTTTCTTCCTTCCCCTTTCCTGATGGGTGGAATGCAGACGTGATGACTGGAGTTGAAGCAACCATATTGGAGTCTGAGGTGAACTTTAGAATGGAAGCCATGCAGGATTCAAGACATGTTGGAACATCCTCCCAGCCCAGGACTACTTATCCAGGCTTTTATATAAGAGAGGAATACACACCTATCTTATGTATCACTGTTATTTTAGCTTTTCTGTCACAAACTTAATCCTAATGAACACAGAAAGTTTTGTCTCTTGTCACATGGCACCAGGTTATATGTCAGAAATACTACAGCTGATTTTCAGGGTTCCCTGCCAGTGTATTTCCTCATGGAGGTGGTAGAGGAGTGGAGCAGAGAGGCACCTTTGCATTGACTAAGGCTCTTATTTCAAGGAATAGACTACGAACAATGTTTGCAGAGTGGGTGTTTGTGAGGTTTAGATTTCACAAGAAGCTTCAGACTAGTTATTTTGGTTTGGGTTCTGACTCCCAAATTGTGTGCTTTGACAGGGCTCAGTATTGCTGAGCATGGCCGCCATGTCCCTTCCTTCAGCCTCAGTTTCCTGATCTGTGCTTTAGCTGGAGAAGTCTCCTAGGTTAAGTGTCCCTGTGCTCCGTCTGAAATTGGGGCTCCCCCCACATCAGCACGAGGAAGGCCAGGACCCGAACTGAACAGTGCCTGGGTCCTTGCTGGAGGCCAGCATTCATTCATTCATTCACTCATTCACTCACTCATTCACTCATTCACTCACTCATTCATGCATTCTTCATTTATGGCCTCTTTGGTGAGCACATGCTGGATGCCAGGAGGGTTTGAACTAACCACTGACCACTGTGGAGGCCTTGAGTGTCACCTCACCTTTCTGCCCAGCCTTGGGAAAGGTTTGTCCTGAAATGGATGAGATTTGACTTCCCTTTCCCAGGGAGGGCACAGGCTCATCCGGAACCTGTAAGAGCCTGTTCTGAGCTGCCCTCCCAGAGCCCCAGATGGGCCTCCCACAGCATAGGAAGGCCCTCGGCCGTGTCTGAGAGGCCCTGTGTGGCCAGGGATTGAGCAGGGTGGCCAGTCTCGACAGGCTGGGCAAATGTGGAATGACAGGGGTTTTCTTTCCAGTAGCTGAAGCAGACCCCTCCCTCTCTCATGTTGTCAGGCATCAGAGCTCAGTGTTGCTCTGGAGACCCCGCCCCAGGCCCTGCTCACAGATGTGAAGCTCAGAGAGGAGGAGTGGGTGCCCTGGAGTCTCGAGGCTGGATCCAGGTTCTTTCCCAGGCTCTATGCGGACACCTGGGCCCACTCCTTTGTGGCCAGCACCGGAGGGGGGGGACACGCACTGGCCTTCCCTGGCCACCTCCCCGTCCAGCCTGTGGGAAGTGCCAAGCTCTCTCCTCTCTCAGGGACCAAGCACATATGTCCACCTCCTGCAAGAAGCCTTCCAGGCTGTCAGACCCTCAGGGTGCTGCGCACAGTTGGGCAGGTTGTTCACTGCACAGAGAGGCACCTGGCTGGGAAAGAAGCAAGCGGGGGCTGAAATGTCATTCCTGGCCCTGTGTGATGTCAGGTGTGTGTGCGTGCGCACATGGGCGCATGCGACGAAATTGGGTGGGGGACACGCATCTACAGGGAGCAAGCAGCACCTTTCTCTGATCTACACAGAGGCACTGCGTAGGCCCTCAGCGGCCCCAGCCAGCGGAAGACCCATCGGCACCCTTGAAGCCCCATTCCCCGCACCTGTCACGGCATATTCTCTTTAGGGACCTCACTAGACTGTAAGTTCCTGAGGTCAGAGGGAGCGACTCCTCCCGAGGGAGCAGGGTGTCACTGCCAGATCAGCACTGCGGTGGGCACAGAGTGACCGACCCAGAGAGCTTGAGCAGTAGTGAAAGGGGGTGGCTGGTCAAGCTGTCAAGGTCAACTCTGGGTGGGGGCCTCTAAGAGCAGGGGCTGTGCCGGAGATACCAGAGACACACCTGGCCTAGCCCTTGGCCCAGCTCTGCAGGCCAGGTCAAGCAGGGCACAGTGTGGGGTGGTGGTCAGAGCCCCCAAACTCCTCCCCAGCCACTAGACTCCCACCCAGCACAGTGTCCTACTTAGTGCTGCTCCAGCAGCAGCCCGACAACTCATCTTTGTTCCAAGGTCCTCAGTCTTGTAGGGACACAGGAGTGACATGCAGTGCTGTGCCTATGGGGCGTGGGACGGTCACCTGCAGTACTGGGGTCCCCAGTTGAGGGATACCCCGCTTAGGCTAGGGCAGCGTCTGGGAGAGCTCCCCTCGGAAGATGGGAGCCGAGCTGAGCGATGTCTGGGAGTTTCCCAGGTAAACGTGGAGAGGGCTGAGTCAGCATGGCCGCGCTGGGGATGCTGTGTGGGCGTGGGCGTGTGCCTGGCATCTGCACTCTGTGTGGATGGAGGGCGGGATGTGCGGGAGAGGGAACCCGACAGCAGAGGCTGAGGCTGTGAGGCTGTGTATGCTGAAGGCTGTGACGATTGAGACAGGCTTATTCCCCATTTTAAAAATTGAGTTATGTGTTAGTTTTCTAGGGCCGCTGTCACAATGTAGCACAGACGGGAGATTTCTTCTTTCAGTTCTGGAGGCCCGAAGTCCCAAGTTAAGGTGCTACAGGGTCATGTTCCCTCAGAGATTCTGGGTAGAATCGTTCCTTGCCTACTCCCCGCTTCTGGTGGGCCCAGACAATCCTTAGGGACCCTTGTCTTGCAGCAGCTGTATCACTCCGATCTCTGTCTCCTTGTCACATGGCCATCTTCTCCCTGTGTGTCTCTTTGTTACTTCTCTTCTTGTAAGGACAGCGGACATATTGGATTAAGGCCCACCCTGCTTCAGCATGATCTCATCTTAACTAATGACATCTGCAATGACCCTATTTCCAAATAAGGTCACCTTCTGAGATCCTGAGGGTTAAAGCTTCAACTTATCTTTTTGGAAAACATAATACAACCCACAAGCTAAAATTTACAGTCAAATTCACCCTTTTGAGCGTGCATTTCTACACACTTTGGCAAACGTGGACAGTTGTGTACGTAACTACCACCACAATCAAGAAATAGAACAATCCTGGCCGTACAGCTCAGTTGGTTAGAGCATCATCCCAATGCGCAAAGGTTGCCAGTTTGATCCCCACACCCCAACCTGGTTGGGGCTCTTGCAGAAACTGATGTTTCTGTCTCTCTCACTTTCTTTCCCTCCCTCTTTCTCTAAAATCTAGAAATAAAAAAGAAATAAAAAAAGAAGATAGAGAACAGTTCCAGCTTGAAGCCCAAGGTCCCTGGCTTAAGCCCAAGTTCTCTGGCTTGAGCCCAAAGTCACTGGCTTGAGCAAGGGGTGACTGGCTCAGCTGGAGCCTCCAGTCAAGGCACATATGAGGGGCAATCAATAAATAACTAAAGTGATAAATTACAAGTTGATGCTTCTTGTCTCTCACTCCTCCTTCTCTCTGTCTCCCTTCCAGTCTCTGTTTCTTAAAAACCAACCTACTACACAAACAAAAAGATAGTTCCAACCCCTCCAAGATTCCCCCGTGCCCTTTTGTAGTGAATACACCCTGCCCCAAACCCAAGCAAGCACTCAGTTTTCTTTATCCTGAAGTTCCATCTTTTTGAGAATGCTGTCTTGGCCCTGGCCAGTGACTCAGTGGATAGAGCGTCGGCCTGGCATATGGACATCCCAGGTTTGATTGCCCATCAGGGCACACAGGAGAAGCGACCATCTGCTTCTCCCCCCACCCCTTCTCTCCCTCAGCCAGTGCTCAGTTGGTTCAAACGTGGTCCCAGGCGCTGAGTGAGGATAGCTCTGTTGGAGCTCATTAGCCTTAGGCACTAAAAATAGCAGGTTATTTAAGCATCGCCCCCAGACAGGGGTTGTCAGGTGGATCCCCATTGGGGTGCGTGCAGGAGTCTGCCTCACTATCTCCCCTCCTCTCACCTTAAAAAAAAAAAAAAAAGGAAGAATGCTGCCTTGCAACTCTGGCCTTTTTCACTTAGCTGAATACACTGGGGATCTGTACATCTCAATGTTGTGCTCTTTTATTGTTGAAATAATTTATTGTATGAATGCAACCCAAGTGTGCTACAGTTGTTCATGCTTTCGCCCACTGTAGCACATTTGGGTTGTTTTAAGTTTTTGGCAATTACCTCTACAAATAAAGCTGCTGGAAACATTTGTGTGGAGGGTACCGGACGTCGCATGGGGAGCCACATGGGCTGGCTTGTATCAGGGTGCCGCGTGGGGTGGGAAGAGCACATGGGGACACCAGAAGGAGCTACTGCAGAGGTCCAGGCGACCAGTGATGGTGGCCTAGACTAGGGTCTTGGCAGCAGGGATGGAGAGAAGCAGGCCCACTGGGATGTATCTAGGGGGGAGAGTGGACAGAAGCTGGTGCTGGGCTGGGTGTGCAACATGGTACCAAGGAGGCCACCTTGACTCCCTCCTGCTCGCCTGCCCCCGTCTCCCCAGGGAAGATGGCTGCTGTGGCGGAGTGTGGCTCTCTGGAAACATGGCCATTGAGAGATGGAACAGTACAGGGCAGTGGTTAGGGTTGTGGGCCCTGGATCACACTGTCAGGGTTCACATTCCACTCTGTGCCTCAGTTTCCTCTTCTGTAAAATTAGGGTTCTAATAGTTTCTAATTCATAGAGTTGTTGTTGTACTACATGAGTTAATCCTTGTAAGGAGTGTGAACAGCGGCACATATAAGGAGTGCAAGGAATGTGGTCTGTGGTCTTCTGAGAGCCCCCACTCCGCACCCTCTTGTCCACCTACTTGTCCCTTTGGCAGCGAGCCAGTTTGTGGTGCGTGTTGTGGGGCTGTGGGTGGCATCCTTGTGTGTGTCCCCTTGCTTCCCGGGTCTGCCTTGATGTGCTGTGAGACCGTAAGCTGGCTCTGTGCCCGGACCATCGCTTCCTCTGCTCACACGGAGGGAGGCACGGAGCCCCACTGTGGTCTGGGCTCTGTGAGAAGCAGTCCCCACACAGTAGGCTCTTCATAAAGGCTCATGACACATGAGGGGGGACCCAGGTGAGTGGCTCTCAGGACATCCCCAGGTTTTAGGGCTGGCAGAGGCTCCCCTGAAGCTGCCACAAATAATCGCCCTCCATTTTCCCAACCAAATACATCCTCTGCCTTTGACAGGAACTGACCACGGCGGCAGCCGGGCAGCCTCAGCAGCTACACAGTCACTGGCGGGCTGTGCCTGGCCTGGACCACGGGGCGCGGTGTGCTGGATCCGCGTTCAAATACCACGGTCCTCCCAGTGTCTGATGGAGAGCCCCGTGCTGAGACCAGCATTCATGTCCAGGTTGGCCACGATCGCTGCCAGCTCATAAAGGGACATTTCCAGTCGATCCTCATTGTACACAGATTCAGAGTTTGTAAATTCGCGTATCTGCTAAAATGTATCTGTCACCCCAAACCTGCAGAGCTCTGGGAGTTATTTGCAGGCACGGCGGACCAATGGAAATTTTGAATTTTGCGACACACACGTTCTCTTCCACCTGAGACCACGGAAGGCGATGCTCTGCCTTCTTGTCCCCATTCTCATACTTCTGACAAGTGTCCTTGTTGTGATCAAGTTAGTGCCACATTTTTCACATCTTTATGCTTTTGTTGATGGTTCTGCTGTTTAAAACGCCCCCACCCCCATGCTTAGTGCTGAAGCTCTGGCTAGTGTTTCGAAATGCAAGAAAGCTGCATTGGGCCGCACAGAGAAAACACGTTAGGTAAGCTTTGTCCAGGCACGAGTTATGGGCACTAGCGATCATTGGGTTCAATATTAGTGAATCAATGATGTGTTAAAATAAAGCGCCTCCTGCTCTTGAACACTTACCACTAGTGGCTAAGGGCCAGTACATACTGGAAAGGCTCCTCGGGGCAGGGGACAGACATGGTGACAGGAAACACAAATAAAAAGGGAGGCCTCCTGGGGGTGGGATTTCAGGCGGTGGTGGGTTTCTGAAGGTGGGCCTGGACCCTGGAGGCGGCTCAGGGCTGCAGCACCAGGACTGAGGTGCATGTGGGAGCTCATCTCCCAGTAGAGGAAGTGTGGTCACCACAAATGTTGGGTGGGTTGGAGGGTGACTCAGTATCACCAGGGGTGGAAGGAATGTGACGCTGCAGTAATTTCCCGCAAGGTGCGAGCGGGGGCCTGGTGTCCATCCCCTGCGCCCCCATGGGAGGGCTGCTGTCAGGAATCATTGCATTCCACCCCTGAGCCCTGGGCTGGCTCTGTGCCAGACCCCACCTCCGGTTTAGAAATGGGGTTTCACTTTATCAAAGCGCATCCCCCACACACTGTGGTCATGTGTCACCCTTCCAGCAAGCTTGTGAAGTAAGGGAGTATGAGTATCCTTCCATGGATACCCTTACTGAAAGAACTGAGGCTCAGAGAAGGAGGGAGACTTGCCCGAGGACACACAGCAAGCCTGTGGCAGAGGCTAGAATAGACCCTGTCTCCCATCCCAGGGCACAGCATTTTCTGCACCACTCAGAGCTATCCAGGATGAATAACGACCACTTATTGCGCCGTCGTTAAGCACCAGATGCACATCAAGCTCCCCGTTGTCCTCACAGCAACCCTCTGGGGTCTGTACTGTCCCGGGTCTCATTTCACAGACATTGAAAGGCCAGGATCAGTGGAATTCATTCAGAACCCCCAGACACAAAGCCAAGGACAGGAGAAATCTGAGCAGAGGTCCAGCAGGAGAGAGGGCACAGAGGCCCTGTGTGTCCCCTTCTGGTGTGAGTCACATCCACCGTGGGGCTGCTGCTCCCCCTACATGTCCTCCCCTCCTCGGCCAGTGTCAGGTGGGGAGGAGGGAGCTGTGAGCTTCTTCCCTTTCCCCCCCCAGATGATGGGGAACCACTGAGTAAGCAGCAGGCAGGACCAGAGGCCAGGGTCACAGTGGGACATGCGGGCTGCCACGTGTTGTGGGTGCTCCTGGGGGAAGGGAGGCCAGGCAGCAGAGGGTAAGGGTACACCTCCCCAGAACCATCTGAGCCTGGTCCACCCCTGGGAGGAGAAGGCTGCAGAAGGAAGACAGGCAAGGACTCCGGCAGCCACGAAGGGACAAGTCTGGGGAGGGCTGGGGTCGGGTTCAAGTGCAAAAGCCCGACCTGAAAGGGACTTGGCCTGCAGCCAGCCACCTGGGGCAGCTTCCGAGAGAAGGGGCCCTTATGCACAGAACAGATGGCCAAGCAGAATCTCCTCCCCTGAAGAGCTGAATATGGTTATGACACGTGCAGATAACGCTCGGCATGCACATGGTTTTCTTTACTCTCTTTCCCTTTCTCCTACTCACAAACAAATCCCACACGCAGTCCATGGATTCACACACCGAAAGGGTTTAAACGATGGGAGAGTCTCTAGAGCTGCATTGTCCAATGTGTTGGCCAATCGCCGTATGTAGCTGTTTTATAAATTAAGTTAATTAAAATGAAGTCACCATCGCACTGGCCCTATTTCCTGTGCTCCATCCGCAGCCACAGACAGCTAATGGCAACCACATTGGACAGTGCACGCACAGAACATTCCGGTCATCACACACAGCTCTTTTGGACTGCACTGGCCAGGTTGTAAACCGGGGAAACCCTACCAGGTGAAAAATAAGTTTGGGGTCAGTTGGGTTCATTGGTTTTATGTGTTTACATACATCTGGGTTTCTGCCTCTCCTTCTGGCCAATTCCATCTGATCTGCACAGAGAATGATAGTTCCCGTTTTCTTCCCAGATGAGAAACTGTGGCTCAGAGGAGGTGAATGGGCCACAGGTAAGGCGAACGTTGGTACAGGTTTGTGCCCTAGGCATAGAGGTCCTTCCCCTTGTCTTGTCCAGAGTGGCTGAGGCGCAGCCAGGCGAGGGTTACTGTGGTCTTGTCAAATTCTGGCACTTGTCACTAACAGTACAGACTCCGTGTAAAAATTTGGAATGTATAGAAAAGTGTGAAGAAGGAAAGGGAAGCCACTTAACCTCAGGATTAACAGCTCCCATGGGCAGAGCAGGGCGCTGGGCTGTCTCCACGACCCTCCCCCCCAGCCCCCAGGGGTGTCCGTCTTCGTGGTGGCCCAGCTCACAGGCTCTTTGTAGACCTCACACCAGAGTCCCTGCTTCCTCCTACCTTTGAGAACCTTCTCATAACGCTTGCTGGCCATTTGGATATCCTCTGTGTGAAGTGCCAGTTCAAGCCCCGTGCCCATTTTTCTGTTTTATCTTTCCCTTATAGGTGTGTAGAAGTTCTGTGTATAAGCCGGTCCTGCACCCTTTGTTACTTGTGTGTTATAAGTATCTTCTCCCGCTCAGGGCTGGACTTTCACCCCTCTGGGACATCTTTTTTTTTTTTTTTTTAAGATTTTATTTATTCATTTTTAGAGAGAGAGAGAAGGAGGGAGGAGCAGGAAGGATCAACTCCCATATGTACCTGGACCAGGCAAGCCCGAGGTATTGAACCAGTGACCTCAGCATTCCAGGTCAATGTTTTATCCACTGCACCAACGCAGGTCAGGCTGTGGCATCTTAATGAACAGAACATCTTCATTTTAATGCAGTCAAACTTATCAGTCTTCTTTTAACGCGCGCGCGCGCGTGTGTGTGTGTGTGTCTGCTCACACACATGCTGTTTAAGAAGGCTCTCTCTTCCATAAGATTATGAAGCTATTCTTTATTTTCTTCCAAAAGATACTTGTTTTGTTTTCCACATTTAGGCTCGGACAGAGTCTTCCTGAAACTGATTTTTGTATAAGCCGTGAAGAAGGCCTCGGTCCCCCCCCCCCCGCCCCCCATGTGGATACCCAGTTGTCTCAGCACATTTTGTTGCAAAGACTGTCCATTCCTCAGTGTTCTACTGTGGTCACACAAATCAAGTGACTGTGCATGTGTGTGGCTATTTCTGGGCTAGTCCAGCCCACTGACCCATGTCTCTGTCCCGGCAAAAAGACCTCACCCTCTTAATGACTGTAGCTTTATGATAAGCCTTGGTCTCCAGCAGAGCAAACCCTACCCACTTGGTCACAAGTGTCTTAGATATTCTTGGCTCTTTGCTTCTCTCTGTGCCTTTCCACACAGCACCTTTGGATTCGAGCCGGACGGCACTGATTCTGTAGATCCATTTATGTCGCGTTCATACCTTGTAGTACTAAGTCTTCTCCTCCCTGGACAAGATCTACCCTTCCACCTCTTTCTTCTTGTGTCTCAGTTTCCCCTTTCTATAAAATGGGAATGATAACCAGAGTTATAGGGTTGTTTTAAATTATTAACCTGATATTTACATATGTAAAGGAGTTAAAGCAATGCTTGACATTCAGAAATCTTTGGGAATATTATTAATTTAATTTTGAGTAGTTAATACATAAACAGGCTTTACAATAAAAACATTAATTTTAAAAAGACATATGGTGACAAAGTCTTTCCACCCTGTATGATTGTTGCCACACCTGCCCCGCTAGTGATTAGTTTCTTGTTTCTTCTTTCAGAGTTTCTTTGTACAAATGCCAGTAATTATTCCTTTCTTTTTCAAGGGAGCACAGTATACCTACTCTTTGTACTTCCGCCATCTAACCACCTACCCTGGAAACCTTTCCATTGTCAGTGCAGAGACCTTCCTCATTCTTTCTAAAGAAAACTTTAAATAGTTACATAGTATCAATTCCTTTAAGGGTCCCTTTGTGGTGTACATTTCAATTGTTTCCAGTCTTTTCCCCACTTCAGACAAGGCTTCAGTGAATCCAGTGAGTATTTTTGTCTATGTACCATGTTGACACACACAACTGTGTGTCATATTAGATAAAATATCTAAAATTGTTTTCTTTGTAGGCCAAAAGTGGTTGAATGTTTCCAATTTTATATAGTACTGATACTTTCTGAACCACAAAATCATTAGCAAAATTTTATTGAACACCCGCCCTGTACTGAGCCTGGGCAGGGAGCGGGATACCGCCAACACTAGAACCTGAAGTCAGGGGAGAATACGGGCGTGTGAGGGCGGTATTGTTCACCATCTGATTCTTTCCAGGTTTGGACAACTGTAGTGAATAGCAGTGAATTCACATTGCAGTGAATAGCCCTGTCCATTAAGCTTTATTGGCATTTAAAAATGTATCTCTTTGACATAGAGTCTGGAAGGAAAATGACCTACAATGTGCAATCTTACTGAGAGAGACCTTTCTTTTTCAAAGTTCCAAGTTGTTTTCGTTATTTTTTGAATAGGTGATAGAGTTGTGTGGCTCAAATTCAAAAGGTACAGAGGGTGTATGGGGAAGTGCCCCCTCCCAGCCCTGCTTGTCAGCCTCCCAGTCCCCGCTCCCCAAAGGCACCACGTGGTCACTCCCCCTGTCTCAGCTCATCTCAACACACACATGTCACATACATGCACAGGGCCTGCCTACTGCCTGCTGACCTGGCTGCTTGTGCCCCTGCTGCCTTCAACTTCAGTCCCACTCAGGAAGCTGGTTCCCAAATCCTATCTTACCCAGTAACCATCTCCATGTTTAGTCAAGTTTCGAAGGATTGTTTTGTGTTTTTTTTTAGCGAGAGAGAGACAGACAGACAGGAAGAGAGATAGATGAGAAGCATCAACTAGTAGTTGCTGCACTTTAGTTGTTCATTGATTGCTTCTTATACTTGCCTTGACTAGGAGACTCCAGCCAAGCCAGTGAGCCCTTGCTAAAACCAGTGACCTTGGGCTTCAAGCCAGAGACCTTTGAGCTCAAGCCAGCAACCATGGGGTCATTTTGATAATCCCACACTCAAGCCAGCAACCCCGCACTCAAGCTGGTGAGCCCACGCTTAAGCCAACAACCTTGGAGTTTCTAACCTGGGACCTCAGAGTCCCAAGTTGATGTTCTATCCACTGTGCCACTACTGGTCAGACTCTAAGGATTCTTTTTGTGGGGAATGTCATCTGCTTTTGCACTATGTATAAGCGTTATTGTAATTATTATTTTCATAAGTCTAGAGTGGTGTCTAATCCATAGTAGATGCTCAATAAATACTTATTGAATGAATGGATGGATACTAACATCTTATACTCCAGTCACTATCCTGAACTCTTCGCAGCAATCCTATGAGATAGTAATCCATATATTTCCCATTTTAAATGTAGAGAAATTGACGTAAAAAGAGGTCTAGTCCTGTGCCAAGGCAACCACACTGGGATTCTAACCCACGCTGTCTGGTTCCCAGGCCCATGCGTAACCACTAGTCAGTATAACCCCTGCCATCCCTCAAGGCCTGATCACACACAGCATTGGGGACTGAGTCCTAGCCTAGGACTGATGCTGGGTGGGAGGGTCAGTGGCACAGGCAGGCTGAGTCAGGGCAGGCTGGGTCACAGGGGCTGTTGGGCAGGGAAAAGGGCAGGAACCTGTGAGCCAGAGGAGGTTACAGGGGTAAGAGGGTGGATGAACCCAGCCCAGGTTCCCAGGAGGCTGAGGGTGCTAGGACTCTCAAGAGCACAGGGCAGCCAGGGCCAGAGGCCAGGCACAATCTGGGTGACTGAGAAATGAGGCCTGGGGTAGACCTGGTGGAGTGGGAACAGCCACCAAAAGGGCCCATAGCCCAGAAGCTGGTGCCTCCCGCAGGCTGCACCAGGAACCCAGTGGGGCTCAGTCTGGGCAGACAGAGCCCCGAGGGGACAGGGGAGTAGCCAGCAGTGAGCCTGGAAGATAGGGCCGGAGCCGGGCAGGGCCTGCAGCTCACACAGGTGTGGAAAGTTGAAAGGCCTTTGACCTGCCAGACCCCTTGATGTGGGCTGTGATGTGCAAACTCAGCCAGCCAGACCTGCTCCCAGCACATCCGGGGTCCGGAAGGCCTGCTAAAGCTGACTTCCCCTCTAGAGGCTGTGGGCAGAGGCCCACGAGTGGACTCCCAGGCCCCCGAGGCGCCCACACTGAGGGTCAGAGGCCTAAACTGCCCTCTCTGCACTACCTCATCATGGAAGGCCTTTTGGTTTCTGGGTGAGGAGAAACCCAGGGAACTTGGTCACAACAGGATTTTTCAAACACTGTCCTTGGTGCCCCAAGCGTCTGCGGGACTCACCAGGCCCTCCTGTAGGGATTTAGCCTCGGGAGCTGGGCTGGGGCATTTGCCACATGCTTGCACATTATATGTGTGAGAGTTTGATTCTGAAACCAGCTGCTTCTCTTCTATCCCCACACAACCACCCCATGATGGTCAACTTGGAGCTGTGTTTTTGGTCCCCAGTCCGCCAAAGGCTGGGCCAGAGGTGGAAGCAGGCAGCAGCTGTGGGTCAGTTTCCACACGTCCAGGGACAAGCATCTGGCAGAAAGGAAGCCACGGAGAAGCTGGCCCAGCTGCCTGCCTTCTCTCGGGCTGTCCGCTGGGGCAGAGCCAGCCTGGCTTAGAAGAGAAGCCTTCAAGCGGCATCTAGCCAAGGGTCACTTGAGTCACAGAATCATGGAATTTATTGTGCTGCTAGGGGCTTTAGTCCTCTCTCTGCTCCACGTGAACGCACAGCCCAGCTGCTGCCACTCTCCAATATGGAGCCGTGGCAGACGTTTACTGGTGGGGCCTCACCTCCCAGGCGGCTGCTGCCAGTCAACTGGGGTCACATGGAGCTTCATCCTACTTGCCATCCCAGCTCTTTTCCCTTTGCCCAACCTTCTCGTTTCACTAAAGAGGCCACTGGACCTCGAGAGGGGAAGTGAGTTGCCCAAAATCACGTAATGAACAACAGAATCAGACCATTTCCCGTACGTCACAGCCGTTCTCCTGGGGAGCACAGCACTCGCCCTCCTAAACTCCAGTTTCCCTTTACATGCACGCCCCGACCCCCTTGAATCCAACAGCTATGCGTCGGGATGGCAGAGAGGACTCCGGTTAGGGGAACATGCGAGGTGGAGGGCGCCCCAATATCCCCATGGTGTGCTGCAACCGGTAGGCTCACAAAGACCTATTGTGTCTATTCAGGGATTCTCCACGCTGCTTGTTAAGCCATTGACGGCTTCATATCAGCAATGGTGGGGGTGTCGACACAATGGACATTGGCAGTCACTGCACATCAGGACTCTATTTGGGGGGGCTCCTAGACAAGTGCTTTAATGGCATGCCACTGATCCAAACCAAATGTCCCAACTGGTCTTTGGGTACGCGGGTCCTCCAGATGTTCTCAGATCCTCCTCCCTCGCCAACCAGAATTCCTTCCCTGGGTCTCACGCTGATGTCTTCAAACTTTTTATAAAAACGGGCCACTTTTGCAGTGCTGACCTACCTGGTCCCTAGCACCCACTAGTGGGCGTTCCAGCTTTCATGGTGGGCCAATCGCGGTGCCGTTTGGTTGCTCCACTACTGCCCATCATGAAAGCTGGAACGCCTACTAGTGGGCGGTAGGGACCAGGTAGACCAGCACTGCAAAAGTAGGCCGTTTTTATAAAAAGTTTGAAGACGTCTGGTAGAGCCTTGGCTTCCTCCAGGAACTGTCCCTCAAGCATCCATCTCATCCAGTGGTGAGCACTTGTTAAGTGTCAGCTGCAGCTTGGTTCTTTCTTCATGCTGCTCCATTTGATCCTCACACGAGCTTTGAGGGAGGTGGGATAGTGGCCCAGTTTGCAGAGCGGGACACTGAGGCACAGAGGGGTGGAGTGGCCAGCCTTTGTTCATCGCACCAGGGCCTCGGGACGTCTCCCTGCCCCAGATGCCTGCAGCTGATGCTGCATGTCCTTACCAGCATCTTCCTCTGCAGTCAGGAACTCCAGGGTGTCCTTCCCTCTGGCATCAGCTGCTACACCTGGCCCAAGTCCTGTCGGGGCCACCAGGCAGAAGAACAGCCCCAGGGACTTTCTCTGGCTTATGCTCTGCTGACCAGATTCTGGCAGCTCTCAGAGGATTTCTTGAAAAAATTCCCCGGAACCTGATTCTTTGGATAGACTCATCTTGATGATCTTCCAGCACTGGCATTCGGGCTCCAGAAATGACTTTTAAAATCCCAAGGAAAAATAGCTGGAGTCGTGGAGAAATGAATAAGCTTTCGTGTCTGGAGAACCCCCACTCCGTGTCCCCTCAGCTTGTGACATGCTCTGGGACCTGGGAGGTGTGTGTGGGGGGAAGGTGTGCACGTGTGTGTGTTTCCTTTTGTTTTTTAATTAAATATTTCTAGCATAGCGAAATCTAGAGGGAAAATTAACAACACCCTGAGTACCCATAATTCAGCTGTTAAGTCCTGTCTGTTGCCGTATTGCCTCAGAGCTTTTGAAAATAAATAAGCCATCATGGAAGTGGCTGACACCTCCTTCACACCCTCCCTGACCCCATCGCCCTCCCCCCCCAGAGGTCACCACAGTCCTGACTTTGGCGAAACAGGCATCCACAGTCAGGACACAGCACTGCTGTGTATGTTCTTACATCTTACATACTGTAAACGTTTTTGTTCCTTCTGTACTTTGCTTGTTGCACTTAACATTCGGGTTTTTTTGGTTTGTTTGATGTGAAAACTTTTTCTTCTGGTGTAATTTCAGACTCCCAGGAAAGTGACAGGAATGGACCAATGGGTTCCTGTGTACTTAGCTTTCCCCCCAGATGCACCTGTTGCTAACATGGTCACATCTGCTGGTTTTCTGTCTGTCTGTCTGTCTCTCTTTCATTCCCCGCCCCGAACCTGGTGAAAGTAAGTAGCAGAGCGTGTGCCCCTGCACACCCATAGATTTTGGTGGGGATTTTCCAAACGCAAGGACATTCTCTAACCTCAGCACAGGATCAAAACCAGGAGATTCGTGTCTGTGCTTGTAGACAGGGTTTGGGGATTTAATCACGCAGCACTGTCTCCTTTCAGCAGCTGCGTGCTAGTCCGGGGCGAGGTGGCTGGCTTACTGACCCATTCATTCACTTGGGGATGGACGTTGCTTCCCAGTTTCTCCTCAGTGTAAATGCTGCTGCAGTGACCATGGTCCCTCTTAGCTTCTGCCCACCTGCCTCCTGGACTCTGGCAGCCCCATCCCTTAGATTCTGACAGATCGTCTTCAGAGTGGGTGCAACTGCTGTCATTCTGGGGGGGGGTGCTTTACCCCCTTGGTGCTCCAGTGGCTTTTAGGGGGCTGAGTGATGGGGTTCTCACCTATCTCGGGCGATGTCCACATTGTTGCCATAGCAACAGGTGATCCTGGGAGAAACAAGGCGTGACCACATACGTGGTCACCCCAGCTAGAATAACCACCGATTTGAGGTATTCTCGAGGGTCAGACGCTGCATGGTGCACATCACGTGTGGCAGATGTTACCAGCTCCGTTGTACAGATGAGACACTGAGGCCCAGAGCGGTTAAATACCTGGCCCAAGGTTGCAGTGGTTGGGATGTGGCCGGGGTTGGTTCCGAGGCTGTGTGGGTCCTAGTTCTTTATCTCTGGGCTGGCAGATTGTGTGAAATAAACAGCAAGTCTCTGTGCATTTAGAGTGAGAGGCCGTCTGCTGAGAGGTCGATGCGTCTTCCTGTGACGTCCCACACGGCCCCTGCCTTTCTGTGCAGAGGGAATGACCTCACTGAGGAGCAGTGAGCATGAAGGAGAGGGCAAGGGTAAGATACGGGCAGCAGTGAGCGACCGCCCCGCCCCTCCCAGGAGTGCCGAGGCATGCATGGCCTCAGGACCGCCAGCGTCAGAACCAGGGGACACTCTTCTCCTGGCCTCTGGACAACTCCTGTCCCAGATTGAGAAAGAGGAGCCTCTTCACACTGGAGGAAAGGGGTTTTGTTTGTCACTCATGCACCTTGTACAGCAAGATCGAGCCCTCACATGGGCCAGCAAGCCACGCCTGCCCCTTCTAGCCTAAGAGCCCTGAGGACCCAGGGACCAGGCTTCCCCACTCACCTGGTAGACCCTGCTGGTCTTGTTGCAGCTGGGGGCCAGCCTGAGGCTGGGGTGGGGGGTGGGAGAGAGATGCCTTTCCCCAGTCGCCCCTCTGTCTAAACTCCCCCAGCCTCCTGGCCAAGCCTGCACGAGGGGGCCTCAGTTCTCTCACAACGAGCTGCTTCCCTGGGGGCAAATGGAGGGGGCCCAAAGCCTGTGTCCTCACCTCATGAGCTGGAGCACTTCCTGCCTTCCTTTCAGACAGGCGGCATCCAGGGAGCCCCACGCCCCAGGCTGCCATGCTCCTGGCTCTGCTCCGCCTCCCCACGTGGAGTGGATCCTTCTTTCCCCCTCTCCACCCCCACCCCCCGTGTTCTGTAGGCCTGTGACAGGCGCGCAGGAACCAGGCCAGGGAGCCATGGACACGCCGTGCCACCATACTCCTTTCTTCAGGGAGCTGGTGAGAAACTCTCCCACATGAGTCCAGGCCTGGTCCCTGCCTCCCCGGGCCAGGGCTGTCCTGAGAGTCCGAGCTCACTATGGCTGTGCGACCTGGTGTGGAGGCGGGTTGGACTGCTGATGAGGGCCAAGTGCTCTGTCCCTGGGGGCAGAAGGAAAGTTAGTCCTGCAATGGTTTCTTTCCCCGGTGGAGCTGCTCTCCAGTTGCTGAGGCTCACTGTTTTGCACCGACAGTGCAATTCATCATCCAAGGTCCCCGGGGTTGCCTCTGCAGGGCCCCGAGCTGGAGTTTGCCTGCCAAGAAGAGAGGGCGTGGGTTGCAGGGTCACCAGTTCTGCCCGCGGATGACACAGCCAGTGCCATGTGGAATCAGAAATGGTCCTAGGTAGTTAGAGCTGATGTGGCCCCGCGGTTTTATAACAGTAATCACGGCACTGAAGTGAAGTCGGCCACAGTACCGGCTCCCATCCTGCTTGCCTGGCACCACCATGATCACCATGGGCATTTTGCAGTCCCCACGGGGCACCCAGAGAGCTCAGGTCACCCGAGGCCCAGAGTCAGCAGGGATACAGGGCTTAGGGGGCAGCTGCCTGGTCCCATTACCCTTCTTTGCCCCGTCAGAGCAGGTGCCCATGTCATTTTGTCCCTTCAGGGCTACTTCTGTGACCCAGAGAGGGGCCCAAACTTTCCCCCACCGTCAGCTGCTAACTTTTCTGTTGACCTTGCTGCTGCTGCCTGTGACACTGAGCGATCCTCTCCAGCCCTCAGATACTTGTAGCTGCCAAGCCACCACTTAGGGACCTTGCACAGCGTCTGTTCCTTCTGCACGGGCCCACCCAGGGAGAAGGGAGAACACTGAAAGAGACAATTCCTGGAAAGGAGTTTCTTAAGAGCCTTTGACCTCTCGAGTGGGTCAGTCTGAGCAGCCACCGTTGGCCGACACCGCACGCATCCTCGCAAGGTTCCTGGGGCGACCCCGGTTCATAGTGATCTTTTCACCAGCACTGGCCAGCCCCATGGTGTAAGAGGGATCCTCCAAGTGGTGTGTTTATGTGCCAAAAAATAAAAAAGTGATACCTTTTTTTTCATGAAAGCCATGTGGTTCCCAGGCACTTGAACTTGTGGGTTATCTCCAGGGCCAGATGTTATCTTGGGTATAAGCTGAGTGTAACACAGGGACACTGTGAACCTGTCGCTCTATCAGATGTGTAAGTCCTAAAATAAAGGCTACAAAGTGGGAGGCTTGGAGCAAGAGGGGAGAAGAAGAATTTCAGCTAGAAAAGCAATAGTTAACATTTACTGATTATGGGTACTGTGCTAAGTACTGGATGGACAGATAGCTCATTGAGTTTGCACAACTCTATTGGGTAAGCACTATTAGCACTTTTTTTTTTTTTTTTTTAACAAATGTTTAAATCAAAGCCCAGAGAGGTAAAGTAACTAATGGTCGAAGCTCACACAGCCTGGATTCTATTAGCAGCAGGCAGGTTTGTTCTGATTGGGCCTTTGAGGATGGGACAAACTATCCCCAGTGGTTTACCATAAAAAAAAATTAAACATACAAATGAGCTGAAGGAATTTTGCAGGAAACTCTCACATACCCATCACTTACCCCTAATATTTTTGTCTATCTGCTTTGTTACGTATCTATCTTACCCTCTATCCATCCATGAATCCACCTAGTATTTTTTTTTCATTTCGAAGAAACTTTCGGGCATCCCCTGAATATGTTAGCATGCATATCATTAACTAGAGTTAAATATTTAATCTATGGTTCTTTCTTATTGTTTTGGTATAAAATTTACATATGATAAAGTATAAGTAAACATACCAAGTGTGCCATTCGGACTTCGTATAAATGGATTCATACAGTATGTGTCTTTTGCATCTGGCTTCTCTCACTCAGTATAATGCTTTTCTAGGGTCCCCCATGTGGTTACGTGTAGCCGTGGTTCCTAGTTATTGCTACTGTTTCTTTCTGATTGTCATTCTCCTATCAGCGGACTCCTGGACTAGTTTGAGCTGATCATGAGTGAAGCTGCCTGCTGAGATCGTTCATGTACATGTCCTTTTGTGAGCATGCACTCACATTTTTTCCTGGGTATGTACACCTTGGCATGGCATTCCAGGCTGGGCCATAAGGTCGGTGTGTGTTTAGGTTTATTTTAAAAACTGCCTTTTCCCAAAGCGGCTGTACCAGTTTACGTTCTCACCAATAATGGACGAGAGTTCTGATGACTTCTATCCACCATCATGTGAGGTTGGCAGGCTTTTTAATTTTAGCCATGCTGGTGGTTGGGACGTGTTATCTCACTGTGGTTTTAATTTGCATTTCTCTAATGACTAATGAGGTGAGCACTCTTCCACCTGCTCTTTTGGGCCATATGTATGGTTTCTTCTTTGAGGAACCTTTGCATCTTTTGTCCATCTTGAACATTAATTAGCTTACTCTCTGTTTGATGTATGGTGTGCAAATATTTCCTCCCAGCCTGTGGTTTGAGTAGCCATTTTCTGAATGTGGTGCTTTGACGGGCACAGGTTTAATTTGTGATATGTTTAATTTATCCACCTCTTCTTGTACGGTTCCTGCTTTCTGGGTCCAATCCAGTGACCTGTTGCTTGCCCGTTGGAAAGCACATTGGGAGGAAGAAACAGAGAAGCTGAAGGAACCGCAGGCGGGGTGGCCAGGGCAGCCTGAGCAGGAGCTCTGGGTGGGGAAGGGCAGGCTTGCTGGGTGATGAGGACCAGTCCTTTGTAGGGCAGTCTCCAGGGTAGGGTTCAGGAAAGGAATACGTTCAGTTTTAGGAGACTGGACTGGATTCTTCAGGCAGTGGAAACCACTGGAGGCATTAGAGCAGGGGAGGAGATCACGAGAGAGATGGCCCAGTCCCGACGATGTTAGAGCCTGGGCAGAGTTTCTGCTTGGTCACCCTGAAAGCAGAGTGTGTCTCCCCTGCCAGGGAGCTGGGGTGGGCACGTGGGTTCATCTCTGTAGACCTTGGAAGGCTCTCCATGGGCCCAGAGGCCACCCCGTCCCCACCAGGACTTAATGGGCCCATTTCTTGCTAAAGAAGCCTGTGTGTTGTTGTGGGCCAGTTGTTAGGCAGAAGCCCAGGGAAAGTGCCCATATACGTGGCTTTAGAGCCAACTCTCCAGAAGCTTCCGAGGAGCCCTGCGCTGGCTCAGACCGGCCCTGCCTCCTCCTCCTCTCACGTCCTAGCCCCCGTCCCTCCCAGGCCCCTTGCCGCTCCTCCAGATCAGACAACGTAAGGCCTGCCTGATCCTTGTGTCTGGAATCTCTTCGCCTCACTAGCACTCAGCAGATGAGGGGTTTGTCTGTTTGTTTGTTAATCATTTCGTCCTCTGCTCTAACCCAGTGCCTAGAACATCTGGCACGCGCAGGCCTTCAGGAAATAGTCATGGTATGAATGAATGTGAGGCACACCCCCTCATTTCTCCAAGGGCCTGTTTGTTTGATCATCGCTTTGGTTCTATGGGAGAAAAGGGGGACCCTTGCCCCCAAAGCCTGGGTCCCACCCAGGGCCACTCAGCAAATCTTCCAAGCCAGGCCCTGCGCACTGCTCAGTCTGGCAGGGGGACCGGACTTGCCCAGGTCTCAGCCTCGTATGTGGCAGAGCCTCAGTGGCAGCCTCTAGTGCTCACCCCTCACCCACCCAGCGGCCTCTGGAGTCCTCACTGGTCCGCAGCGGATGCCCCGGGCCAAGGGAGGAGGTTTGAGGATGATCATAAAGTCTTTGGGTGCCAGCAGATATTTTTGCTTTTTGGAGGGGAGGAACCTAAAATGGGCTGATGTTCTGGGTAATTCTGACCTCCACCGTTTCAACTTCTTCCCCAGAAGAGATGCCGCAACCACACTTCAGGGCTTGGGAAGAGGTTACATCAACATCAGCTGGGCCGCCCCCACCCTGAGCTCTAAATGAGACCCCCCCAGGCTCCAATCCCACAGCCTGTGGACATCCACGGGGCTGCCCTACTGCCCCCCAATCCCCAGCTGCCTGGGAAGCGCTTGTTACCCCGGTAACTGGGCACATCTTCTGTGTGGACCCAGAGGGAAATCCATAAATGCCCATGCTCACACACAGCATCCATGAGATGGGGGGTGAAGGTGCTTCTCGGAGAAGTTGGGGGTGGGGACATCAGAGGAGGAACTTGCACGTGCTGACGTATCCCTCATCATGACATATCTCCCTACTCAGGTCTCTGCAAAACCCACCTGCTTAACCTACAGTTCACTGGGCAGGTTTAATTCAGCAATCCCCAGCCTCCCTACCCTCCCAGAACCATCCCAGCCCCACCATCCTCTGGGCACTGCTGCCCTCTGACACCCCCCCCCCCAGGGAGGGAACCTACTTTTCTATACCTTTGACAAGGCTCATCCTGGCTCTTCCCTCCCCCAAGCCTCTGCCTACAGCAAATGCCAACCCTGATCACTGGTTTCCCTGGGCAACATCACAGGGACACAGGGCAAAAGAGGGGTGCCACCAGGCCCTTGCCAGTTGACTCATTGGCCTGTCGTGTGGAAGTCCTAGGTTCAATTTCCGGCCAGTGCACACAGAAGTGCTCATCTGCTTCTCCACCCCTCCCCCTCTCCTCTCTATCTCTCTCTTCTCCTCCCGCAGCCAAGGCTCCACTGAAGCAAAGTTGGCTCTGGCGCTGAGAATGGCTTCAGGGCGACCACCTCAGGCGCTAGAATGGCTCCGGTTGCAACAGAGCAACGTCCCAGAGGGGCCGAGTATCGCCCCCTAGTGGGCATGCTGGGTGGATCCTAGTCAGGGTGCGTGCAGGAGTCTGTCTGCCTCCCCTCCTCTCAATGAATGAAAAAAAAAAAAAAGGGTACCAGCCATATCTTTCTGGCTTTGTAAGTACTCCCTTCAATCTGAGTAAGGTTTTGCCCTTGCAGATGTAGTTCCTTGCAGGGTAGGATGCAGACAGGATTTGAGGCACCAAGACGCCATGCCTCCTTTCTGGAATCAGTGTGTGTTGGGGGTGCAGTGAGCGTTCTAGGCAGCACCTGAGGGCCTGAGGCCTCTTACACAGGACTTCTGCTCTGGTTTTGCGGTTTCTTAGGCCTGTACCTAGCCTCATTCCCCTACCTGGACTGGTTACATCCTCCGGGTGGGGGAGGGGGCAGGGAGTGCTAACTGGGAGGGGACACAAGGGAGACTTCTGGAAATGTCTGTATCAGCACATCTAATAGGAAGAGAATGCAGGCCTCATATGCAAGTTTAGATTTCTAGTAGCCATATTAAAAAAGTAAAAAGAAAATAGGTGAAATTAATTTAAATAATGTTTTATTTATCCCAGTATGTCTAAACTGTTATCATTTCAAAATGTAATCAACATAAACTATTATTAATGAGCTAGTTACAGTCTTTTTTCTTTCACATCCAGTGTTCAGAATCCTGTATGCACCTCTCCCTTCAGACCACCCACTTCTCTTTTGTATTTTTTCCCGATTACTTACTATTTACATTTAATATCATTTTGTATTAGTTCCAGATGTACAGCATAGTGGTTCGACAATCATCAACGTGATGACGCGTCCCCTCCTATATTTCTCGTACCCGCCTGGCACCATCCATAGTCATTACAATGTCATTGGCTATATTCCCTGTGTTGTACTTGATACCCCCGTGGCCATTTTGTAACTACCAACCTGTACTTCTCAATCCCAGACCCCAACCCCCTCCCTAGACCACCCACTTTGAGCTCGGTTCCCACATATAGCTATAGCATTGGGCAGCACAGGTCTCTGTCTTGCACTGGGGAGTAGTCAGCGGCTCTAGAATTTCTCTAACCCAGTGGTTCTTAACCTTTTCTGAGGTACCGAACCCACCAGTGTCATATGCGCATTCACCGAACCCTTCTTTAGTGATAAATAAAATATGATTCTTTTTTCCAAATTCAAGACATAGGTATATGCTTTTTTACTGGTGCACAAAATGAGCCGTGCATGAACATCACCTTGCTCAAAGAACAAAACCAACAAAGTGCATGAACTCACAACAAATGACGGTATTACTTTATTCTGGCCTCCGTGGCAGAGGCTTCTCCGAACCCCTGAGACCGACTCATCGAACCCCTAGGGTTCCATAGAACCCAGGTTAAGAACCACTGGTTTAAAAGTTTTTTATGTATCCTGTTTAGAGTTCTGCTCAAATGCTCCCCCGTGTGTCCCTCGACCCCCAAGCGCCCCCCGCCCCCCCCGGGTTGAGATTAGCTACTTCTGTCACATTGTGCTTCTGTTACAGTTATCCCAGCGTGGTGCTATGGCTGGTCGTTCCTATGTGTGTTTAACCCACTTTATTATAAGCACTGTAAGGTGAACAGTTCATTTGGTATTTTTAAGTCCCCAGAGAGCACTGTCCTAGAGGCTAAATAAGTAAGCACAGCTGAACCGAGCCCCCATTGGTTCTAAACCCCTCTGTGTGGGACCACAGCATGGGCTGATCATTTGCTTCTGTTCTCAGTCCTGCTCCAGATGTTGACAAAGGAGAGGAAGAGGAGGAGGAGGAAGATATGGGGCCTTGTCTGCCAGTCACCCCGAAGAACCGCGTTCTTCCCCGGGGCATCAGTGTCCTGGAGAAGCTTGTCAAAACGTGCCCGGTGTGGCTGCAGCTGGGTCTGGACCGGGCGGAGGCGGCCAGGATCCTGTACCGGGAGGCGGCCGGGGTGAGTCGGGGTCCCTCCATCGCGGCCAGCAGGGCAGGTACAGCTACGAGGAGCAGCTCGTTAGCTTCCCTTGCTTAGGTTCATTAGCTCTTCAACCAGGGTGTTTTTTCCAGAACTCAGGAGCCGGGGACTAGGGGGAGGGCTGGATTCCGCTTTGGAGAGGTGTTCCCTCTGGAGAGCAGGCGGATGTGCGTGTGGCTGCTGTGGGGTCCCTGGGCATCGGGGCGCCGCAGGCAGGACTGACACTTTGAGAACTCAGGCAGGTGACTGGGGACGAGAGTCCCAGAACCAGAGGGACCTGAGGAATCATTTTACCCCCTTATTTACTGGTGAGAACAAGCGGCTGTGTGGTGGGGCCAAAGATTTTTTGGAGTCCGGCTTTGTGAGTTGGGCAGGTGGCTCACAGTTTCTGAGTCTGACTTTTCCCACTTTGAAATGGGGCTGTGAGTAGAACTTTCCTCCCTGCAGTGTGAGCCTTCCTTCCATGGGGAGATGAGCAGGTGGAGAGGAAAGGTGAGTCAGAGCTGTTCCAACGCCACCCCTCCCACCCCCGCAGTTGCTCTTACGTGCTGCTTCCCCTTTATAAAGACAATTACACTTCATTTGTTTAATTATAGAAGTGACACCCATGTAAAAATAGATCAACCTGGACAGAATTGATCAAGTAAAAAGAAGTATCTTATCAAGATCTGGGCTACCTTTTTTTTTTTTTTTCCCAACTAACCCACTTCCCACACATCTTTCTGCTTTTGTTTTTTGTTGTTTTTTTTAAGGAGGTGAAGTGCACTTCACATAACATTAGCCACTTTAAAGTGCACAATTTCGTACTTCATCATGTTGCGCAGTCACCACCTCTATCTCGTTTCAGAACATTGCATCACCCCAAGATAGAAGCCCTTAGTCATGAAGCAGTCGCTCCTCCTTCCTCCCTCCCAGGGCCCGGGCAACCAGGAGCCACTGTGGTTGGGACACGTGTATCTCTCCAGCCCTTCCCCGTGCAGAGTCCCGCATCTGTGACACCTCGTGTTCACCAAGTACTCACTCTGTTCCAGGCGCTCGTCTTAAGTTCTTCCCGTGAATTAGCACAGTTTATCCTCCCAGGGCCCTCTGGGGTAGGAATTACTATTCTGCCCATTTTACAGATAAGGTAACTGAGATACAAAATTGAGTGACCTCTCCCCGGTGAGACAGAGAATGAGTGCCAGAGCTGGATTTTAACCCAGGCGATCTGGGTGCCCTTGTGTCGTATCGGACACACACGTTTTATCTGATGCAGATGGAATCGTTGGGTGCTTTTGCTGTTCTCACCTTCTGTGTAGCTTAAAGTGCTACACTGAGTCCAAGTTCATGAATTCACAGGGCTGAGTGGGTCAGTGGACAGGATGAAACCTATCGAATAGGGAGTAACTGAAACTTATGGGGCCTCCAGCGAAGTCCCACCTGCCTTTGCCACAGAATAGGAGCAGATGTGCCTTCTGTTACCTTCCCTGCCCTCACACCCCAGTCTTCCCTGTGAGCCTCTGTATCTTCAAGCCGAAGCAAAGCCCTAAGCTTGTGCCCTGATTAAAAAGATTGACCAACATTTACCCAAAGTTGCTGTTTGCATGGTCTTATTCATCCTCACAGCGATTTCTCTCTGGTGGGTGTTATCAGTGTCCCCGTTTCCAGATAAAGAAATGGAGGCACAGAGAATTTAACTCGCTTGTGCTCACACAGCTGGTAAGAACAGAGCTGGCACGGTGTGATCAGGAATGCTGGGAAGATACTTGGCTACATAATGCCTCCCCCACAGAACTGTCTGAAATCCCACCAGTGCAGTAGCTTCAGTGTTTTTAAAGATACAAACATTGTGGGTGGTCCTCTGGCTGTGAGAGCTCACGGGTCTTCCAAGATCAGCTAGACCCACCCTTTCTGGCACCAATGAGAGACAGTGCTTTCATCGAGCCTGGGGCCAGTTGGTCAGGCGATTCGGCCCCTTTGTCCTAAGTATCTGTGTGACCTTGACCGTGTCCACCCTCTTCAATGCTCGCCATGCGCCTCCCTGCAGCCCGCTTCTCTGATAAGGTGGGGACGTATTGGCCCAATGTTGATATATTTATATATCCAGAAACAAGGCAATCAAAAAGCCACCTTTATTCATTCTACACCCAAATGGTATTACTACCTTATTTTATTTTAGAAGTTTTAGATTTACAGAAAAGCTGCAAAGATAGTACAGAGGTTTCCCTTATAATTCCTCATCCCGTTTCTTCTATTATTAACATCTAACATTAGTAAAGCACATTTGTCACAATTAATGAACCAATGCCGATACATTAGTATCCACCAAAGCCCATAATTTATTCAGATTTTCTTAGCTTTTACCTAATGTCCCTTTTCTGTTCCAGGAGCCTATTCAAGGCACCATCTTACATTTAATCATCATGTCTCCTTGTCATCATGTCACTTGGTTGTGACAGTTTCTCAGGCTTTCTTTGTTTTTTGACAACCTTGACAGTTTTGAGGAGTTCTGGTCAGAAATTCTGTAGCATGTCCGTCAATTGGGAGTTTTCAGATGGTTAAACTGAGGTCATTGTCATCACATCGTGTCAAAGGTACACACTGTCAACATGACTTATTGCCGCGACCAGCCCGGGTAAAGTGAAGACCTGAGTGGGGGCGCCGGAGGATGAAGAAGACACAGAGACATAGATAGAGGTTGGGCCGGGTGGGACAGTGTGCTCTGATGGAGACACAGTGACCCTGAGCCTGGAAGACCCGTTTGTTCTATATGCTTAAACAAGAGGGCATTGTGCTGGGGGTGGAGGTGATAGCTAGGTAACGCTCTATCCTACCAGCACATCGGGACATCCTGAGCCCGTGGTGGCGCTGTGTGCTTGCCGCCCTGCTTTTGGCGCCTTTACCACAAATAGCCTACAAGTTGTCATAGTGACCTTGCCCTGCCAGGTCACTCAAGGCCCAGCAGGGCCCTTTCTCCTCTCTCAACTGCATGGAGGCCGGATGCATTCAGACACAGTAGCTCTCTACATCTCCCCCTTTGTTATTTCTTAAATTCAGGCATTTCTTTATCTACTTCTCATACAGCTTCAGTACGTGAGGTAATCATCCTCTAGTAAGCACATCTTTGGGGGAGATAGGAAGTGACAAAACAGTACAGAAGCATCCTGTGCAGATAATCATGTCAGGGACCCGGCGTCCCTGAGTCCGCATGAATGATATCTGTCAGATAATCATGTCAGGGACCCGGCGTCCCTGAGTCCGCATGAATGATATCTGTCAGATAATCATGTCAGGGACCCGGCGTCCCTGAGTCCGCATGAATGATATCTGTCAGATAATCATGTCAGGGACCCGGCGTCCCTGAGTCCGCATGAACGATATCTGTCAGATAATCATGTCAGGGACCCGGCGTCCCTGAGTCCGCATGAATGATATCTGTCAGATAATCATGTCAGGGACCCGGCGTCCCTGAGTCCGCATGAACGATATCTGTCAGATAATCATGTCAGGGACCCGGCGTCCCTGAGTCCTCATGAATGATATCTGTCAGATAATCATGTCAGGGACCTGGCGTCCCTGAGTCCGCATGAACGATATCTGTCAGATAATCATGTCAGGGACCCGGCGTCCCTGAGTCCGCATGAACGATATCTGTCAGATAATCATGTCAGGGACCCGGCGTCCCTGAGTCCGCATGAATGATATCTGTCAGATAATCATGTCAGGGACCCGGCGTCCCTGAGTCCCATGAATGATATCTGTTTACAGCAACATTCCCTTCTCAGGCCACTCTCCTACATTACCTACTTTTTTATTTCTTAAATGCAGGCAATGGCCTGCTATGCTTGCTTGGAAGAACTGTCTTTAGATGACTTGACATCCTACTGAAAATAAGCAAAACAAAATTATACAACATATTAAAGCAATCAAATACCGAGCAGTATGTTTAAGCATATTAAAAGGGTTAAAGCCCTGTAAATTGTCAAAAAGTTGATTTGCTTCTTGTGCCGGACTAACAATATTGTCACGGCTATCTTGAATAATTTGAATAGGTTTATGTAGCTTAGCTACATCGATACTAATATTATTGTCATTCCAAATTCCTTGAAGATGCACTTTGATTTTCTCCCATTCCCACTGGGATTGGTTATGGGGAACGGAGGTAACACAGATCCACTGAAAGGCTGCATGACGTAGGAGTTGTTGTCGTACTTTAATGCTCTGAATTTGATGACCCAAGTTCAGAACCGTAGCTTCTAATGTGTTCAGCTTTGCCTCCAGCTTTAAATTAATGTATTCTTGATCATGTAAAGCCAAGGAAGTATTTTGAGCCAATTGATTGACATAGTGCACATTTTGAATACTTTGGGTAAGAGCAATAGCTCCTATTATAGTGGAAGCCATTAAGTCTATGAGGGTTACTGTGCCAATATGATCATGCCAATAACTCTTTTAGACTTGTAGATAAGTAACTGGTGTATCTCTTGTAAAGCTTGGAGCACTGCATCATGATACCAGGGTCCAGAAATATTTGCTGGAATCATAAGAAAAGATGGTTGTTTTAATGCTAAAATGTCCTGTCCTTTATTGTATCTAGTGATACAATTTGTCAGATTACAGTGAACACACTGGACTGTATAATAGGATCCGGTTGGAATAATACTTACCAGGCCAGCTAAAAGTATATACAGAGGCTAGATACATGCTTGGAGGCCATAACAAAAGGGTTTAGTGACACAGGGGAAATGGACAGAAGCCGGAGGATTTGGGGTAAAATTTGCAAAATCTGTGGCGGCGGCTAAACACCACAACTCCCTTTGGAGGCAGTTGGAAACAGTTACAAGTATATTGCTTATAAAACCTCTAGGAGTCATATAATTGTGATGAGGATGAGAAACATTGACTCTTTGGGACCAATCACAAACTTGTTCGGTCGTTCCTGTACTATTATAGCATTCTGGCAGAATGTAAGTAAGCACATTCAACCCAATGCGGGAACCGCTTCATTCCTGACTGGTGCCCTTAGGGCTGTAAGGAATAGGGGCGGGCGTGCCATGAAGTAAGAGGTAAATCCCAATCTGCTGACCCTTGGGACTGCGGGATATCCCTCACCATCCTATCAGAAAAACTAGGTCTAAATTCTTCAGGAGCAAAAGAATCCTCCTCCCATTCCTCCAGTCTTCCTCCGCCTCTTATTTAACCCTTGTCTATACTCCGGGAGAGGGGGAGAGGTTCCTCCCCTTCTCCTCCACTCCAGCACAAGGGCAGCGGTGGGGGGGGTTGGCGGTGGGGTTGGCCAGGGAGAGGCACAGTAGGAGGGGGAGGGGAGGAGTACAAAGACCCTCATAACCTCTCACTGTTTCTTTCAAATGGGCAGCTAAAGTGCCTGACAGCAATCTCTTCTCTGCTCAGGTAGGATCAGACCAACTCTAAATAAATTCCACAAGGAGAAGGCTGTAACCGGAATCTTACCTGGGCCTTCAGATGCTTACCAGCCCTTTCCCAGGTTTTCTCTTTAACAGTTCCCTCTGCAGGGAACCAGGGGCACGAATCCTTCACAAAATGTAAAAATTCAGAAAGCTGACTCCTGGGGACAGTACAGCACGGGCTCTTACCATTGCCTTAGCATCTGCACACAGAGATTTCTTTCTTGAGATCAGAGTTGCCCATGCTTTTATACCTGGTGAAAATTCACTCCTCACCTCAACTTGTATCTGACACGCCACCTTCCCAAGGAGCTCCCTCTCGCCTGACATGTGGAGATCCCCCGTGCTCAGGTCCCTATTTGGGTGTCACTTGCCGCGACCAGCCCGGGTAAAGTGAAGACCTGAGTGGGGGCGACGGAGGATGAAGGAAAACACAGAGACATAGATAGAGGTTGGGCCGGGTGGGACAGTGTGCTCTGATGGAGACACAGTGACCCTGAGCCTGGAAGACCCACTTATATGCTTAAACAAGAGGGCATTGTGCTGGGGGTGGAGGTGATAGCTAGGTAACGCTCTATCCTACCAGCACATCGGGACATCCTGAGCCCGTGGTGGCGCTGTGTGCTTGCCGCCCTGCTTTGGGTGCCGATACCACGAACAGCCTTCAAGTTGTCATAGTGACCTTGCCCTGCCAGGTCAGTCAAGGCCTAGTGGGGCCCTTCCTCTGCTCTCAACTGCACTAGCTCTCTGCGACATATCACGCTTGATGTTGACCTTGGTCCCCTGGTTACAATCGTGTTTGTCAATTTCTCCACTGTAAAGTTATTCCTTCTCCCCCTTCCCCACTGTCCTCTTCAGAAGAAAGTCACTGTGCACAGCCTACACGTGGGAAGCTATGCTCCACCTCTGCTTATCTACATAAATGATTTGGAATTCTTCTGCATAAACGATTGGTCTCTTCTCCCCCATTTATTTATTCAATCATTTACTTCCATCAATATGGACTCATGGGTATTTATTTTATGCTTTCAGTTATAATCCAATGCTACTTTAATTATGTTGTTACTCAAATGATTTCAGCTTTGGCCCCAGGGAGTCTTTGAACTGATTCCTGTGTCCCTGTGACGTGCCTCTGTTGTGAGTGGGTCTGTTTGTTCTTTAGTCTCCTGGAGCCCTTCCTTGCTTCCCGTCACTACAGGGTGCTCCAGGCTTCTCTTGTATTTCCTTGCCCCAGTCTTAGAACCAGCCATTCCTCCAAGGAGCCTCTATTCCTGTTATTGGAGAACAGTATCTGAAGCCAAGATCAGGAGGCTGTATGTGTTCGTTGCTCCTGGAGTGTCACTGCTTTTAGGCCAAAAGGTGGTGTTTAATGAAAGGGACCTCTTATAAGGTCGCTTTTTGTGGTGGGGTGTTAGCTCAAGAGTTGCAGGGACATGAGCTGTGACGTGGACCAGCCGTGTGGGAGGTTCAGGGAACCTTCCTGGGCTCTGGCCATCCCATAGTCTGTAGTTTGGTGCAAACACCACTGAAACTTCTCTTGTCCCTTCAGGGCGCTAGAGCCGGGGAAGGGGCCTCCGTGAGCAGTTAGATAGGCCTGCCATGTGCCAAGCACCCGCTCTCATCTTTCCAAAAGGCCTGCAGGGCAGGGGGTAGGCTTTCTATTTCATAAGGAAGGGAACTCAACTCTGACGGTGAGGAGCCTGCCCTGAGTAAGTGGCTCAGCTACTAAGTGACTGCCTTCAAAGGCTTTAAACAAACAAACAAACAAACTCTCAGCCTTAGTCCCAGAAATGCTGGTTTCTTTGGTTTGAAGGGGAGCTCTCACCTCAGTAGCTGTGAAGGCTCCCTAGGTGACTCTGCTATGCAGCCAGGACTGGGCAGCTCCACGCCAGGCTGTGGTACATCTCCATGCTAAGTAACGGGGAGGTGGGCCACATGTGTCCAGAGTCGTCTCTGGCCACTGGACCACTGACCCCACCGGCATGGCAGCCCCTGCACTTGTAGCTTCTGGGAAGAACCAGCCACTTCTGTTCCTGCCCTAATGGGCATGACTGGAAATTTTCCCCGAGCAACTGGAAAATAGACCTAAAATAACCAAAGTGGAAAAGCAGACAGCGCTGGACAGCCCGGGCCAAAAATGTATAGTAAAAACAAAACCATTCCAGTGTATTTAGTGTTGGGTTTTTATATATTTATTCACAGAGGAGGAGGGGGCCCAGTGGCTGCATACTTCTCTCCCTAAGCATCTTCTGTGCCAGCTGTTACTGGACTCAGTTGATCTTTCCAAAACCCCTCCTGGCGGAAGGTAGCCAGGGAGGGGCTTCTCTGACGGCCTGTCCCAGCCTCCTGCAGCACAGAAACTTACCCGTGAAACTAACCTTTGTGCAAGCTTCTTGGGATCTGGGAAAGACCCCAGGTCACTGATGCTGGGACAATATTTTCTAGAAGGAAGGAATCCTGGCACCGTCAGCCTCCCCCAGCCCCCTCACTAGACTGGAGTAGCCAGCTCAAAGGGAGAAAGTGACTTTCGGAAAGACACAGAAAAACAGGGTCAGATGTAAGAGGGACACCAAGTGTCCTCCTCACACTGAGGGCTCGGGCTGCCACCCCGCTGTTGTTTTGGGGCTGGGGACTGGACCCTTAGAGTGGGCATGCGCCCATCGGTTTGTATAGTTGAGGGAAGAGGACGCTTCTGCTTTCTGAGCGCTCCTAATCCAGTGTGTGGGGAGAGCTGACGAAAGGGGGCCAGGGGGAGGAGCAGGCTGACTCAGACGTGGGGCCAGCAGGATGCAGGGTGGTGCTTGTCCCTACAGAGGAGGGAGGGTGAGTGAGCTCGCAGGGTGCAGCAAGGATGGTTGGTGGGCTGGCTCATCAGGAAGGCTTTCAGGAGCAGGGGTGGATGGCGTGTCCCACTGTGGGACACTGCTCCATTTGTGATCGTCCTGGCTTGCCCAGAGGTGAGTGTCCTAGAGGCAGACAGAGCAGACCCGGGTGCCTGTACTTGTCACCTCATGTCCCCCCACTGCTCACTTTGAGCTCATCTTTTTGCTCAGGACCGTGACCTGAAGTCTGCTGCTGCTAGCGGAGATGACTTTCCTTGTCCGGGGCACCTGCTGCCCCACCATGTGGCCTTTCTGACTCATGGAGCCATCATGAACAGTTAGGGATAGGAATTCTACCTCTGTGCGGTAGCAGGTTCTGTGCCTTTTGTCCTCAGGACTCCAGGGCAGGGAGAAGGCCCTGGGGAAGGGAGGCACCATAGACTGAGCGCTTATTATCTAACAGGCACTCTACTGAAGTCACCTGTGCTGTTCTTTCAATAGTCCTTTGAGATGCTGGGTCAGGCAGGAAGGCTTTTTACTCCAAGCAACAACACATCCAGGCTATTGGAGTTCCCACAGGCTATCATTGTTTACCTGATGAGAAATCTGGAGGTTGTGGTCCAGAGCTAGTTTAGCGGTTCAGTGTTGTCTTCAGGACCCAGGTTCTTAGCCCTGTCTTCAAGATGTTACCTTTTTGTCCTCGTGGTAACAAAATGGCAGATGGAGCTCCAGCCATTTCACCCCTTCAAAAGCTGGAGGTCACAGGCAGAAGGCTTTTTTTCCCTAGGCTCAGTCTTTTTGTCAGGGGACAACTATGTTTCTAGATGCCTTATTGGGCACCCCTAACTGTGAGGGAGGCTGGGAAAGGGGGTGAATGGCAAAGCGGAACAAGAGTAGCTACGATTGGCTTTGACCAAACATGACTCATCTCCTGTGGCAGGACACAATGCGCCCAGGTCAGAACTGGGGTCCGTTAGCAAAGGAAAGCAGGGGACTGGTTGTTGGGGAGCTAACTCATAGTGACTTTTGCAAGCAGGAGCGATTATGACCCCATTTCACAGGGGAGGAAGCGGCCGCAGAGGCTTTCCCAGCTAAGGACTGAACTCGGCCAGACTCCTGAGCCTGTGGGCTGAATGAAGCCTCACACAGCCGGCCCTGAGGCCCAGTGCTTAGACCGTCCAGTCCCCTTTCCCTGTCTGCCAGTCTGCTCTCCACACTGTGTTCTCTGCTCTACAGTGGGGAAAATAGTTCCCGCCCCGGGGAGGAAGCTTCTCAAAGGAACCTGCCTGGTGCCTGGCTTAAACATGCTTATTTGACACTTGATGGGTTGGCTGGGTTGAAGGACAGGGACTGTAGAGGCCACAACCCTGACCTGAAGGTCACTGGCCTTATCCTGGCTCTGCCACTAATAAGTGATGTGACCTCAGGAGGTCTTTTCCCAGCTCTGGGTCTCAGTTTCTTTGGCTGGAGTGAGGAGCTGGGCACATCACTGGCTCTCAAAGCCCCACCTCCAAGCTCTGGGAGTCCTTTAGCAGAGCCTCAGAGAAGAAAGAGAGGAGGGGGTTACCCAAAGGAGGAGGCTTTGTGTCTATGTACCCCTTGGCTATGTCATTACCTACTGTTGTTTAAAAACTACTCCAAAAGTCAGCGGCTTCAAATTGTTATTTGATTTGCTCATGACTCTGTGGGCCAGCAATTTGGGTTGAGTTCTGCTGAGCGGTTCTTTTGCTGATCTCTCCTGGGGTCAGTCATGCAGCCGCAGTCATCTGGCAGTGTGACTGGGCCTGGCTGGCCGGAGATGACCTCACTCACATGGCTGGCAGCTGGTGCCAGTTGTTGGTCACCCGACTCCAGCAGGCCAGGCGTCTTCACATGACGGCTGTGGTCCAGAAGTGTGAGCATGGAAGCAGATAAGCCACTTACGGCCATTGCTCGGAACTCCAGAGTCACTGCTGCTGCATTCTTTTGGTCAAAGCAAGTCCCAAGGCCAACCTTCCAGGTGAGGGTAATAGACTCTATTTCTGGATGGGAGAAGCTGCAAAGAATTCATGGCCATTTTTAATCTACCACATAGTGGTTGGTCTTTGAGTCCTTTTTTTTATCTCTTGGTTTGATTGAAGATACATAATAATAGTAGTAATCTTATAAATAAGTGTTTATAAAATGAGATTATGCATATAAAAATCTTAGCACATGGTTTTGTGCTCAGTAAATGCTAGCAGTCTATAGTAGTAAACATTATTATTATATAAGTGCATACTCTGGGCCGGCCATTTTATACACCTGATCAGCAATTCTCACAACGAACTTGAAAGATGGATATGATTGCTTTCGTGGTCAGATGAGGAAATTGAGGCCCAGAGAAGTAAAAGTAACTCACCTATTTACATGTAGCTAGTAGGTAGCAGAGCTGGGATTCTAGTCCCACTGTATCTCCAAAGAGCTAGCTGCAGGGGGTACAAAGAGAGGCAAGGTACAACTTGGAGAATCTGCACATGGAACCCCGAGGGTGTTGGCCGGAGAGCTCTGGGTGGGCCACCTGCTGAGGGTGGGGGCTATGAAAATTCACACGGTTCACACAGGTGGTCTCCCTCTGGGCAGTGACCTTTGGCTCAGTCAGTCGGGTGTAAGCACAGGAGCTTGGCCAGAACCTAGGATGCCCTGCAAGAGCCACTGCTCTGCCGTTGGCTGCATGAGACCCTCCTTTACATGCTGCCTGGAAGGGACCCTGTGACTGGTGAGCAGCTCAACCTCCCCAAAAGGGAATGCAGAACAGACCCTCTTATTCCAAAGGACAGTGGCCAAGGCACCCCACTGACAGGTGCTGCCCACTGCAGGCACCTGCCAGAGCCCCCTCCCCACCCTGCCCCCACTAATTCACAGCCCCTTCTCCCCCCATCTCCTCCCCCCAGGACCTTAGCTTGGCTTTTCAGATAAGAACTCCGGGACTTGGCTGAGCAGGTGCTCTGTGAGGTTTGTAGTCACCCTGAAAGGGGTGGGGGTTGGGCATTCAGAACTGGGGACTTGTCAGAGTTTAGCCCGGGAGGGGGGAGGCCTACCTCCTCCTTCCCCCCCTGCCCCCCAGGAGGTACACAAGGTGCTCAAGGTGACCCCGGGGTCTGCATCCTGTTTCTGCACTTCCTGTCCCCCTGGCCTTGGGTTTCTTCGACCCCCTCTCTGTGCCCTGAGTCTTCATCCATCAGCAGGGATAGTAATAGGACCGACTTCTCAGGGCAGTGGCCCAGGCTGGGTGACGCCCCCTATAAGGTGGGCGCAGGCCTCGGCCGCTGTTTAACTTGTGGCTCCCGTACCATTGACTGAACCACTGCCTCAAGGAAATCCTCCTTATTCTTGTCACAGTAAACACACGCAGCAGACGGGTCCCTGGTCCTAGCTGGAGCCCGAGACTGGGAAACTGAAGAGTAAAGACCAGCTGTGGGGTGGGGAATAGGGGAGGGGGCAGTGGAGAATGGGTCCTTACCGAGCATTGGTGGAGACCCGCACACTCCGTGGGGTCTGTGCCTGCACAGTGTCTCAGTCACTTTCAACACTGAGGGCTTTGACTTCCTTTCTCATTTCTGCTGGGCGGTCTTAGGTGTTATTGTCCCCATGTACAGACCAAAACACTGAGGCTCAGGGAAGCCACCGAATTACCAAGGGCCACAGAACTCATAACTGGCCTCTCAGAGCCCTTTGGGAGCCCGAGAAGAAATGCAGATTGTGACAGGTTGTGACTGTCCCCCAGCTGGGGGTTCCCGTCTGAAGGTTCCTGTCTTCGTTCTTTCTCTCTGTGGAACGTGAGGGCAGAGAACAGGGCCGTTGTCTCACTGAAGTGAGGAAATCCAGAAAGTTACGTGCGGAGGAGACATCAGGGGACCTGTCCAAACAGTCAGAGGGGAAGGGGACTGTCAGTAGAGTAAGAAATAGACACTGTACTGTGGTCCTAGCTCTCCATGGCGCTCTCTCTCGCTCTCTCTCTCTCTCTCTCTGACACACACACACACACACAGACACACACACACATGCGTACACACACAGTTCATCCTTATTATCTTCTGTTTTATACTCTTGCATTTGGGGGATAAAAAAGGTTGCTGACATTTGCACTAATGGGTCATGACCCACAGTTTGAAAAAGACTGCCTTCCTGTGCCATTCCTGACACGCAAGGATGGAGGGGGCAGCTCTGCTTTGTATGTGTGGTTCTGAACAAGTGACCCAAGCCTGTGCTCCCCCACACACACACACACATGCACCACATGGGTAACAGAGCACAATCTCTCCAAAGACAGAATCCTGGGCGCCATCCTCCGCTCCTGTCCCAGCCCGCGGTCAGGGGCCCAGGTTTGCTATCAGCCTTCCCAGGGGCACTGCCAGGTTGGCTCGGGCCTCCCTCCCACGTCCGCAGAGCCCCAGGGGGGAGGCCCAAAGGCAGCCCAGAGTTCACTCGATTCCACACTCACCCACACACACATTCATTTACACACACTCACTCATGCTCTCGCCAACAATTCTCTGACACCAGCTGAGTGTCCCAACAATTCAGTTCAATTTTAACACTGACTGCCAGAGTAAACACTGACCCCACAAGTTCAAGGACAAGGTCCCCAACAAGACTGCCCTTACTGCCAGCACCAGACACCAGCGGGTCCGCAGGCTACTCACACTTCTGCCCGATGTGGTGTTGGGCAGATAAAATATATTATGCTCACTTTGTTAAAGATGGCGCTGCCCATGTGGAAGCCCGTCGCCCAGGTGATGATATTAGTTGCCCTTCTTGCTTGGATGGGCGTGATTATATTAATGTGTGTTGGGGGTGGGCTGTGGGCAGGCAGGATCTTTATAGCCTGGGGCTTGGTTTTAGGACTAAGCGTTTCCCACCCTTTTTGATGTGGTGTGTTTCACTCTCATGAGAAATCCCATTATGCCTCAGATAAGTGACTTTGTATCAGAGACTTCCTTGTTTGTATATTGGATTAAAGGTTTTGATTTCTACACTACTGTATAAAGTGGGATAGAGAGGGAGCTTGCTCTCTCTCAGTTCCTGAGGTAGCATTAGAGAGAAGGAGAGAAAGCAGCCAAGATGGCAGAATGCTGAAGGAGAAGCCAGTTTGTGCAGAGTTTGTGCAGGAGAAGGAGATGGGGAACAGAGGTGAATAAGTCTGGTGAGCTAGAAACCTTTGATTCTAGGAAACTCGGATAAGTCAGTGGCTTTGGGAGCCCTGAATGGAAAGGGAAGTGTTTTCCCACTGTGTCTATTTCTTGCCCGCCAGGTGCAAGCTAGGATTAAAGCTAATGCCCACCAGTTCTTGGCTCCATTGTTTTATTACCATCTGTCTGAATCTAATGCGAACCTGCATGGGCCAGGAGGCTGTGATGGTGGCCGTGGCTACTGGCTTTACACGTGGCTACAGAGATGACCCCTCCTCAGGTTTGCTAATTCGCTAGAATGACTCAGAGAACTCACTGAAAACTATACCTATGATGACCATTTTATTTCAAATGGATACAACTCAAGAACAGCTGAACGAAAGGGCTGAGTAGAGGTGAGGTCTGGGATGGGGAGGGGCATGCAAACCCCCAGGCCCTCTCCTGGGGGACTCTGGGCACATCACCCTCCCTGTACATCAGTGTGTCACCACCAGGGGCTTTGCTGAGCTTCAGTGTCCAGCGGTTTCATCAAGTGTTCCCTGCATGTGTGATTAAGTCATTGCCTACATGCTTGAACTCCCACCCTCCTCCTGTGAGGTCAGGGGTCAGGCTGCAAGTACCAGCCCCCTTTGAAACTAAGGGCCCACTAGGGGTCATCTGGTAACTTACACTCAGGTATGGTCACAAGAGGCCGTTTGTGAGTAACAAAAGACACTCCTATCATTCAGGAAATTCCAGGGATTTTTGGAGCTTTGTCAGGAAAGGGGTCAAAGGCCAGATATATATATATTTAAATCACCCACACACTCATTCACACACACACACACACACACACACACACACACACACACACACACGCTCTCATTCCCTCGCACACTGCTGATTCCCACCAGCCTGGTGGGCAGGAGGATGCATCTTGGACCCCTGAAGAAGAGGCGAAGTGACCTCTTAGGAAAACAGCATGCTCGTGTTGTCGAGTTCAGGTCCAGGAGAGGCTCAGGTCCGGCCCGGTGGTGCCAGGGGCCCAGGCATTGTCTCAGAGCCAGGGGCAGAGGCCTCTAGAGGTGAGCCGTCCTCCTACTGGGCCCCCTGGGAGGGCTGCCTTCCAGGGAGAGCGCTTCTGCGGGCAGCAGCCCACACCTCTCACCGCCGCCCCCGGGAGCCTCCCTCCCGGCCTCCTCCGTGCGCCCTGAGTTCTCACGCTCTCTGCACACTCCCGAGAGGGGCTGCTAAACTCATTTCTGACCTTCTTTCAGTGGCTCACGGATTCATTGTATTACTGCTCCCAAGGGAATGTGCACTGTCATGGAAAAGCAAAACCTTATCCGGAAAAACCTTAAGCCCAGGAACCCACCGTCTGGGCTGGGTGGAGGGTAGTTAAAAGCTCAGGATGCAGACTCTAAGGGCCTGAGCTCAGATCCCAGTGCCAGCACCTACTAACCTGGTGGTCTTGGGCATTACTTCCTCTCTCAGTTTCCTCCTGTGTAAAATGGGGATAATAATAGCCCCCCCACCCCCACCCCCACACACATAGTGTTAATAAGAATTAAGTAAGATCAGGGACACTGAAGAACTGGTGTCAGGGCTTGGGGAAGACTGGGAGGGAATGTGTGTTAGCTGTTACTATCAGTAATAACCCTGAAACATAGTAACACCATTGTATCAATAACAGAAATATGATAATAAGAGTAGCCATAACAATGGCAGAGAATTTGAAGCATCACCAGAGGGCAGTAAGACAGTGTGCCTCTGGGGAAAGGGAGGAAGGGCCATCTCAGTGGTCCTTGAACCCCTCAAGTCGGGAGCCAGGTCCCCGGAGGTGCCCCAGTGGCCATCCTTGCAACCATTCCTCAGCAGACTCCAGCCCCAGTGCCTGCGGTCAGAGTGGGAGACGCTTAGACCCCTAGTTGGGGATGTGGCTGGAGGGGAGGGGGACACAGTGACCTTTCTTAGGAAAGGAAGGAATGACCCTTCCTTGGCTAAAGGACGCTCCATCTCCCCTCCCCAGGGGCATTTGTGCCCCCAGAGGCTGGAGGCATTCCAGGTACCTATTGTTTCCTGGAAGGACGGCTGAGTTTGGGTAGGGCCAGCAGAGACTAAAAAAGGACATTTTTAAACCACTGAATTTGTAGGTGATGGCCACGGGAGTGCAGCCCCTCAGCAAGTGGAGCCACAGGAAAAGCAGAGGTAAGGGGTCTATGAAGACCCCAGCTCTGGCTTGATTCGGGTGACGCTTGTTACTGGAGCAGAGACACAGCAGCCTCAAGGCTGAGAGGTGTTGTCTTATTAGACTCGAGTACACCCAAATGGACAGGTCCCCCCTGGTTAGGGACTCACAGTGCAGGAAGAGGCCAGGTAGCCTAGGGGGTGTCGAGCAGGGACACCAGCACTGAGGGGCCGAATCCCAGCCCTGCCCCTTACAGCTGTCCTGCAGGCCACACCCACACGGGTATTTACTCACCACACCAGCCACTGTCAGGATCAGCGAGTGCCTCGGTTTCTGCATCTATCAGGTGAGGATAACAGTAAGACTCACGTCAGAGGGATACGGATAAGAAGGAGCAAGTAAAGATATACAAAGTCTTCATAACAGTTCCTGTCACAGAGGAAGCCCTGTGCTCACTGTTAGCTTCTTTTTATCTGTGGGGGGAAATAATGTGAATTGGCTACTATCTGTGAAGCTTTCACCAGCCTCCCCCAGGGTGTACAAGCTGTGTGAGCATGTGGGGATGGACTGAAATTCAGCCTCACTCCCGAGCATTAGAACTTTTCTAAGTGTGGACCACCCTGGACCCCCTCCCCCCCACTCACCTCGTATCAGAATCCCCTGCGTCCAGACCTTCCCCGCCTCCGCCCCTGTCACCGCCACCAACCAGCATCTCCGAGGTGGGACACAGGAGTCTGCATCTTAAATACCCCTTGCTTAACTCTGTCTACAACACAGAATTCTTTGGGAAACATCCGTTTAGTTGAAACCCCCTCTGTGGGCAAATGAGAAATTGAGGCTCAGAAACCAGGGGACATGAGCCAGGTGACATTCACATGGCTCTTAAGGCAGAATCCCTCATTCTCCTGAAAGATACTTGGTGGTCCACTGTGCCTCCTTGTTTCTGGAATATTCCAGATGACTTCCACCTCTCTGTTGTCCCTCTGACCTCCACCCACATCTTTGATTCACAGATCCCCCTTCTTCTGTTGCAGACATTCCTGGTTCGCCAGGACAGCTGCTTGAAGCACCTGGTGCTCTGTGTCCAGTTCCCTTCCCTGAACGAGAGCTCGTCTGAGGTGCTCGAATATACCATTAAAGAAGAAAAATCGAGTAAGTACTCATCCTTCCGTTCTGGCCTCCGACCACACAGAAGCAGCGGCGGGCAGCAGATGCTACACCCTCCCCCCCAACCACAGACACTCCCATCGGGCCGGAGGGGTTTAGAATTAGAAGAAGTGGGGGAAGCTTTCAGTGCACTGAAGCTGTCCAGCCTTGTTTGTTTGAACTTGGTTTAAAACAGAGTCAGTGTCAGTTTCCGCTCACCGTGTCACCGCTTGTTGGCTTTGCTTCCTTGTAGCTGCTGTGTAGTTTCCGCCTGTTTGCTCCGACCAGAGAGAGGGAGGAAATGGAGAGGAAGTGTCAGGGGCCCTGGATCTTAGTGACAGCTGAGCACATACTCAAGCCGTAATCTCGGAAAAGTCACTGAACCTCTCTGAGCCTCTGTTTTCTCACCTGTCAAATGGACGTAGTAGTCACTTCCTGCCAGTATCACAGGACCTTTGTGAGGGTCAAATGGACAAGCTCTTTGAAAGACAAAAATCCCGTGTGTGCCCAGGGCTGCCAGGAGCAGGCTTACACCTCAGTGGAAAAATGTTTGAGGGCCCCTGATCAAGGGTGGGTTTGTGTTGATGCACAGTGAAATTGTGTGGGTTCCCCCTCCTATCCTGGGCCAGGCCACGTACAAAGGGCCCAAAAGCCTATTTGATGAATCTGAAGAATATTCCAAGTACCAGCTTAGATCCTCTTAGAAGTAGACCCAGCGCGTGTGGGAAGCTTTTTAGTCTTGGTTAGCCTCCGAGTAACAACAGTTAAAGAAAGTAAGATATGTATTAAATATGATAAAAGTATTATAAGTACATAATGTAAATATTTATCTATATTTATGCATACTTATGCATAATTACATAGTATGTACATATGTAATTTATGTTACATAATTAAATATTGCATAAATATTTTAAAATATTTATTAACAATTTTGGAATGCTTGTTTCTTCAGAGACACTTATGTGCGACACTGGGAACATGCAAAGATGAGTAAGACAGAGTTCTGGCCACAAGGGTCTCCCAGTCTAATTGGAGGGTGTGGGACATGGAGGGTGGAGAAAACAGACATCAACACTTGCTGTGCAGTGTGACAGGTGTGACTGCAAAGGGACCCTGGGCTGAGGGGCACAGAGGACACAGAGGTCGAATGAACTCAAAACAAGTCTGGAGGCATTGGCTAGAAATGAATGATAGAAATTTATTGAAGGAGCTCAGCAAAAACCCAGAAGTGTTCCAGAGAAGACAGGAAATAAGAACTCTTATGCTATAAAGTACATTTTTGAGAATGATCAGTCATGTTTAGCCCTAGGATTGGGCCGGGGCTGTTATCAGTGAAATGTGGGGTGACCTGGAGGATGGGTAACAGAAGGTCTGGTCATATCCAGTGGTCAGGACATTGGATGTCAGCGGATGGCCGGTGGTCTGGATACGTGATTCCTTCGGGAGATAATCAGAAGGTTATCTACAGGTCTGATATGTGTCCAGATATGTGTCCAGGCATTGATGCAGGATTGGAAAGTTCAAATGTTTAAGTCCTCAGGCTAGTTAGGACAGGAATGGCCTCTTCCTCGTGCCTCAGCCTACTTGATTTTAGTAATTGAGCAGCTTGACTTATAGTGACCAATTTTATTTCTTCCACTCTGTTCCTCATAGACCATGGTGGGAAGGATTCTGGGAGGGGTGTCACAGAGTAGGGAACATGGGCTGGGTCCTGAAGGGTGAGTGCATTAGTTAGCTGATTTTCTAGATCAGGAGTAGGAGGAGAAGTTGAAAGCAGAGGCCAGTCCTAGCTCATGCCGTAGAAGGTCCTTTCTATAGAGACCCGGACTCACAAAGAATGGGTAAAATGTAATTCACTCGTCCATGTGTTCAACAGATAGTTACTCAATGTCCCGTCTGTGTTAGGCACCGTCCTGCTATTGGGGACACAGCAGGGAACAAAACCCCATCCCTGCTTCTTGGAGCCTACATTTAGGTTGAGTGGGGGGGACAATAAGTAGACAATTTAGGGTGACTGTTCAGTGGAGTCAGGCTACAGAGAACATGGACATGGGAAGATTAGCCAGTTGCTGCAATAGCAGCAAAAGGTATCATGGCTTAAACCCAGAAGAGGCTGGTTTCCTGCTTACATGCAAGATTCCTGATCCGTGGGTACGGCACAGGAACCTTGGCTAATAGAGGCTCTGCCACCCTGAGCACACAGCTTCCAGTTTCCCACGGTTGGCTCCACACCAACAGGCTGAAAGGGCTGGAGGAGGGTTGTGGGCGGACCTTACCGAGCCCTGGAAGTGGGTGTGTCGCCTGTACTTGTATGCCATTGGCTGGAACTTGGTCATATGACCACACCCAGCTGCAAAGGAGACTGGAAAATGTGATCCAGATATGTGTCCAGGCTGAGGCCGAGGGCCTGGATTTGGGTGAACTGCTAGGAATGTAAGGTGATAGAGCGTGTGGGGTTGTTGATTTATACAGAGGACGTTAATGACCCCTGGCCTGCAGTGTGCAGCAGGAAAGAAAGGGTAGGGATCTCAAAGTGGAAGGAAACAGCGGTCTAGTTTTCCCAGACCAAACATTTAGCGCCCTCTACTGACTGCAGAAGGGTGGAGTTGTTTGGGGCACCTGCTGCTCTCCAGGAAGGAACCCTTTCTCAGACGTTCTCAGCAGGTGCCTGGGCAGGGGCGTCAAGGACCCTAGGTGCTCTCTTGAGGTGCTGAGGGAGAGACAGACATCAGCCTGTCTGCTAATGGACTTGCATCATCCTGCTTCTTAATCAGAGTAGCCAGGCTACGAGGACTTGCCTGCCTAGAGACTAGTTACTTACATGTCTTTAGAAACCCAAGAGCCAAACGTGTTCTTAAAGTTTAACACCGATATCAGGAAAGTACCTAAAAGTGGGAGTAGTGATGTGCTGAGCCTGTCTCTGGAAAGTGCAAGAAGGGAATACTGTTCAAGGTCGGGCTGGTCGGGAAGGCTTCTCAGAGGAAGAGGGAGTCAGGCTGGACCGACAGAATGCCTGGAAGGTCAGCTTTTCGCCTTTCCCACCTCTCTGCCCCAGTCTCCAGGGCAGTCACTTCTAGGTCTTTCTAGTCCAAATGCAGCTGCCCCCCCTCCCCCCACACACTCCGCAAGCTGCCCTGGCCTCTTGGGACCTGGTCAGAAAGCTTGCGCAGGGCCTACGCAATAGAACCAGGGCACCGTGTCTGACTGTGTGTCTCGTTTCTGATGAGGAGACCAAGGGACAAACTGGGGCACTTGGGGATGGAGGCAACTTACTTCCCTGCGTTTGTGACTTCCTCCCAGCACCATGTGGCAGAATCTCATTTTCTATTTTTAAACTTTTAAAAATTCAGTACTCAGCTTTCCTCCAAAGACCATTAAAAACCAAACCAAAAATCCTTTATATAACATAACCCTTCTAATCATGATTTGTGACCATTTGCTGTAACTACACAAATATTGTCTGTGTTTTGAGTTTGAGGCCACTTCACTGCTCCCCACGCTCTGACCCTTGAGATCTGCCCCCACGGCAAACCCGGACAATATGAAGGCAGGAGCAGGTAATATGTATCTTTGCCACGTCGATTCTCTGGGCCTGTCTTCTTCCTTGTCTTTCTGTTCAGTACTTTCCTCCTTAGCGTCGTGGGGGAGCCCGGACTAGAGAAACCATACAGTTTGCGCTGCTAGCCCCGAGCTGCCTTTTACTCGCTGCGTGACCTTGGGCACCCGGGTCCTGCTGTGGGGATGACAACGGCTCCTGCCCCACAGGCTGCTGGGAAGAGTTGGTGTGCCTAAACTGCTTAGGACAGGGAGCACCTTTCCACTCGCTCCATGGGATGCTGGCCGTCCCACCCCTGCGTCGCCCAATAAAGCCAATGAGGTCTCCAGAAAAGATGCTAACATGCTTAGGACAGTACCTGGAGAACAACGGAATGTTGTTCTCTTGTTAACCCTCCTGCAGGTTAAGCCAAAGGAGGGGTGGAGCGAGCCCACACACATGGCGCCGAGGCTCTGGGTAAATCCGAGTACACAGGGCCTGCCCCTAGTCCCTCTTGGGAGGAGGGAGCCGCCAACAGCCTGAGTCTCCCTGGGGCTGTGGTGGCTGCTCCGGAGGACGGACTGAGGAGGAAGTGGTCAAGGGAAAGGCCCAGGGCCTGGAACTGGGGCCCTGTGTTGGGACTCCCCACGCAGAGCTGAGGCCAGGGAAGGAGACAAGTGGATCTCCCCAAAGTGGGTGGTCAGCCTCAGCTGTGGCCTCACCTGTTTGCTTTGAACGAGCAAGCCTCCCCTGGACTGGATACCTCTGTGCATCTGTGTGCAGTCTTGACCTCCAGTTCCGTGTGCAGGGTTTCTCTGCAAAACCCTGAACAGTCAGCTCAGACTAGTTATGCCACTGTAACAAGCAGCACTGAACTACAGTGGCTTGCACGCAGGGTGTGTATGCACACAGTGACATGAATATATCATTCACTCTTGTTACATGTCAGCTGAGGCTCTGTATGAAAACACCTTCATTCTGCAATCCGGGCTGAAAGGGCAGCACAATTGCGGGGCAGTGAGAAGGGAAATGAGTGGCAGAATTCCAATGGCTCTCAAAGGCTTTATACGGAAATGGCAGGTGTCGTATCCCCTCGCATCTCATTGGCCAAAGCAGGTCAGACGGCAGCAGGCTGGGAAGTATTACCCTCCCACCCGCGTGTGACCAGCAGGGAGGGGTCACGATGATTTTGAACGAGTTTTATCAGCTACTACATCCCCAGCCCTCCTCTGTGCTACACTAAGGTGACCACAAGGCTTTGCGATATCTGGGTCACCACTTAGCTTTATCGGGAACCCTGAGAGACAATTGTGTGGTGGGGGGCAGAAAAGGGTGGAGAAGCAGCAGAAGAGACATAACTCTTCTAATCGTTACTCGTGTCCATGTCCGAATTGGGACAGCAGACACAGTGGACGAAGGAGCAGGAAACAGGATGGATGGAGGCTAGTCCAGCTTCTGGATGGCAGTTCTGATCCTTTATGGCTGTAATTAAACACCTGGCCATGGGGGCACTAGCTACTTTTTCATTAATCTGCATCGCCGAAGGTGGTGACAATGAGATAGATGTTTGTGTGACAGCATTTTTCTGCCGGCTGCTAAGAAAAGGAAAACCAGCTGGCCCCTGTCTCTAGAAAAGGAACCAGGAGGCAGTGGTGGACAGTGTGGTCTGGCCTCCATAAGAAGTGGCTCTGGGCACTTGGTTTGAGCCACCTGCCCCTAGTTTCTCGGGCAGCCCCCTTTATCCGTTGCCCATTCCCTGCTACCTGGCGGGACTCTGGCTTTGTAAAGCCTGGCCTGTCCAGCTCTGTTAGGATTTCTTCTTGCCCTGGGCATGTCTCCCACTCTCGGGCCTCTGGTTTCAGGCCCAGCAGTTGAAGCTGAACGATACCCTTGTACTTGGGAGCAGAATGTACCACATGGGCACTGGGTGAACATTGTGTTGATTGGCACTGATAGTGATCACCACTGGGTGGGGGAGACCTTAAACCAAGGAGGGGGGAAATTCTAGGTGAGTCCTGGGAGTAGAGATCTGTATGTGTGGGCCGGTCAGAGTGTTGTCACCCAGAATGACTTTGAAGTCCACACGGGAGAAATGCAGAGGTGCTCTTGGGTTTGACCCTTTTACCAACTGGCCCATTATTCTAGAGTGATAGTTACACCTGTATTTTGACCAAAATGTGTTAAGTCCCCCCCCAAAAAAAGATAAGGAACAATTATAATGAAAGTCAGGGTTGGCTCGGAGAAGGCAGGCTCTAGCTGTTTGCATCGTGGCGAGCTGGGCACTCTGATTGATGCAAACCTCTTCTGAAAGCATGAGCGAGCTTTGGAAAGGCAGACAGTCTTAGGTCTTTGTTCTGTCTCTGTCACCTTGTGACATCAGACAAGTTTCTTAACTCCTCCGTCCTTCAATTTTCTCATCTGTAACACAGCTATTGGAGGGTTGATGAGTGAACACATGGAGGGACACAAGACAACATTGCCTGGTGCATGGGACGCACTCAACAGCATCGTAACTAGGATATTGTGATTGGTAATGAGGAATACCTATTTGGTTATTGTTCCATTCCTGGTACAGAACTCCCCAAAACCTTGGAATTTTCTAAATGGTAAGAGTGATAAGGCTCTCTTGATGTTTACCGCCAGCCCTTCTCAGCCACACCTGAGTTTATGTTAATGGTACCTAAGGCTGGGGACCAGCAGCCAGGGGAACCAACCATGTGATTGGAAGGTTGGAACTTTCAACCTCAGCCCCCTGGCCTTGGGGAGGGCTGAGGGGCTGGAGGTTGAGTCAATTGGTAATGGCCAATGAATTATGCCTGTGTGATGAAGCTTCCATAGAAAGCCAAAAGGACAGGGTTTGGAGAGCTTCCAAGTTGATGAACACGGGAGATTCAGGGAGCATGGACGCTCAGAGACCGTTTACTTTGTCCTCTGCGAGCTCCGCGCCCCTCCCCACTTATCTCGCCGGGAACACCACTTCCATCCAGCTGTTCCTGACTTGTATCATTTTATAATGAACTGGTGATCCAGTAAGTAAGATGTTCCTCTGAACTCTGTGAGTCGCTCTAGCAAACTCACAGAATGAACTGAAGATAGGGGAGGCGGTCAACGGAACCTCATATCTGTAGCTGCTTGATGACAAGCACAGGTGCCAACCTGGACTAGCAGCTGGCATTAGATGGGGCAGGACGGGAGGCAGTCTTGTAGGACTGAGCCTTTAGCCTGAAGGGTTTGACACTATTTCCCGGTACATAATGTCAGAATTGAGTTGAATTGTAGGACCCCCAACTGGTGTCAGAGAATTGCATTTGGTGTGGGGGAACACACACACACACACACATATTGGGACTGATGTCAGAATCAGAGTCACTCTCTAACATCACAGTGTTGTTTCCTGGATGAAATGAGACCTTTATGGGGAAAAGCTGTCACCGCGCCTGTGTGTTGTGAAGACTAAGTAAATACCAGCAGTTATAATTAGCTCCGGGGACCAAGTAGCATGCAGCTTACACCTCAAAACCATAATTTCCTGTGCCACCTTGCTCCTGGTAACTCCTCTAAGAAGCTGCTCTCTTATCTCATGTTGGTTATTACCCATGGAGGTGTGGGCTAAAAGCTTACCAGAGTTTGTTTCTTTCTGTTTCCTGCATTTCCCTTTCAAACCTCCAAAATTGGGCTGGCCCAAGGGGGGAAAAATATCATTTCATAATTTAACCCCAAGAATTTATTATTATAAAACTTTGATGAATTTCTTAGTTTTTAAAATAGATTTTGAATCATATGGTTTGTATCATCTTTAGCCGTCTTTTGCTCACTCAAACATTTTATTGGGAGTTTTCTCCATTTCATTAAACATTTTCAAGTCTTTACAACCAATTAAATACAGGCATACCTCCTTTTTTGTGCTTTGCTTTATTGCACTTTGCTGATATTGCGTTTTTTACACATTGAAGGTTTGTGACATTGCATTGAACAAGTCTGTTGGCGCCATCTTTCCAGCAGGCTCAGAGGATGGTTAGCATTTTTTAAATCAATGAGGTATTTCAATATTCGGGTTATGTACGTTTTTTAGACATCATACTATTACACACTTAACAGACTACAGTGTAGTGTGTAAAGAACTTTTATGTGCACTGGGAAACCAAAACCTTCCTGAGACTCACTTTATTAAACAATACTTGCTTTATTGTGGTGGTCGGGAGCCTTACCCACAGTGTCTCCGAGATCTGCCTGAACGTTCTGAATGGCTTCTGAAGGAAGATGTATGTGACGTGCTCTGTGATGTGGACCCTGACACTGGATTGGTGGGGGAAACACACACACCTTTAACCAAAAATGCAAGCCAGGTTGTCCTAAGTGCTAGAATGTAAGTGTGCGCTTTGGGACAATAAAATTGATTACTTTAAGACTGTGGGAGATCAACCCAAGTCTCCTTGGGCCTTAGAGGATGGGAAGTCGTTCTGAGAAGGAGAAGATGGGACAAGGCATCTTTAGCTGAGACCACAGCCTATACCAGGCTCAGAGGCAGGGATGAATCAGGAAAGGGGGGACCGACAGTGTTAGGGGTAAGGTAACTGGAAGTAGAACTGAAGGTGAAGTCAGACAGGTGGGCTTCAGCCGGGTCACGGAGGACCCTGACAACCACCCCCAGGTATTAGGGATGTGTTGTGTGCGGGTCATAGAAAAGGCATGATAAAAGTTTGAGCAGGAAGTGCCCCAATGAGATGATCAGTGTTTTAGAAGAGAGCTCAGCTGTGTGTGTGATGGATGGGACCGTCAACTGTGCCAGGACACTGGACAGAAGAGGAGGACAGGTTTGAAGGACTTGCTAAAGGTGGGGCCCTGGTGGCTGCTCAGGAACATGGCCCTGGGAGCGGGCGGGGCCTGGGGCCGAGGGGAAGCCCTATTGGGGGACGAGGCCGGAGAGGAGGTGGAGATGCGTCACTGCCTGTCTGGGAAGCATGGACGCAGAGAGCAGGGACCTCAGGAGTTTGTTGTGCCCTGAGGAGATAGGACACAGGAGGAGGTCTTGACAGAGATGGGAAAAGGTCCACAGAGGTAAGGAAGAAGACAAGGAAAATGGGTTTGTGGGGGGGTGAGAATGTCATGCCAACTTTAGGCCCAAATGGGTGGCCTTAGCCAAATCAACAGTGACTGCCACCTTCAGGGGCTTTAAACAGCTTCAGAAAATATGTCTAAGGAAAAAAAGTCCAACTCAGTTGTCTCGGAGAACCAGGGGTTCCCAGCCTCCCCTCGTTTGGAGGGCCCAGGCCTCCGTGCCCCCTGGGCTTCCTGTGAGTTGTCTTAGCTCAGCATTTGCATCTCGGACTCCCGCCCACCCCCCTTTCCAGCTGTTTCTGCCTCCCTGTCCCCCCTTCTTGAAAATCAGCTCTCTGGAAACTCTAGCCAGTAAACAGATTTATACTCACATGTGAAAGGCTAACACAAGCCACCGTAATGTGGTGCTCCAGGCCATGAGGGTGCATTTCAGTAGGAACGAACTATACAGTACTGGTTTCAACGATGGAATGTCGTTTGTCCCTGCTGTCCTGACACAGCGGAGGAGGGGCTCCTGGTCTGCATAAGGCTCATCCTGGCAGCCGGCATCCTCCCTCTGCTGCACCCACCCCGGCCCTGGACTTCACAACATGGCAACTTAGAGGGACAGTCAGGTCTCATGATGTGTCCCTTGCCTGTTCTTGCCTGTTTGGGATGATTGTCCCCATGTGGAGGGTCCCTTGGAAGGGAAGTGATGCCGGCATCCTGTTTGGAGCTGCCCGGCTCCCTCTCTGCCTCTGCCTTCACCTGCACCATACCGATCCCACCTCTGTGCCTGTGTGTGGGTGTCTCCCTCTCCCCCCTCAGCCTGCCAGGTCTCACCCTTCGCTGTCCGTTTCATATTTTCACATATTCGTTCCCCACTGGCAGGAAGCTTCTGAGGGTAGACTGTGTGTCTGATATGACATCTGAGGTCTCCCGGGGCCTGTCAGAGGGCACGGCAGGTAGAAATTGTTCAGCTAATACTGTGCCACTGGCCAGCTCGTTAATAACGCCTCAAACTATTTTTTTTCTTTTTTTCCAAGTGGGAGGAGGGGAGATAGACAGACTTCTGTATGTGCCCCAACCAGGATCCACCCAGCACCCCCCCCCCATATGGGGTTGATACTCTGCCCATCTGGGGCCATGCTCGCAACTGGGCTATTTGTAGTGCCTGACAAGGAGGATCCACTGAGCCATCCTCAGTGCCTGGGGCCAATACCCTCAAACCAGTCAAGCCATGGCTGCAGGAAGAGGAGGGAGAGAGTGAGAGAAGGTGAAGGGGGAGGGGTGGAGAAGCAGATGGTCACTTCTCCTGTGTGCCCTGACTGGGACCTCCACATGCCAGGGTGATGCTCTACCACTGAGCCAATCTGCCAGGGCAATAACGCCTCACACTTGAGCAGAGAGACAGCCTGGTCTGGAAAGACGGAGGAAGTAGGCTTTATAACCCGGTGGACCTTGGTCCAAATCTCACCCCTTTGTATTCATCAGCTATGAGGTCTTGATGATGCTGCTCAATCCTTTATCTCCCCAAGCCTTGGTTTTCTCAACTGTAAAATGGATTCATGATAATAGTGGAACTGCATACAGTATGTGCTTAAAAAAATCTTAACTGCCCCTCCCCCTCCCTGACTGCCCACCTTCCCCCTTAGCCTGAGTCTTAGGGCTAGAAAACTTGGACTTGTATATTTAGTTCTGCTGCTTAACTAGCTCTGCTTAACTAAAGCAAGTTGTGTGAGTCCTGGGCCTCACTCTCATCCGCCACAAATGGGTCAATGATGCTCCAAGGAAATTGTTACAAGAAAAAGATAAGAAAACATATGTGAATGTATCTAAGACCTGGCAAAAATGCAAGAGTGAGCTAAATACTGCTGCATGTGTGCAGTCGTGCATATAGGTAGCTAGCTTCTATTGCTCCCTGGGTTGTCGTAAGACCAGGTTCTGCTCTTAAAAGGTTCTCTTGGGTAGCTGAGTAGATTGGGGTAAGAACAGTAGAAACAAGGCAGAGAATGCTTTTGCAAGTGCTTTGTGGCTCTCACGGGCCCCTGTGCAGAGGCTAGGCTTGCTCTGGGAGGGTTACCCCACATTCAGGACGTCTAAGGAGATGTTTCAGCTTTGGGGGATTTTCCTGGAATTGGAAGCTGGTTGTTACCTGCAGCACCTCTGGACAACCCCGATTTATTTTGCTCTGGGAGTTTCCAGGTGGCTTCCCCACCTGGCAGAGCGAGCAGCTCCGGGGTCCATGTGAGCTTGGCAGAGCCATGGGCAGGTGCCAATGAATTGGGCTCTCATTTGGCTCTCTCGGTAACTTGCTAAGTGACTTCAGGCAAGTCACTCTGTCTCTGGACCTCCTTGGAGAAGGAACCCCTGACCTCACCCAGCGAGAGGTGGGTACAAAGTGCTTTGCAAGGGTGAGGGCCCACACAGAGAGAAGGAGCTGCTCTTTGTCCGCCTGGCCCACGCACCTGGTTCTAAAGCCGAGGAAAAGGCAGCTTGCTCGGTGTCCGCGGAGCCCAGCTGGCCTCCTGCGAAGTCACGTTGTTATGCCTATCCTGTCAACTTCTCCTTTCCGCCCAAACTATGTCAGGAAGCAGTCAGAGGTGAAGCCTTCTGGAAAGTTCTATAGAAATGGACCGGTGTCTTTGTGGCTCTTTGCGCCCCTCTCCCCGTACCTGTCGAGAATCAGTGATTACTCTGTGCACCTTTTACCAGCAGTCCTGGTCCTGACCCCTGCGTTGTGTTGTAGTTATTCCTGTCCTGGTCTTGGTGTCCACAGTGGAACCTTTTAGGGAACTTTGCCAGGGAAACTTCCCCTGCTGGGATGTTCCTTTAATATAGTCATTGTCGCCGGCCCAGGTTGCCCTGGCAGCCCCAGGTGAGACCCAGTTCCGCAGTAAAGAGGTTTTACCCATGAAATCTTAGTCAGCCTTCTGCCCCCATTCCCGGGGACCCGCTGTGTGCCAAGCAGGGGTGGGCGGCCATAGAATCCACTCCTCTTGTCTTCACCACGGCCCCCCAGTAACAGGTGCTGGGACCCCATTTCCAGCTCAGGAAACTGTACCCGAGGATGGAACCAGGGTTGAACCTGGCTATCAACTTCCACTTTCAGAGTGCCTTCACCTGGGCCAGAGTGCCTTCACTCTCTCTCTGTCCCTGTAAAATAAATAAATAAATAAATAAATAAAACATTTTTAAAAAAGAAGAAGAAAAGCCAGTGGCGGTGACAGTAGCAGAAAGAACCCGCAGATGGCAGGCCCAGATTTGAAGCCTGCCACCTACTCGCTGGTGAACGGGGACAGCATCTGAGCCTTTTCAAGCTCAGTGTCCTCATCTGTAGCATGTGGCTTTGGGGAGCCCCGTGAAGAGAGGCCCATGGGGGGTCTCGGCAGACAGAGACCACATTGGATATGTGTTGGTTCTGCTTTCTCTCCCGGGACCCCTCAGAACTCCATTCCACAGCCCCGTCTCAGGATGCCCAGCGGACCCCCAGTGTGCAGAAGGTGGTTCTGGGGTAGGTACAAGAAGCTTTCTCTATGTAGCCCAACCTAGAATGTTCTCCACGTGCCTCTTCCTCTATGGAGTGATGACGCACGATATTCATTGGGAACTTGTTGGGTGCCCAGCTTTAGCTGGGTACAGTGAGAGCCCAAGGAGATAGGAAGCTAACAGGGACCATTGGCTGAGCACTTCATATGCATCAGCTCATGCCACCTGCATATCAGCCCTAGAATATAAACACTGTTGTGTGGCAGATTGGAGAGGGCTGTACTTTCTTTGACACTCTTCCCCAGCAGGAGGAGAGAAGGCTGTGGCGCCTGCCCTTGAGTCTGAGTGGCCTGGGACTGCTTTGGCCGATAGAATAAAACAGAATGATACTGTGCCAGGTCTGTGTGTACCTTTTGAAACAACTGGCAGCTTCTGCTTGGACTCTGGGAGGCCTGAGTTGCCATGTAAGAAGTCTGATGACGAGGAGACCAGCTGGAGAGGCTCGGAAACTATACGGAGAGGGAGAGAGTCCCAAGAGGACCCTCCTGAATCTACCCTTCAAGCTGTTTCCACCAAGGCACTGGGTATGGGTGAAGGCTTCTGGGTCCTTTGGACCAGAACAGTCCCCACCTGAATACCACTAAGTGACCTTGTCAGTGCCATGAGGAGCAGAAGAACCTCCCAGCTGAGCCCTGCCAGATATCCGGGACTTGGCAGCCTTGACATTTGGAGCTGCTCCGTTCTTTGCTAAGGAGGCCTACCTGTGCACTGTGGGGTATTTCCCAGCATCCTTGGCCTCTGACCACTGGATGTCAGTAGTATTACGCCCCTCCCCCCAGAAGTGACTACCTAAAATGTCTCCACACTGCCAGATGTGCCCTGGGGGACAAATTTGTTGCTGGTTGAGAACACCACTTTGGTCTCTTGCGTTCTGTGCGACAGCCACTAGCCACATGTGGCTGTTGAAAACTGGAGCCGTGGCAAGTCTGAACTGAGATGGACTGAGTGTAAAATACACAGATTTGAACACTTAGTATGAACAAAAGGAAGTACAGTGTCTCATTCAATAATATTTTCTATTTATGGTTTGTTGACATGATCATATTTTGGCTATACTGGGTTAAATAGACTGTCTTATTAAGATTAATGTCACCTTGTTTCTGCTTCCTGTTTTCAATGTGACCATGAGAAAAGTGAGAGTTGCACATGGTACTCTCATTCTGTCTCTGCTGGACAGCAGGGTCCCGAGAGCCCGCAGGGGCATGCCGAGAGAGCACGTGGACTGCCGAATCAGGCTCGCTCACGTGCTGGCACCATGACTTCCCAGCTCTGTGACCTTTAGTAAACCACTTAACCTCTCTGAGTATCACAACTCATAAGTGGCACTTTCTTCTAGACCTCAGATAAAAGTTCCCAAACTCTGGACATTGGTAAAATCCTGACGTTGAAGCTGGGTTGTTTTCCTGATGGGTCCTCCTGGGGCACTCAGGGTTGTCCTCCCCCTCAGGTGGTGCCCGGGGCCACCTTCCTCTCCTATCTCTGCTCCCCTGGATAGCAAAGTGTTTCTTCCTGATGGGTACAGTCAAAGACACCACCCCGCCCCTGCACGGTGACCAGAGGAACCGGTGGATTGCTTTCCCAGACTGGCAGCTTGTTTCCTGTGGGTAATTCAGTGCCCCCAGGAGGAGGGGCGAGGCGGGCGGGGATGGCGGGCCTCTGCTCAGCATCTCCTCCTTCACTCCTTCCCCGTTCCTTCCCCCCCAACACCTCTCTGTCTCCTTACCCCTTATTTAGTCTTCCCTGACCCTTGACAATTCACAAATCTGTCTAATGTCTCCCCTTCTGTTTTGGCATCAGAACCTATTAATAGTTCCCGGGCAAAGTCCCGTCTGCTCTGTGGCAGTCTGTTCTGTCTTCCTGTTCCCAGACTTAAATCCTCATCTGCACGTTGCTAAATATGGACGTGTGCCGTGTAAGAGAGTCTCTCATTACAGCTCAGACAGTGTGGTGGCAGCCGCTGCCGACGTCACCTCCAGCACAGGGTGCAGGGATAGTGCTGGCAACAGCGTGGAACCCCGGGAAGCACGGAGTGTGAGCCAGGCAAAGTCCTGCCTCTGAGACAGTAGAGAAAGGGAAAGCCTGGCCCCTGCTCTCTAGTGGGTGAGCCCACTGCTGGGGCCACCAGGGGGGCTGGGAGTTCTGGGAGGGTTCTTCGAGGGTAGCGTGGGTCCTGCCCAGTGACGGGGTACCTGGTGGGTCTGGGGAGGCATCACTGCTACCTGTCCAGTGAAGCAGGGGTGCGATGAGAGCTCCCCAGGATGAAGCACTGGGACTCCCGCCCTCTTCCCCACACCTCCTCTTGGTGCTCCCAGGCCATGACTGGGGGTCTAGGACCAGTTAGTTAACCTCTCTGAACCTGCTTCCTTGTCCATAAAGTGAGGAGAATGGAGTTGTCGTGATGATTCAAAGTACAGAGGCTGGAACACGGTAGAAGCTTGATCAATGGTGGATGATATTATTAAATATTGTTGATAAAACCTTGAAAACATTAACCAACCACTATTAATCAAGAGGCGCAAAGTCCGTGCCTGGAAGTTGGGAGAAGGCGGCAGAGCGACAGCAATCAAAAGCTAGATCGCAGGCAGCTCTGGAGCCAAACCCGGTAGGCGCCCAGCTGACCCGCTCTCGCAGGCCAGTGATGCACCTGCTCTGGACCTCAGTGTTCCCATCTGAGCCGTGGGGGAGGCTGGACCAGAGCTGCCTCCCAGGACCCTTCTGTTCTGGCTTTCAGTGGTTTCGTGTCCACTGGGAGGGACATTCGGACATGGTTGGGTCCCTAGTCTGAGCAAGCTTACAGCGTGGTATAGAACTCAGTAAAAAGGCATTGCTGTGCCCCTTTTATCCTAAAATTCCTATGATAATCAAGAGGCGATGGCGCCTTATGCCAGCCACAGCCAGCAGAGACGGCCAGGCCTCGTCTCCAGGGCTGCCGTGGGCAGGTGCACAGCTGTGCGCTGCCCGAGAGCGCCTGCCGGGTGAGCTCAGTGGGGGATGAAATCCAGCTGGTGTTCCGCTGGTCAGGTCGTGCCTTTCTGAGTGGGGCTGCAGCCTCCTGGAGAAGGAGCACTTCTCTGCTCCTTGGCCAAGACCTGCACCAGGGCACGGGGAGTGCTGGAAGCAGCCCCCTGCTGTGACCCCCCCATCATGGCTGCCGGGACCCCGCTGTTCCTTTGCCATCGGCTGCCAGCCAGAGGTGCACCGGGCAAAGGCTTGCTGTTTCCTACTGGGTACAGGAGGTCCTGCCGCGCACCCCAGCCCAGGCCGTGGTTGGTGGGGAGACGGGAAGCGGGAGCACCTCGAGGCTGGGGGGGGTGTGGGCCTTTACACAGACAGGCTCAGCAGGCCGGCAAGCAGGCGGTGAAGGGGCTCCAGTGCCAGCCAGTGAACCAGAGGCCAGGGTGCCCACCCCGACTGTCAGTAACGGCTGGGGAGAGGGAAAGGGGACTGATTCCAGCACATGTTCAAATCGGTGTTCTCTCCCAGCTTCTGGAACCCTATCTGGCCCTTACTCCCTCCCCCACAGGCCCTCCAGACCTCCTCTCCGGGGGACACCACTCCAGCCTCCGTCCCAGGTGCTGGAGGGCTGGGGCAGCCCCGGTTCCTGACCGTCACCTGGCAGGTAGAGGGAGCCCGTGTCGGAGAGCTGAGGTCTCTGGTCTGAGGGCACATGGTGGGTGCAGTCGGCAGCCCCGCCCTGGTCAGTCCTGTCCAGGTTTGGATTTTGCCCAGAGCTCACCCCAGTCCGCGCTGCAGTCCTCACGTGGTTGGGCAGGGGGCCAGTCACTTCTCTCTTCTCCCCACAGCCTCCGTGCTTGCTGGTACCAGCAATGGCCGAAGCCTGAGTCTGGCAGCACCCTCCCTTCAGGCAGGGAGGGTGCTGTCCCCCCAACCCCATGGGTCAGGAAGCTGCACTGAAGCATCTTCGCCAAGCCGGGGGGGGGGTCGCTGAGGGGGCCCAGAACCACAGGGTCTCCGGACTCCAGAGGAATTGTCTCCCCTGGGCACAGGGGAAGTCGTTTTTGTCTGTGACAGGAAGTCAAGCCCTTGGCTAGGCCTGATGGTAGCAGCAGACAGTCCTTTTTCCATCTCAGCCACGAACTGTCCAGGTATGGTTCCCATGACAACTGTGATATTGCTGGGTTGCCATGGGTCCTGCCAAGGAAAAGGCAGCTTGCCCTTCCAGGTGGGGCAGGAGCTGAGGGGAGAGGGCACGTGGCGTGGGTCTGGCCCTGCCTGTGACCTATCCGCAGGCGCCTCTCCCCTGCCCCCGGCTGGCTGCGAACCGTGCCCTGGCAGCGTCCTGCTGGCCTGCTATCCTCGGGGTCCGCCCTCCTGGCATTTCCTCACCTCGTCGCCCTGTTAGGAGGGGGATCTGAACCCATTAGGCTCGGTGCTGGTTTCAGGGAGAGTCAGCTTGACCATGTCACAGAGGCTGCGGTGTAGGGCCACTCCCTGGGCCCGTCTAATCCCCACACCACCACCCAGCCAAGTGGGATGGCCTTTTCTCTCCAGAGGTGAACCCTCTGAGGGGTCCAAGTCCGCTTCGTCTGCCAACATGCAGTCCTCCCTGCCACCCGCTGGGGACACTTTCCTCCTGGGGCAGCTCTCATCCGTCCAGTGCTCATTCCATAAATGGGCATGTTGAGGCCCCCACACTGTGCAAGGTCTTCCCTTGGATGAAAGCAGAAACGCCTCTCCCACCCCCTCTCTTCAAAAGAGAATGAGTGAGCCAGTTGTTCGACCCCCTGGCCCTCAGGAAGGTGGCCCGGGTTTCCTGTGGCCAGAGCTGCAGCACCTTCCCTGTCACCTTCCAACTGCAAGGCTGCCTCTCAGCTTCTGCATCCACTTTCCCTTTCATTTCAAGAGACGATGGAAATAATAAATGCTTGTCAGTGAAGGATTACGTAATGAAAAGGTTCTAGCTAAAGAGGAATCACTTTGACCCAGCCCTTCCAAGGAGGGTTGTAACTGGAAAGACACTGACAGCCGTCTGTTGTCAACCGAAGTGTGTCTGAACAGTGATCTCGTGGGTGAACAAAGTCGTCTGCGAACAGGGGAGACTGGGTTTCTGCTTCCCCAGGAAGTGTTCCCTTTACTGTCCGCGTTACCCTCGGCAAGGTGGAGGCTCGGCCCTCGTTTTCGCTTAGTGGTCTGCCCTGCTTCGAAGCTGAGGGTCAGGCTCAGGCGAACAAATGGTTAGATTTCGTTTTAGCAAAGACGAGTCAGACCCTGGTGACGCCACTTGTCAACAGCCATTCTCTGCTCAGAGTGAACTTGACGTAGAAAGGTTTTCGTCTGTCAGGTTGGCTCGTCTCAGTCACTAGGAATTTGTGGTAATTAAAACCCGGAATGTCTGAAATTTAGCTGTGCACCATCTGTGAAAAAAAAAGGTGTCTATTAGGGGAATTAGTAGTGTCAGGAAGATTGCAGAGGAGACTTCGGCCTAGATTAGAGTAATAGCTGGTTAAAGGCCCATTATGCATTAATTATAACAGCAGATACTGCCAGTTACAAGTAAGAGTTGACTTTTAATTATAACCCATTGGATCATGATATAGCACCAGCTGAGTGTTTGAGTGTTTACTATTTTGCCCACAAACTTGGACAAGATTCATTTTCTTTTCTTTTTTTTTTTTTTAAAGGGACAGAGAGTCAGAGAGAGGGATAGACAGGGACAGACAGACAGGAACAGAGAGAGGTGAGAAGCATCAATCATTAGTTTTTCGTTGCCGTTGCGACACCTTAGTTGTTCATTGATTGCTTTCTCACATGTGCCTTGACCGTGGGCCTTCAGCAGACCGAGCCACCCCTCGCTGGAGCCAGCGACCTTGGGTCCAAGATGGTGAGCTTTTGCTCAAGCCAGATGGGCCCGCACTCAAGCTGGCGAGCTTGGGGTCTCGAACCTGGGTCTTCTGCATCCCAGTCCAACGCTCTATCCACTGTGCCACCTCCTGGTCAGGCTCTTTTTTTCATTCTTAAAACAAATGTTTGAAAGACCCTATTAAAAGGATGAAAAGACCAATTACAGACCCGGAAAAAATATTTGCAAATTACACAACTGACAAAGGCCTTGTGTCTAGAATAAGAACTCTCAAAACTCAACATTAAAGAGAAGTAACCCGCCTGATCAGGTGGTGGCGCAGTGGATAGAGCGCTGGACTGGGATGCGGAAGACCCAGGTTCGAGACCCCAAGCTCGCCAGCTTGAGCACGGGCCCATCTGGCTTGAGCAAAAAGCTCGCCAGCTTGGACCCAAGGTCGCTGGCTCCAGCAAGGGGTGGCTCGGTCTGCTGAAGGCCAGCGGTCAAGGCATGTGTGAGAAAGCAATCAATGAACAACTATGGTGTCACAACGGCAACAAAAAACTAATAATTGATGCTTCTCATTTCTCTCTGTTCCTGTCTGTCTGTCCCTATCTATCCCTCTCTCTGACTCTCTCTCTGTCCCTGTAAAAATAAATAAATAAATAAATAAATAAAACATTAAAAAAAGAGAGAGAGAGAGAGAAGTAACCCAATTAAAAATGGGGACAGGATATGAATAAATATCTTTCCAAAGAACATACACAAACGACCAGTTAGCACATGCAAAGACGCTCAGCATCACTGGTCATTAGAGAAATGCAAATCAAAAACCACAGTGAGATATTGCCTCACACCCACTGGGATGGCTATAATCAGAAAGACAATAACAAGTGTTGGCAAGGGTATGGAGAAATTGGAACCCTCCTACATTGCCAGTGGGAACAAAAAAATGGAGTAGTCACTTTGAAAAACAGTTCAGCAGTTTCTTAAACATGTAGTTACCAGGTGACCTAGCAATTCCACTTCTAGGTTTATATACCCAGAGAAAACAAAAACACGTCCACCCCAAAACTTGTGTACAGATTTTATCAGCATTACTTGCACTAGTCAAAAACTGGACACAACCCAAATATCCATCAACGATGAACAGATACACAAAAGGTGGTCTGTCCACACAATAGACTATCAGTTCCTCAGAAGAAATAATGCAGAACAATGTTGCAAGAAAGAAGAATGAAGTAAGGAATCCTGCTGCAACATGGACAGACACTGAAAATATTATGCTGAGCAAAAGAAGCCAGACACAGAGGACCACATGTTGTGATTCCATTTATGTGAAATGTCCGGAACAGGCCAATCCATGGGGACAGAAGGTAAATTAGTGGTTACCAGAACCTAGGGGGGGGGGGAAGGAATGGAAAGTGACTGCTAATAGGTCCAGGGTTTCTTTGGGGGGATGATGAAAATGTTCTGAAATTGATGGTGGTGATGGTTGCCCAGCTCTGTGTCTATAGTAAGACCATTTATTACGCACTTTAAATTGATGAATTGTATGGCACGTGAATATCGTAATAAAGGGATTAAAAAAACACCTCAACATTAAAAGATATTCAATTCAAAAGTTGGTGAAAGACATAATTAGACATTTCACAGAAGAGGGTAGATGTACAGATAGCAAATAACCACAGGAAAAGTTTTTCAACGTATTCTCAAAATCCAAGTTAGAGAAATGCAAACCATAATGAGGCCTGGGCAGTGAGGGCTCAGTGGATGGAGCGGCGACCTGGATCACCGAGGTCACTGGCTCAATCCCAGGGTCACCGGTTTGATCTCTGGTCAAGGCACATATGAGAAGCAATCGATGCATGCACAGCTAGAGTGGAGCAACAAATTGATGCTTCTCTCTCTCTCTCTTTCTCTCTCTATCTCTGCCCCCTCCCACAAAACATGAGATGTCACTCTGGAGTGGTATCAAATTGGCCAACGGGGAGACACTGGACCATTGTTGGGACTGCAAAATGGTGCCGCCACTCTGAAAATGGCCATTCCCAGATGGACTTCCCGTATGACCAAGCAATGGCCCTGGGCGTAGACCTCAGAGAAAGGAAGGCTTGTTTTCATGCAGAAACCTGTACACAAATGTTCATAGTTCCTTTGTGCGTAATAACTCACAACTGGAAACTCCCCAGGTGCCCTTCCATGGGTGAATAGTCAAGCAAACAGTGCTACATCCAAACCACAGACGGCTACTCAGCACCACGAGGGCACAGGCGACTGATTCAGTCAGCAAACTGGATGACCCCGAGGAAATTATGTTGAGTGAAAAAAAAAGCCAGTCTCAAAGTCTATATACTGCGTGATTCCACTGATAAGACATCTGTGAGATAACATAACCATAGAGATGGAGAGCAGATTAGCAGTCGCCAAGGGTGAAGGGGTGGAGGAGGTGGCTGTGGCCGTCAGGGGGCAGTACCAGGAGCCACGCAGTGATGGATGGCGTAGTGAATATCTTGATCGCGGTGCTGATTACAGGCAGAGACACACGGTGCACAATTCATACTACTGTACAAACACACGCACATGTGCCCATGTAAAACCAGATGAAGGGTGCCCCAGAACCTCCCTGTACATCTCTGCCATTTCATGTGAATCTATAAGCATTTCAAAATAAAACGTCTTGTAGACAAACGAGTAAACATTGGAGAGCTGGTGCTGGGGTGACCATGGGGAACAAAGATAGACACACACAGTTCCAGTCCTCAGGGGTGCCTTTGTACTATTGAGCAGTAACGTGCAATTTCTTTTTTTAAAAAAAAACAACTAATAGCTTTCAGTTTTGTGTGGCTATTTCATTTTGACATTGGGGCTGTAAATGCCAGAAGCCGCTCCGGCATGTGTGGGCCTGGCATCTCTAGCCTCTCCCCCCTCAGCCTCGACGCGGGTGAGTCATAAGGTTAAAGGTTTCTTTTCTGTAAGTGGAGGCAGAGTCCTGTTGTTGTCACCTGTCATCACCTCGTGACATGCCAGAGGCGGCTGGCTGGTTCCCGTTCTCTCTCCTCACCCTTTGAAAGAGAAATGGTCAGACGGGGTCTGGCCTATTCCCACCGAGGTTTCCACTGAGGGACCCTGGGGATGCCCCGCAGTGGAGGGGCCGCTGCTCTTGCCTTTCAAAGGTAACCTGCTCACACTGGCAGCTTTGTTGGGAGGAGCCTGCCGGCCGGGTCCCTGCCATGAGCTGCTGCCAAGGGCGGAGTGGGCACTGGATGATCCCAAGGCTCTTTCTGAAGCTGGCTTGGAGGATGGGGTTCGGGGAGCGGTAAGGGGCGGCACAGGTGGGTGGCGTGGGAGCTTGTCACCTGTGCCCGGCGGGGCTGTGAGCAGGTTCTAAAGCAGCATGAGCTGCGAGGGCACTGGAAGCCAGTCGGCTTTAGAAAAGGGAAAATGTAGAGAATCTTTATAGTTTCTCTGAGTACAGAATGTATCGATGCTCATTATAAAAACCAAGGAAATACTTAGGCAGTGAAACGGTCTAGTCTGCGTGCACTTTTCATTTTTTAATAATGGTTTTATTGAGATGTAGTCATATAATGCATCCCGAATTATGTAAATGCACCCGTTTAAAGTATGTGATCCTGGCTGTGCCGGATGCTGAGGGAGACTCACACTGGATGCATGCAGGAGCTCCCGCGAGGGGTGGGCGGTGGGGGTCTCAGTGTGGAGGGAAGCAATTCCCACCATCAGGACAGGGGAGATGCAGGCGGCTGGCTGGGGCAGAGGCAGAAGAGGTCTATAGAAACAAACAGCCTTGATTTTTGCCTGTGATTTCAAAATCCACAGTTTTTAACATTAAGAAAGGTGATTGCCCACTCCATCTAGAACGGTGCTGCCCGTCCTCTATCACACACGTGAAGAGGTGAGCCCTGGTCCCTGCACTTGTGGAGCGGACCGGCAAATAGAGTGTCAGGGAAACCAAGTCTAGGAGAAGGACGGGCTTTATCGAAAGTGCCAGAGAGCACAGAAGAGGGGGTGACTGACTTCAGCTTAAAGGTTTCATCTGTGTTGTGCAAAGGTCAAACCATGTCTCCATAGCAAAGGAAAGCTGCTGACTGTTGAGCGCATCTGCATCCGGTATGGAGGCTAGGCTTTCTGCGTGCGTCACCACTAAGCGCCTTGAGGGATCCCTGCAGAAGGGCTTTATGTTCCCACTATGCGGATCGAATGGTCTCTATCTCTTGGCTCCAGCTCCCTTGGCCAGTGCTAGGGAAAGAGTTGGCTGTGTTCTACCAAATAGCCCTCAATTGCGCTGTGGGTCGTCACACCGCTGTTATTTTACAAAGGGTGCTGATTCAGGGACTGTTCCTCAGACTTTGGTCATTTGAAGGCATCTTCAGGGTACCTCCCTTACTATAATCTACTTAATATTTTTCTTTACCCTCTCTTTTCAATTTTTTATATCTAACCTAGTGGGAAACCATGATCTCTGTTCCATAAATAGATGATAAATATAAATTTTTTCTTTTAAATCATGTTACCAGTTTAGAGCAGTGTCTAATCTAGGAAAAGAAGGCAAAATATAAAAATAAAGCTATTAGAACAAAACCTGTTTGTTCATGTCTCACCGGTAACCATCTCGCGGACCACCAGTGCAGGGGAATGCCGTCTTAGGCTTTAAAAACGGGAGAGCCAGCCGATGTCACTTGGACGCGCACATGTTTGGGGTTGGAGGGGCTCCTGCCCTTTGCAGGTGGGGGGACTGGGGTGCAAGGAGGGGAAGGGACACAGCCAGAGTCACACTGTTGAGCCTAGGGTCGGAGCCAGGCCTGGCACCAGGTCCTGGCTTCCCCTCCACCACACAGATGCTAGAAGACCCTCCGGAAAGTGATGCACCCATGTTTCTCGGCCCCTCTGACCCCTCTGAAAGTTCGCTGCAGGGGTCCCCAGTGCAGGGAGCATCCCTGTTGGGCAAATGAAGTCCTGAGGTGAGAGTGTGGCGCCATGGGGGTGGATGGCACCGAGATCACCAGTGAGCAACTCGCTCAGCTTCTCTGAACTCTTTGTTTGGAGGGTCCAACACAGGGCATGGCGTCGTGCACTCCCGGCTTGGGGCACTGAGGCCACATCCTGGCACCCTGCCCCTCTGAGGAGCCATACCACCTGGGGATGGGATCTTGGGCAAATGCTTTGATCCCTCTTCCTTGTCAGAGCTGGAAAACATCAGGGTTGGCCTCACTGTTGGGTCATTGTTGCAGGCAGATCAAGTGATTTTCTAATAGGTCTTCTTGGGTGGGAGTCCCGTGGCCCCAGCTCAGTGCCCCTGACCAAGGAACCTCCCCAGAGGCCAAGACAGACCCAGGCAACTTTCTCCCTGCTGTCTCCTCGGTCCTCAGGATTGTCAAGTTGAGATGACCCTGACCAATGAAGTGTTCATTCTGCTCTTACATGCTAGAGCCTCCTGTGTTATTTTGCCCGATGTGATGTGTATTAGTTAAGACAACACCAGCTGCTGTGAAACACCACCCCAAATCTCAGTGGACTAACACACACCCACACAATAGCAATTTCAACCAGTGTGCCGCAAGAATTTTTAAAACATGCACCACCACACTATTTATTTGGTCAGGGGCACTGACCTCTTCCCTTAGATTGTCAAATGAAAAAAAATCACAACAGACAACACAACAATGGCTGTCCAGTGTGAACGAATCAAAATAATACCTGTTGTGTTTTTTTTTTCTTTTTTTGTCAGATTGGCTAAAAATATATTTTCTGGTGTGCTGCAGAATTCTAGGAATTAGTTTGTGTGTGCCGTGAGATGAAAAGGGTTGGAAATCTCTGCCCTATAAGTTCATTTCTCACTTCCCTATGCTCCGTGTGGCAGCCAGTGTGTATGTGGCAGCGGCAGGCCGGGCTTTGCGGTAGCGAACTCAGTAGACATGGCCCACCCTCAGGGACCCTCCTTTCCTCCGACGGGTCACTCATCCAAGCCTCTGCCCTCTCTCCCTCAGTATTGTACCTGGAAGGCTCGGTTCTTGTGTTTGAGGACATCTTCAAACTGATCGCGTTCTACTGTGTCAGTAGGTGAGTAGACTTGGTCCCACAGAAGGGTGTCTATTGCCACAGGTGCCCATGCAACGTTGAGTGGGGATGGGAAGTCCCAGGAAAGCCCCAGAGGGAAGGGTGCAACCCACAGGATGCAGAGAGAGGGGACAGTCCCCGGCTTTACCCTGGTAACCACGGACGGTGGTGTTTCTTAGACCTTCCTCACCGCCACCTGTCCCCTGGCTCACTGCCCATCTCCTTAGCCTCCTGTGTCCGGCTTCCGGGACATCTTGGAGTCCTGGGTGGACTCAGCCCGCCCCATGGAGGGGTGACAGGAGGAACTTGCTGGGGGGCAGCAGGAAAGGCTGATACCCTTCATGCGAGAGAGCCTGTGCTTGCCGAGTGGCTGCTGGGTGGGGTGCGTGTCCGGTGACCAACCTCAGAGCTGCTGTTTATTCAGAACTGGTTGCAGGGCAACAGGAATTTAAAAATACATTTTGGGGCCAGAAGTCAATCGCTTAAGCTACAGTGTCTTGATAAGGACTAGCTAGAGGCTGGCCAGGATGTCTTGGGGTCCCGGGCTCCAGGCCCACTTGTCCCTGAGAAGACACTGTCCTCACTGCCTCTGATGGAAGCCACACTTACGCAGAACACCGCTCCCAAGCTCTAGGGCCATCCTAGGCCCCGATGGGGAAGAAAGGTGGTGCTGGTAATAAGAGTTGCCAACAGCTGCTGCCTATTGCGGGCTTTCCAGGTGCCCAGCACTACGAATTCTTGTAACCATTATCCTTTTCAATCTTGCTAACAACTACACAAGGTAAGTGCTCTTGTTATACCCATTTTATAGATGAGGAAAACAAGACCGAGGGAAGTGACTTGCCCAAGGTCACACCGCTGGTAAATGGGAGAGTAGAGGCTCAAAACAGATGAAGTTCCAGGGTCCACTGTGCCCACCCTGCAATAACACTGATGACCTAGCCTGTCCCTCCAGGGCCGCAGGCAAAGCATCAGAGGCCCCTAGCCCTTTGTAAATCATGACATGTCTGGGAGACAGGCCTTTCCTGTTCTAAGGTCTTACCTTGCTAGAAGGTGCCTAGCATCGTGTTGGGCACATTCCAGGGGCTTTCACTGACTGAGGGAATGATGACATAATTGCAGAGCCCAGACCTTGAGCTAGTTACTTACTTTCTCAGTCTCAACTCCATGTTCTGGGTTGTTTTGTTTTGTTTTTTTCCAGAGACAGAGAGAGAGTCAGAGAGAGGGATAGATAGAGACAGACAAATAGGAACGAAGAGAGGTGAGAAGCATCAATCATTAATTTTTCGTTGTCCTTGCGACACCATAGTTGTTCATTGATTGCTTTCTCACACGTGCCTTGACCGCTGGCCTTCAGCAGACCGAGCAACCTCTTGCTGGAGCCAGCGACCTTGGGTCCAAGCTGACGAGCTTTTGCTCAAGCCAGATGGGCCCGTGCTTAAGCTGACGACCTTGGGGTCTCGAACCTGGGTCTTCCGCATCCCAGTCTGACGCTCTATCCACTGCGCTACCGCCTGGTCAGGCTCAACTCCATGTTCTGTGACATGGGGATAACACCCTTAGAGAGGTGCTGGGGGAGATAGGAGAATGCACGCTGCCCGACACCCAGCAGGTGCTCTTGTTCTGTTTCCACGGGTTGGGCCATTGGAGGGCGTGTGAGGTGACCGCTTCCTGTATTCAGAGGGATCTGGGACCGTGGTCACCAGGCTTACCACTGCCACCCATCCCTCAGCCCTTGCCCCTGTGACTGCTGCTTCTCCACATTCCAGAAAAGCAGGTGCCTGTTCAGCTGACCTCGAACACTCAGGGAGCCCATAGGGAGGTCACAGGACACAGAGCCCAGAGTGAGATGCTATGGACAGACGAGCTCCAGGCTGGGAGTTGGAGGCCCAGTGCTGAGCGAGGTGACCCTGGGCCAGTTGCTGACCTTCCCTGGCCCTGTCTGTCAGGGAGTGGCAGCCAAGGTGGAACATCAAAGTGCGAGAGCTCTGTGGCTCTGGAGTTCTAAAACGCTGCCCGTAGGCTCCCGCAGGCAGCAGGAAGTGACCCAGAGACACATCCCAAGTGCCCGTGTGCGGTCTCCTGCAGGGCCTTGCTCAGAGGGGCAGTGTGGTCAGTGCTGAACACTCAGGTGACAAATGCCAGTCCCGGCTCTGGGGTCTGTGTCCTCAACAGCGTACTGAGCTGCCAGCCCAGCCCACACCCTCCTCCTCCAGAGCCTGCTACCCAGTGGGCACTGAGACCTGTGCCCGTTCATCGAGCACATTCCCCACGGTAGCGTGGGCCGGCCCTGACACGGTCAGGCAGCGTGATGAGGACTTCGTCAGAGCAGGAGGCGCTGTCCTCTGCCGACCACTCATTAGGGAGCATGTGCTGGGAGCACCAGCAGTGTCTGCCCCCACCCCACCCAGCACAGGAAGACACAGGCTCTGCGTCAGTGTGCTCACCCCAAACCTAATGCAAACCCTAGTGCTCCCAGCCGGACGGTGGCCTGGGGACTGGTGAGGGTTCTGAGTATGGTCCCCTAACCTGGCTCAGACCTACAGTCAGCCAGAGGGCTGGTGAAAATGCCGACTCCTGGGGCCGTCCTGCAGAGCCTGACTCAGTGGACCTGGGGTGGGAGACAGGACTGTGCGCTTATAACGTGTGTGTGTGTAGTGTATGTATATACACACGTGTATACACACACACATATATATAACCTGCACTTATAACGTGTGTATGTGTGTAGTGTATATATATACACACGTGTATACACACACATATATATAACCTGCACTTATAACGTGTGTGTAGTGTATGTATATACACATGTATATACACACACATATATAACCTGCACTTATAACGTGTGTATTATATGTATATGCACATGTGTGTACATGCACACACATATATATAACCTGCATTTATAACATGTGTATGTGTGTAGTGTATGTATATACATACGTGTATACACACACACCTATATATAACCTGCATTTATAACGTGTGTATGTGTTTAGTATATGTATATACATACGTGTATACACACACACCTATATATAACCTGCACTTATAACGTGTGTGTAGTGTATGTATATACACATGTATATACACACACATATATATAACCTGCATTTATAACATGTGTATGTGTGTAGTGTATGTATATACACATGTGTATAAACACACATATAACTTGCATTTATAACAAGCCTATATGCCCTGCATTTGTAACGTGTGTATTATATGTATATACACACATGTATACACACACATACATATATAACCTGCATTTATAACATGTGTATGTGTGTAGTGTATGTATATACACACGTATATACACACATATATACACACACACACCTATATATAACCTGCACTTATAACAAGCCTGTATGCCCTGCATTTATAGCAAGCCTGTCAGCAAACCAGCATTTGTGAACTGCTTTTAGGCCAGGGATAGTGATCTGGGGGTCTCCCAGGGGCAGACTGAGAGGAGGGTCCATGTGCAGGTGACACTAAGGGACTTGCCCCCAAGAAGAAAGCAGCAGGGAGTGGGGGTAGGATGGGGACAAGAGGGAAGCGCAGCGAGGTTGTGATGGCGGGGGCCGCCCCAGCCTCAGCGGATCCCACCAGCAGCTCTGGAGCATAAAAAGGCCCTCAGGGACTGGGCTTTGTACCCCCAAGCCAGCCAGCCAGCCCCTGGGGCACACCCAGGCATCTTGGGCCAGCAGGGCAGGTGGTGAGGCTCCCGCCTGCAGGAGAAGCCTCTGAGCGTCATGGGTGCTGGCTCTCAGGAGCAGACCGGGCTGAGGCTGAGCGATGGGCGCATGGAGCTGGTAAGACATCTGAGGGGCCAGGTGGGGCGGCGGCAGTGAGGCCGTGACACGACATCTGTGTTGGGTCGGGCTTTGTGGGTCCAGCTTCCCAGAGTCCTTTCTGACCCTGCAGCAGGCCTGCAGGGAGCCTTTCCCCTCTCAGACCCCTGTCAGGTGGTGACCTCTCCCCCAGGGTGTGCTCAGCTCAGAATCCGGCGCGAAGTTCCTTGTAAGGGGCTTAGCAGATGGCCTGGCACTAAGCGAGTGCTGCAGACACGGCCCAGCGTCTCCTCGTTGCTGTTGTGATGAGAAGACGAAGGTGTGACCTGCCGCGGGGCACACAGTAGGTGTTGAGCAGGACCGGAGTCTGCCCGTGCCCCCGCTGCTCCCTCCAGCACAGTGTACGAGGCCTGAGGCCTGAGGCCGAAGGGTGGTGTGTGAGCTGTTCCCCTCAGGCCCTGCCCTGCCCTGCACAGGAGAGTCCAGGCCCTCCAGGTGGGAGGGGTTCCCTGGGGGCCAGGCAAAGAAGGGCAGCAAGAGAATTCTGGGTAGAGGAAATGGCGTGGGCAGAGGCCTGGCAGTGGGAAAGCTAGGGGCAGCTCAGGGAGTGTTTCAGGGGGAGAACTGGACACGTGGGTAGGAGGTTAGATGCTTGGAAGGCCTCGAGCACCGTGCCGAGGAGCTATGGGGACCTCCTTCCACAGGTGCTCTGAGCCACACTGCTGCTCAGTGAGACTGCAGAGGGACGGGACGGGGCCACAGAGGCTGGTGGGATTGGAGCAAGGGGAGGCGCAGGCCGGCCAGGACCACTGTGGCCCTCATGTGAAGGGAGGCCTCTGCCCCAGGCCGTGGATGGGGGAACCAGAGGGGTGGGGCAGCCAATGTAGGGAGGATTGGGTGGGGGTGGCAGGGGCTGCCCAGGCAGATGCCAGGGCTCCTACCCTGGGCAACAGGAGGGTAAACTCCCTTGTTCGTGTCTGGAGCACTTACTACGCTGCAGGTCTCTGCTCAGGCCCTTGCAAGGTGCATGAGGTCTGGTCCCAGCGCACCCAGGAAAGGGTGCCGTTAGCCGAAATGAGGAAGGAAGGAAGGGGCTCCTTGGGCCTGTCCTCTCTAGTAGGTGTCCAGGCACCAAGCATTGTGACTAAGCTGCCACCTTCCTCCTGGCAGGAAAAGGGGGTGGCAGGCTGGTCCTCTTTGTCTTTGAAGAAAGCTGTCTGACACCCCTGCCACCTTAGCCAGGAGCTACCGTCTTGCCCTTAGATTGTCCTAGTGAGCAGAGCCGAGGGAAGGAGCCCCACACACTGCTCAGAGGCCCTGGGAGGTGCCCTTGACCTGCACTTCCAGGGGGAGGGGGAGACACACATCCTGTCTTTAGGGGCAGGTCGGTGCTGCACGGATCTTATACCCCAGGTCAGTGGTCAGCAGAGCCAAATATCAACAGGACAACAATTGAAATTTCTTTTGAGAGCCAAATTTTTTAAACTTAAACTATATAGGTAGGTACATTGTTATTTAACTTAATTAGGGTACTTCTAAGCTGGCCTTTGCTAAAAACGTCCTTAATCTGATTGAGCCGCATGTGGCTCAAGAGCCGTGATTTGCCGACCACTGCCCCAGGTCATTGAGTTTTCAAAACAACCCCATAAGAGGGCATCGTGTCCCCACTGTCACCCCAGGGAATGGAAGTGACACCGTGCCAGGAATGGCAGAGCTAGGGTTTTGGTCGGGTCTGTGGATTCTAAAGTTCAGGTTGGTTTTTCTCTGTCATTCTCCCTCTCTCTCACTTAAAAAAGAAAAAAATTACTCTTTTCTTTACAGTGTTACCCACAAAAGTCACCCAGGATCTGTGAGGAGATGGAGCTGAGGGTGCCGTGTGCATCGGGGGGTTCAGATACTGCTCTCGTAGGCCTGTTCTCGTATCTGAGAAGCGCTCCCCAAGTCACCCCCCAAATTTTCCAGGACCTAGGGAGGTGCCACCCCCCTTGGGGGTGGAGAAAACTAGCCTGTGCCAAAGCAGGAATGAGATAACAGACATGGGGCGCGCGGGTCGCAGCCTATCGGGAGGCGTGCTGTAAAACAAAGATGGGGTCTTTGTCCAGGTTCCTGACACAGAGCTCCTGGAGCCTCAGGGTTTCCTGCACGATGGGGTGCCTCCAGTTATTCAGGATGAGCCCCTTTCTGTCATGCCTGAGTCTGTGCTCAGAGGTGACACAGGTGGGACCCCTAGATAACCTCGAGATGGGGCTGATCAGCAGGAACGCCAGGTGACGAGAGGGCTGGAACTTCCAAGCCCCCCACCCCACCCTACCCCCGCCTCCCAGATGGACACCCTGGTGCTGGGAGGCCGTTGCATCAGGACAGCATGCTGCTCCCTGCCCTTCCCCCCCCCCCCCCACTCACCTCTTCCATCAGGCTGTTCCTGAGTCATTGCCTTTATAACAAACCAGTAAATGTAAATTAAGCGTCTCTCTGAGTTCTGGGAGCTGTTCTAGCTCGTGGTCGAATCTGAGGACAGAATCGTGGGAACCCTGGTCTATAGCCGGTCAGTCTTCCTCCGTGGAAGCATGGTTGGCCCGGGACTGGCAGCGGGCACCCAGAGTGGGGGCAGTGTGGTGGGAGCGGGTCCCTCACCCGCGGGCTCTGCACTGACTGCAGGCAGGTCATGTCAGAACTGGATTGCCTTGTGCGACACCCTGTTGGTGTCCGGTGGATGGGTTGTTGATGTCTGAAAACACCCAGAGGGGTCCTCAAATCAGTTGAGTGGATCATGACTGGCTCTTTTTTTTTTAATGAAGAATTAAACTAGACTAGAAAATAGCAGCATGTGACTCATGTAGCTGCTGAACTTGCGCGCGTGTGTGTGTGTGTGTGTGTGTGCACACGCACACACTCCATCATGATGCCAGATGTTTCTTACTGACAGTCATGGTCCAAAGATATTAAAACACACCAGCTAGCACAGAGACCTCCAGGGAGGGCATTTGCACCCTGGGACATATGCAAGCTGACCCACCAGAGCGAGCGTGTGTGGGACTGTCAGAACGCTTATTCTAAAAATCTCATTTTGAAATTTTTTTCTCTTTGTGAATGCTTTCTAAGGGGCTTAATAATTTATAAGATACATGCATACATACGTATCTGGAGAGCTATTTAATTTGTATTTTTATTGATAACCCTTGCTTTGAGGGCTAGAATTCCCACCCAACGCTGTGTTCATCGGATCCCCGTGAGAGCTGTTAACAAATGTGGACTCCTGGCCCACCCCGAACCTGAGACTGGGAACTCCGGGGTGTGGATCTGCATAATGCATATTTAGCAACTCCCCTAGGGAATTCTGATCCCCAATTAATTAATACAGAGATATTAGTGCCTACCCACAGGGTTGGAACTGGGGTTTTGGGAGCTGGATGGAGTGGTTAAGATGGCTGGAATGGGGAGTCAGGTCAGACTGTGACAGGCCTTGAATGCTGGGACAAGATGTAGAATTGGGACCATCCATCCTGGAGCTCCTGCAGTGCCACACGCCCCTTCCTGGCCCCTTGAAACAGTCCTGGGCTGGGAGCCAGAAGGCCTGGGGCTCAGCACACTCTGCCTTCTACCCGCCCTGTGGCCTGGTCTTGTCCCTTTGGGGGCCTCAGTTTTCCTATCTGCACAATAAAGGAGGAAGGTGTCTGAATCTCTGCTGGGAGATCTCTGAAGAGGTCCCTACAGTTTCCCATTCAGACCAAAGGCAGCAGATTGAGCTGTCTGACTGTGCTCACCAGGGGAGCCCAACTATGTTCTTACTGGGGGGTGTCTGACTGTGCGCTCACTGGGGATGTCTGACTGTGTGCTCACTGGGGATGTCTGTGCGCTCACTGGGGATGGCTAACTGTGCGCTCACTGGGGATGTCTGACTGTGCGCTCACTGGGGATGTCTGACTGCGAGCTCACTGGGGGGTGTCTGACTGTGCGCTCACTGGGGATGTCTGTGCGCTCACTGGGGATGTCTGACTGTGCGCTCACTGGGGATGTCTGGCTGTGCGCTCACTGGGGATGTCTGGCTGTGCGCTCACTGGGGATGGCTGTGCGCTCACTGGGGATGGCTGACTGTGCGCTCACTGGGGATGTCTGACTGTGCGCTCACTGGGGATGACTGTGCGCTCACTGGGGATGTCTGTGCGCTCACTGGGGATGTCCGACTGTGCGCTCACTGGGGATGTCTGTGCGCTCACTGGGGATGTCTGACTGTGCGCTCACTGGGGATGTCTGATTGTGTGCTCACTGGGGATGTCTGACTGTGTGCTCACTGGGGCTGGCTGGCTGTGCTCACAGGAGAAGTCTGACTGTGCACTCACTGCACATCTCAGTGTGGAGAAGTGAGGGTCAGAAGGCAGAAAGGGTGGGTCAGCCACTTTACCCAGAATAGAGCCTTTAATGGAAAGTTCCTGGGCATCCCAGGCCAGCAAAACTGGGAAAAAGCTGTGACCCCCTCCCCACTCCCATGGAGGGTCTCCCACGTCTCTGGGTCCATAGTGTCAGCCCGGTACCTGGATGTGACTAGATGCTTCCTCAGCCCTAGAGCTGTGCCCTCCTCCCAGGGAAGGTTCTAGTCTGCGTGGGGACCCCAGCAGCCAGTGGGATTGCCAGGCTGGTTCCGTTGTGGGCTGTGGGTTTGGGCGCGGGAAGGCGGGGACTGAGGAATGGCTCAGATCCCTCCCACACGTGACCTTCAACCCCTCGTGTTCCCACAGAGATTTACTGCCCTTCACGCTGAGGCTGCCACAGGCCATCCTCGAGGCCAGCAGCTTCCAAGACCTCAAGACCGTCTCCAGCCTGGGCCTGGGTAAGTCCGCTGAGGGTTGGGGAGGTGGCAGGCTTGAGGAATGGGTCTCTAGAACTGCCCTGCTGACCCCTGTGCAGAGGGATGGCCCCTCAGGCTGAGCGCCAGCTCCCGTGGGACCACTGGCACCCCTGCCCAGGCTGCTGAACCCCTGCAGCAGGAAGAGCCTCCCGGTCGTCAAACAGCTGCCCAGCAGGTCTGAGGGAGCTGGGGCTGGTCGGTGCGTGGCTCTGGGACAGGCTATGGCCAATGGCAAGGTCCTTCTCCACAGTGGCCAGCAAGCTGGGTGCCAGCGGCCACTACAACCCTGGTCGTCCTTGTCAGGAGGAAAAGCTGCGTGAACGTGATCGTGAACTGAACTGTGCCCCTGCCCAACCAAGTGACCTAAGCACGTCCCACCCTGCCCCTTACTTCTGACCTTCTCAGGGATGACGGAGGGAGAGGCAAAGAAATGAGGAGAACAGACAAGAGCGCTTCTGACCCAGCCCTTCTGCACAATCTCCCATCTGCTGGGCCCTTTCCTTATGACTCAGGCCTCGCCCTGCTGGCCCTCGGGAAGCCAGGCCAGCCACCTCTGAGGGCTCCAGCTCCTGGGCACAAGCCTGGTCTCGTGTATGAACAAAGCAGTTGATCAATAGGTGAAACCTCTCAAGACTCAGCCGTGCACGGGACACAGCACTACACGCAGCCGAGCACGGTGCCCGGTACAGGGGAGCGCCCTGCTCACCAGTGCCTGTCGAATGGAAGAAGCGACGCCTGAGAGGGCAGGAGCGGGTCACAGGAGTTAGGGGCACACCTGGGATTAGAAATGACGACAGGCTGTGCTCACAACCCAGAGGGTCCTCTGGACAACAAAGCAAGAGATGCCGCAAAGAAGCTCATGGTCAGACTGAGGAAGGAGGAGTCACCCGGCCCTGGGGTGCCGACGTGTAGTGAGCCCTGACTGCATTCATTCCGCTTTGCCGGCACTGGCTCCTCAAAGCTTCAAACAGCCTTATAAAGTAGGTTCTGGTATTGGAAGCCCCCCTTACGGCAGAGGAAGCTGAGGCACGAGAGCTCAATGAACATATCCGGAGTCACCCGGTTGGAGGCAGAGCTGGGACCTGAACCAGGCGGTGTGGCTGCAGCACCCCCAGCTCTCCCATGCTGCCCAGACTCTCCTAGGTCTGATTCGCCCCGTTTATAATCTGAGGACCAGTTTTCTTCTTAATCACAGTTGACATTCAATATGATTTTGTATCAGTTTCAGGGGTTCAGCAGAATGGTTAGGCAATCATATGCCTTACAAAGTGTTCCCCCCGGATATTTCCAGTACTGGGACTAAACACTGCATTTCACCCCCAGATGTTTTAGTTTTGGGGCTCTTGCCCTCCCAGGAGTTTGAATGGGGAACAGGTGACTGATTCATAATTCACGCTGTCCAAATGACATTCCCCGCTGAGCTCTATAATGGCATGGATGACACTCTCAGCGCAACATGCTGAGCACTGGCTTGTGTAACCCTTGTATTGCCACTTTACAGACAGAAAAATCAAGGCTTAACACAACTGAGAAACGTGTAAAGGAGCCCGGGTGGGAAATGAACAAATTGGGATGAGCACCAAGGGCTTCCTGACTTCCCGCACAGCCGGTCCACTGCCCCTTGCTGCACCTCACAACCTTCTTCATGGTCTTTGCAGCGAGCAGTCAGTGGCCCGTGTGAGGCCTGCTGGTGGGCAAGTGAGCTGGCTGGCTCGGCCTGGGGAGGGGGGCCTGAGAGGAGGCTCGGGTTGCTGCAGCCCTCGGCCCCACCATGGGGTTGAGGCGGACGTCCCTTGGACTTTCCTTTCGAGAATAGATACAAGACCTTCTGTCCTGGAGAGCTTGACCTCAGGCCCAATGAATGGGGCGGGGGGGGGGGGGGGAGTCTTCCATCTGGGAAGCTAGTGGCAGTTCAGATTCATCAGTAACACATTTCCTTCCTCGAGAAGGGCATTGACATGAACCCCTTAGGGACTGGGCAGCTTAGGTTCTCATCAGACCTGGTGTCCCCAAAGGCTGAAGGATGTAAAAGCAAGACTCATCAGAATAGTTGTTCCCGGGATAGATGGAGACCAGAGCTGAGAGGGCACGTCTAGTCGGAGGCCGAGGGCTTTGGTTTTGCCATGTCCAGACCTGAGCCTCACCCACCTTCCCCTGAGTTCATCATAATATATATTTTTTCTTTTTTTCCAAGTGAGAGGAGGGGAGATAGATAGACTCCCGCATGTGCTCTGAACGGGATTCGCCTAACCCCCATCTAGGGCCGATACTCTGCCCATCTGGGGCCATGCTCACAAATGGAGCTATTTTCGGCACCTGAGGGGGAGGCTCCACAGAACCATCCTCAGTGCCTGGGGTCTGTGTGCTCAAATCAACAGCATCATGGCTGCGGGAGGGGAAGAGAGAGAAGGAAGGGGGCGTGGGAGGGATAGAGAAGCAGGTGATTGCTTCTCCTGTGTGCCCTGACCGGGAATCGAACCCGGGACATCCACATGCTGGGCTGACACTGTACCACTGAGCCAGCCGGCCAGGACCATGTTGGTGATAATAAATATGCAAAGAGCAGCATTTTCCAAGGGCCAGGACGCATAGGCACTGTGCCCAGTGTGTCACGTGTTGTTCCAAGCAAGGCACTCTTGTAGCAGAGAACTGAATTCCAACCAAACTGGCGTAGGCAAGAGAGGACTTAGTGAAAGGACACAGGGAAAAAAATCTCCAAAAATACAGCAAAAAGGTCAGCGGGCTTTGTGGGCACAGCTGTTCCCCAGACACAGGTCGGCTCCGAGCAGCCCCTCCCAGGATCCCGTTAAGGTCAAGTTCCTGCTGCCTTGCCCTTCCACTCACCAGTCAGGCTCCGATCCAGCCCCGCCCCCACCTGATGATCTTGCAACTGGGATAAGTTTTTTTGTTTCAATTGCAATTTACATTCAGTATTATTTTGTATCAGTTTCAGGTGTACAGCATAGTGGTTAGACAACCCTATACTTTACAAAGTGTTCCACCCCCACCCGACCCCACCACCCCGAGATCTCCAGCACCCACCCGGCCCCACAGAGTTATTACAGCATTACTGCCTCTATTCCCTGTGCTGTGCTTCACATCCTGTGACGATTCATTCTGTAGCCACCAATCTGTACTTTTTCATCCCTTCTCCTTATTCACCCCGTCTCCCTGGCAACCACCAGTCTGACCTCTGTATCTGTGAGTGGGCTTCTATTTTGTTTCTTTCTTTGTTTTGCTCTTTAGTTTCCATACGTAAGTGAAATGATATATTTGTCTTCCTCTGACTGACTTATTCCACTTAGCATAATACCCTCTAGGTCCGCCCATGCTGTCACAAATGGTAAGATTTCATTCTTTTTATGGCCGAGTAGTGGCCCACTGTATATATGTACCACAGCTTTTCGATCCACTCCTCTATGGGTGGGCGCTTGGGCTGCTTCCAAGTCTTCACTATTGTAAATAACGCTGCAGTGAACATGGGGGCACGTATGTTCTTTCGAGATAGTGTTTTGGGATTCTTTAGATGTATTCCCAGAAGTGGATTCTCTGGATCCTAAGGCGTTTCCATGTTTAAGTGTGTGAGGAGTCGTCACACTGTTTCCCCGGTGGCCACACCGTTCTGCATGAGATAAGTTTATGAGGCGTGTGTGTTTCCTATCACTGTGATTAGCAGTGTTGTTTTTCTGGCCTCCTACTCACTCTTTACAAAATGAGCAGAACATAATAAATACCCAGATAGCTTGCATGAGCCCCGCTGTTCAGACTCGGGTGATGTTGCAGAAAGCGAGCTATTGATTGGCGGGCTCGGCACCATGTGATAGCCAGGAATGCTTGCTTGTGCACTGACATGAGAAACTCTGAGTCTGCCCTTGGAGAAGGTGGCATTTGAGAGGGCAGGCTATATAGGAATGATCTTGGGCCTACAAAGCTAACTTAGGGAGCAATTCAGCACTAAACTATATGGTGTTGATCCTACGTGCAAAAGGAATCTAGACAAAGCGGTAGTAACTAAGGGTAAGTTTTGCCAACGTTCTCTGACTCGTCTGCAGTATGTCTAATATGTTTAAATTATTTTTAGAGAAGGCATATGTCTTATAACTCTTCCAAGTTTGCATATAATCTGCTTTATTCCCTTTATATTATGTAGTGAGAGTTTTTCTAGTTATTGAAAGCTCATTAAAAACACAAGTATGAACGATTATCCGGGAGCCCATCTTTGGGATGCCATGGAATATTTATTCGCTGAACTCATTGGACTTTTGGGCTATTTCCATGGCATCTGGAATTCTTGGTTGCATTTAGTCAGGCCCTCTCTGGCCTGCCACCAGCCTGGGCTCCCCAAGAGTGAAACTTTCATCATCTTTGTCCCCAGGGCCTACAGCCATCACCTAACCTGGCCCAGGCCCTCTGAGGATTGTAGGAGTGGGCACCTGGCACGAGCGTTCTCCATATAAGGCACAGGAGGCCGTGGGCCAACCGAACGTGTGTTTCTGAGTCCGAGGGCAGCACAGAGGCCGGGGAGGCAGGGGCCCTGAGGGGAACACTACAGCCAAGCCAGGGCCTGTCACGGTGCCACTAGGCACAGACGCCCACGGCTCTGTCGACCTCTAGGGGTGCATGATTGTGCTCCACTTCTCCTCTGGCCTGGACGTTCTGCAGGCTGCAGAGAAAGTGACCTACTTCCCTCTTTATTTCTTTGAGCTAAGACCTGCACTGCCACTGGCCGGCCCCAGGCCCTGAAGGTGGCCCCTCGGGCCTCAGCTCCCCCCCCCCCCCCCGCCCGCCCCCAGTGCCATTGGCTGCGGGGCCTCTTCCCTGCTGGGTGCGATCACCGGGCCTGTCTTAGGGGCCGAGGAGCACTTTCTAGTCACCCAGGCCCTGGACCCGTCTCCCTGAACCCCAGTGTCTGCTCCACACCTGCCAGCACCCAAATCTAAGCTGTGGGAAATGAGATTTGTTTTCTTCTTTTATCTCCACGATGGGCCCACGTGAGACTGGCTGGCTGGCTGGTGGTGCGTCCGCTTGTGGAGCTCCGTGGTCCTCCTTTGCCTTCCTCTTCTCCTCTTCGTCCTCTTGCCTTCGGACATCCTCCCGTGGTCCAGGTTGTCCCCACCTCACCATCAAAACTCACCTTGCCCGCGTCCCACTCCCCAGGGCGCCGCCTCCCCGCTCTGGCTAAGCCAGTCCCCTTGTGCGAGCGGAAGGGCCGACTCGGCTCTGCGCCAAGCAGTGGTGCTGGAAATACTCGGATGGAGGTAGCGTCTCGCTGCTTTCTGGAGGCTCGGAGTCTGGGAGGGGGAGGCGGGAGGCAGGTAACACTGGAGAATTACAGCCCCAGGGATGGCCACTCCAGTCAGTGGTCAGCGTGTGTGCCAGAGCTGGGGCACAGGGAGCGCAGGGGAGGCCCAGATGTGTCCAGAAGATTCCACCAAATACAGGGTATTTGGCCCGAGCCTTGAAGGTGAGTGGGAGTTTGCCAGGTGGAGGGTGGGAGAGCGTGCCAGGCAGAGGAACAGCATTAGCCACGACAGGAGCGGGCAACCCAGGGCGTGCTCAGGAAGAATGGGGTGGCACTAGAAAAGATGGTCAGATTCAGATGCCATAGGCCTTGAGGGCCGGGCTACAGGGTTGGCCCTGATTCTGAACAAACAGCAAACTAGGGCCTACTAGATGCCTGGCATGGTGCCACAAGGAGGAGACTGGATGGGGGGAGAGCAGGCTATGACCATGATCTAGGTGAGCAATAGTGGGAGTGCCCAGGCGTGGGTGGGCAGTTCTGATTATTGTCTACCCCCTGATGTCTGCCTTCACCCAGAGGAAAAGCTTGTGGGGAGCTTCTGCTCACCTGTGGGGCTGTTGTCCAGTTCACCTCTGAGTCAGACTGGCTGCCTGGCTGGCTGGCTGGGAGAACTTCCCAGGAGACAACTTTATTGGGGCTGTGTAGACAGGGCACAGTGCTTCCATTGCTCACTCCCGAAGGCCGGAAGAGCTGTGTGCGCGATGCCAACCACCCAGGAGAGGGGTGACTCATGGAGGGGTCAGTAGATAGATGCCCGAGAAAGTTAAGTGCAAGGCCCAGGCGGCCACGAAGAACAGCTCGCATGGGTCATGGGGAAGCCCAGAGGCTCCCCTCTCTCCCGGCACTCTGTGTCCTCAGGTGGTGACTGTGACATGCACAGAGCTTTGCAAATGGTAAAGAGTCCCAGGAGAGTTTGTCACCTGTGTTATCGTGGAGACCACGAGCTGCCACGCTCGGGCTGGCAGACGCAGGGTCTCTGCCCAGCACTGAACCATGAGCCTCACGGTTCTTCCTGTGTTGGCCCCACCTCCGAGGGGACGCGCGGGCTCACTTGTCAGTTTCTCAGCAGCCCGTTTGTCCTGGGATTATGCCCTGCTCGCCTTGATTGGGACTGCGGTCCCCTGGCCAGCAAGGGGGCAAATACCTGCATCCCTGAGAATGCCTGTCTCAGGGCAGGCACGCACACTGGGCCCTCAGCCACCTTGTGACCTCTGCTTTCTTTCGGTATTAAGAGCCTGTTGTGTTCTTACCACATCCCCAGTCCTGGGGTGCGCGCAACCCTCCACTCACTTACCCCGGCCGAGCAACTGAGAGTGGGAAGTGTCGCAAGTTCCTCAGGGAGACCGCACAGCTCAGTGGCTGAGCGCACAAGCTCGAGAACTAGGCTGGCTTGCTCCGAATCCCAGCGCCTTCACTCACCAACCCTGTGACTGTGGGAGAGTTCTTTATCCTCTCTGGGCCTCTTATCTTCATTGTAGGACAGGGAGGATACTGGGACGTGCACCAAAGCCCTGGGTCAGGGCTCAGTGTGCTGATCCGCGTAGAGAATGGGGCCCACACGGCCAGAACTCAGTGCGTGCCTGCTCCTTTACTGTCCGGGGTGTTGCTTTCGGTAGTTCTCTTCCTGATGAAGTGCTCCCAGAGGTCAGCAGCTCTGGGTGAGAGTCTAGAGGCCTGGCCCCATCCGTAACAAGGGAGTCTGCACTAGGAATCTCCGAAATGAAGAAACTGAACAAGACCTGGGTTCTCTGTTCCAGCAGGAGCTGCCTGAGTGAGCTCAGAGTGGCTGCAGGCCACCTGAAGTGGTTCCCAAACACTGTGCCCTGTGCCGTGGAGGGTCCTGAGCATCTGTCAGCATCTCCATAGGGCTTGGTACCCAGAAGTCAAGAACTCCTGAGCTGGTTGACCCCCAGCACCCTTGCAACTTGGATGTTCCATGTCCCTCACCCAGAACGACAGTGCCTGGGTCGGGACAGATGTGTTTTGGTGGCCACGGTCATGGGCTGGGTTGTGAGGGGCAGGAGAAGGACGTGCTGGAACTTAGCAGTGCAGGAGCCCCTGTTTTCTGACACCTCCGCACACACACACTGGGGCGGATAGGAGAGCTTGCTATTTTAATGTGGGGACTGACCAGAGGCAGCCATTGTGCACTGGCAGGTGTTCCCACTGGGATGGTCAGGTCTGAGCATACAAGCCACAATCCACAGATGTTTTCTTCCTGCGTAGAACAACTGTGGTGACCAAAACAGACCCAAAGCATCTTCCCTATTGGGATCCCCCCACCCCCATTCTAGAGATGACCGGACGGAGGCCTGGAAAGATAGAGCAACCTGCCCCAGAGCCTGCAGCTGGCCAACTGCAGGAACTCGGGGCTTTCTGTCCCCTGCAGCCCACATGGCCCGCACCCTATGTCTCTGGTGCCCTCCATGGTGGGCCCTCACACACCAAGGGACAGAAGGGAAGCTGAACCTGTCACCATTGCCGCCTGGCCCCACCCCGGCCCTGCAGGGGAGGAGCCTTTGGGGCTTCCCCTCAAGGCAGGAAGTGGTGGGAGAGGGTTAAAACAGTCCGAGAGGGCAAAACAACCTGGGGAGCCCTGAACTGCATGCTGTGAAAAGGCCCTTCCAGCCCACCCACAGCGCTCCCCCTGGCTAAGCAGGGGGCCAGCTCCAGGACCAACCGCCTCTTCCTCTCCTGTTTCCACAGGCTTCTGGGACTCCTCGCTGAACGCCCGCCAAGCGGGCGGAAGCCCAGTGGAACCCCCAAGAGACCGAGCCCCTAGGACGCCCCCAGGTTCCAGCCTCAGGTCTGCTTCCCGTTACGAGAACTGCTCGTGTGAGATTGAACTCTCCGGAGGAAATGACCGTCTGTGGTTTGTGAACCCAATCTTCATCGAGGACTGTGGCAGCACCCTGCCTGCCAACCTGCCGCCCCTTAGAAGCTGCCCCCCTGGCTCGGGGCCTCCCACCCCTGACTCTACCTCACCCACCTCCAGGTGGGCCCCTCGCCGCCCAGCGCCCCCTCCCCCGACAGCCCCTCCCCATGCCCCCAGCTCTGCCCGGCCTCCTCCTACCCCTGCCCTGGCCTGTCCTCTGCCCCGTTCTCCCCTGGTGGCTTCTCCCCCACCTCCAGAGGCCCTTCCTCCTGCCTCCCCAGCACCTGCCACCCACCCGGCACCCCATGTCCTAGGCCCCCCAGATCATTCGAGCCAGCTACCCATGACAGCCTGTGGGAGGCCCCCCTGTCCCCCCATAGGCCTGGGCCCCCTCAGGGAGGAGGAGGTGAAGCAGGGGGCAACCCCCAGCCCCTTGCAGCAGGTCCCTGCCCCTCCAGGGCCAGTGAAGAAGGGCCTCCCTGCTGCTCCCCCCAGACGCCGAGTCTTTGAGAAGGTCTCTCTGGAGGACCAGAGTGTGGGGAAGGTGGACAGGGGCCCCACAGCACAGTGGGACCAGCCAGGTCCTTCCAGGGCATTCCCACTCAGCCTGCCTCCCCTGGGGACCTCGCACAGTCCTGGGGACGGGTCTCCAAGGACCACAGAGCAAAGCCAGGGAGCAGTGGCCGATGCCAGCGATCCAAGCAGCCTGCCAGAGCTGTCAAGGAAGGTCCGGCTCCCCCCGGTCCCGCCCCCTAGAAAGAAACGGATTTCCCGGCAGCTGGCCTCAGTCCTCCCAAGCCCCTTGGAGAGTGCAGAGCTCTCTGCGGAGGAGGTGTCCCCAGAGAAAGCCAGCCCTGGCCCACCCAGAGAAGTCCAAAGCCCTGCCTCCCAAGCCTGGATTCCGAACCCCCATGCGCAGGCCAGTGCCCAGCCCCAGAGCACCATGGAGTTCAAAGGCTCCCTGGCCTCCCTCTCGGACAGCGGGGGAGTGCCCTCCTCGGCCACCGACCAGGACTCCTACTCGACCAGCAGCACAGAGGAGGAGCTAGAGCAGTTTAGCAGCCCCAGCGTGAAGAAGAAGCCCTCCATGATCCTGGGCAAGGCGCGGCACCGCCTGAGCCTGGTCAGCTTCTCCAGCGTCTTCCAGGCCTTTCTCTCTAACGACCGCAAGCTATACAAGAAGGTAGTGGAGCTGGCCCAGGACAAGACCTCGTACTTCGGCAACCTGGTGCAGGACTACAGGGTGTACAGCCTGGAGATGATGGCGCGCCAGGCCTCTAGCACCGAGATGCTGCAGGAGATTCGCACCATGATGACCCAGCTCAAGAGCTACCTGCTGCAGAGCACGGAGCTTAGGGCTCTGGTGGACCCCGCCCTGCACTCCGAAGAGCAGCTGGGTGAGTCTGAGAGGGGCTGGGGGGGGGGGGCATCCATACCGTAATTCACCCCAGGGCTAACTGAACTAACTAGTTGTTCTGCTGTCCCACCTTGTGCTTCCGAGTTCTGCCGTGTGCCCGTGAGACCATGGAAGGACCTCAGCCCACATTAGCAGCTGGGCAGGACCCCACCCTTAGGATGTAGCTGGCTTTATTAGGGGGACAAGTCACAGGAGTAGTTAGAGGCAAAAGGAGCCCAGCGTGTGGCTGCTGAGGGCCAGAGTCAGCCTCTGCAGGGGACCTGGTGGCTCTCAGGGGTGAAGGAACCCTGGAGGGCTAGGCTGAAGCCCTCTCATTTTGTAGATCGGAAACAATAACTGAGACCCTTTTCCTGGGGACAGAATATTTCTCTACTGTCACCCAAAGCAGCTGAACATCACCCTGGTGTCAAAAAGATAAGGGTTCAAATTTTTAGTCAGCCCCTGGCTAGCTATGTAACGCACACCATTAGAACCTGGGTTGATCCATCTGTAAAGTGGGGACAGTGGTATGTATGTTTCAGAGTTGCTGAGAGATCAAAGCTGGCTAACTCCCACTCTATTAGATGAAAAGGGTACCTCTTGGATAAGATGGCATTTGGACAGTAGACGAATAAGCCAGGTGGATAGCTGTGAAGTGGCTTATCCAGGCAAAAGGAATAGCAGGTGCAAAGGCCCTGAGGCAGGAACAGGCATGGCAGGTGGTGCAACAGCAAAAAGACCAGTGTGGCTGAAGCAGCATGCACACAGGAGAGTGAACAAGGTGCTGAGTGAGAGAGGCCACAGGGACAGATCACTGAGGGGCCTTGAAGTGCAAAGGGAAGACTTTGGCTTCTATTGTCCATGAGATGGGAGGCATTGGAAGGTTCTCAGCACAGACATGTCATGGTCAAACGTGCCATAACATGATTAGGCTGATTTCAGTGTGGTGAATAGACCATAAGGGGCCAGAACAAGAGGCCTCAAACATAACTCAGGCAAGAGATGGTGGTAGCCCAGGTCAAGGTGGTCGCCTTGGAAGTGATGAGAAGTCAGATGAGGGTATACTGTATTCTAGAGATTATAGAGTTGAGTGGATTTGGGGATAGAAAGAAAGACATTTAGAGGGTACCCAGGCCCTCTACGTACAGCTACACAGCTTGTACGCTGCACAGCTCCCGTGTGACTAGTGCCCCCCAAAGCTGTGTAGTAGCTGGCAGGTCTATACGACTTTCATCTGGGCCAGGCCTGTGAAAGCATTAGGACATAGGGTATCAGTATGAGGGCCCTTGTGCACTCGGTGTCTTCTGGCGTGGCTTTCTGTTGAATGCACCACACTGTCTCGTGTGTCAGAGACACACGTCGTAACTGCTGGGGCTCTGAGTTTTCCGGGGATCAGAACATGAGGATGGTCATACTGTCGGGCAGCATGGCCTGGTGGCAGTATCCCTGCCACGGTGTCCTCACCCTGCTACTCTCTCCCACCTGCAGAAGCGATTGTGGAGTCCGCCTTGTACAAGTGTGTCCTCAAGCCCCTGAAAGAAGCCATCAACTCATGCCTACGTGAGATCCACAGCAAGGATGGCTCGCTGCAGCAGCTCAAGGAGAACCAGCTGGTGGTCCTGGCCACCACCACCACTGACCTGGGGGTGACCACCAGCGTCCCAGAGGTGCCCGTCATGGAAAAGATCCTACAGAAGTTTGCCAGCATGCACAAGGCCTACTCACCCGAGAAGAAGATCTCTACCCTGCTCAAGACCTGTAAGCTCATCTATGACTCCATGGCACTCGGCAACCCAGGTAGGTGGCGGCCAGAGGGGCCTGGGCCCGGGGCTCTCTCCAGGCTGCGCTGTTGCGTGGATCTGTGACCCTTGCCCCACCAGGGCCTCCGGAGTCTCTGGAAGGCACTAGAGAAGTCCACACAGACTCAAAGGCCTGCCAGGGCAGAACTGGGCACAGTGGGGGTATAGTTTCTGGGCACCTTGCAGGGGTTCCCTTGGGTACCAAAAGGAGGGTATGGTCGCCATGGAAGCCAGCCCATCCTGTGGCTTTGTGTGAATCACGACAAGGCACTGAATTAGCTTCCTGGGGCTGCTATGACAAAGTACAACACCACACACTGGGTGGCTTCCACAGCAGAAACTTGACTCTCTCACGGCTCTGGAGGTGGGGGGCTGAGGTCAAGGTGTCAGCAGGGCCTGCTCCCTGTGAAGGCTCTGGGGAAGGGTCCGCTCCGGGTCCCACTCCCTGCTGCCGGAAGTCCTCGGCTTTGGCAGCATCTCTCCCGTCTGCGCGTGGCGTTTTCCCTGCGTGCGTGTCTGCGTCTGTCCAAATGTCCCCTTTTCATAAAGGCATCCGTCCTATTGGATGAGAGGCCCACCCTCCTCCAATACAGCCTCATCTTAACTAATTACATCTCTGACAACCCTGTTTCCAAACCAGGTCACTCCAAGGTACTTCCACATGAGAATATTAACGGGACATTTACCCCCTAACAGCCCCTAGATCGGTTAGCATTTCCCATTGCTCACAAGTCAGGTGAGCAGTTGTGCTGATCTGGTCACGTGGGCCGAAGCGTGGCTAGGGGGTCGGCGGTCAGAGGGGGTTGTTTGGAGGCTGGCTGGTCTAGGACGGCCTTGCTCAGGTGTTGGGTGCTTCACTGTCTGTGACTGGTCTCGAATAGGGCTGACTGGGCCACGCATCACTCGTTCGCCGGCAGGTTAGCCAGAGCGCTCGGCAGGAGTTGGTGGTCCAGGAGAACAAGCAAAGCCCGGGAGGCCTCTCAGGGCGTGGGCTGGAGCTGGCGGGCGCCATCTGAAATGTTTCATTGACTTGCTGAGTTGCAGGACCAGCCCAGCATCAAGGGGTGAGGAACTAGACATTCCTTCTTGATGGGAAGGGCTGCAGCATCAAGAGCTTCCGGGGTGCAGATGTAGGGAGGGGTGGCTGAGACTGCTTATAGCCACTTATCACAGCGCTCCTCCAGGCCGATGGGAACGGGCATCCCGGCACCGCGTGCACGCCTCAGTGACCAGGGCGGGGCCCGATTCACCCCCAATCACCCCTCCAGCTGGTGCCCATGTGCAGTGTGCCCTCTCTGTAACTGCACGTGGCGGCTGTGGTGACGGAGGGTGGAGGGACTGTTCCCTCTGTAGCCACACAGACGTGGGGTCACATTCCTGACCTGTCACTTACTACCTGAGTGACCTTGAATGGGGTACTTAGCCCCGTAAGGCTAAATAAAGAGGAAGCTGTTTTACAGAGAAGGGAAGCTATGATTTCAACAGCTTCAGAAGCCACACTCATTCACTTGTGAGTATGAGAAACAACAGATGTAAGATGTCAGCCTCAGGACACAGCACCTCACTGCCCCAAGCAGAGGAGGCTGTGTGAGGGGAAGGGTTCTCTCCATCTCCTTTAGAACAGGGCAACCCGTGTGGCCACAGGCAACAGAAGGCATTGTGGGTATGGGACTGGGGAAGGTGCAAGGTCCAATCTCTCGAAACACTCCCTCCCTTCAGAGGCCTTTCATGTCCAAACTTGTCATTTGGGGAATTACTTCCCCCGCGCATTGCCGGCACTCAAGGTGACATCAGGTCCAAGACCTCCATAGGTCCTGAGACGTTGTTAGGGAGACAGCCTGAGACGTTGTTAGGGAGACAACTTTGGGCCTGAAGCGGGCAGTTCCATTCCCAGCCAGTCCCAGTTCGCTCAGACAGCTCGGACATCCTGAAATTCTTTTCAACACACACTCTCGACAGTAACTGCAAACACAATGATTTCACGGACAGTGGATTTGCTTAGGAAAAACCAGAGAGCAGGGAATGGGGGAGGGCCGGCTAACTCTGCAAGAAGAAAGGAAAGAAAGGCAGTTGCCGAGAGGGCCCGCCCGGCACAGCACGTGGCAGAACGGAACAGAGCATGGTGTTCAGTTTCCCAGTCCTTGTCCTCTGGGGAGGGAGGCTAGACTCTCTCTGCTGACTCAGGGACCAACCCCAGGTGGGAATCTCTGAGTCTAGAAATGCAGGCTGGGGTCCTGGCTCCCTGTAGAGATCCCCCGCCAGGAACAGGTGGGTTTCCCATCAGGGAACCGGCAGCGTGCTTTCCCACCGCGGGGTGCGCACTGGGCCGCAAGTCCCGTGGCTCCCAGTCTCGCCTCTGCCCTGAGCCGGCAGGGCTACCGGGCTGCCCACTGGGAGCCGCAGCCTCTTCACCTGGGAGGAAGCAGGCCCTGCGGAGAAGAGCGGGGGCTTTGGGGCTCAGTCACAGGCCCGGGCTTGAGCCCCAGCTTTGGTACAGGGGGCATGAGAGCATATAGAAAGCACCTGGACAGCGTGGGCCCCAAGGAGGTGCTCAGCTTCCAGGAACTCGGTGTTCTCACAACATGGGGCTGGGAGCACCTGTCTCAGGGTTGTTTCAAGGTTCAGGTGCCACCAAGGATGTCTGTGTGTCTCACGGACATGTGGGCGCGGAAGTGGCTGCCGCCTCGCCACGTTCCCAAGGACGTGAGAGGCTGAGCCCTCTCAGTGGTTTCCCAGGGGCCACCAAAGGGACACAGGCAGGTGGGGCCCCCCCTGGCTTCACCCAGATTATCCTGCTTGTCCCTGTTTTACACATGGGGTTCTGCGTGGAATTTGGTGTGAAACAACCAGTTCTGCTGTGAAATTTTTTGGCTTTAAGTCTTTCAAATAATTTCCAACTTCAAAAACTCCAAAAATAGAAATAGGGTATGAAAATGGAAACATCCATATGTCTTTCCTGGATTGTTAATATCTTAGCCCATTTGCTTTATCATTTCTGCTACCTCTGTGCGTACGTAATTGTTTTCTGAATCTTATGAGAGTCAGTTATGCATCTTGGCTCCTTGCCCCTAGATACTCTTCTAAGAATAGGGATGTTCTCCTACGTACCCACACGAAAGCAGCCGGCTTTGTAAATGTACATCGACAATATTTTTATCTAAGCCACCATCTGGGCTCCAGGTTGTCACTTGATCTAATACGGTCCTTGTCAGCAGCATTTCCGTTTCCAGCCCAGGATCAGAGCTCATGTATTACGTTTAGTTGTCACGTTTCTTCTACCTCTTTGCATTTGGGACATTTCCACAGCCTTTCTTTGTCTTTTATGATATCGGTGTTTTCACTGAATGCAGGGTTCCCTCCCCACCACCACCACCATTTTTTCTTTTTAGTGAAAGTTCCTCATTTTATGTACATCAGACGTTTCCCCATGATGAGAGGTTATGCGTTTTTAGCCAGGTCCCGACTGACTCTTCAGGTCTTTTGAAATTGACATTGATGTTGACATTCAGCCATCTTAGGACCAAGCCTGTTACCCCAAGCATTCAACGCACACCTCCCTCCTACCTGATGCTACCAGTGGCTTGCTACTCAAAATGTGGTCCTCAGACCCCAGCAGCCCTGTATAGAAGCCCTGGGAGCTATCGGCGACAGGGCTTGTACAAGTCCCTGAAAGAAGGGCAGAACTCCAGCTTGGGTCCTGCCTGCCCCCTCCCCGCTAAGCAGAAGTCAGCCCTTCCCTCCCACCTGCCCTGCTCTTGCCCCTTCATCTCCAGGGAAGAATGTCCCCATTCCACCACGCTGGCAATAGTAACCAGTGGTCCACTTGTGGCCCACTGGGGACAAATACAAATATAGGGCCTGGCTGCTGGCTGGCGAGACCTGTTGGGCCAGTGAGCACGGGGTTGAACGTAGAGACACAAGGCCTGAGGAAACTGTAAGGCCATCTCTTCCAGAAAGGTAGTTGCTGTTGCCTGACCTGTGGTGGCGCAGTGGATAAAGCGTCGACCTGGGAACACTGAGGTCACCAGTTCAAAACCCTGCACTGGTCTGGTCAAGGCACATATGGGAATTGATGCTTCCAGCTCCTCCCCCCTTTCTCTCTCTCTCTTTTTCTCACTCTGTGTCTCCTCTCTAAAAATGAATAAAATAAAAATTTTTTTAGAAAAAGAAAGGTAGTTGCTGTTTATGCCCATGATACAGAAGGGCCAGGGTTCAAGCCTAGAAATTTCTCACTCTAAAGCCTGTGAGCCAGGCAGCCGGCCTAGGAACAGATCCCATGATTCCTGATTCCTGATTCCTGATCAAGGGCCTCCTCCATTGTAGTAGCTAGGTTAGGGGCCTGCGTCAGGCAGAGGGAAGATTCACGGACATAATGAATGGCTTTGGCTAAATTTGGTCCTCCACCCTGCAGCCAGGAGTAGCCCATGTTTCTTGTGGATTATCATGAGGTTCAATGAGACCACTTAGGCCTTCTAGAGTCATGACTCCCAAATTTTTTACAAACAAGTTATTCCCACCTCTTCAATGTCTAAGAGCAGATAGCTTGCCTGCTATTGGGAAGAAGCAGATTCAAGCCCAAGAACTCCTCCCTGAGATGGGAGAGGAAGGAAGGTTAAGAGGAATGCAGTGTTGTTTGCAAATGTGGAGTTCTTTATAAAAAAATAGAAAGAACCTTCTTCTAACATAGATAAGGAGCAGGCAACATCCCAGAGGGCAGTGAAAGCCAACAGGTGTCCTTCTTCTGTTCCTTTGATAGTCTCTGTCAATGCCCTGTACTTCAGGAAATGGGACTTGGCTCCTGACCCTGGGGGACAGGGTACCCAGCAGCCAGGTGCTTGAATGTGGGGGCCACAGGAGTGGTCGTGGAGTCCCAAAGTCCCTCAGGCTTGTTGCCTTCTACCTCCCTGGCAGAGACCACACATTGAGTTAGGAATCTGCAAGTGGTTCAGGGTTGAGCATAGGCCGAGGTTGGATGGGAGAAGGAAATTTGGAGGATACCCCAAAAGCATGACACAACAGGCCTGTGACATTGGCTGGGAGTGTAGAGGACAGAGGGAGGTCAGTCTGTTAGTTTTTTAAAGTCTATGTTAAAAAAAATCTAAATTGATTTCTGATGACAAAAGTCACTGGTGTTTATTGTGGAAAAAAGTATTTTGATGGATTTCTTTCTGGTATTTTTGAAATAAATATAGATTGGTAAGTAGTTAAGGAAACACTTGCAGCTATAACAGATAAACCTTGCAATCTCTGACTTGATTAAAGTTTATTTCTCAGTCATTAAGTCCAGTCACATGGAGGAGTTAGGGCAGTGGTCGGCAAACTCATTAGTCAACAGAGCCAAATATCAACAGTACAACAATTGAAATTTCTTTTGAAAGCCAAATTTTTTAAACTGAAACTATATAGGTAGGTACATTCCTTATCGAGGTAGCGCCCACATGTGGTATTTTGTGGAAGAGCCACACTCAAGGGGCCAAAGAGCCGCATGTGGCTCGCAAGCCACAGTTTGCTGACCAAGGGGTTAAGGGAGGGGGAGTGGTCTCTGCTCCATAGAGTCATTCAGGGATCCAGGCTGAGGGAAACTTTCCTTTTTCTTTCTTTTTATAGAGACAGAGAGTCAGATCAGAGAGAGGGACAGACAGACAGGAAGGAACAGAGATGAGAAGCATCAATTTTTTGTTGTGGTACTTTAGTTGTTCATTGATTGCTTTTCTCGTATGTGCCTTGACCATGGGACTATAGCAGACCGAGTAACCCCTTGCTCAAGCCAGCGACCTTGGGTCCAAGATGTGGGCTTTGCTCAAGCCAGATGAACCCGTGCTCAAGCTGGCGACCTTGGGGTCTTGAACCTGGGTCCTCTGCATCCCAATCCTACGCTCTATCTACTGTGTCATCACCTGGTCAGGTGGCTGAGGAGGACTTTCTGAGTGCCCTTGGACATTGACATCCAGGAGAGAGAGAGAGAGACATATGAGCCAAGCCTGGTAGTGAAGCACAAGCTTGCTTAACACCCCACAAGAGAAATGGGGTTCAGGCTCTCTACAGTATGTTCTGAGGATTATAAGACATGTTACCCTCCTGTCTTGTGTAACCAGGTCTGATATTTCTCACATGCCAATAACCCAGCAGGCACCATGCTAATCACTTTTCATCTGTCTTGTTGAAAAACCACCCACAAGGTGTAGACACTCTTATCCCCATTTTATAGCCAAGGAAACAGGCTCAGTGTCATACCTGTGCAGGTGAGCAGTAAACCTTGGACTTTGATCCAGATCCTATGCTGAACCCCTGCATTCTCCTGCCTGTCCGGGGTGTCCTGGGGTCAGAAATGAGCTCAGAGGAGGCAGGCCCACGTCATGGGCAGCCTCACGTCTTCCCAGACAGGCTGGGACTTTTGGGTTCAGGTCTCTGAGCCCACATCTGTGTGGCTGGCTGGCTTGCGGGCTGAGCTCTCCAAAGAGGAACCCGGGGAGATGGAGTGATTTCCTTAGCGATGTGGCCTTGCTCAAAGCAGAACTGAGACTGTGGCCATGACTGCACAGAGTACAAACAGCTGGACAGGGTATACTTCAGGGGATCAGTGGGAAAGAGATGCCTGGAGATGGAAAGCAGAAATCACTAGGAAATGCAGGCTGCAGCCCAGAGGGGCCTCCAGAGTTAGAGGGACGTGATCTCTGATTCAGGAAAGACACATATTCCAGTCACAGGAGAATTTTTTTGCAGTTGTGCCCAAGCATCCTATTGGTACTGCCAAGGCCCCACTGTGCACAGGGCAGAGATGGGGCCCAGGCTCCTGGCTTCACATGAAGGAGAAGGCAGCCCTGACTACCCCTGGCCATCAGCTTGGAGCTGGTACGTGCACATGTCGCTTGATGCCTATGTTCATCTGCAAGGAGCTGTCAGGTCAGGGAGCCTATGTGGGTATCCCTCACCCACACGGGGCGGAGAGGCCCAGGCTCTAGTCTCAGCCCCCACTGACCAGCAGTGGGGTTGGGGCTAATCCCTCCTATCTCTAGCCTTAGTTTTCTCACAATGAGGTTGGACTTGACAGACCCAAGGCCACTGATGTAGTAAGTCAGCTCATACCAGCTCATGAGAGCTAACGTGTACGTCTCTTCCCCACGCCACGTTCATGTTGGTAGAAGCTGGAAAGGGCCATTGTGGAAATATTTATGCCATGGAAATTGGCAAACACCACAAATCAGGTTTTTCCCCCTTCGGAGAACCAGTTGTTAAGCATTTTCCAGCATACCACTGTCTAAGGAAGGCCCACCGTAGATCCTAATATCCTTGACCATGACCCCAACCCTGTGCATGACAGAGTAGTGAGTGCCCCGTGAGAACACATGTGGGCCTCAGTTCAGTCTACTGTCTGTGTCTTATGTCCCAAGCCCTGTGGTAGGGACTTGGAAAGGACAGAGGCTCAGAGTGGTTAAGGGACTTGCTCATGCTCCCACAGCACCCATCCCTGCCCTCAGGGAGCTCACAGTCTAAGGAAAACGGCAGGCTCCTAAATAGTCACCGTGTGGGAGTTGGAGCAGGAACCATCCAACTGTGCTTGGGGATGTGGACGAAGATGAGACGTTAGTAAGGAAAGGTAGGAAGGCGGCTCCAGGCAGCGGGAACAGTGTGTGCAAAGGCATAGAGGAGTGAAAGTGCCTGTAAAGTTCAGGGAATGGCCCACAGCTTTGCACAGGGAAATGGTGTGTGTGTGTGTGTGTCTGTGTTTGGGCAGGGGGTGATGGAGACATAATGAGTTGGAAGTTGCAAAATAGAGTGTTGACTAAGCACCAGTACCTGAGGAAGTCCAGGAGAGCTTCCTGGAGGAGGTGGAACCTGAAGGAAGAGTGTTGAAGTAGCAGGAACATGAGATTGTGAGTGTAAAAAAAACTAGATTCAAGTCTTGGTTCACCACATCCTAGCTATGTGATCTGAGGCAAAAAGCTTGGCTTCTCTGGCACTCACTCTCCTCATCTGTAAAGTAGGTGTGAGGAATCTAACACAGCTCAGAGTTGCTTTAGGAATTCACTGATGTGATGTTTATGAAACACGTGTTGCATCTTTAAAGTCCCACAGATGTCATGCCGTGTGGGAGATGGGAGGCACGGGCCCATGGAAGGACAGGGGAGGGCTTGCCAGAGAGGTGAGCATGGCGAAACCAGAGGGCAGGAGTGTGGCTGACTTGTTCTGAAACCGCTGACTAGATAGATCATGTGGCTGGCGGGAGTAGCGTCAGTCATGTTGGACAGGTGTCTATGGGCCCAATCGTGGAAGGCCTTGAACGTCAGGGTGAGAGGTCTGGACACAATTCCCTAGGCAGTGGGGAGCCACTGATGGTTCTTGTGATGAGATAGAGCACGATCAGAGCTGAGTTCTCAAGAGATGGGTTAGTAGGCAGAGTGGGTCAACAACAGAGGCCCTGCTGGGAGGGCAGGGTTGGGGGAGTCGGGCTGGGGAAGCAAAGGGTGAGTGCAGGAAGGAGTCGGGAGGACTCATCTGGGCTCTGCTCTGACTGGCCACCGGGGACAGAGCCCCAGGAGAAAAAAGGCGACCTCCCAGGTCTTGTAACTCAGGACTTGGGGGAAAAGCGGGTTGGTCCCTTGATGGAAATAGGGAGGCCACGCATGTCCACTCAGAGCCCACTGGGGCTGTGCTGGTTCACTCTCCTCGGGGTGTGATCCAGACCCCGTGAGGGCAGTGGGGACAGAATACCTCCAGAGGGGCTGCGGAACTCAACGCCGAACCTGCCTTTTCCCAAAGCTCTTCCTACCCCTCCTGTTACTCGTGCCTTCCTGGTACCCACGGACAGCGGAAAAATCAGACCTGCAGTACTGGGTGGTTACAAGAGGATATTAATGAGTGAGTGAGTGAGTGAGTGAGCGAGCAGGTACGCAAGCAGCTGTGCCCTGGACCAGCATTCTGACCACCAGCTGGGAGCCCTTTCCACTGGCATTTGCAGCTCACGTTCTGTGGAAGTTAGGACATAGCTTAGACCGCAGTTAGCATATACACACCCACCAGTGATTCACACAGAACTGAATTGGGTTCAATCTCAAATGCCAGGGTAGGCGGCTGTGAAACCTCTTCCACGAACTCCTCGGAGATCCAGCCGTCTGCAGGGGGCTTCTCTGTCCACATGCCCCTCTCTTCAGAGGGCAGGACCTGACAGCCGAACACATCTCTTCCTTCTCGAACCCCCTGAGCCAGGACTTAGATCCATGGCTGCATCTCTCCGAAAGGGAAGCTGGGAAATGCCGTCTTTATTTTGGGTGCCCACGTCCCAGCTGGCAGTCAGTTTTGTCGCTGTGAAAACAAAGAGAGACCGGACAATGTGGGAGGAGGAGGAAGTAGTCTCTGGCCCTCACCCCAAGCTAGCATGAAGGGCTAGCCAAGAACACAGGAGCGGCCAAGGAACACAAGACCCTTCTTGGATGAGTGTCCGCAACCCCAGAATCACAGTCGCTGGCACGGCCACTGGCTTTCGACAGGGAGGGTCCCAAGGGCTGGGGTCAGCTCCGAGTCACTTCCTTTGTCCCCCCCACCCCCTGTGTGCACAGCCCCACAGCAGTGCCCGCTGTTCATAGCTGCCATTTCCCAAGCACTCGCCTGTCAGCCACGGCCCCAAGCCCTACCGCGGGGCCAGAGTTGGGTGAGGTGAGCGAGGCCCTTGCCTCACGCCAGAAATCTCAGTAACCAAGATAAGTTTCATGTGTGTGTGTACACCTTGATATGTATACTATATGTATTGTTATATATGCAGACACACATATTTTTTAAAAAACCAATATAGTGGCTTTTAGTGTACTCACAAAATTGCATGACCAGAAGTATTTTAATTCCAGAATATTTTTATCGCCCCCAAAAGAAACTCGACCCATTTGTAGTCACTCCTCCCCCACCCCCACCCCCGGTGCCTGGCAACCACTCGTCTACTTCTGCCTCCTGGGTCTGCCGATTCCCGACGTTCCTTGTAAATTGAATCACGCAACACGTGCTACATGTGGTCTCTGTGGCCTGTCCTTTCACTTAGCATAATGATTTCAAGGGTCGAAGGTGTCATGGCATTTGTTCTTTTCCATTACCAAATAGTGTCCCATTGTATGAACAGGCCACGTTTTGTCTCTTCACTCACCAGCGCACGGACATACCTTTGGGCTTTCAGGAATAATGTTGCTGTGAGCATGTGTGTACAAGTCTTTTATGAACCTGTTTTTATTTCTCTTGGGTATGTAACAAGGAGTAGAAATGCTATGTCAAATGTTAAGATAAGTAATATTTTTTAAAGATAAAAATTGGTGCACAAAAATCTATGACGAGCCTGACCAGGCGGTGGCGCAGTGGATAGAGTGTCAGACTGGGATGCGGAAGACCCAGGTTCGAGACCCCAAACTCGCCAGCTTGAGCGCGGGCCCATCTGGCTTGAGCAAAAGCTCGCCAGCTTGGACCCAAGGTCGCTGGCTTCAGCAAGGGGTTACTTGGTCTGCTGAAGGCCCGCGGTCAAGGCATATGTGAGAGAGCAATCAATGAACAACTGAGGTGTTGCAACGGCAATGAAAAACTAATGATTGATGCTTCTCATCTCTCTCTGTTCCTGTCTGTCTGTCCCTATCTATCCGTCTCTCTCTCTCCCTCTGTCCCCGTAAAAAAAAAAAAAAAAGAAGGAACCAATGTGAATGTGCACAGTTAACTATGAAAGTTGCTTTCCTCCACTACACGTGCTGCCTTGAGCTGCACCTTGAGACAGTGAATTGAATCACTAAGTGATACCTGTCCTTGTATGTCCTGAAGGAACCCGCCAATCATGTCCCCGACATGGAGCCACAGGTGAACATTTGGTTTCTGCCCAAAGGCTTAGAAAAATCATTTGGTTTCCCCCAAGAAACGGGTGTATTTTCTCAGGGACGGTGAGAAGACGGTGGCTGAGTGTACTCTCCTTTTCACCTTGGCCACCAGGGAGCTCAGAGCCGAATTTGTGGCTCCAAAGGAGCAGTTGGGTGAGTTCTTGCTTTTGTGTGTTTTCCTTTTTTTCTGTGGTATACAATTGCTCTTGTAATTTATGTTTTCCCTGATGGTTACATTTTTATTTAGGTTTTACTGTTTTATCATGTATTTCCTGAGGGTCACCCAAATTCTTTGTAAAATATACCAAGCAGAGGTACACTTTTTGAAAGAACTATAGATTGCTTGGCATGTATTCAGACTGGTTATTAATTTCACCCAAGACACAAAGGGCAACAGCCCCTGTATGATCCTGCTGGGGCCACATCCAGGCCTGATACCTCCAGCCAAGGCTGGGGGCCTTTGTCTGAGCCCTGGCCTCCCTTTGGTAATAGGAGGTGAGAGGGAGTTGGGAACCCCTAAGGCCATTCCTCACTGTGCAGAGCTGCTCAGTCAAGCTTTCATATTCCTCAGTACACCTGGTTTGCGTGCTAAGAGACCAACTGGGGGGACTCCCGGGGTTTCTGTCCCTGTAGGAAGTCTTCTCCAGGTCCAGCCTTTGATTCTGTGTTGCCATATGGTCCGCCTTCAGAGCCAACCTGGGAAGGCCCACCTCCCACGCTCTCTTCCCTGCGGCATCTGTCCCTGTCCAGTGGCTCCAAGCCCTGTGAACATGTCCCACAAAAGCAGAAGGGATGAGTTCTTCCTTTCGGAGGCATGTGCATTTTAAAAGAAACCCTTGGCCCTGGCTGGTTGGCTCAGCGGTAGAGCATCAGCCCTGCCGATTCCCGGTCAGGGCACACAGGAAAAGCAACCATCTATCTCTCCACGCCTCCCCCTTCTCTCTCTCTCTCTCTCTCTCTCTCCCTCTCTCTCTCTCTCTCTCCCTCTCTCTCTCCCTCTCTCTCTCTCTCTCCCTCTCTCTCTCCCTCTCCTGCAGCCATGGCTTGAGTGGTTCAAGCAAGTTGGCCCCGGGCACTGAGGATGGCTCCATAGCCTTGCCTCAGGTGCTAAAATAGCTCAGTTGCCAAGCAATGGAGCAGGGGCCCCAGATGGGCAGAGCATCGCCTGGTAGGGGGCTTGCCAGGTGGATTTTGGTTGGTCGGGGAGCATGCAGGAGTCTGTCTCTGTATCGCGCCTCTCAGTAATAATAATAATAGTAGTAGTAACAATAATAATAGTAATAGTAACAATAATAATATAAAAGAAACCCTCCGGAAAGGGCACTGCCGAAACCAGAGCAGTGAAGGTGGAATGGTGACATTTCTGACCTGGTAGCATCGACAGAGGGAGGGCTTCCTGTTTTGCAGGCAGATAGGGAGATGTTTGGTTAGCAGGGACAGGGAGCCCGCCCAGAAGACATCAATGTTAGACAGGCAGGTGCTTCTGGGTGGGTCTGTGAATAAGTGTGATGTGAACTTGACTGTCAAGCAGGTGGCGTTGAGTGGGCAGAGCTGGGAAAGAGGAAGGGACCACACTGTGCCTACCCCACCCAGCAGAGGGCACTTTTCTCAGTTCCTTCTTCCCAACCCGCACTGTGTCACAGGCCACCCCAAGAAGTCTGCTTCCATGGGGGCCCGTGTCCTGAGAGTCATGAGAAAGCAGGAAGGGCCCTCTTCCAGCGGTGACCACCCTTCCCCTGGGCAGGGGATGCTCACAAGGAAAGCCTCGCACTCACCACCTTCTGCCTCCTTCCTCCCCCCAGGGAAGCCCTATGGAGCAGACGACTTCCTGCCTGTGCTCATGTATGTGCTGGCCCGCAGCAACCTGACGGAGATGCTCCTCAACGTGGAGTACATGATGGAGCTCATGGATCCCGCCCTGCAGCTGGGGGAGGGTGAGTCACTGCCCCCAGCCCCAGGGTGCACAGCACACCCCCAACCCAGCAACGCCAGAAGTACACTGGGCAGTCCAACAAGCACCTCCTGGGTGCCAGACTCCACTGAGCCTTGGAGACAAAACACAGGGCCTGGTACAGACCCTGTCCTGGAGGAGCTCACAGACTATCAGGGGAGCTGGGCCAGGAAAGAGACCCTGTCACTGCTCCTTGAAATATGGTGAAAAGCCCAGAGGGTATGGGAGCATGTTACCCAGGCTGTATAGTCAAGGAAGACTTCCTAGAAGAAGTGACACCTGAGCATGAAAGAATAAACAGGAACCAGTTAGATAAAGAAAGGGGAAAGGCATTCTTCACAGAGGGAACAGCAGTTGCTAAAAGCATAAAAGATAAGGCTGAAACCCTCGCTGGTTCGGTCAGTGGTAGAGTGTTCGCCTGGCATGTGGATGTCCTGAGTTTGATTCCCAGTCAGGGCACAGAGGAGAAGTGGCCATCTGCTTCTCCACTCCTCCCCCCTCCCCCTTTTCTCTCTTTCTTTCTCTCTCTTTTCATCCCACAGCCATGGCTTGAATGGTTTGAGCGCAGTGGCCCTGGGCACTGAGGATGGCTCCGTGGAGCGTAAGCCTCAGGTACTAAAAATAACTTAGTTGCAAGTATGGCCCCAGATGGGCAGAGCATTGACCCCAGACAGAGGTTGCTGGGTGGATCCCTGTCAGGGCACATGCGGGAGTCTGTCTCTCTCTATCTCCCCTCTTCTCACTTGGAAAAAGAAGAAAAAAGAAAAGGCTGAAGAGGTGGGCAGTGTCCACAGGGAGTCTGAGCAGGAAATGATGATCAGTTCTCAGGCTGGGTGGCCCTGGGGACTCTCAGTCCCCCTGCTCATCCAGCCCTGGGCCAAGACCTCTGTCTGTGGGTGGAGGTGAATGCTATGAGTCAATGGCAGAGGTGTGGTCTGCTCCACCCACCCTCAGTTTTCCTTCCCCTTTCTTCCTTCCCCTTACTTCCTCCTGCCCTCTTAGCCTCAACCACCCCTCCACCAAGAATTCCAGAGGGGCAGCCAGCCTTGGTATTGGCTCTGAGGGAACCCCAAATTGTCTTCTAAGACATCAGCCTCAAAGAGTAAACCAAGTCTCTCAGGCTCCAAGTGGCCCCTTTGGGCTTTGTGGTTTTTATGATAAACTGACCCTCTTTGCATCTATTTGCATTTTTAGCATGTATCAGTCTCTGGGTGACAGTTCTGTGAATTCTTAGAAGCTCAGAGGGGCATGTAAAGTCATTCAGTTTACTTTCACATGTAACTTTGGCTTGTGCCCTGGGACTCCATATCTATTTTTTTCTCCTCTATAGTTAAAATTTTCCTACAGTTGGAACAACCTGCCCTCCAGAAGGTGCAGTAATTCAGTAGAAGCCAGCCTTTCTTCAGCAGTGATTATCAACTACCCAGGACATCTATTCATCCACCCATCTGTCCACCTACTAACCCATCTACCCATCCATCCATCTACTCATCATCCACTTATCCACCCATCTACCTACCTATCTACTCACTTACCCACCCATATACCCATCTATCCACCCATCTTCCCATCCATTCATCCAGCCACCCACCCATCTACCCATCCACTCAGCCAGCCAGCCATCCACCCAGCCAGCCAGCCAGCCGTCCACCCATTCATCCGCCCAGCCATCCACCCACCCATCCACCCAGCCATCCATCTGCCCACCCACCCACCCATCTCTCCATCCACCCATCCAGTCACCTGTTCATCCATTCATTTATTTATCTACCCATCCACCCAGATACCTACCCACCCATTCATCCATCCTCTCACCCATTCATCTGTTCATCCAGCAGCTACTTAATGCGCCCTACTGTGTGCTAGGTCCCATGCCAGGCACTTGGGTTGCAGTGCAAGGCAAGATTGATGAGTCTGATGGCCTCATGAAAATGAATGAATGCCTTTTTCTACACCCCACACTTTGGGCCCTCCAGCCCAGGCCCTCATGGGCTTTCTTCTTGGTTTCCTCAGCCTTGAACATATACACGGAAGCACCACAGGCTCAGGGGCTGGACAGAAGCCTCAGACAATATTGACCTGTCTCCTATAGGCCCCGGCAGCCTGTGGGGGGAAATAGAAGAGACTGGAAGGCAAGGAGGTGCCATTCAGGACAGACATGGCTGAGCACCCCATTTCTTAAGACTAGGCCCTCAAAAGTATAGCAGCCCACCCAGCACTCTCAGCAGGAATATTAGCTGTGATCTTGTGGCTACCATACATGTAACCTCTAAAGGTCAAAACTTTAGCTCTCTGAGGAGATCAAAGGAATCGATGGGGTATTTTCGGGAAATAAAGATTTAGATGGGCAGAGCCTCACCAGGCATCCGCCACCACTCCTCCTAGCAGCCCTAACCCATAGCAGCGTCAGAACCTGCCCATGGTGGCCAGGGGACAACCTTTACACCAGGCTGCACACACCAGGAGGTGGGGTGGTTGGCATGGGTGCCTCCCTGAATCTCTATTCCTAGTCCAACAGCCAGGGTAGAGATCAAAGCGCCCAGGACAGGCCTGGCCTCCCAGGTGTTGGCCTCCTGTCATGAGATGAGAGTCTCCAGCTTTGGCAGGGGCTCCCCACCCAACAAGTCTGCCAGCTGTCGGACCTCCATCTGGAACTGTCTGGCCCAGGGACAGAAGGACAGATACTGTATTTCCATAGCTTCGCCCTCATATCCTAACATGGTACTCCATTGCTAAAGTCCCTGAGTGCAGGTAAAAGAGGGTCCTCCCCTGCTGGCCAGTCCCTGCCCTCGGTCCTCTGCGGAGCCCAGAGGTGCCTGGGACACAGGCAGGGGCTGTGAGAACTTCCCTTGCTTGAACCTAAGAGGAGAAGTAACACAGGATGTAGTAAAAAAAAAAAAAAAAAAAGGGCTGTGTGGAGGCTAGACTTCAGTCCCAGTTCTGCCTCTGATTGGCTGGAGACCTTGAGCACGTTGCTTAACCTCTCTGGCTCAGGAAAGTAAAGGTATTGGGCTCAATGTAGGGTTTTCAAACTGTCTGGACACTCTTGTGTTCTGCAAAGGTAGCTGGGGGCAGGAGGAGCAGGGGAGCTGAGCCCCGCCTTCTCATGGGTCACAGTTTGTATGAACAAGCAGTTCTGCATTCAGCAAAAAGCCCACAAGCTAAACTCCGGAGTCTGTGTACTGTGGGGCCTTCATGGTCTTCCCGTGCCCTATAGTTTGGCAGAGCACAAGTGACAGGGCCCCACCTTCTTTGCAGCAAGCCTATGAGGTGTGAGAGATCAGGGTACATCGAGGTGGGGAAGATCAGTAGAGAGGGTCTGAGCATTAAGCTGATGGGACCCAGCCCCTTTCTAGCCTCTTCCTGCAGCTCCTACCACTCTGCACAGTTGTGGGACAGACAGGCACCCAGGCAGCTGTCGGGCAGCTGGCAGGAGCCAGCTCAAAATCCAAACTTCTCCTAGCAGCCCCTTGATGGATTCATTCACTCACATCCACTCTCCCCACCGGCTGACACATGAGTGCTTTACTGGCCTTTTTCTGATAAGGGACAACAAGCCAAATTCTATGCTGTCCTTGGCACACATTTAAAAAAACAACAACAGTTATTTCCTACACTGAAATCCCTTTATCTTCCCTCCCACCAACCGCAGCCAAGGTGTTACCTTTTCCCATGTTGGCTACAGAATCTGTAGGTTTGTGTAGGCAGCTTCATCCGCTGTAAGAAGTTAGGAGTGCTTTCGGCTGCAAATAACTCACACTGCAACTAAGAATGGTTGAAATCAGAGCAAAGGGCGGTTTTCTCTCTTGCACCAAGAATTCAGGGGGTATGCTGTGGATAGTGATGCTGTTTTTTAGCCCTGCCATCAGGAAATCACGGACCAGCTCTTTCCCTTGTTCTTTAGGATGTGAGCCTTTGTCTTTGTGCCTGTCACCTCTGGTCACAAAAGCGCTGCTGTGCCTCTGGGCTCACTTCTGTGTTCCAGGAAGAAGGATGGGAATGGGGATCAACTGAGTCTGTCCCTTACACGAGGGTTTCCTGGAAGTCCCACCCAAGGGACTTCCACTTACATCTAAGTTGCCTAAACAGGGTCCCCTGTCCTCTACCCCGATTGCAAGGGAGTATGGGCAGTGAGCATTTTCAATTGATTGCTACTTCCCCTCTAAAAAGAGTAGAGTTTAGTTAGTTAAGAAGAAAGAAAAGATGGGATTTGGGTGGGTCACTAGGAGATCAGCCTCATGTCAAAAATCTCCCCCACCTAAAGGGCTGGGGGAGGGGCCTGTGCGAATCACTGTCTTTTATCTTAGAACTTCATGTATACTTTGCAGCCTGAAGATAGTCAAAGCTTAAATTACTTTAGGACACATTAGATGTTACAAATACATATGAATTAATTTGTCAAAAAGAAGTGACGAAAGGAACAGTTTATATTTTTTACTGTAAATCTTTAAAATCTTATAACCATAATTAAAATTTTCTCTACTCCTTTTAAAAATTACTTTTTAGAGTAGGATGTATATGTCGCTATAAAGACGTGTGTGTGTGTGTGTGTGTGTGTGTGTGTGTGTGTGTTCAGTGAGAAGTCACCTGCACCTCCCATGTCTCCCAGCCACCCCTTTCCCATCCTAAAAACATCTGTGATGATCGGTTTCTTTTGTATCCTTTGAAATGTAAAACACTATTTTAATAAAAATAAGCGAGTTCTATCTCGAAGATGAGCGGGACCTGACAGCCCGGGCTGAGGGCTCGCAGTCGGGAATTCATGGGGTTGTGGGGTAGGGGGGTGGGAGGGGCTGGAGCTCTAGGTGGTTCTGAGGCTGCTTCCGCTGCAGCAGCGGTGGGTGGAGCTTGGGACAGTGGGCGGGGTGGGCCCGGTTAGAACCCACTCTTTCCCTCTGTGGGTCAGCCAAGGCGGCCCCAGCTCAACCTGCACACCCTTGTGCCCCGCAGGTTCCTACTATCTGACCACCACCTACGGGGCCCTGGAGCACATCAAGAACTACGACAAGATCACGGTGACCCGGCAGCTGAGTGTGGAGGTGCAGGACTCCATCCACCGCTGGGAGCGCCGGCGCACGCTCAACAAGGCCCGGGCCTCCCGCTCCTCCGTGCAGGTGACGCCTGGGACAGAGGATGGGAGGAGACGGTGCCCCACACACCATCCTCACTGCCTGGCTGGCTCAGGAGACTGACACCGACTGGCTAGCTCCTGCTTGCCAATGTGTGCCCAGCCCTGTGCCTACTTCCAGGGGAGGGGCCTAGGAAATTATCAGCAGACAGGCATTGGTATTCCAGTTGGGCAGACGAGACTGGGATAGGAGGAATGGGACTTTTACCCAGCATTTCTCAGCACCTACTGTGTCCTAGCACCGTGACGGTCTCAGGCCAGTCTCACTTTTAGAAAGCCCACGAGCTGATCCACAGCCTTGACCCTAGGTCCCTGGACAAATGCAGCAGCTGCCAAGGCCCTAGCCCGCTCCCTCCAATCCAACTTCCATCCCTCCCACGTGTCTCTATACAAACTCAGTATCAAGCCATTGGTGGCCAGACTTCTGGCTCCGCCTCCACCCCATCACCTCTCAGCTGCATCTGGTCATGCTTAGCTCAGCCCTGCCCCTGCTAATCCAACTCCACCCTCAGTATTTTCCCTGCCCCCCCCCACCTATTCCCCATTCCCTACAGCCGAGTTAGATGTCCTCCTCTGTGCTTTCTGCTACTACCATATATGTATGAGGACACTGTCCTGGGAGGGAGGGTCCATGGCTCACATGTCTCAGGGGCCCCCAGCCCAGGGCCTGGGACAGAATAGAACTGGGGGACGAGGGTGCAGAATGGAGGGAGTTAGGACAGCGAACCAGGCAGCAATCCAGAGGTGTAAATAGCTATGCAGCCTGAACACGTGGTGGAGCAGTGGATAGAGCGTCGGACTGGGATGCGGAAGATCCAGGTTCGAGACCCCGAGCTTGCCAGCTTGAGTGCAGGCCCATCTGGCTTGAGCGAAAGCTCGCCAGCTTGGACCCAAAGTCACTGGCTCCAGCAAGGGGTTGCTCGGTCTGCTGAGGTCCACGGTCAAGGCACATGTGAGAAAGCAATCAATGAATAACTAAGGTGTCACAACGGCAACAAAAAACTGATGAGTGATGCTTCTCATCTCTCTCCGTTCCTGTCTGTCCCTATCTATCCCTCTCTCTGACTCTCTGTCCCTGTAAAAAAAAAAAAGCTATGCAGACTCTCTTCCCTGTCACTCAGAGCACACTGTGCTGAACCCCAACCCTGGCTTTCAAGATGGCCCATCTGTAAAGAGAAGAGTCAAGCAAGGCCTGGGAAGCAAAAGGCCCAAGGTCTGGACTCAGCTGTGTACTAGCTTGCTGTGTGACCCTGTGTAGTCCCTGGCCCTCTCTGGGCCTCCATTTCCCTATCAGCACAGGCGGATGAGCTCTGCCAGTACACGTTCTAGGCTGCCATGTGTCTTGAAATGTTTAGATAATGGGTCTCTGGGATGGGGAGGTAGGGTGGGGGGAAGCTCTCATTTTAGCTTCTGTTAATTTCCATGGTGTAAATATTCCCATCATGACTAATTTCAAGCTGACTTGGCAGCACTGAATTTGGAATTGGGAAGAGATGTATACAGTTGGCTCTCTCAAGCCAGCATGAGTTGGCAAGAGTCAGCTCCCGCACAGTGTGCTCCCCACCCCCACCTGAGACACTTGTCCCTCCACCAACTCTTATATATATATATATATATATTTTTTTTTTTTTCCCAGGGTCAGAGAGAAAGTCAGAGAGAGGGATAGACAGGGACAGACAGACAGGAACGGAGAGAGATGAGAAGCATCAATCATTAGTTTTTCGTTGCTATTGCGACACCATAGTTGTTCATTGATTGCTTTCTCACATGTGCCTTGACCACGGGCCTTCAGCAGACCGAGCAACCCCTTGCTGGAGCCAGCGACCTTGGGTCCAAGCTGGCGAGCTTTTGCTCAAGCCAGATGGGCCCGCGCTCAAGCTGGCAACCTCGGGGTCTCAAACCTGGGTCTTCCGCATCCCAGTCCGACGCTCTATCCACTGCGCCACCGCCTGGTCAGGCCTCCACCAACTCTTAAATATGGGTGGGCACTCTTGGTTCAAGGCTGACTCAGGCATTCCTTACTTCCTGCTTCCACACTGTGGGTTCCCAGAGCTAAGCCGGACGGAGCATCAGTGCCTCCCACTGGGGAGGTGAGCTTTAGGAGAGAGGCCTGGGTTCAGGGACAAGGAGCCCCTTAGCACTGATTCTGGGGCCTAGGGGGCAGCACTGTCTGCCCCTTCCCACTGCCTCCTTCGCACCCTGTACCCACAAACTTTTCCTCCCTGGGAGTGAACGCCCAGAGCCTGACAGTCCTCAGTGGCATAAGGAGCCCTTGGGAGGCCTAACGGGGATAAGAAGAGCACCCGCAGCCGCTGAAACCCAAGAGGTGAGCTGAGCTCCCCGTCCTGGAAGAAAGGGGCGATCCCGGTGAAGCTCTGGACACTAGCCTGGTGCCTTGTACGCACTGGCTACTCTGTGGCCATAACTGTCCTGAGCGGGCTGTGCTGTGACCGCCCTGCCACTGGGGAAGCCCACGCTCATCCCTTCCCACCTGCCCTCGGGGTGTTTGGGAAAGGCCATGCTTCCAGGCTCAGGGCTAGTTTTATATGCTGCCTCACAGCCATGGAGTAAGGGCTGGTGCCATCTCACTGTACAGTTAGGAAATGGAGGTCAAGGTCACAGAGTGAGTGGGAGCAGATTCAAAGCCAGGCAGGGACTGGAAGGTCTGTCCTTCCACCATGTGGCCCTCCCTCCTAGAAAAAGGTGGTAAGTGTGTTGGCATGTGTGTGCCTCACGGTGCTGTGCCCCTCACCACCTGGCCTAAACCCCCACCTTTCAGGCCCAGCTCCCCTCCCCCTCCCCTACTACCAAGCCTTCTTCCCCCTTCCTGTTCCTCCCCCCCCCCTCACGCCTCCCCCTCCCCCCTCTCCAGCTTTCCCCCCACCCCAGGCTCTTTCAGCCCTAAGGGCTGAGCTGTTCCACTTGCCTTAGGGTCCAGCTGAGCCGTGGGGTCCTGGGGCTGGGATCTGCCTCCAGTTTTATTTCTGCCTCTGCCCTCCCTCCCGGTATTGCCCTGGGTGCAGGAGGACCGGAGAGATGAGGAAGGGGCAATGAATAAATGACGATGAGCCCATACACCTTCCTGCCACCAGGGGGCAAGCTCACTTCTGTGTGTGTGTGTGTGTGTGTTACCAGAAGATATTTTATTTTATTGTTTTTATTAATTTTAATGGGGTGACATTGATCAATCAGGGTACATAGATTCAGAGAAAACATCTCCAAGTTATTTTGACATTTGATTATGTTGCATACCCATCACCCTAAGTCATATAGTCTTACGTCACCTTCTATCTGGTTTTCTTTGTACCCCTCCCCCCTCCACCACCCCCCATAACCACCACACTCTTGTCCATGTCCCTGAGTCTCATTTTTATGTCCCACCTATGTATGGAATCATATAGTTCTCAGTTTTTTCTGATCTACTTATTTCACTCAGTATAATGTTATCAAGGTCCATCCATGTTGTTGTAAATGGTCTGATGTCATCATTTCTTATGGCTGAGCAGTATTCCATAGTATATATGTACCACATCTTCTTTATCCAGTCATCTATTGAAGGGCTTTTGGGTTGTTTCCACGTCTTGGCCACTGTGAACAATGCTGCAATGAACATGGGGCTGCATGTGTCTTTACGTACCAGTGTTTTTTAGTTTTGGGGGTATATACCCAGTAGAGGGATTGCTGGGTCATATGGAGGCTCTATTTTTAGTTTTTTGAGGAACCACCATACTTTCTTCCATAATGGTTGTACTACTTTACATTCCTACCAACAGTGGATGAGGGTTCCTTTTTCTCCACAGCCTCTCCAGCACTTGTTATTACCTGTCTTGTTGATAATAGCTAATCTAACAGGTATGAGATGATATCTCACTGTAGTTCTGATTCGCATTTCTCTAATAGCTAATGAAGATGAGCATCTTTTCATATATCTGTTGGCCATTTGTATTTCCTCCTGGGAGAAGTGTCTGTTCATGTCCTCACCCCATTTTTTTATTGGATTGTTTACTTGTTTGTTGTTGAGTTTTATGAGTTCTTTGTACATTTTGGATATTAGGCCCTTATCTGAGCTGTTGTTTGAAAATATCAACTCCCACTTAGTTGGCTGTCTGTTTGTTTTGCTGTCAGTTTCTCTTGCTGTGCAAAAGCTTCTTAGTCTGATGTAGTCCCATTCATTTATCTTTGCCTTCACTTCCCTTGCCTTTGGAGTCAAATTCATAAAGTGCTCTTTGTAACCAAGGTCCATGAGTTTAGTACCTATGTTTTCTTCTATGTACTTTATTGTTTCAGGTCTTATATTTAGGTCTTTGATCCATTTTGAATTAATTTTAGTACAAGGGGACAAACTGTAGTTGAGTTTCATTCTTTTGCATGTGGCTTTCCAGTTTTCCCAGCACCATTTGTTGAAGAGGCTTTCTTTTCTCCGTTGTGTGTTGTTGGCTCCTTTATCAAAAATTATTTTACCGTATACATGTGGTTTTATTTCTGGGCCTTCTATTCTGTTCCATTGGTCTGAGTGTCTATTTTTCTGCCAATACCATGCTGTTTTGATTGTCGTGGCTCTATAATATAATTTGAAGTCAGGTAGTGTAATGCCCCCAGCTTCATTCTTTTTCCTTAGGATTGCTTTGGCTATTCGGGGGTTTTCATAGTTCCATATAAACCTGATGATTTTTTGTTCCATTTCTTTAAAAACTGACATTGGAATTTTGATGGGAATTACACTAAATTTGTATATCGCTTTGGGTAATATAGTCATTTTGACTATATTTATTCTTCCTATCCAAGAACAAGGGATATTTTTTCATTTCATTATATCTTTTTTTATTTCCCTTAACAATACTTTGTAGTTTTCATTATATAGGTCCTTTACATTCTTTGTTATTTTTGGTTTGTGGCAGAGACAGAGTCAGAGAAAGGGACAGATAAGGAAAGACAGGAAGGGAGAGAGGTCAGAAACCAATTCTTCCTTGCAGTTCCTTAGTTGATCATCGATTGATTTCTTATATGTGCCTTGCCCCGGGGAGCTACAGCAGACCGAGTTGACTGCTTGCTCCAGCCAGTGACCTTGGGCTGAAGCTGATGACCTCGGGGTCTCGAACCTGGGTCCTCCACATCCCAGTCTGACGCTCTATCCACAGCACCACCGCGTGGTCAGGCGAGCTCACTTTTCATTGCGGAGACTCAAAGCCACTGTCGTACCCAGAATGGTCAGCCCTATTGGGAAGTGAAGCTCAGAGAGGAATGGACCTTGCCTTAAGTCACACAGCAGGGTCCTCCACAGGTACCCTGACTCCCAGCCTCAGGACCACTCCTACAGAGAGGAGTCTGGGGCCCAGAGAGAAAAAAGGTCTTGTCCAAGGCCACTCAGCTCTGCATCCCTGTCCAAACTCCCAGCATTGGGGTCGGGGTGAGACAGGACGCCCTCTAGGCCTGCCGGTGACCCAAGCCTCCTCCATCTCACCCCGCAGGACTTCATCTGCGTGTCGTACCTGGAGCCGGAGCAGCAGTCACGGACCCTGGCGTCGCGGGCGGACACAGTGGCCGCGGAGCTGTGCGCACAGTGCGCGGAGAAGTTCGAGGTGCTGCAGCCCCAGGACCACCGGCTCTTCGTGCTGGTCGATGGGCGCTGCTTCCAGCTGGCGGACGAAGCGCTGCCGCACCACATCAAGGGCTATCTGCTGCGGAGCGAGCCCAAGCGCGACTTCCACTTCGTGTATCGGCCTCTGGACGGTGGGGGCAGCGGGGACCTGCCCTGCCTCGTAGTGCGGGAGCCCAACTTCCTCTGAGGCTGGGGCCACGGCAGCCCCTCCAGGGCAGTGTCCACAGAGACTAGCAGGGCGGAAAAGCTGCCAGACTGGGGTCACAGTCGCTCATGCCCCACGCTCACATTTGGCTGCACCCCCTCATTCCTGCAGGTGCCCCACATCTGACCACACACACTCCCAACATGGATGTCCCATGTCATGCATGGTAGTGGTCCACTGAACATACCAACGTGGCAGGATGGTTGTGAAATAATCAGAAGCAGTGGCAGAGCATGCTTCCGGAAGGAGAGCCGTGGCACTGGGGCCAGGTTATTTCTTAGAAAGGGAAACAGGCGCAGGGAAAGAAGGGGCCGGCCAGCCAGCCAGCTGCAGCAAGAAGAGTTCTGTGGGCTGTCACACAGCCCTCTGCCTTCGTGTCACCTCCGCCCAGTCCCAAGTATTTCCCTGCGCCCCAGCTGGGATGTATTGGACACGCCCAGGATGTCAGGAGTATCTCTCAGGGTGTGTGTTGCAAAGACTGGTCCCCCTCCCTGCACCAGAGCCTGCCCTCAGCTACCAGCACTCACAGCTCCTGAACGGCTCCAGAAGCAGCCAGACATATGCTGGCTCCCCAACTGAGGCCATTTGCACCGCTACGTGGACGAGCCTGGCCTCGGCCACACGGGAACCCTGCAGGGCCCTTTCCCTGCTGGACACTCGAGGGCTGTGGGAATTGTGGCAAGAGGCACTGTGTGGGGAGAGTTTAATAAAAGCCCTTTTGAAAATGGTATCTCCCTTTCTCAAGGGACGAGAGCTCTGCCCATGAGCAGCTAACTCCCTTCCCAGGTGGGATTCACAAGACTCCTTCCTTTCCACTGAGGGCCCTGTCTTGTGAGAGCTTGCAGTGTACCCTCTGCCCACAGGACCCTGGCCCCAGTCTGCTCCTCAGCCTGGTCATTGCCTGTCTCCTCACCGTCCTTGGTTCTCATCATTCCCACTTCTGGATTGTCTTCCAAACAGTCTCTCACTTCCTGCTTCTGCTACCTATCCCAGAAACACCTAAAGTCTTTGCCTGATCAAACTCCTATTCATCCTTCAACGCCCATGTCCTCTAGGAAGGCTCTGATTTCTCTGGTTGGCCAGATAGTGCTTGTCCACATTTCCACAGTGCCCTGGGCTCATCTGTCTCACAAGAGATGCCTCATCGTATTGCAGTTGTCTGCTGATACTTCTGCTTTCTCCACCAGGTTTGGGCCACTTGTGTCTGTGTCCTCAGCATTGGTTAAAAATGTGTATTTGAGCCTGCCAAATGTCAGCACTCTTCTAGGCCCTGAGAAAGCAGAGAACAAACCAAAGCTCATATGGACAGCAGCACTGAGTGGGGTACCCAAAAGATGTCAGCTGGGCTGCCCTGGGTTAAACTCCTCATTCAGCCATTCAACAAACCAGCTCATTCAGTCAATCAACAAACACCTGTAGGAGGACTCTGGCTCTGGGCCAGCTCTGTGTGAGATATGGGGATCGCTCCAGATGCAGCCAGCCCTGAAGGACTTTCAGGCTGGGGGTGGGGAGTTGGTGTAACAGACATGAGAAAACAAGCAAACCCAGACAGTGATCCCAGGTTCTCTCCCCCCCTTCCTGAGCTCCCAGTGTTCCTCACAGCCCTGAGATGAGCTCCCTTCTCAGCCTTGTGCCACAGCAACTGCAAGGCAACGTGCCCTCTGACTCCAACAAGGCCTGGGACTGGTAGAGAAGGTCAGAGGGGGATCCATTTACCCTAGCTCACCTGGTGGGGCCTCAGCTTAGGTTGGGGAGGGATTCAGAGGACAGATTGGGTACCCGCTCAGCCCTGACAGTATTATTTAAGCTTCCAGGAAAGGAGCGGAGCAAGCCAGCCCGTGACCGAGACTGAGAGGCTACTTTCTGAACACCGTGTGTGTGTGTGTGTGTGTGTGTGTGTGTGTGTGTGTGTGTGTGTGCGCGCGTGTGCGCAAGGATGAACACCAGGCCCAATGTCCTGAGGCTAATGCTGGGGTCCTGGGGTGCACCCATCATCAGGAGAGGCCAGAGAGAAGGGGTGGAACCACCTGGAGCCCCTGTCAGCTAGACGACCCTGCCCCAAGGGACTCGTGCTGAAACAACATCAGGTGGGGCCTGGTCCGGGGCCACGAGACGGCCATTCCACATGCTGAGCGCCCGGTGGTGCCGGTGCTGTTAGCAATTACTCGGAATTACTTTATTGAATCTGCACAACAGCCCCTTGAGGGAGGCATGTGTGGATGAGGACATGGAGACTCAAAGAAAGGGATGTTCGTCTTTCTTTGCAAGGGGTCAGTTTGTCTGCTCAGGCTGCCGTCACAAAACCACAGATGGGCGGCTGCAACAGAGACGGATTTTCTCCCAGGCCTGGGGGCGGGGCGTCAGAAACCGCGGTCTCTTCACTGTGCCACCTCTGGCGTCCTCTCCTCTTCTGATAAGGACACCAGTCCTGCTGGAGTAGAGCCCACCCAGATGGCCTCACTGGACTTGAATTAACCCTTTTAAAGGCCCTGGCTCCAAATTCAGTCATGTCCTAGGTTACCGGTGGTGAGGACTTCAGCTTAGGGACTCAGGGAGACACAGTTCAGCCCACAACAGGGGGGCTGACTGGCCTAAGGTCACGCAGCCAGTTCGGAGCCAAAGTGAGGGCTGAACTCGGGGCTGACTGACCCCCAAATCTAGGGCTTTTTTCCCCATGTAGCATCCCGAGTGACTTGACTGTAGAAATCCAAAGTCAGACAGCCGTGCCTGGTGCGGGACCATCCTGCGGCAGCCGGCCCTGGTGAGCATTGCAGGGCTGGCCTCACCCAGAGAACCCAGATGCAACTGAACGGGCCCAGCTTTTCCAGTGCCCAGAGCAAGGGGTCAGGAGTCCAGAGCTGTGTGTGTGTGTGTGTGTGTGTGTGTGTGTGCGCGCGCGCGCACGTGCACATGCGTGTGTGTATATGTGTGTGTCCAGAAGTGATGGAATCATAGGTTGTGACAAAAAACAAGGGCTCACCTGGGTCTCCTCCCGGGCATTTGTCCCCTCACCTCCAGAACAGTCGAAGCAAACATGACGCTCACGCGGCCTGTGGCCCAAGACTGTAAAGTCTTCTTCTCGGTCCCGGTCCCGGGAATCTCCTGTCTTCTACCAGCACCTGTGAAACTGCAGGTGCCCTTACTAGCTGGCAAGTAGGGTACACTCTTAGGCTCCTGACAGTTCTTGACAAAAGTAATGTAAGAAAGTGAAAAATAGGAGACAAATGAAATAGAAACGTGTTTGTGCAGGATAACCCGTCATCTCAAGGTGGCTTGAACAGAGGCCTGAGCGAGGACTGGTGGGAGATGAAGCCGAAGGGGCGGAGCGGGGCCTGCATGGTCCTGATTGGCAGCACAAGGAGCCTGGAAATTCTCCACCCACGCAAGACAGAGTGGGAGGGGCCAGATGAGAGGGAGAGGAGAGTTACAGATTGATCTGCAGTTGGCAGCTGTCTGTACTGAGCCTGGAGGCGCGTGGGAGCAGCGGTGCCGAGAACCAAGGTGGCTGCCACCAGTACCAGGCCGGGGTCACTTAGCAAAAGTCAGTGGGGACCCCAAGACCCACTGCCACTTGCGGGCTGCCCATAAGGCTCAGCCACAGAAATGGCCTCGTGCTGTACGGGAGTTGGCTGAGGCGGGGTCTCGGAGTCACCATGGCAGGGGAGCGGTGTTCACCAGGTTAGTGCAGATTCAGATTCCACGGTGCAGGGGAAAGGTGGCGCCCACCAGCTGGCTGTGTGGGAAAAGGCTCAACCCAGTGACACCGGCAGCTCTCGCCCCAAGCCACACAACTCAGTTTCTCCCTGTACACTTCTGGCACGCCCTGAAATGCTGTCCCCCCCGCCCCCCCCCCCCTAAGCCCAGGGTGAGTGCCCGCGAGCAAGTGAGTCTGTGCACGGACCCTTTAAGAGGACACCTGGGATTCCAGTGGCCTGGTCTCACCTGGGTGGATGGACTCCCTGCTGGTTTCACAGCCAGATGTGGTGGGGGCTCCTCTTCCCCTACACTGGTGCTGGGGAGCCCGGCATAGGGCTGGGACCCCTCTCTCCTTAGGGTGACCTCTGCTGCTGAGATATTCCTCCAGATCCTCAGCCACCCATCAGCCGTGGGTGTGGAGCCCGCCGGGTCACATCTCCGCCCCTCCTGCCAGTCTCAGTGTGGATTCTTTCCACCCTGAGCTACAGGATCTCCGCCCAGCTAGTCTTCAGGCGGTTCTCCGGGTTGTCCTATAATGTAGTTGTAATTCTGATGTGGTCGTGTGAGGGGGTGAGCCCAGCATCTCCCTACTCTGCCACGTTGGTCAGATCTTGCAAACTAGTACATGAAGGGAATTTTCTGACTTTGAAAAAGAACCTCTTAAAAACAACAACAACAGCCTGACCTGTGGTGGCACAGTGGATAAAGTGTCTACTTGGAACACTGAGGTTGCTGGTTCGAAACCCTGGGATTACCCGGTCAAGGCACATATGGGAGTTGATGCTTCCTGCTCCTCCCCCCTTCTCTCTCTACTCCTTCTCTCCTCTCTAAAATGAATAAAGTCCCTTAAAACAACAACAAAAAAAAATAAAAAATAAAAAACCACACCCAAGCTACCATTATACTCAATGGTGACGTCTGAATGCTGTTCCCTTAGGATTAGGTAAAATTGCCTATTTTTTTTTTTATTCCTGATCAACATCCTTCCAGGTGCCAGTACAGTGAGACCAGAAAAAAAAAAAAAAAAGTAAAAGGCTATAGATTGACAAGGAAAAAATAAAACTATTCCTACTCACAGAGGACATATGTATCCGCACAGAACGCGCGCCCCAGAAAAGCCCACAGAATCAGTAAGTGAGTTTATAGAAAGGTTATGAAGTACAAAACCAACAACAAAACAAACATTATATTTCTATACAGTAGCAATGAACAATTAGAAACTGAAACTTTAAATAGCACTTACAATAGCTCCCCCCAAAAGATGTAATACTAGTTCAATACGTTAGCAATATTTCAGTTCAAACTTGGTTGAGAACCTGATATTGATCTTTGTCATTCATTTTTTGATATTACATATTACTATATGTGTATGTATCTATAAGTACTATTTTTAGCATATTTTTAAACAATAGGTTGTTGTCCTGTGTACATGTAATTCTGTAATAATATAAATATTATAAAATATTATTTTGATATTTAGCCATAATGACCTCCACTGAATAATATTTCATTGCATCATTGCATGAATATACCATAATTTATTTATCCATTCTTCTAGTCAAGCACATATAAATTATTCCCATTTTTCTAAACAATGCCACAGTTCACACTCATGTATGTTTCTTTGTCCACATGTGGAATGTTTGTCTAGGGCAGTGGTCTTCAAATCTTTTATTACATTTAATAAAAACATTTTGAGAATGTACCCACAATGTATGATGAATATGGTATCCTTTATAACAGGGGTAGTCAACCTTTTTACACCTACCGCCCACTCTTGTATCTCTGTTAGTAGTAAAATTTTCTAACCACTCACCGGTTCCACAGTAATGGTGATTTATAAAGTAGGGAAATAACTTTACTTTATAAAATTTATAAAGCAAAGTCACACCAAGTTAAAGCATATAATAATAATTACTTACCAAGTACTTTATGTCGGATTTTCGCTAAGTTTGGCAGAATAAATCTTTATAAAACAACTTACTATAGTTAAATCTATCTTTTTATTTATACTTTGGTTGCTCTGCTACCGCCCACCATGAAAGCTGGAGCGCCCACTAGTGGACAGTAGGGGCCAGGTTGACTACCACTGCTTTTTAAGTTATATATGTAAACTACTGTACCAAATTAATATGTGCATTATAAGTGATACAAAAAAGAAAAAAGACTGAGGAAAGTAAAATATAAAATTTTACCAATAGTTTTGAAATGGCGAACATACAATGCAATATACAGATGATATATTGTGGAGTTATATACCTGAAACCTGTATAATTTTATTAACCAATGTCACCCTAATAAATTCAATTACATTTTTAAAATAAAAATAAATAAAATAAAAAATACTTTTGTTCATTGTGGGTACAAAAATCATTAGTGTAGCTAGCTAATGTGATTGTGTGCTTCATTAGTTTCTAAAAAAATCTCAAGATGAGATTTGAAAAAAATGAAAAGCTACTACACAGAGGCCAGGTTGTTTATTTCAATCGGGTCAGACTGATAAAGAGACTTGAAGGAGGAAGTGAGAGCGAGGTCTAATAGGCCTTCCACATTCATAAAGAACCCTGCATTTAAAAGATGATGGGGGGTTAACCCATGGTCTGGAACATCTGGAAATCCGCATGCTGAAGACTGAAGTTCTATAGACCCTCCCTAACCAATACCGTACACAAAAACGAACTGAATGGATCATAGACCTAATAGAATGAAAACAATACAATTTGAAGAAGACTAACAGGCGTGAAATGTTTGTGACCTGGGTTAGGTAATCATTTCTTAGCTATCAAACCAAAAGCACAAACAACAAAGAAGTAATACTGCCTGACCGGTGGGGCACAGTGGATAGAGCATCGACTTGGGATGCTGAAGTCTCAGGTTCAAAACCCCGGCTTGAGTGTTAGATCATTGATATGATACCATGGTCACTGGTTTGAGTCCAAAAGTGGCCAAGGCGTGTGTACCAATGTAATCAGAAAAAAAGGCTAGTAACTCATGCCATCAAATCAGTTGTACTTACACTTTTGTGATCCGAGTCCTCACAAACACTTAAGACGTAGTGTTGCTTTAACTTGAGTAATATCAGGATCTGTAGCTTAAATGGACTTAGAATTAATTCACTTTACCACCAGTTCTTTAACTTTTCACTGACTTATGCTCACCGTTAGAATGAAACTGAACAGACTGACTTACTCTGTTCCAGGTTCACGTTGACTGGTATCTGATGCTTTAGTTCGCAGGGATGGCAGTGTTTAAAACAAACCCGACTTTCAATCTACTCTTATTTAAGAGGAAAACACCAGTGAACGTATTTTCAAATCCACAAAGACCACCCCATCATGAGTACAAAATGCAGTGTTGAATTATAAATTTTATTTATAGTTAAAATGTGTACTTAGCTGATAAATCATATGACATAGCCCTAGAAGTCCAAACTCAATTTGCCTGCTTGAGTGATTTTTATTTTAAAAGCATTCTTGAGTTTGATTTCTCCTTCTGACTTTTGCCTTATGGATTGAAGTGCTAGCTGCCCTAAATTTAAGGGGTTTGGAGATATGTCACCTAAAACAGTTAACATGGCCCTACCTGCACCCCTGCCTTCAAAAACTACTGCAGGAACTTCCTGTAGCACTGGGGTAGCCGTATATTTACAGTTTAGGATCATTCTAGACAGCATTATGGCATATTCCTCCAAACAGTGTTTCCAGGATCACCAGGTCTTATCTCTGTTAACTAAACTCATGACTATTTAGCTCTGTGTGTGCTAAATAGTCATCCTACGTGTCAGTATTCCCACAATCATACACAGAGGTTTGCAGCCCTCAGTAGAAAGCACCTTACTAGTGACTGGAGTCCTGACAGTCGGTAGGCTCGGCTTTCTGAAGCCTCCCGTTGTTCAATTCCAGGTCTGTGTCCTCAGTATCCTCAGGTTCCGGTGCGGTCCCCCCGGGGCTCCCAGGAATCACACTGATGAAGGCCTAGCTTTTAAAAGTTAAAAAGATATTACTGCTTGTCTGTATAGTACACTAAGGAGGTGGATTTTGCTGATGCCTGACTTACAGCTTAATTTCTGAAAGATGTTCTCAAAACCATGTTATAGTTTTTGTAACCCCACAGTCTCTCGTACTTTCTATTTTTTTTTTTTCAGTAAGGTTGCAAGTACGAGCTGAATAATCCCTTTCTGTGGTGACCGCACCGTCTAATGAAGGAGATGACTATGACCCAGGTGACGGGTCTGAAGACGGGTTTTGGTGACATGGCAGGAAGCTCATGGAAAGCAAGCTCACAGCCCAGGGAGCAGCCTCCACGTGGGGAGGAAGGTGTCATGCTGGATGGCTTTGCTTAGAAACTTCCTGGTAGAAACAGAATCTGTGTATCTGCAGATCTGTGCGTTTAACTAGGACGGCAGTTCCGCAAGCATGTGGAGAGTGAGAAACAAGGGATCCTTGTATGGTTGTGCAACGTGAACATTTGGGATGTCTTGCGATCCAGCGATTATCCCTTTTACATTCAAGCCGGCGAGACTTTGCTGGTGCCTGTTCGGGGTAGACCGCTTAAATCAAGGAATCAGCGGCAGGCTGTGTGCCTCGGCTGCAGCTGAGATTGGGATTCTCTTTGCTTCGCTCTCTCAGGCTCCTTCCAGCGACGCTGGTGCTTCAAGTAGGATGTTTAAAGACTCCAAAGGAAGCACTGACTGAGTGGCTCGGTGGATAACATGTTGGCCCAGAATAGCGAGGCTGTGGGTTTGATCCTGGTCAGGGCATCCAGGAGAAGTGATCAATGAGTAGTATACCGCTACATGGAACAATGAGTTGATGTTTATTTCTCTCAACCAATGGGAATTTTTTTTTTAATTTTTTAAATTAAAAAAATATATATAAGACTCAAAAGGAACAGGGGTCAGATCTGCTAGGTCACTATTCTGGTGACCCTGGAACAAAGAGCCTTGCCCTTCTTAAGGTTGAATGTTCTAGAGGCCAGAGTGGGGGGCCCTAAGAACTTTCTACTTGTGTGGGAGTCAGAGGATTGTTCCCCGAGGCAGGCCTTTGTGCCTGGGGACTGTCCTGCCTTATTTACTAAGTCCAGAAAATATTTCTCTTAAGTTTCCATTTCAGATGGGGCTGCCTAAAACATTCTGTCCCCATCACCATAGGAAAGAGAGGTGGACGTCATGGCCATTTGTTACAAACTCTAACAGGCCTTCCCAGCTTTGCAGTCTCTGCTGCCCCCTGCTGTTCAGACCGGATTGTAGCCTTGGGTAACACCAGCCTTTAGTGAGACTCAACTTCAGTAAGTCACGAGCCCTCATGGGGTCCTTCATTCGGTTTACAAACCTGGAAGGAATTCTTAATACAGGCAGAGCTAGAGCTCGGGGGTGGTGCGGGTTCAGCTCCAGACCACCACAGTCAACGAGTACTGCGATAAAGTGAGTGGTAATCTTATTGCTGGAGGAGGGTCTTGACTTCAATTTGTAAAATCAAAACATCTGTGAAGTGCAATAAAACGGGGTATGTTTGACTGCCCCAATCAGCTACTAATCTGCAGCCCATGTGTGTCCAGTGAGTATTAAGGACCTGCCGCCAGCGTTGCAGGAGTGAGGGGACCCTCGGGGTGGAGGTGTGCCTCTCTAAGAAGAGGAAAGAGCTTCCCTCTTGCCCTGGTGAAAAGACAGCAGTCTCTAAGCCAGGAAGAGAGGTTTCCCCGGAAACCCACCCTGATGGCATCTTGATCTTGGACTTCCAGGCCCCAAAGCGGTGAGAATATGAATTTCTTTTGTGTTGCTTGAGCCGCCCAGGCTGTGATATAGTGTTCCGGCAGCCTGAGCTGACTTATACGGGGACCCACTGTCCCCATTTGTCAGGGGCTGAAGGAGTTCAGGGGACAGTCCTGAGCAAACCAGGATGAGCCAGTCACCCTCATTTGTGAACGGCGGCATGCAAAGTATGCGGGCTTCCCACCCCGCCTGGCGCGTAGTGAGTGTTCTGGAAGGGCTAGCGGAAGGGCTAGCGATGATCTCATTCCTTCAGCGACTGTTGAGTGACCTGCTCTGTGCTAAATGGGGTTTCATATACTGAGGATACAAAATGCATAGATCAAACCTGCCCTCATAGAGTTTACAAGCATTTACTGAGCGGTCCAACCAAGTCATCAGGGTCTAGCTGTGACTGGTTAATAATAGGAGCTATGTCACAATGGGAGGACAGCGTTCAGACAGGGTCAAGCCTGGAGAAGTGGCCCGTATGCGCTGTGTCCCCGCAGAAGCCACTAAACGAGGCAGTCACCCTAGTTTTTTTGTGTTTCAAAAAACAAAAACAAAAAAAAAACCGCAGAAGCCTGAGGAGCTGGTGATGACCAATGCCTGGTAAAAGACCCCAGGTGTCTTGTCAAAGGGCTCTAGGAAATCCCAGCTGCGCCAAAGTTTCCTTCTTGACTAAGCACAGTCATTGCCAACTATTTGGAAGTTTCCCCATCTTGGCCACAAGATAGCAAGCAGAGAGCGTGCTTTGGTCAATGTGGTACAAACCAAAGGCTTTTGTAAATGTCAGTGATATTTTATTAGGAATTTTTCATGAATGCATATGGAAGGCCTCATAGATCCTGAGTATTTATGTATCTAGAAGTTTCCTTTTTTGGACTGGCATTAGTGGACTTCTGTGCTCTCTGGGACTCAGATACAAATTCCAGCAGGGGTCGCTGTTCCCCAGTAGTATGTCACAGGCAGCGTGTGAAGGCGCCCAGCCTGATGTGAGTTGGGAAACACACATTTATCAAGCACTTCCTACATGCAAGAGTTTGCGTTATTTTACATCTATCTTCATCCACTCTTTTTTTAAAAAAAAAAAAATTTACTAAGGTCCTATCTACTGTTTTCCAGGCATTGATGTAGGCCAGAAAAACTGATGAATATATACTACGTCAGGTATTGATAAGTGCTCTGAAGCAAAAATAAAGAGTAAGGAGATAGAATGAGCTGAGGGCTGGTATTTGAGCTGGGTTGGCCACGGAGGGCTTCTCTGAGGAGGTGACAGTGGAGCAGAGACCTGAATGGAGTATGGGAGCAAGATAGACACCTGTCTGCCTAGGGGAAGAACATACCAGAAAGAAGGTCCTAAGAGGGGCAACTGCCCTGAGATAGGAATTTGGTTGGTGTGTCAGACAATATAGCAAAGAGGCGCCTGTGTCTGGAATGTGGGGAGCAGGGCACAAGGGAGAAGTGACTCAGATTGATCACATAAGGCGTGTGGGCCATGATAGGGACCTCGGGTTTTGTGCTGTGAGTGTTGGGAAGTGGTCAGAGCAGTGAATCTCAGTGCACACTGTTCATTAGAATCATCTGAGGGGCTCTCATTCCAATGCCTGGGCTTCACCCTTCACAACTGGGATCAGAACTCTAGGGTTGCAGCCTAGCCATGCTGGTTTTTCCTAAATGCTCCCCGGGTTCTAATAAGCAAGCACAGCTCAAAACGACAGCACTTGATCTCATGTGTGAAACTACAATAAAAGCTGCAAAAACATGATGCAAACACTATGATTAATGATACTATGTGCCTTTCTGGAAAGACAACGTTAGATCTAGTGTGTGGGAATATGGCGTGGGTCATTGAAGATAACTTTAAAACTATGAACTTTGGCCTGGCCAGATAGCTCAGTTTATTAGAGCATCGTCCCGATGCGCCAGGGTTGTGGGTTCAGTTGTGGGTCTGGGCACATATAAGACTCAATCGATGAAAGCATGGATAAGTGGAACAACAAACTGGTGTCTCTCTCTCTCTTTCCCTTCCTCACTCTCTCTAAAATCAATCAATAAATATTTTTTTAAAAAAATACTATGAACTTTAAGTTGGAACACCTGCCTCCCATCAATCCAAATGCATCTTGACTGGAAAAATGCCGTTTCTAAAGCATGCCGGGTCACTTGATGCTGCGCTGCCTGGTGTACTAAGCGTGGTGAGATCGCTGAAACACGGGCCTATTTTTGTTCCTGCAGTTTTTTAGAAGGAGAAGTTCAGATCTAGGCCTCTCCGAAACAAGGTTTGGATTTCCACAGTTGATAATTCTCATCCCTCTTCTCCCTTGTCTTCCTCTCTCCTTTCCTGTCTCTCTCTCTCTTTAAAAAAAAAAAAATGGCTTACTACAAGGGATGGAGAGCCCATTACTACTGGGGGCTAACGAACCACAGGAGGACAAAAAAGTCAAGGCAGTGTGATTATGACATTGTCACTTATTTAAGAAATGAAACACAGCTACTTCTTCCTTCACAGCCATGAGCATTCAAGCATCTGTGTTTGTTAAACAGGTAGATGTAGTTTTTTCCTACAGGGCAGCTAGAGATGCAGGATCCAGAGGGTAGATAATAGTTCTAAGATAAAAACAGAGCTTTACCACCTGTATCTTGAGGCCTTTTAAGATTCTCCCCCTTTAAAAAGTCTACTTCTCAGTGTTTGCGTAGCTTGGATCAGCCAGCCCTGGGGGCTGCCCCTGTTGAGCATCAGTGACAGACACACGCAATAATCTTGTACTTGTTACTTAACACCAGAGCGCCCCAAATCCACAGGACAATAAAAGTTCTATATCCTGAAGTCATTTGCTTTGCCCTATGAAGACCTTACTGAGAGAGGATGGTTTATGTTGATAAAATTTGGCCCATTAGAAAAAAAAGTATTGCTGAGGTCTCCAGTTCAAGACCCTGGGCTTGCCTGGTCAAGGCACATATGGGAATTGATGCTTTCTGCTCCTCCGCTCCTCCCCCCCCCTTTTGCCCCCTCCCTCCCTCTCTCTCCTCTACAATGAATAAAGTCTTAAAAATACATATTTTTTAAAATAGAAACAAAGTATTGGCCCTGGCCAGTTGGCTCAGCGGTAGAGCATTGGCCTGGCATATGGACATCCAGGGTTCGATTCCCAGTCAGGGCACACAGGAGAAGCGCCCATCTGCTTCTCCCCCCCTCACCATCTCCCTTCTATTTCTCTCTCTTCCTCTCCTGCAGCCATGGCTCAGTTGGAGCAAGTTGGCAGGTCAGGGCGCATGCGGGAGTCTGTCTCTCTGCCTCCCCGCATATCACTTAAAGAAAAAAAAAAAAATACTCCCTTTGAATTTGTCAGGCATAACCCTATTTTGCCAGTATCTCACCTTTATTCATAATCCTGAACTTCAAGGGCATCAACCCCTGCCAGACAAGGCGTGTTCCACAATATGAAGGCAGCTGGTCCAAGTGCCAAGTTCAGTAGGCGTTAGAGCTCTTTCTTTCGCTTTCCCTCTAGCTGTCTATCTGAACAGCCATCAACTTCCCCGAAGTACACTGGGGAACAATTGTTTTTCATTTCCGGTTGCAGGAGGTTTTAGAACTTTCTATATTTCTGCATCACTGATTCCAAATCTAAAATCCGTTTTTGGTGCATGCTCTAGTTTTTATGCAATTTGAATTTCTTTTGGTTAGAGTTAATGGCATGCATTGGTTTTTAAATTGGAGTTAAAGGGCAACGACTCTTGAACATAACCACAGGCAATTAATGTTTTACAAACATCACTTTTACATAGTTGTTTTTAAATGTAAAAATTATCTGATAAAAACACCCTCTTGTTTTAAGATTGAATCATGGCTTCTTTGAGTAGGCGTAAATGTAAGAATAGTCCTGACACCTTCTGTTATATATGCAGCTGTTACACACTTCAATGTCAAAGGCGCAATATTTCATCATTTGTAACACGTGCATATATTGCCCATTTTCAAGTTCCCCTTGGTGATCAAGACAAGAATTGGGCTCCTCATATTGTGTGTCATAATTGTGAGGAAATGCTTCGTGACTGGACTAAAGGAAAACGCAAAGGAATACCTTTTGGTATTCCCATGGTTTGGCGTGAACCTGAGGAACACAGCAGTGACTGTTATTTCTGTCTGATCCATACAAAGGGCACCGGCAAGAAAAAATGGCATATGATCACATATCCTAATATTCCTTCAGCAGTACGACCTATCCCACACTCTGAGACACTCCCAGTTCCAGTTTTCAATAGTTTTATTTCTTCTAAGGATGAAGAAAGTGAACATGGTAATCGAGTGTATTTTGATAAGATGCATGAGGAAATGGTTATAGAATCTGAAGGGTCTTCTTCTGATGCCAAGCAGTGATTAACCCCCCTCAGCAGTTTATTTTTATTTTATTCATTTTAGAGAGGAGACACAGAGTGAGAGAGAGAGAGAGAGAGAGAAAGGGGGGAGGAGCTGGAAGCATCAACTCCCATATGTGCCTTGACCAGACCAGTGCAGGGTTTTGAACTGGTGACCTCAGTGTTCCCAGGTCGATGCTTTAACCACTGCAACACCACAGGTTAGGCCCCCCTCAGCAGTTTAGCCAACCCGAATTGAATGACTTAATAAGAGATTTGGGCCTATCAAAGAAAGCAGCTGAGTTATTAGCCTCCAGGCTTCAAGAAAAGAATGGACTTCACTGGTCAGCTAAAGTATCCCATTTCAGGAAGCGTGAACAAATTTTTGTGGACTTTTTTTCCAAAGACAAACACTTTGTTTACTGTCATGATATCAGTAGTCTTCTCAGCCAGCTAGGTGTTACCACTTACAGTCCAACAGAATGGCGGCTATTTCTTGACAGCTCTAAACGAAGTCTGAAATGTGTTTACACAACAGTAATGTTTATGCAGTGGTTCCAATTGGTTATTCAACTCATCTGCGAGATTATAATGACATAAAAATTGTCCTCGACTTTCTAAAGTAAGAGGAGCATAACTGGATCATTTGTGTGGATCTTAAAATGGTAAATTTCCTGCTAGGACAACAGAGAGATTTCACGAAGTATCCTTGCTTTCTGTGTTTGTGGGACAGTCGAGCTTGGAAGAAACACTGAAGGAGGAAGTGGCAGAAGGAGTGGCAGAAACGTGAAGCTCTGGAAGTAGGGATACAAAATATTGTGGATGAACCTGTAGTCAAATCGAGACAGGATCATTTTTCTCCCACTTCACATCAAACTTGGCTTAATGAAGCAGTTTGTTCAGGCTTTGAATAGAGAAAGTGAGTGCTTTCAACATATTATTTCTGCTTTTCCTGCCTTGTCTTTTGAGAAGATAAAAGCAGGTGTATTCGATGGACCTCAAATTCGAACCCTCATATGTGACGAAGAATTTGCCAGGAAGATGAATAAGGAAGAGAAAGCAGCATGGCAGTCTTTTGTGGCAGTTACAAAGAAATTCCTTGGCAACAAAAAAGCAGAAAACTAGGAACTTCTGGTTCAAAGGATGCTGTTGGCTTTCCGTGACATTGGATGTAACATGAGCGTTAAGATTCACTTCCTGAACAGCCACCTTGATAAGTTTCCCGAAAATCTTGGAGCTGTTAGTGATGAGCAGGGAGAAACCTTTCATCAAGATCTGAAGACAATGGAAGAGCGTTATCAGGGGCGATGGGACAGAAATATGATGGCAGACTACTGATGGAGCATCAAACGAGATTGTCCTCAACAAGTACACAAACGCAAGAGCTACAAATGCAAATTTTGCCTGAGTAGAATTTAAATAAGTTTTGCACAAATTTTGATTAAAATAAGTGTTTTAATGTTCTATTTCAAAATTATACACAAATTCTGATGCAATCATATCTTTTAGTGCATTAGTGTATTTACTGCAATATATAATTATATTATTACAAAGATGATACCCAAGAAGATATTCTACTTCATTATGTTAAACTAAATGTTGAATATTTTACAATAAGATAGAAACCTAAAAGCTTGAATTGAAAAACAACTGTAGCTTACAGAGAAAAACTAGTCAGGTTTGAGATCAGCACACTCGAGTTTGGTAAGAACAAGTGTTTTTGTAGATGCAACAGAAATGTTGTTCCCCGGTGTTGTCTATCCTTCACTAACCACATCCTTTCTACTTAACGTGTGTAATTCGATGGTTTGTTCTTTTTGTTGTTTTTTTGGTTTTTTTTTTTTACAGGGACAGAGAGAGAGTCAGAGAGAGGGATAGATAGGGACAGACAGACAGGAATGGAGAGAGGTTAGAAGCATCAATCATTAGTTTTTCGTTGCCGTGGCAACACCTTAGTTGTTCATTGATTGCTTTCCACATGTGCCTTGACTGCGGGCCTTCAGCAGACCGAGCAACCCCTTGAGGGAGCCAGCGACCTTGGGTCCAAGCTGGTGAGCTTTTTGCTCAAGCCAGATGGGCCCGCGCTCAAGCTGGCAACCTCGGGGTCTCAAACCTGGGTCTTCCACATCCCAGTCTGACACTCTATCCACTGCGTCACCACCTGGTCAGGCTACGATGGTTTGTTTGTTTTTTAAATTATTTTTACTTATTCATTTTAGCGAGGAGAGAGAAAGGGGGAAGGAACAGGAAGCATCAACTCCCATATGTGCCTTGACCAGACAAGTGCAGGGTTTTAAACCAGCAACTTCAGTGTTCCAGGTTGACACTTTATCCACTGCGCCAGCACAGGTCAGGCCCAATGGTTTTTAGTAAATTCAATTTTGGAACATTTTCATCGCCATGAAAAGAATCCTCCGCCCAGTAGCGGTCCCCACTCGCCCACTTCGCCCCTTCCCAGGCCCTGGCACCACCATCTGCTGTTTCTGTAGATGTGCTTATTCTGAGCACAAGGTAGCAATTCAGTCACACATGTGGTCATCAGTGATGGGCTTCTTCCACTCACCCTGCTGTGTGGCATGTTCTCAGTGCTCCATGCCTTTTGTTGCTGCACACGCTTCCATTGTACGGATGTAGCTAGTGGTCCTCCTTACATGACTCTAACAAACCTGCTGTGAGTACCCCTGTGTGGGGGGGCACTGGGCAAAGGGAAATGAAGACCAGTCAGGCGGCCTTTGCCCCAGAGGAGCCGAGATAACTCCTTCATTCCCCCCATGGGGTTTACAGCAGACCCCAACAGCTGCTATAAGAGATGCGAAGAAGGCCCTGGCCGGTTGGCTCAGTGGTAACAGCGTCAGCCCAGTGTGTGGAAGTCCTGGGTTAGATTCCCAGCCAGGGCACACAGGAGAAGCGCCCATCTGCTTCTCCACCCTTCCCCCTCTCCTTCCTCTCTATCTCTCTCTTACCCTCCCACAGCCAAGGCTCCATTGGAGCAAAGTTGGCCTGGACACTGAGGATGGCTCCATGGCCTCCACCTCAGGCGCTAGAATGGCTCCAGTTGCAGCGAAGCAACACCCCAGATGGGCAGAGCATCGCCCCCTGGTGGGCATGCCGGGTGGATCCCGGTCGGGTACATGCAGGAGTCTTTCTCTCTGCCTCCCTGCTTCTCACTTCAGAAAAATACAAAAAAAAAAAAAAAAAGATGCGAAGAAAAATGCAGAGGGAAGAGGACTTGGATGGGTGGGAGAGGAGGAAGCTGAAGAAGGTTCGAGGGAGAGAGGCACTTGCAGACACACCATGAGGATCTGTCAGATGGAGAGCAGGCTCTCCAGGGCAAGGGCAAGTGCAAGACGCAGAGGCACGGGTGCACAAGTCCAGGAGGGCCGAGGAGCCAACGCAGGGCGCTGGGAGGGAGGAGGGCAGATGGGGGCCGGGCACCAACTGCAAGGCAAGGGCCTGAAATTAAGACTCGGGTTCAGTTATCGCTTTATTGTTTAAGGTTTGTCCATTATTGAAGAACACAACATAAAATCAATCAAAATTCATATTAGTTCCTAAAAATAGTTTTCCATTTGGAGCCTCTGTTGCCCTTCAGTAACATCATTCTGAAGGCTCAACAGGCTCCAGCCTCAAATTCCTCACACAGATTTTCTTTCCCCGACTACGGAGGCCCAGGTGAACTCCTCGCTCCCTAAACGAACAGGTGGAAGAAACGTCTTAAGCAAGGAGGCCTTCCTCAGCAGAGTTCTGCCTGGCCCACGTGTCGTTCTCAGAGCATCACACAGGGTGATGGGAGAACAGGGCACCGGGAGGGGGGCAGGCCCGCCACGGAAGGGTCCCTCTTGCTCCGCCCACCTCTGGTCGTGCACACTCGGAGAGGCAGCAAGGAGCTGGCGTTTCAGTAGTAACCGCGGCATACCGTGTCCATGGACGACTTTATTCTGTTAAGAAGCAGGAAGAAATCAGCGATCCATGTCAGCTCTGGAGACGGGGAGTCAACCATAGCCCAACCCGGAGCAGGCGGTCGTGTACGACACCCCCTGCCCTCCCTGCTGCAATCGCCACTGAGAATGCATCTCCCTCTGATGCCCCCACAGGGAGGAGCCGCAGCCAGCCCCTTCTGCTCTGAGTGACAGTGACCCTGCAGACGCCACGTGCTGACTCACCTGTCAATTGGATAAGGCTTTTCACAAAGGTTGACCAGCACGTACAGATGTCTCAAAGCATACTCGTACTGAGGGAAAGAGACCAAAAGACAGTCAAATGTCATCACCTCACCACACAAGTTACTCTTCATTGGGGGATCTGAACAGTGATTCTTGGCCTTTTCTGAGCCATGCCTCCCCCACCTACCTTTTGATAATCTGGTAAGATTTATGAACCCCTCCCCCAAACGCACCTGAGCATGGGGGCTGGCAGGCCTCCGAGCGCACTCTCAGATCCAGGTTAGGACGCCTGGCTGGGAGCCCCCACAGCCCTGCTCCACAGTTGCCTACCGCCACCCAGCCACCTGGCCTTTATTTCTGGGAACCTCATTCTGGGAGGGGCACGCCAACGGGGAGTGACTGAGACAGATGGTAAGTAAATGCCAAACTGCATTGTACCAGGTTAAGACCAAAATAACCGGGGATGCTTATCTTGAAAAGAACCTCAGGAATCTGAGAACTCCCCGAGGAAAGAGGAAGAGACTCAGTGTGTGATTCTAGAGGCAATCAAGTATTCCAAAGGATAAAGTATTTCATCAATAAATGGAAAATTCTATAAATAAGTACTTTGTTAAATAAAGGAAAAATAAAAGCTTCCCAGTAATGGAGTGTCCAGGACTCCATGCTCGGAAGTATCCATGTGACTGTGCTGTGCACATCACAGCCCAACAGAACCTTCTGTGACGATGTCACATACCACAGGATCCTCCCGTTCAGGAGCCATTGGTCCCACGTGGCTACTGAGCACGTGAAACGTGGCTAGTGTGGCGAAGGAACTGAGCTTTATATTTTATTTCATTTTAATTAATTTAAATTCAAACTGAAGTAGCCACGTGCAGCTAGGGACTACCACGTTGAAGAACACTGCTCTAAAGCAGGATTTGGCAAACCTGTTCTGTAAAGCGCCAGATAAGTACATTTTCTGTCTGCTCTATGAACTACTCAATTCTACTGTAGGGCGAAAGCAGCCAGAACTTCATGCGACTGAAGAGAATGTGACTGTGTTCCAATAAAACTTTACAGAAACAGGCTCGGGGGTGCAGGGGTGGGGGACCAGCAGGCTGTGGGCCACAGTTTGCTGACCAGGACCCAATCCTCACACAGTAATGACCACAGAGGAGGCTGGTCAGGCACCTTCCGACCCAGACAGTCTACAGTTTGCAGAAACCAGCATCACGCAAAACTAACCAGAAGGCTTTCTAGGTACCTTCGGACCCTGACATTCCGCAGACCGCGACCGCCCAAACTGGCTACTCCTTCCCTTCCACAGGCCGGGGCCGGACTCCAACAATAAATCTCCGGAAGGAGTCAGACCAGATCCCAAAGGGAAAAACCAGTGTGACTGGTGTGAAGGGGAGTTGAGTCACATGACTGGTAAACTCCTCCCCATGGGGACAATTAAGACTGTGTAGGGCCAGGATTTATGGTCAGTGAGCTGGACAACCTTCCTCTCATCCCTGTCACAGGCCTCTCTCTGAAGGAGCCCGTTGTTTCCTTATCCTGGGTGGAACCTTCTACAATAGGATGCATCTTATGCGGATCCCAGCAGACAATATTAATGTAGCTTTTGAGTTTAAGGAGCAGGAAAGGCCCCGTGGCCGTGGAGCCAGGGGGAGCCAGGCAGTGGCAGGGGGAGCCAGGGGGAGGCACAGAGCCAGAGGTGGCGCGCATGGCACCGGCCGGCGTACCGTGGAGGTGTGCCAGTTGAAGCAGTGCGTGCGGAAGTGGCCCACGGCGGCCTGGTAGCAGTCGTGCGCCGTGAGCGGGGCTCTCACGGACAGCAGTCTCTCCACCTCGTCATTGGACTCCGTGACCAAGGAGACAATCTTTTGCACTGCCTTCTCCATGACATTCCTGCTCTGTGAAGAAACACAACTTTTCAAACTGGCTGTCTCAATGAATCCTCTCTTGGAACCCTGGATGGGTTAGAAGCTTCTTTCTCTTCACTCAGCCCGCACCCTGGAATGTTAAAATTGGCGCCAATCGGTGTGTCTGCAGCAGGCAGATGTGACAGGAGACTCCTGTGACAGCTGGAAACCTTTAGGAATATCGTGTCTTTTGGAGATCTCCTGGCATGAGAAAAACACCCGTGAGGGCAGGCCCACTCTGAGCAAAGAGGGCATAGAAATTGTGCCCCAGGTAGCCTGCTGCCCCATGAATGGTGCTACGCATTCACTGGTGCCTTTGCCCATTGCAGAGGCCATCCAAGGGTGACCCAGAGGGATACAAGGAGGATACTCTGTTCTTCCCACATGATGAAAACCAACATCATATAGAAGATGCTTCTTCATTAACCAAAATTTACAATCAGGCCTCTGAACACTCCACCCCACCCCCAAGCCCAAATGACACACTCACTGCCCATGTGTGTCAGACTAGTGGTGCTCAACGCAGACTGGTCCAGAACCACGAGGTTCCCAGACCTCTCGGGTCTCCACCGTTTCCCCCTTTCCCAACACAACTGTGTGAGGCTGCGTTTTCCTCACAGACTTCAGCCAGAACAGAGCTCAGCAGAGCGAATTCAGAGGCAGGTACAAGGACCCAGCTGCCTTCCATTACACTGGGCCAAAAAGAGATATGTAAAAACATAAAGTAATGGCACCAAAATTGGTTTTATTTTAGGAAATGGTACTTTTAGGCCCTGGCCTGTTGGCTCAGTGGATAGAGCATCAAAACAACATGAGGACGTCCTGGATTTGATCCTGGGTCAGGGCACACAGGAGAAGCGATCATCTGCTTCTCTTCCCCTCCCCCTCCCCATTCTCTCCCTCCTGCAGCCAGTGGCTCAATTGGTTCGAGCATCGGCCGGGCACTAAGGATAGCTTAGTTGGTCCAAGCCTTGGCCTCAGGGGCTGAGGATAGCTCCAGCTGATTCAAGCATCAGCCCCAGACGGGAATTGCCAGGTTGATCCCCATCAAAGCTATGTGGGGGGTGTGTCTTTCTATTTCTCCTCTACTCACTTGAAAAAGAAAAATGGAATTTTTCATAAAAATACATTAACACAAAATGGGTTTATTACTGTCATTTCTAAATGAGTTAATATTTTTAAATTTTCAGTGTTCATTTCCAATGCAGGAAATACTGACCACATAAACATTAGCTCTTTGGGATGAATAATCTAAGTGTGTAAACAGGACTAAGACTAAAAAAGTATGAGACCTGGCCTGACCAGGCGGTGGCGCAGTGGATAGAGCGTCGGACTGGGATGCGGAAGACCCAGGTTCAAGACCCCGAGCTTGCCAGCTTGAGCTTGGGGCCCATCTGGTTTGAGCAAAAGCTCGCCAGCTTGGACCCAAGGTCGCTGGCTCCAGCAAGGGGTTGCTTGGTCTGCTGAAGGCCCGCGGTCAAGGCACATGTGGAAAGCAATCAATGAACAACTATGGTGTTGCAACGGCAATGAAAAACTATTGATTGATGCTTCTCACCTCTCCCCGTTCCTGTCTGTCTGTCCCTATCTATCCCTCTCTCTGACTCTCTCTCTGTCCCTGTAAAAAAAAAAAAAAAAGTATGAGGCTTGTTGTACTACACTGTCCTAGCGACAAAAGACATGTCCTGGTTAATATATCACTATAAAATGAGAGACCAGTTGTCAGGATCATTAAAGGGTGGGGCAAAAATAGGTTTATAGTTGTTCCAACGGAAAAGAATACAATAATAATACAACAGCAAATTGTTTCGTGTACTAATGACTGTAAACCTACTTTTACCCCACCCTGTATAAGAATTTAAAACATATCAGAGATTTTTATCTTCCCCCCAAAATACAAACTCAGGACAAACTCCATGCAGCACGTCAGTCCCTGTGCTGCCTGCCGTGGGCAGTTAGCAGAGCGGGCTTTGTAGGAAGGGGCAGTCGGCCCCCACTCAGCAGCCCCGGGCACAGACGTTCTCGCCACGCAGCTGTAATCTGACAAGTAACCTGCCAGTTACAAACAAACTGGAAACAAACGTGGCAGTCATAAGTGATGACCCAAGTATTTTAAGAATGTTAGGCTCTGATCTATGATTTCCTGAGGCAGTACTAATTTTTGAAACTGGATTTTACATATACACACACACACACATCACATATATGATACATTTATATCATATATCGTATGTAACATATACTATATATATCATATATATATGATTAGCTACTAAATCACCAAGCAGCAAAATAAAAATATCTTCTAAACAACTAGGTATTTAAAAACAAACAAAACAAAAACATAAACGAGCCTGACCAGGCGGTGGCGCAGTGGATAGAGCGTCGGACTGGGATGCGGAAGACCCAGGTTCAAAACCCCAAGGTCACCAGTTTGAGCCCAAAGGTTGCTGGCTTGAAGCCCAAGGTCACTGGCTTGAGCAAGGGGTCACTTGCTCTGCTGGAGCCCCCTGGTCAAGGCACATATGAGAAAGCAATCAATGAACAACTAAAGGGACTATAAGGAGCCGCATCGAAGAACTGATGCTTCTCATCTCTCTCTCTTCCTGTCTGTCCCTATCCGCCCCTCTCTCTGACTCTGTCTCTCTCACAAAAAAACAAACAAAAGAAAAACCACTTCCATAAACCACAGCCTTTTGGCAGAACACAGGAAACAGCCTGATTCCTTTGCTGCCTGCTCCCATAGGCCGAGGTCAGTTTACCAGAGAAGAATAAAGACCACCACTGCTCCGCTCACTGGCTTCATGTGCACAGACACCAAGGCCAGTGTCCTGTCCCACAACTGGCCTGTGGCCGGAGGAGGGGCGACCCCAGAGTTCCATCCCCAGGCTCTGAGCTCACTGGCTAACACTCAGGAGGCAGAGACCGAGCGCCTGGACCAGGACCAGGACCAGGACTTACCTCCAGATGCCTCTGGATCTCCGCCACAAGATGCCGGGACTTCTGCAGGTCATTGGTGTACATTAGTTTCCTTTTCATGATCATGAGGGGCACGTCAGGGCTTGGGGTGAGGTCAAGGTGTTGGACTGGAGGCAGGGAGATAGGAGAACTGGCTTGGTGTTTCACACCCTGAAACTGCATCAGTTTCATGGTAGAGATGGACTGGGGGAGAGGAAGAGAGAAAGACCGTTGTTATGGGAAGAGCTGGTGTGCCGATCGTACCCGGGGTCCCGGAGGCTCAACAGAGGTTTCACCGCCACTGAAGGGTCCCAGTTGCGACCTGTATTCGTGTAGCAATAAGCAGCCTGAAAACACGCGAAGCAACACATCTGAGCACCTGAAATCCACCACTGATGAACTTCAACAACGCCTGGCATCCTGGCAGCACTGCGACGCTTTCCTTATGAAAGGCACCCGCTCCTCCACACCACGGAGAGGGCGGGCCAGAGTGGGTCACTGAGACGGGCAGAGCTACGACCACTGAGGTGCCACCTGCTGCAGCCTTGTCCAGGGAGCCCTGGTACGCACACCTATACAACTACCAACATCCCTTTGGGACGTAGTTGAAAGGGGGAAAGTCTCTAATTTACAGCTAAAGGGTGAAGGTAACACCCTGCAAGTCGCAGGCGGACGCAGAACCCGAATACCCGAGGCATGGGGTTCTTGGGGCCGTGCCTTGGGGCCGGAGCAGCTTTCAACCGAGTGACCTCTCGCTGTGTGCCTGGCCTGTGTTCTTGATGCACAACCTTCCTTAATGCCCCTAGTTAGCCTGCGTACGAGGGCTCTGACCATGGAGAAAACGGAGACTCCGAGAGGTTAAGTAGCTTGCCCGGAGTCCCACGGCTTTGCGAGTTTAGAAGTAGCGAGGTCTGATTGCAAAGCGCCAACAGGCTGTCCAGGCTGGGAGTGGCCCGAGCAGCAGAGCCGTCCCTGTGCCTCAGACAGTCCTCACGGGGATCCCATTTCTCTCCACCAAGACACAAATGTCCCATGAGAGGCAGCCGGGGGTCCCCGGGCCCCGGCAGGAGTGCCGAACAGGGGTGCCGGGCTCCCCTACTCACCTTGTTTCCGTACTGCATGACGTGGCTGGTGTTGGTGTGCGATTTCACCAGCTGGTACTGCTTGTGGAGAGTCTCTTTGGTCAAGTCCTCCTGCAAAAATGTAAACAGTCAGGTCCTTCGGGCATCAGAGCCTGAAGGTGAAGCCTCAGCTGAACAGCGGCCCCCGAAGGGCTCACCACATCCGAGTCTTCCATCCAGTTGACGCTGTACCAGTCCCCCAGGTACGTGGACCTCTTCTCGTCGTAGTAACAGGCATAGGAGGACTCGTCGGGATTGGCGGCAGTAGTTGCATAAACTACAAGGAATTAAGGCACCTGTTAGTCACATTTTACCCTCTGCTGCGGACTCCACCTGAAGCTTGGGTCTTTCTGTCTTTCCTGGGGCAAGCAAAGCATGCCACTTGCGGTCAGCACCAGGGAGGCATCGCTGTACCCAGCGACTAAAATGACGCGTGGAAGGAAGAGAAGCCAGTTGACAGAGATACTCTGTACAGCAAAAAGCAGGCACGGATGCTTATGAGGACAGGAAGCTATTTTAAAATAATGCCACAAGGTTTTAATAGCTCTAGCAACTTGAAGAAAAAAAAAAGTACCTAATTTAGTTTCTGGAGAAAGTTAACATTTATTGAAGAAACAGATTGAACCTATACAATACTGACCATTTCCTATCTAGCTCCTATGGGCTCAGAACTGTGCTTGACAAATGTTATCACTTAAAATGATGAACAAGTACTATCTTTATACCCATTTTACAGGTGGGACTACCGAAGGGTCAGAGAGGTTAAGTCACCTGCCCAAGCTCAGAGCCAGCAAGCGCCATGTCACAAAGGGCCGGAGTGACAAAGACTATGTGATTTTGGACTTGAGCTTGACTAGAACCTGGAAGAGCACCGTGAAACCTTAAGCAGATCCCTTCTTCTCTGGTCATTAATCCCCAAGGAGGGGATGAAGCCCAGAGGTACCGACGCCTCTCTCCCCACTTCTACATACCAGGCTGCTTAGACCCACTTATGTAGAGAACTGGGTTCTCTGTATTGGCAAAATCAGAAAATGACCCTGAGCACCCCTGAGCAATGGGCTCACCCAACCTACCATTGATGTCGGCGGGCAGTTCACTCATCATGGACCCAGACTCACAGGCTTCGATGTAGAACACCATCTGTTGAGGTGAATGAGACAGGTGGGCTCACACCGCGGCCTGGCATACCTCCCAACAGTGCTGCTTCGGCTCAGCCTGTTCTCATGACCCCCGTCTAAAGGTCTTTCCCCTTTGCTTCTGGAGACATCTCTTCTGTAAGTGGCTGCTGCCAGAAGCTATAGAAATTGCTGTCGTACAAACCTGAAGAACTCGAATGTGTTCCCCACCAACAGAATGAATGATCTATTCCCTGAAATAATGCAGACTAAATGGAGTCACAGATGATGCTAAGGAAAACTGTCACTGTCCAGCACGGGGAAACCTCGTTCCTATCAGGTACAGGCCTGAACTATGCTGTTTCTCTAAAGGGCGCTATGGGCAAGCGGGGCCCACAGCGAAAAGAAGATGGTGATATTTTCCTCCCCGGCTGCCCCAAACTGGTAGCAGTCCTAGGAACATCGTCCTCAAAGTATGGTCCCTAGGATGTAGGGCGATCTGGCTGTGACATCTGTCACCCCATTGATCGCCAGGGTTGATTCGGCTGATCTGGCTGGCTAGGTCCCCTTCCTCCCTCACCGCTCCATGTGCGTCCCTCCCGAAGCAGCGCGCTCGGTCAAAGAGGACGACCTTCCCCGATAGAGGAGAGGACCGTTCTGTGGTCAAGGGTATACGAGTAGCTGCGCTCTCCTGCTAGAACCTCCAAACACGTCTCAAAGTATGGTCCCTAGACTAGCAGCACTGGCCTCAAATTTTCAGGCTTCTCCCCGGACCCCGGAGTCAAGCTCCACAGATGAGATCTGTGCCCTATGTTAGAACAAGATCCCCGGTGAGTCTGGTCCACTAGCGGAAGCCCCAGAATCAGAAAAGGTTAATCCTGGGAAACCAGACGGGCAGAAAGGACACCCTTTCCCGAAAGACAGCCACCCAGAGTCGCAGAGCGCTGAGCTCTGCCTTGCTGCCTTGCTCGTGACTCCTCCCCCACGACCTCCCCAAATGCCAATGTTACCTTCTGGTACTTCTTGTGTTTGTACATATAATGGATGGTCTTATGTAGGTCCTTGACATGAAGCTAAAAGGCAAGAATGTTGACATTGAGATCAAGGCCTCAAGAGAAACCATTTGCTGGCTAAATCACCAAAAAAAGTCTTAATGATACCTTCAAATTCTTATTTACCAATCCCTAGAAAATGATCGTAGTGAACAGCATTACCCCAGAATGCCATCTCAAAGGTTTTATTCTATATTTAAAGCAGGAGAGTATGCGTCCTCACGCCCCGCTTTGTCCAGAGCACTCAGACAGTGTCTATTACTATGCCCATTGTGGTGCCCCCAAGTCCCGAGACAGCCTCTGATGCTGCAACACGACCAGAAATGTGAGGAGGACTGGCTGGAAGAGATGCCAAGCTACCAGTGTCTCTTCCGGGGAGATTTCAAGCTACTACATGTGTCCCCCACACACCACCCTGGTAGGACAGTAGAAACCCATATCGCAGGTTTGAGGTCACCACCAAGGTTTTGTTTCCCATTCTAGCTTGTCTTTACAGCGTTAAGTAACACTTACATCGTCATTAGGAAAAGCCAGTAGTCCAGTAGCTCCGTGATCCGTGAAGTAAACGAACACGTGATCCCGGGGGCCGCTGCCGAGACAGAAGGACAGACGAGAGTCAAGGTCGACCATTTCCTATCTCGGTTCTACTTCCACTTCTCTGAAAAGTCGCCCTCACTAAAACACTAAGAATTTTGAGGATTGCAGTCTTCCAATGGGAGACAAAGAAGACAAGCCCTGCTGTCCCTCTGATCCAGTTGAGTGTCACTCTGAGCCACACGCATATCCTACAGCCTCAGAGCCCCGAGCCATGACCAGGAGGAGGAGGCCAGTGCTGGGTAATCGGACAGATGAGGTGTGATCTGGGGAGTGGGGTGCTTTGGCAACTGGGCCTCAACCCCGGCAGCCACTCTCCAACCAGATCTCCCCAAAATAAGTAAGGGAGCCAGGGCACACATACAAACATGTCCAGCAGCTCCAACTTCTGCCGGACCCCCGGCCTGCGCAGTCTGGGACACCCACCTGCCCACCCGCACCAGGGCACCACTCCAAGGGCACAGCTTCTGGCTGCAAAGATGTAATAACTTGCCTGGAACCAATGTGGCTCATCCCACACAGATACCCGTCTCTGCTCTAACTCACACGAGCTTCCCTGTGCCCAGGTCTCTCCTCTAAGTGTGAGAGAAACAGCACCGTTTGCCAAGTAGCTGAGACTCTCTGAAGGAATGTTACTAAAAACCCTGACCTCATATAAAAATGCTACAAAAAGCCTGACCAGGCGGTGGCGCAGTGGAGAGAGTGTTGGACTGGGATGCGGAAGACTCAGGTTCGAGACCCCGAGCTCGCCAGCTTGAGCGCGGGCTCATCTGGCTTGAGCAAAAGCTCGCCAGCTTGGACCCAAGGTCGCTGGCTCCAGCAAAGGGTGGCTCGGTCTGCTGAAGGCCCGCGGTCAAGGCACATGTGAGAAAGCAATCAATGAACAAAGATGTCGCAATGGCAACGAAAAACTGATGATTGATGCTTCTTATCTCTCTCCATTCCTGTCTGTCTGTCCCTATCTATCCCTCTCTCTGACTCTCTCTCTGTCTCTGTAAAAAAAAAAAAAAGAAAAAGAGATGCTAAACGAGCAAACGTCTCTAACCCACAGCCGGCACAGCAAGCTCTGGTATTCGTTTTCCCGATGCGAAGGTTAGAGATGTCTTATGAACAATCTCGTCCCCCGCGTTGCTGCCCTGTGATCAGAGCACAGGGATGGTGGCAGGCCTGGGCCCTGCAACCTGACCCACCGCCGGCCTTCACACCTGTCTCGGGATATGCCACTGGTAGTGGATGTGACCAGCACTAGGGTCCTAGGGTCCATGGACAACAAAAAGCAGCAGGTGTAAGTGATGGGGAACATTTCGTGAAGAATAATGAGGAACCCTGGATCACAGGGTTAATGTGGTACAGAAATGGGCTGCCAAAGGAAGCCATCCACCCTGGGCAGCCCGCCTCACGGCAGCACAAAGTGCCCCACTCCGCCGTTTCTCACGGGTAAACGCTCCGGTTGCCGGGTCACTCAGAAAAGTGCGAGGCCATAGAGCAGGCAGACAGTACCTCTTCAAGACCTTCCCAGAGCCTCTGCCCTCCACTGCTTTCGCATCGCCTCTCAGCACAGCCAGGAAGACTTCCGGCGTGACGTCCTATGAAGAAATGGGAGTTGAAATCAAATGTGTAATTCGAATCAGAGCATTTGCTGAGTCTGTAGCAGACCCAGGCCACCAGCCCACACCTCTCCAAGGCCCGAGGTTTAAGAGCCAATACTTAGCTGCCAATTCCCTTAAAAAACAAATACGTTAAAAAAAGAGAGAGCAAACAGGAACCAAGAAAGACCAAAATCAAGGTCACATGCACGACCTCTTCTCTAATAACAAGTCTTTGGCTGATGGCACTCAGCAAGCCCGCATTCCTTCCTGGTCAGTCAGGACAAGAAGCAGAGGAAAAGCACACACCTCAGGAAGACAGCAAAGAGGTGGCAGAAACATCCGCTCTGTGCCCGGCCCAGGCATCCAGCTTACTGCCTAAAAGGCTGAGTCCCAAGGACATTTGATGTCCTTAAAGGAGATTTTCTAAATTGATACCTGCTCATTAAAATAATGCAGTAAAGAAAAGCACATAGGAGCCTGACCAATGGTGGCACAAAGAATAGAGCATCGGGACACTGAGGTCCCAGGTTCAGAACCCGGAGGTCTCCAGCTGGAGCATAGACATGATCCCATGGTTGTTGGCTTGAGCCCAAAGGTCACTAGCTTGAAGCCCAAGGTCACTGGCTTGAGTCCAATGTCGCTTGAGCAAGGGGTCACTGGATCTGCTGGAGCCCCCTGGTCAAAACACATATGAGAAGCAATCAATGAATAATTAAAAGTGCCATAACTATGAGCTAATGCTTCTCATCTCTCTCCTTTCCTGTCTCTCTGTCCAAAAAATAAATAAGTAGATCGCCAAAAATCCCACTACTTAGATTATAGACATCTCCTTATCAAGGTTGAGCAAAAGTAGGCTAACAGCTATGAGTATGAGAAACAAAGTTTAATCTTGTATTATTTATTAATTATTGTATTTTCCATATGAACAACTGTAAATCTACTTTTGCCCTACTCTGTACAACTAGACAAACAATTTCATAAAAACGGGAACATTATGACATGTATGATGTGTTCAATTTAACTGTATTTGAATTTAAGAGAAAATGGAAACTGAAAGAATCGCTAAACTTCCGAGAAACGTTTATCACCAGGAATATTAGTTCCTAAAAGATCCCTCTAATATTGAGAAAAAGGGACTATAAAAAACTACATGGCCAAAGTCGTCACAGTGGGGTTTTCTTTGTTGTTTGTTTTTTATTGCAATGCCAGTGTGCCTCTTAGTCTCATATGTAAATTCAACAAACAAGGAGCCACTGTCCAAAGGTATAGGACCCCAAGGGAACTACGTAGACAATGATGGCAGGATCTCCCCACTAAAGAAACTTCTAACACTTAAGTTTAAAGACAAAACAAAAATTTAAGTTTGGTTATCTGAGTAAGCAAACTAGAGATAAGGCGAAGTGAGCCCACATAAAAGTGTCCCACTATTTATTACATAAGAGAAACGAGGGAATATCCCAGCTTTGCACCCTCCTGTCAATCAGTAGATATAGGCGTTTATACATCAATATTTTCTTTATATATATAATATTTCAGTTCCCTTTGTTGTTGTTTTTAACTTTCTATTGAATTTATTTGGGTGACATTGGTTAATAAAATTAAACAGGTTTCAGGTACACAATCCTACAGTATTGCCACAGTGTTTTTAAAAACGGTGCCAATTTATACAGCCTCAGTCAACTGGGAGGGATATAATAATTCAGAAGTGATACACAATAATAATAATTAACAAAAAACTATCTCAGCAAAATCCAAAGATGCTTTCGCACCGGGTTGGTGCTGAAAGACTGATTTTTGGGAACGTGTACAGATAACCTTTAATCAGATGAACAGCAATACCTCCGGAAAGTCAGGCATGAGTGAGGGAGATACATTATCAGGCTTACTTAAAGTATAAGGCAGTGGTTCTCAAGCCTTCTGAAGTCGGGGCGCGTTTAAGAATCCTACAAATAATTGTAGGCGCACTATATGCAAATTTCTGAGAAATGTGTTATAATAGGTCAAATATTAAAGAAAAAAAATATAAAGTCCATGCATGCTTTTATGGTAATTAAACAAAATAAATATGACAAAATTAAATTTATTTTGACATTAAAAAGTGTAACATAAAAATGTTTTCTGAGTTATGCTTTTTAGAATTTGTAAAAAAGAGGGGTTAAAAAATAAAAAATGACAAAAATGTTATCTTTTTATATACAGAGATACATTCTTAGTAAGATTTAGTAAATTCGGCAGGTCCCGGCACATATGTGTTATAAGTTTTTTCATTCTTGTGTTTATGAGAAACATGATCCTAATGTGTCCTAGCGATTTCTTCAATGTTTGGGCATATATCTGAAAGGCAAACTCTCATTTCCTCGTCAATACATTGAAGAATTCCTCTCTTTTTACTCATTTTTTTTTTTTAGATTTTATTTATTCATTTTAGAGAGAGAGGAGACAGAGAGAAAGAGAGAGAAAGGGGGAGGAGCAGAAAGCATCAACTCCCATAATGTGCCTTGACCAAGCAAACCCGGGGTTTTGAACCAGTGACCTCAGCATTCCAGGTTGACACTTTACCCATTGTGCCACCACAGGTCAGGCTCCTTTTACTCTTAATTGTGTTGAGTGCAGAAAACCCCCACCATACATATCATCTTAACTTTACACCAAACAAAGGATAGAAGAAACTTGCCTCCAGTCTTTCCAGGGAACATGGAGGGTAGTGTAAAAAATCCAGCACCACAGCTTAACAGCCTTTTGCAATCTAATCAGGCAAGTGAGGTGGGGGGTTGGGCAGACTGTCAGCTTACAGCTAATTCCCCACACCTCAGTCCCCCAAAAATCTAAACTCCAAAAATCCTGTTGGTTTTCTGGTCTCCATCAGGCCCATATTTCTCTAGAATAACATAGGCACACCTGGAAATCTTCTAGGGCGCACCAGTGTGCCCTGGCGCACACTCTGAGAACCACTGATATAAGGAGACAGGAAAGTAAAGATTGGTAGATGACAACTTACCTCTAACATTTTTCTTTTCCTTTTTTCCCGTCTATAAAAACTCTCAAATGTAACTCCTCAAGCAGAAATCTTAATACAAACATAACACCCTGACCAGTAATCAGTCCAGTGAGGCTCTAACACTAGAAAGGCACACAAGAGAGGAAATGATCACAAGAATGAGACCCCCACGCCCCCTGCCCACGCTGCCTCACCTCTCCGGTGTAGTCCTTCAGGACCCCCTCGTACACGTCCGAGCCGTTGGGCCTGTTGATCACAACTCCTGGAGTGGGATTGCTGAAAATCAAAGGACCCAGTTGAAGCCCCAAATCTGACAGTCTCTGCAATCCTATGCCTCTGTTCCGCGTAACCTTAGTGTGATCAACCATGTTTGAAGACACGGCCCGTAGCCCACACGGTCACAAAGTGCTAGTGGTTTTAGCAGCTTGGGGATCGTGGTCATCCCGCAAGTCAAGCTGTTGGCAGGAGCAGTGAAGGCCGAGTTCTAACACTCAGGACAGCAACAAAGGCCCAGGTCTGTCCAGCCTCCCCATGGAAACTATGCAGCACGTTGGGAGCCAGATCTCACAGAGATCTCTCAGAGCAAAAGTACTTGTGGGAAAACACCGCAAACAAGACTTGAATACGAGAGCTTAGGCATTAAAGCTCAGAACAGATTATGAGATGGCCTGTGATCTCAGGAAAGGGCAGTGGCCTTCCAAGGGGCCACAGCAGGGGGACCGAGCAGCGGGGGAGACTCGCACTGGTCAAGTTTCATGTCCATACCTAACTGTTCCTGATCTCCTCCAGAAATAAGATAAGCAGTCATGACAGAACTATTTGTAAAATTAAATTCAAGGAATAATAAAAGTAAATGGGGCCCTGGCCAGTGATGCAGTGGATAGAGCATTATCCAGGAGCGCTGAGGTCACGGGTTGAATCTCAGGGTCGCTGGCTTGACCCGGAGGTTGCCAGTTCGAGCCCTGGTCAGAGCTTAACTCTGAGGGCACTGACTCAGTCCCAAGGGCACTGGTTCAACAACTGAGGTTACCAGTTCAAACCCTGGTCAGGGTACATATGAGAGGCAATCAGGGCACAACTATGTGGAACAATGAGTTGATGCTTTTCTTTCTTTTTCTTTCTCTGCCCACCCCCCCCTCCTCTCTCAAAAATAAATAAATAGGTATATAAAGGGTGGTGGGATCCAATAAACGACCCTTTTACATACAGGTTGTTAAGGGGCAGCCCCACCCCCGTGCTGCCCACCTGCTCGGAGGTTAGAAGGAGCACTGCTGAACCCAATGATGAGTCCTCCGGCCGGGGAAGGAACTGATACTTCCGACCCTTCCGGAGCGCCAGCCCAAACTCCTTCAGCAACCTCTGCCCACATCCGCACGATTGCCAAGGTGCCCTGAGTTATGTTCAAAGCTCTACATGACGCGGCCGTGGGAAAGTTCATCCACAAGTCTGTCTGTAGCCCTTGAGGCCCCTGATCTCAGGACTCCGTGAGTCTATATACACTTTTTTTTTTTTAATTCTTTATTTATTCATTTTAGAGAGGAGACACAGGGTGAGAGAGAGAGAGATAGAGAAAGAGAGAAAGGGGGGAGGAGCTGGAAGCATCAACTCCCATATGTGCCTCGACCAGACTAGTGCAGGGTTTTGAACTGGCGACCTCAGTGTTCCCAGGTCGACGCTTTATCCACTGCGCCACCACAGGTCAGGCGAGTCTATATACACTTTTTTCTTCATTGCCCTGAAGGCCTTCCCCACCAAGGTGAAAGTGCCCCACACTCACTTCTCAGAGCTGGCAATGTCATCATACATCATCACGACTATCTGCTCATCGGGAATCCCGTTGCGGTGGACGATCTGGTAGGCGTGGCACGCATCTGCCTGGGAGACGTGATTTCGGCAAGTGTTAGATCTCGCCCAGGAGGAGGCCAGTTTTGGAGTTCTAATGAGCTACATGTTCTTTCTCATAGAAGGCATGCTGTCAATCATTTCCTATTGGCTAGGTCTCTAAATTATTTTAAAACATATACATTTTTATTTTTGCACTCAATTTTTTAAAACCCCACCCCCTTATGATTCAAGCTTATTCCTCAGGCAGTATATGTGGACGACTACACCCACACCACCTCCACCATCACTGCATCTACATACAGGTAACAAGGTCTTTGAAGGAAAGTCAGTATTATGTCAGATTTGATCTACCCCTCTGGTGAAAGTGTAAGTGAGCAGACACACCCTCCAACTCACATGACAAATCATCCTATTATTTATTACTCCTGTCAGAAAGCAGGTTCATTAAAAAATCATACATAAGCCTGACCAGGCGATGGCGCAGTGGATAGAGCATTGGACTGGGATGCAGAAGACCCAGGTTCGAGACCCCAACCTCGCCAGCTTGAGTGCGGGCCCATCTGGCTTGAGCAAAAGCTCGCCAGTTTGGACCCAAGGTCGCTGGCTCCAGCAAGGGGTTGCTTGGTCTGCTGAAGGCCCGTGGTCAAGGCACGTGTGAGAAAGCAATCAATGAACAACTATGGTGTCGCAACAGCAACGAAAAACTAATGATTGATGCTTCTCATCTCTCTCTGTTCCTGTCTGTCTGTCCCTATCTATCCCTCTCTCTGACTCTCTCTCTCTCTGTCCCTGTAAAAAAAAAAAATTATACACAAATACTTAGGAATAAATCTAATAAAAGAAGTGTACGGCTGACACTGAAAATTATAATATATTGCAGAGGGAAATTAAAGAAGATCTAGATAGAGAGGCAACTCATAATCACAGATCAGAAGACAATATTATTTAAAATTTTTAAAAAGATCAGCAGGCTTTCGCAGGAATTGACAGGATGATCCTGAAACGTATATAAAATTGCAAAAGACCTAGAATAGACAAATTTAGAAAAAGAAGAACAAAGTTGAAAGACTTTCGGTTTCTGATTTCAAATCTACTCCAGGAAAAGAACAGTCCTGGAATAATTTGGATACCCACAGGCAAAAAGATGAGCTCAGGCCCTCACTGCATACTACCCACAAACGTTAACTCAAAACGGAGCAAAAGCTCACAGGCTTGGACCCAAAGTCACTAGCTTGAGCAAGGGGTTGCTTGGTCTGCTGAAGGCCTGCGGTCAAGGCACATATGAGAAAGCAATCAATGAACAACTAAGGTGTCGTAATGAAAAACTGATGATTGATGCTTCTCATCTCTTTGCGTTCCTGTCTGTCCCTATCTATCCCTCTCTGACTCTGTCTCTGAAAAAAAAAAAAAAAGGTTAACTCAAAATGGAGCACAGACTTAGATGTAAGGTTAAGACAAAAGTTTTGGAAGACAACAGAAAACTTTTGGGACTCTGAGTTGTAAGTGCAAAGATGTTATACATATGACACAAAAGCATAGTCTATTGACACCAAAAGCCTGGTGTCAGAAAAAGATACACTAGACATCATCAAAATTAAAAACATTGCCTGACCTGTGGTGGCGCAGTGGATAAAGCGTCGACCTGGGAACACTGAGGTCGCCAGTTCAAAACCCTGCACTGGTTCGGTCAAGGCACATATGGGAGTTGATACTTCCAGCTCCTCCCCCCTTTCTCTCTCTCTCTCTCTCTCTCTCTCTCTCACTCTGTGACTCCTCTCTAAAATGAATAAAAAAAAAATTAAAAACATTAGCACTTCAAAAGACACCATTAAGAAAATTAAAAGACAAGCAACAGAGTATGAGAAAATTTTTGCAAAACACATTACCTAACGGGACTTGTATCCGGAATATGCAAAGTACTCTTGTACCTCAAAAAGATGATCAAACCAGGCAAAAATAGATACAAGATTTGAGCAAACATGTCGTTTAAGAAGATATATGACCCACACACATGCAGGCCTAGTAGAAGAAGCAGTCACAGATAGCAAACTGCATGGCAGCTGAAGGCTAGTTAAGGCAACGTCTGACATCGACTTGCACCAAAATCCTGCCCAAGTGGACCCAGAACCAACACAACCAGTGGTGGGCTTCAGACCACACCAGAGCTCGGCCTAACTAACCACACAAGCAGCATACCCAAAGGGAGACCCCAGCAGGCACCAGACCCTGCTCGAAACAATATCCTCAGGGAGCTGCCCCCACACAGTGGCTCCTACACTGTGATCGAGGCTTATCCTTATAGTCAGCTGGCCTAAGGGTTAACCCTACCCACAAACAGGCCTCAAGCATTCAAGACTCAACTACAACAGGAAGGTGCCCAGAACCCACACAAGAGACGTTCCTGCAGCACCTAGGTCCGGTGATCTGAAGACTACATACACCAATGAGCCCCACAAGACACCTAAGACATAAAATCACAGTAAGACTTTTGGGAGTCACAGCAGATCGACCTAATACACAGAGACAAACACAGACAGGCAGACAAAATGGGGAGGTGAAGAAACATGCCCCAAATGAAAGAACAGGAGAAATCCCCAGAAAAAAAAAGAAATTAAATGGAAGCAACCAAGATAACAGATGCAGAGTTCAAAACAATGGTTAAAAAGATGCTCAAGGAATTTAGGGGAAGAATGGATGTTCTCAGTGAGAACTTAAACAAAGAGATAGTATGCATAAAAAAAAGAACATAGAAAGCATTAAAAAAAATCAGAAATGAAGAACAAAATATCTGAAATGAAGAATACAGTAGAAGGAATCAACAGCAGGTTATAGATCAGTGATGGGCAATCTTTTGAGCTTGGTGTGTCAAAATTCACCAAAACATCGAGCATAACTTGGGTGGTGTGTCACTTCGAGGAAAACGGCCTAACCGGAAGTCCCAGAACTAGACACTCTGTGCCGGAGTTCTGTTGTTTTGGCCTATAAACCTCCGACACAGAGTGTGTACACCCATGATGGCGAACCTATGACACGTGTGTCAGCACTGACACGCGTAGCCATTTTCGATGACACGTGGCCGCATACCAGAGAAGTATGGGGCCGCATGCCGAGAAGAACGTTTCATCCTCGGCTCCTGCACGGCCATGTGCAGTAGCCGAGGATAAAACACTTGCTGTAGTGTAGACACTCTGTGCCGGAGGTCTGGAGGCCAAAACAACAGAACTCCGGCAAAGAGCATCTAGTTCTGGGACTTCCGGTTAGGCCGTTTTTCTCAAAGTGACACACCACCCGAGTTATGCTTGGTTTTTTGGCGAATTTTGACACACCAAGCTCAAAAGATTGCCCATCACTGGTCTACACTACAGCAAATGTTTTATTCTCGGCTACTGCACCTGGCTGGCCGTGTAGGAGCTGAGGATGAAACGTCCTTCTCGGCATGTGGCCCCATACTTTTCTGGTATGCGGCTGCATGCGGCCACATGTCATCGGAAATGGCTATGGGTGTCAGTGCTGACACGCGTGTCATAGGTTCGCCATCACGGCTATAGATGAAGAGGATCAAATCAGTAATTTACAGGACAAGGTAACAGTAAACACCCAAACAGAGCACCACAAAAAAAGAATTTTAAAATATGTGAAAAGCCTAAGAGACCTCTGGGACAATATCAAGCATCAAACCTGCTGCACCATAGGGGTGAAGAGACAGAGCAAGGGATGGAGAACCTGTTTGAAGAAATAATGGCTGAAAACTTCCCTCACCTGGGGAAGGAAAGAGACACACTAGTCCAGGAGGCACAAAGCCCCAAACAAGATAAACACAAAGAGGCCCACACCAAGATACATCATAATTACAATGGTAAAGCGTAAAGACAAAGAGAGACTCTTAGGAGCAGCAAGAGAAAGATGGTGACCCACAAGGGAGCTCCCCTAAGGTTGCCAGCTGATCTCTCAACAGAAACACTTCAGGCCAGAAGGGGCTGTCATGAAATATTCAAAATAATTTTATTAACCAATGTAATAAAAAGGTTCAAAGTGAGATTAAGTAACACGCTCAAACTAATACTGCAAGTAAATCAAATTAAAAAAAAGATACACGAATGGCTAATAAGCACATAAAAAGATCTGTTATTAGGGGAATGCAAATGGAAACCACAAGAACTACTACTTCACAAGCAGACAAACAGTAACAAGTGTTGGCAAGGACGTGGAGAAACTGGACCTCCATCCCCTGCTGAGGAAACGTAAAATGACGCAGCCACTTGGGAAAACAGTTTAAGTGTCTTAGAAAGTTAAATGTAAATCTGCCACATAACCGAGCAATGCTACTCTTACCTATCTGCCCCGAAGAAACATAAACGTTCATCCACACAAATGTTCTTGGCAGCATTGTTCACAGTGGGCGAAAAACGGGAACCCAAATGCCCACTGACAGGTAAATGGACTGACATATGATTGATACTCATTGGCAATAAAAATGGAGTACTGCCCCCTGCTACGACACAGATAAACCTCAAAAATGTTATGCTAACAGAAGCCAGACACAGAGGCCATGTGCCGAATAGCTCCATCTGTATGAGGTGTTCAGAAATGGTAAGTGTACAGAGACAGAAAGTGTATTAGCGGTCGCTGGGGCTTGGGCTGGGGACTGCAAAGGGGCCTGAGGGATATTACTGGGGAGGTGGACGTGTTCTCAAACTAATTTATGGTGATGTTTCGCACAACTTGTAAATTTACTAAAAGAAAGTCATTGAGTTGCGCACTTGAAATGGATGAAGTACATGATATATAAAATATGCTTTGGTAAAGTTCTATATCTTAGAAAGGGCAGGTGGGTATGTCCCGTTAGCGCTCTCCCTTGCTGCAGGGACTCCTCACCAGCGCCCCAACAGGCACGTGCATTTCTGCCCATTTTACAGACGTGAATGAGGCCAGGAAGGGCTCAGAGCTTCATGCCCAGGTTCAGAACCTGACCATGCCATGTGCCCTCGCCCACACCCAGCAGTCTTAAAGCCACGTCTCTATTCTCTCCTGCGTCCTTGAAGGTACTTGCTTGCCCCTAACTTGACCTCACAGGAGTTCTTTGTTTAAGAGGCAAATATTTGCTAGCACTCAAAAGAAATAAAAGTAGGGTTAAAACCGAGACAAATAATTGGGAAATGGTGTTGAAGGCTATTTGGCTAACTTCCCTTAAACATATCTGACCTACATGAATTTTCCCCTTAGAAACAGAAGAGCCAAATGAGGTAACAACTGAGAGGAGGGCATTGAGCAAGACTTTGCCCTCGGGACTACTGAGCAGAGAGCCCCAGCTCAGCATGTTTCTGCACTAGGAGTTCTGACCGGCTTACTAATGCATCCCGTGATTTCCTGCTGCGGGCCACTGTCCTGACGCTGTCCGCTCCTGCTTCCTCCACCTCAGTTTCTGTCAACTACACAAGAACAACCTGCTTAGAACAAAGGCCAAACACAACTTGCACGCTCTGGTCTCAGTCACTGCGAAGGGGTCCACTGTTGAGGCAGGAAGGAGCTGAGAAAGGGTTCTCACAGTCTGCTCATCTGACAGGTGTACGCATATCACGTCCTGACATGCTCTGAGTGCTAGCAAGGCGAGGTCACTAGCTTTGGGGGGGTTGCCTCACTGAACCCACCACCAAGCTCACAGCTTCTAGAGTAGTGGTTCTTAACCTTTTTTGAGGTACCGAACCCACCAGTTTCATATGCGCATTCACCGAACCCTTCTTTAGTGATAAATAAAATATGATTTTTTTTCCAAATTCAAGACATAGGTATATGCTTTTTTACTGGTGCACAAAATGAGCCGTGCATGAACATCACCTTGCTCAAAGAACAGAACCAACAAAGTGCATGAACTCACAACAAATTACGGTATTACTTTATTCTGGCCTCCGCGGCAGAGGTTTCTCCGAACCCGAGACCGACTCATCGAACCCCTAGGGTTCGAAAGAACCCAGGTTAAGAACCACTGGTCTAGAGGAAATCAGAGGTTCAAAGTGAGATTAAGTAACACGCTCCAACTAATGCTGCAAGTAACTGAGAGCAGGAGTGACGCCTGAGGTCTGTCCAGTCCAGAGCCTGCGTGCTTTCACAACCCCGCACTGCCCCTGGCCTGTGCAAGGACAGCCCTCCTGTACTAACTGCATTCCCCGAACTCAGTCCGGCTCCGCCCTCAACCCTAACCCCTTTCCACTGCCCTCTTTAAAAGCACCTTTCTTTTCTTAAATATAAAAGTGATACTTTGCAACAACATGGACTAACTCAAAGACATTATGCTAAGTGAAAGAAGCCAGACACAAAAGACTGCATAGTGTCTGACTCCATTTACATGAAGTTTCTAGAGATTAAATCCATAGTTACATGAAGCTGGGAAGAAACAGGGATTGACTGCAAATAGGCAGAAGGGAACATTCTAGAATGATGGAAGTGTCCCAAACTGGACTGTGGTAATGCCTGCACCACTGTATGAATTTACTAAAAACCGCTTGACTAACAATTATCACGGGTGAGCTGTACGACGTGTAAACTCACACCTCAGCGAAACTGTCTTCAAAAAGTGGTAATGGCACACATTTCCACAACATGTCCGATGAAAGGCGTCTTTCAGAAACAGGATGGCTCTGCCACCTGATCCTCCATCACCACGTCCCTTCCTTCCGTCTCCCGTATGTTCAGGATCAAGGCTTCTCTCTCTCGGCCTCCACTGCCTGCCTGCCTGCCTCGTCCAGGCCCCAGGACACAGCTGCTCTGACAGCCTTCCTAGGAGGAGGTGGAGGCCCCTCTCCCTCCTCTACAACCACAAACTCCAAACCAGCAGGGGTAGGGGAATGCACCATGCTTGTGGCTCCTCAGTCCTCCAAACAAACAACAAAGCCCCACGGCCCAGCAATGATGACCTCACCGCCCCCATCTCCTTTCTTCTGGTAACACCTAGCTCCAATCTGCTCTCCTCCCAACTCCTGATAGCCTCCAGGTCCTCCTGATGACAATGAACTCCACCTTCAACCTACTTCAACAGCCACTCCACTGCCCTACCCAGGCCTGAGATCGTCCATCTCCGTGGGCTCAAACTGCTCTGTCCGGGAAGAATCCACCTCCAGCCCAACGCTCCCCTGGCGACCTGCGCTTTCCCCTCACAGGCCTGTCGGAGGACAGGCTGTAGCTGTCACCATGTGCTCCCTGCACGTCAGAACCTCTCCCTCTCTCCACTCCCGGGAGTCTGGCTTCCACCCCCGCCATTGCAGGATCCACCGACCCCAGGCCTGGCCCTCCCTACACTCAGAATGTCCCACCAGCGTCACTCCAGACCAAGTCCCTGTCACCCATGAGTCCCAGCCAAAAATGCAAATCTCAGAAATCCAATTCAGTCAAGACAAAACGTGGTTTAAGTAACCATCATAGAGCAGAGGAAAGAAAGCACTTAGCCATGATTTCATTGTGCCTGGCGTAACTAATCTTCCCTTAACAAAAGACATTTGTGATAACAAGTGCTGTGTTGATCCAAGGAAAATGTAAACCTCCATAAAACCCTAAGTTTAAAGGTCTGTGTAGGTTCCACAGGGAAGGTTCTTTCAAATGTTTTTAATGATTAGCTTCCAAAGTCAAGAAAGCAAACGCCAGCTGGCAGCTGGCGGGATACGGAATCCGGCCAGCGGGCCACCAGCTGAGGTCAGCGATGAGTCAGCGCATGCGTCTCCTCCGCCGGCCTCAGCACCGTCCTCCTCTTATTTGGGGACTAATGTTTCAGCCTGTGGCCGCGTTTCTTACCTGGCTTCCCTTTATTCTATTTCATTATTAAGTATTTTACCCAGGGAAACTAGTAACACGTAAGAAAAAATACAAAAGATGTTCTAGGAGCCAAGGGTAATTGGACACCTGTACTTAATGTTTAACCAGTATTTTTCAGTCAGTTGTATAAAAGCCAGGGCAGCTGATGAATCAGCTGTTGCCTATGCTGACCTAGGTGACACCTTCTCTCTCCTGTGGGCAAGGGAGGAGGAGCCTGCCAGGGGAGGCCTGCTCAGGTTGCTCCTCGGTAAATGGGTCAGGCCTGTTGTTAAATATTAAAAGGAAAGGGGTCATTGTTATAACAAGTTTCTAATCAAGCCAAATTTCCTGTTCCGCTAACATACAAAAACAATGCAAGAAATAAGTCATTCAATCATCATTTTAGAGCTCACAGGAGTTTATCTAAACAACCCCCTAACTTAATAGATGTGAAAACTGACACCTTGAGAGGGAAACACACACACACAGGCGGAGACACTGCCAAGCCATCGGGAACACAGCCTCCAGGCCTACCATGGGCCACACACACAGCGAGGAGGGTGACGAGCTGACAAGCACTTGAAATGTGGCCAGTCCAAACTGAATGCGCCGTGAATGTAAATTTACACTGGATTTCAATGACTTAGTGCATGATAAAAAAATACAAGGTATCTTATTATCAACTTTTTATATTGATTACAAGTGAAATGGTAATAGTTCAGATATACTGGATTAAATAAGATAAAGTTCATTTCACCCTTTATTCATTTATTTTACTTTTGAAAAATGTGGCTACTAGAAAATTGACCCTGACACCTGCGCCGCCCTGTTGGACCCTGCTGCTGCACAGCTCATCGGCAGGGGTTTGAGTCCAGGCTTGACCGCGGGCCACGTGACCCGCACTTCCTATACCTCGGCCCTCCCTTTCGTAAAGAGGGAATAAGAACCAAGACTACTACACAGAGTTCACTGTGTAAAAAGCTCTTAAAAGACGGCCCGGCACATACTGTGACAGTCTCCACATCCTGTTTCTGAGATTTAAAAGATGAAGTGACTTCTTAAACGACAGCTCTATTGAGACATAATTCACATACCATCAAGGTAAACCCTTCAAAAAATATACAACCCAGTGGTTTCTAGTATGGTCATAACATGCAGCCATCAACCCTATCTAATCCCAGAATAGTTTCATCCTCCCAAAAAAGGAGCCCGTGCCCATTCGCCCTGCCTCTTCACCCACACCTTGGCAACTACGACTTGACTACTTCTGTCTCTACAGACTTCCTCATTCTGGACATTCCGTGTAAGTGAAATTCTACAATATGTGGTCCTTTGCAGCTGGCTTCTTTTATTTAGCATCAGGTTTTTAAGGTTCGTTCATGTTCAAGTATCAGTACTTGATTCTTTTTTATGATGGAATGATACCCACTTCTATGGAGAGGCCACACTTGGTTTATCCAGTCATCCCATGGGCTTTCCGATTGTTTCCGCATTAGGACTGTTATAAATAATACTGCCATGTTCGTTCGAGGACAAGTTTTTGTGAGAACCTACACATTCGCTTCCCTTGGGCGTGCACCCGGCAGTGGCATTGCTGGGTCATATGGTAACTCTGCGTTTAAGCTTTTGAGGAACTGCCGGACTGTTTCCCAAAGTGGCTGCATCATTTTACATTCCCACCAGGAGGCTGCACTTTTAATGAACTTACAGCTGTGGATTCTAATTTCTGCCAGGCTGGTTTGGTGGGGATGCCAGGAGAGATGGGGAGGAGCAAGGGACGGGAGAACAGCAGGGCAGATGCACGGAGGACAGAGGCTTCCTGAGGCTCAGACCCATCTGAACCTCAACTTCTGTGTGGCCTCAAGCAAGTTACTTCCTCTCTTTCAGTCTCAGTTTCCTTATCTATAAAATGAAGGTGTTGACCAACGGATCTCAAGTAGGGATACTTGGAAAAGGCTGGAGACACTTATGGTTACAACAGTGGGTAGAGGTCAAGGACGCTGCTAAACATCCTACTATGCACAGGGCAGCCCCCCCCTCCAAGAATAACTTGGCTCCATGTCTCGACACCTCCAAGGCCGAAAACCTTGGGTTAAACTAAGGTGACTCCACAGGGGCCATTTTGAGGAACTGCCAACTGCTTTCCAAAATCTATGTGCCGTTTTACAATCCCCAGCAACACGAGGGTTCCCGCTTCTCCACTTCCTCGCCAACGCACATACTTTCGCCAGCCTAAAGGGAGTGGAAGTGGCTTTTTAAAGTGCCTGTTCTAGTAACGATGTCCAGGAGTGTTTACAGAATGCCAGTACCTCTTTTTTCATAAAGAAAGAGAGGAGTCTTTTTCTTACCTGGTGCCTGTAATTATACCAGCCATTTGAACCTGCGACAATGACCACCCAGTGCTTGCCGCCATCCTCAGGACTGTCTTCGGGAACAGCACCGGTTCCCAGGACCAAGCTGAGCAGCACCACTACTCCCCAAATCATTCTTCGCCTTGGCGTCCAACTGCAGAGAGCTGGGAAGAAAAAAGGCAGAGTCAAGCAGAAAAAAGGAAGGACAAGAACAGAAGAATACTGTTGGCCCCTAAGAAAGGATCAGAGTAAGTGGGCCAAACAAGACCATTCAGGCATCAGGCAGAACATGCTGAGGATGAAACTGTGGACGGAGCAGAGTTTCCTTTTTAGCTCCACTGTCCCTCTCCCCAGGTGGAGGAGGGAGTTGCCTGTATCTCCCAACCTTCACTATAAGTCGAAGTTATGAGTATAAACCAAAGAATATCCAGAAAGCTCTTTGAGCGACCTTTAAAGTTCTTGTCATAACTTGGTACACAGCAGATAAAAGCCACCAACAAAATCCACTGCATTAGAAAAATGTCTACCACGTACTGTGAATATACATGCACTGTAGGCACAGAAAAACATGAAGACAGACATAAGACTGTAACAGCAGTTATTTAATTCTTTTTATTTATTCATTTTAGAGAGGAGACACAGAGTGAGAGAGAGAGAGAAAGAGAGAAAGGGGGGAGGAGCTGGAAGCATCAACTCCCATATGTGCCTTGACCAGACCAGTGCAGGGTTTTGAACTGGTGACCTCAGTGTTCCCAGGTCGACACTTTATCCACTGCGCCACCACAGGTCAGGCTGTAACAGCAGTTATTGCTGGGTGGTGGTGGTGGAATTTCTTACTGCAATTAATTTATACTACTTATATAATAAAGTTGGTCAAAATTCAGTATATGTTCAATATAAGCAATGAGTGACAACTTATTCATGGGTGACAAGATAACTCAGTAAGTAGTCAAACACTGGCAGCCCAAATTAATCTCTGTATAACACAAATGCATTTACATGTATTCTGTACATCAGGCAAGGCAAAAATTTTAATTCTTATTTTACAGAAAGGGGAGGCTAAAGCAAGAGAAGTAACCTGGCCCAATTCCCAGACAGTTGGCTCTGGCCAGGGACCAGTAGCCGTGCCTTCTGAATTCCCGGTCCAGCCTTCCTGCTGCGTGCTTCTGCATCTCAAGACCTGTCTTAGTGAGGCACACGCCTAATTTATACTCCAATGCCAAAACCTGAAATAATGTTTTAAAGCACCATGCATTACTCAGATCAGACCCTGTCCTGTGTTATGAATATGCTATTCTTAAAAAATAATATTGAGCCTTCCTGTCAAAACCCAGGCCTGTCGTTCTGAGATAAGAGGAAAACCAGCCTCAGAGATGTAGGGACTCAGAGCAGGAGCATCTGTGAGGCTGACCTCTGCCTCCACTGATGTCATCTGGCAAAACAATGCTCACTCTCTCATTCACCTGCTTGGCCAGTCTCCTAACACCCACCTGCCATGTACTGGGAAGGCAGCAGGGACAGGACAGAGCCTCTGTCTCGGGGAGCATGCAGCCAGCTAAGACACGAACCACCTCTATGCCTCAGAAAGCATCCTTAGCACCTGTGCCTAACCCAGTACGGTGGCTCTTCCCCCATACATGTGGCCCTAGGCCAGTCTGTCTCCAAACTGCCCGCTCACCCAGATCACCTGGGGGGTCTTATTAGAATGAGGGCCTGAGACTGCATTTCTGACCAGCTCTGGGTGGCTCCCAGGACTAACGCAGCAGACGTCTTCATTAACCTGGGCAGGTTCTGTCCACATCTGCCCAAAGCCCTGCACTCCAACACTGCCCGATCCGTCTGAAGTCTCCCCTTAAGAACTCAATTCTTCATCTGTAAATTAAACTGGTTTCCTTAGCTCCACTCAGGTCCGTGGGTGGATGGGACACTACAGTAAATTGTGACAGTGACTACTGAGGTGACCCGCCCAGCAGCCCTCTGATTCTGAGCTCACCCTTAGCTGCTGGCTGCAACTAAGCCTTCCTGGGAAGCCTCCCCAGGGTAGGAGTCAGCAACCATTTTCTACAAAAGGCTGGACAGTATTTCCAGCCTGGCAGGTGATACCATCTTGTCACAACCATTCAACTCCCCACTGTCTCACAAAAGCAGCCAGTGACCACGCGTGAACCAATGGCTATGGCGATGCCGCAACAGAACCAGCGGTCTCTCAGGGCGCCTGGGGAGCGAGCAAGGGCCCCCTGTCCACATGACAAGTAGAGCCCGCTGGTGGGATCATCTTTCATCAAGTCGCTGAACAGGTTCCCCAGTCTGCACAGCAGTCGAGTTTGGTTCATGTGACCCAGTGGTTGTCAAACTTATTAATCAACAGAGCTAAATATCACAGGACAACGATTGAAATTTCCTTTGAGAGCCAAATTCTTTAAACTTAAACTATATAGTAGGTACATTCCTTATCAAGGTGGCGCCCGCACGTGGTATTTTGTGGAAGAGCCACACTCAAGGGGCCAGAGAGCAGTGTGTGGCTCGCGAGCTGCAGTTTCCCGACCAGGATGTGACCCAATCCCGAAGAGGCCAGTCCTCCGGAGGCACTCACGGGTATGTGGCCTCCTCCCTTCATATTCAGGGACAAAAAGAATAAATGAAACACTGGAATTGAATGGCTCGCCTGGCCGTGAACAAGAAAATGAACACCAGCAGCTAAACTGCCTACCTAGGTAAACAACACAACAGCTACTAAAAAAGCCCCATCAGGCTTTTTAGAAACTTGTTTATCTTTCATTCTCCTACTAATATACTAGCAAGTTACTCCTCAGTGAGGAAAAGTGCCCTATAAATACAGAGTGACATTTTTATAGTGAACATTTGGCAATGGTTCTCCTCTCTCATTTTTTTCTCAGATTGTGGTTCCTTGAACATAATAGCAAGTTAAAGGCCTTCTAGTATGACACTGATTGGAAAATGCCACTTAAAGAACACACATATACTATTTGGGGAAACATCCAGGGGCCCAGGGCAAAGATAAGACATGGAAGTACTATAATCATTCCACTACCCTCAGCAATCGACACGCCTCAAAGCAGCCAACGGCAGTCGGCAATCTCCACCTGATCGGCAATATTTTTAAAAGTCACAAGTAATCTTGCAGCATGTCTATTATTCTTGTTTTAGCTAAGTGACAAATTCATGAAGAAAAAGCAATGATCCCTGCTAAACCAGCTCTTTGTGATGCTGTTCAGTCTAGCCATCCCTCCATCCAACACAGAGGGTACGCAGGCAGCCAGGAGGGAACCAAACACCAAAACCCTTCGCTGGGCTGACCTTCTGGCGGGAAGAGATGGACCACTGAAGTGGACGAGCTGTCAGGTGGTGAAGAGTGACAAGGAGACATATACCACAGGAGGGACGGTGTCTGTAGGAGGGCCAGGTATCCTTTTCCAAAGGGGAAGATTTTAAGGAGCTGAAGGAGCCCACCCCACCAGAAGCAACATAAATGGCCATCTACAAGGACTGTCCAGTTCAGCTATTACAGTATACCCTCATAAGGGGGTACTGGGAAGCTCTGCAAAAGAGTAAGGCAGATCTCAATGTGCCAAGAGTGGAAAGATCTCCCAGGTGTGCTGTTAGGGAATGTGTTTCATCTGCTGAACATCTGCAGGGAACAAAATGACACCCAGCTGATACTCTAACCAGGGATGGAGCTCGTCCCCCCAAGCACAGGGTGAGAGGGGGGCAGCTCTTGCTGTCTGCTATGAGCCATGCACACTGTGCGAGGCATTTTACACCAGCCTGTCAGCAGCGGGGGGGGGGGGGGGGGTCAGTCTCTTCACTCCCTTCAGACACTTGAGAAGCCGGAGGCTCCGAGGTGGAGAAACTTACTGGGAAGTGACACTGCTGCTAAGTAACACACATCTGACTCCAAAGACTGCTTTTTCCTCTACATCATCTCACTCATCATGAGAGCTGTTTATGTGAAAGTCTGGGAGGCCCTGTAACCACAGACGGAGACACTACACCCCACATCTGTGGCACATGACAGGCCTCCACGCTTCCTCCAATGTGACACCCACGGTGCTCTTCACCACCCTCCTGCCCTAAGGCACGCGTGGGCAATCTGAGAGAACCTGATCCACACAAAGTCAAGGTCAACAGACAAGTCTTTATGAAAGAATTTTCACCCATGTCCAATGATGACTCTTCTGCTGATCCCACTTGGTCCTGGGACCTAGAGTAGGTCAGTGATTCAACTGAAAGATTCTGCTTGACTTCAAGAAGCATACCATCAAGTGGGGTTCGATCCATTTGGGACATTTGGGGCAGATTGCCCATTTGAGATAAATTATCATCAACAATATAAGAATTAAGGTCACAGGAAATAAAAAATGAGGTAAAAGTAAAAAAATAAAAATAAAGAAATAAGGTTATGGTCACATGACCATCTATATAACAGAGTCAAGTTCAAACCCAGATTTGACACGAAAGCCCACATTCTAACCAGCATCAGCTGTGACCACTGCCAGATCTGATTTGTTACTGGCTCTGGGTTAGAAGCAGCCAACCATCAAAGCCAAGCTGGACAATGACATCTGACAAGAGCCTTCTAAACTGAAGGTCTTCATCATGCAAATAGTGCCTGGCTGACATCACACAAGAGAAACCAGGCCATGTGACAAGGACCTCCTTGACCCAGACTTAAATCAAGTTCCTCTGAGCCCTCTTCCTGACGAAGCTTTGGCCTGCAGAGCCATTTTGGCAAAAACCCTGTGAGAATCTCCCACCTTTGATATCTAATTAAGCTCCTCTTAGTAATTTTCCAGGCACTACCCTTCTCACTCAGCCCGTAATTCCCAGCTGTCCTTGCTGTATTCAGAATTAAGCTCAGATGCCTGGTCTGTGGTGACACAGTGGATAGAGCGCTGGAACCCTGAGGTCACTGGTTCAAAACCCTGGGCTCGCTGGTTTTGAGGCACATACGAATGACAAGCAACCAACAGCTAGAGTGAAGAATTAAGCTCAGTTCTGTACCAGTCTCTCTCCCCTAATGAAATAGCTGAAATACAGTAAAAACCCCTCTTGCTGGTTTTGTTTTTGTTTTTGCTTTTGTACTTTTCTGAAGTGAGAAACAAGGAGGCAGAGAGACTCCTGTAGGTGCCTGACCAGGATCCACCCGGCATGACCACCAGGGGATGATGCTCTGCCCATCTAGGGTGTTGCTCCGTTGCAACTGGAGCCATTCTAGCGCCTGAGGCAGAGGCCATGGAGCCATCCTCAGTGCCCGAGCCCACTTTGCTCCAATGGAGCCTTGGCTGTGGGAGAGGAAGAGAGAAAGAGAGAGAGAAAAGGGGGAGGGGTGGAGAAGCAGATGGGCGCTTCTCCTGTGTGCCTTGACTGGGAATCAAACCCGGCACTTCCACATGTTAGGCCAACTACCACTGAGCCAACCGGCCAGGGTCTTGCTATTTTTAACACGTGTCCAATGTGGGTTCTCTTTAACACAGGACTCATAAGTACTAACTTGGGGATGTCTGAGGGCCTCTCCAGGCCTTAATTGTCCATCTGTGAAATGAGACAGTAGAACTGAATTATTAAGAGATCATTCAGTTCTCAAATTCTTTCATTTCCTATTTAGAGAATGGGATTAAAATCTAATTAAATCTTATCTCAACTCTCACATGAAAAATGTGTTTCGTTCAGGTCAATTAACTTTATTTCCTAGAGAAGATGTCTGATCCAGTAGCAAATTAGATTCTAGATTAGGGCATGTCCTTCTAGGATATCTAATATCTAAAAAGTCTATGGAGCCTGACCTGTGGTGGTGCAGTGGATAAAGCATTGACTTGGAATGCTGAGGTCGCTGGTTCAAAACCCTGGGCTTGCCTGGTCAAGGCACATACAACAAGCTATCAAGGAACAACTAAAGTGAAGCATCTATGACTTGCTAGTTCTTGTTCTCTCCCATCCTCTCTCTGTAAAGTCAATAAATAGAATTAAAAAAAAAAAGTCTATGGAAATATTTTAATAACTCTCTAAACTGTGGATAACAACAATGCAAATAATTATTAATACATTCAAATTAATTCTATTAAGGGGAGAATTTATTGACTTCCCCCACTGTAGAAAGAAGCCAGTTTTGCCTCAATTTGCATATTCATTTAATTATTTCTGACCTGCACATGTGGTCTGCACTTTGGAATCTCCTCTGAACAGGCTGTAACACCTCACTGGGTTTCCTCACTAATGAGTCAAATATTATCTTAAACACTTGCTCATTTCCTAACTGTACAAAAATTATAACTTTTACCCTTTTTTAAAAAAATTCTCTTTTAACATTACAAAAGGTGTAAGCAACTAATTCTTTTTCAAAATAGACACAGTCAAAAAATAATTTTTAAATTTACTAATGGTTAGAACTTAAAAACCTAGCAAAGTAAAATTGACCAATAGTTATGGGTTTTTACATTTTATTTTTTCGTACTTGGCACTTGAATTTCTTTTACCCAAATTACTACTTTTGAAACCTGCATCAATGTAGTTTGTAATCTTTCCCCAAATGACTTTCATATCTAGATGTTAATTAAGTTAAATTTTGTCCCAATTTATGTTTCAAGAAATTGAAGGGTAGACACAGAACTACAGAAATGTACAAACTATGGCCCTGGCCAGATAGCTCGCCTGGTTAAAGCATCGTCCCGAAGTGCAGAGGCTGCCAGTTTGATCCCCAGTCAGGGCTCATACAGGGACAGATCAATGTTCCTGTCTCTTTGTCGCTCTCTAAAATCTATAGAAAGAAACATTAAAAAAAAGAGAAACATACAAAATATAACACAAAACACCTGCTACCTGTCACTCAGGTTATCAACAGTTAATATTTTGTAAATCTATTGCGTCTTTCCCCATAAAACAAATCAAACATTACAGCTCCAAGTTTTCCCCACACCACAAGTTAACCACTATGATGTTAGTGTTTCTTTCCAATCAACTTATTACACTTTTAAAAAACATATATATCCATGTTATAAACAGTCCCTTATTAACGGGCATTTAAGCTGTTTCAACCTTTTTACCATTATAAACATCCTAATAATACTCCTCTCCTTATATACAAATGCCTGGTTCCTTAGGCTACTTTCTGGAAGTGCAACCACTGGGACTTCAGATACACCCATTTTGCTAGTAGCTCTAGTGTTCTAAGGTACACTCCCACCAGTAGTTAATCCTTTCCTCAAACATCTATTATTTCTTTTCTTTTTTTTTAGTGAGAAGGAGAGAAAGAGAGAAAGAGAGAAAGAAGGGAGGTTGGGGGGAGAGGGGGAACAGGAAGCATCAACTCCCATATGTGCCTTGACCCCGCAAGCCCAGGGTTGTGAACAGGTGACCTCAGCATTCCAGGTCAACGCTTTATCCACTGTGCCACCGCAGGTCAGGCTATCATCTCCTGATTATCAAACGTTTTCATTTTTTTATTTGAAATGGTTTTTATTGTATACCAACGGCTGGTAAATACTAGGTTTGTTTCTAGACCCCCTTCTGGTCTATCCATTCTCTGCCCTGTCCCTGTTGCAGGGTGCACTGTAACTGCAGGACAGGACGATGACCTCCCCACATTCACACTATACAGAATTGCTCACTGCCTGGGGAACAGGGTGGGTCCATGGGTCAGTCTTCGTCCAAGTTACTCTGGCCCACGTACTCGCAGACAGCATCATAGTGAAGCTCCACCAGCTGATTCTCTCTCCGCAGGTGAACCACAACCTGGCTCCGCTCTCTGTCCCAGGCCATCAGATGGCCCACACTTCCAGCGTGTGGCCCCAGCACCACCATCACCTGGTCTCCCAGGACCTTGGGGATGAGGGTCTCCAGCATGTCTTTCCTGATGCCTTCCAGGACCTGACCTTCATCTGTTCGACATACACAAGTATCTGGGCCGAGGACATCTTCGATGGTCATCTTGGTGTTATAATACTGGCCACCTTTGTGCAGTCTGTCCACAAACCGCACACGCAGGTCCCTGTGCATCCAGTGCCGACTCCCAGAGGCTGCTTTCTTACTCTTGCCTGTAGGCTCATCTGGTCGGTCTGGAAGGTGTTTCCTCTTCCTCTCTTCCACTTCCTGCTGGGTGGGCAGGTCTTCAGCCTGGGAGGCTTTCCACGACGAGGCTGTTCCAGTCTGTTGCTCTGAAGTTTTGCTCACCTGGGTGAGATCCAAGGAATTTTTGCCCAATTCCTGCTGGGAGACAGGCCGTAAGCAGTACTCACTAACAGTCACCACGCGGCTCCCCACGGCCAAACGGACCATGGCGCGAACATTGTCAGGATCGACGCCTTCCACCTTTCCATAGAGGCCTCGGTGAGGGCCAGAAAGGACCACCACAGCTCCTCCAGGTACCAGTCCTTGCGGCTGGTCCTCCTTATCCTTCTCATCTGGCCTCGGCAGACAGCGGGGGCTGGCAGGGCCCAGGGGCTGGACCTCAGTGAGGCTGGCACCCAGTCCTAATCCTTTAGGTCTCAGTGAGGTGACACGGGGCTTCACCACTTGACTGAAGGTGTGGCCGATGCCCTGGCCAGGTTTCCAGCCCATGCCCCGCAACATGGCCAGCCCATAGGCCTCCACAGGGACTGCCTCATAATCAGCCTCCTTGGGTACTGTCTCTGCCTGGGGTTTCCCATCTGCCACTTCCGCCCTGGCCGTGCATCTGTTCTGGATCGTGGGAATAGTGAGCGTGGGGGCGACACCCGCATTCTCTTTCTTGAGAGACTTCTTGGATTCTTCAATGAGCTCCCTCACTGCCTGAGACAGCATCCCATCCACCACGGCCTCAGTGCCTGCGGATGGGCCAGGGGCCTGGGATGGTGGCTGCCTTTGAGGGCCATTCTGGATCAAAGGGATGATAAGTTCCTTGGGGGCTTCTGAAGGATTAACACTCTGCAACTTCCTTCCTTCCACAGTCTTCAAGAAATGCTTCTCTTCCAGATCTGCACCCAGGCCACCTCCCTGGTTGTCCAGGCGTCTCTGGGTGGCCGGACGAATGAAGCCAAACAACACTGGGGCACCGGAGGGTCCCTCCTGCTGCCAAACACCCTCTTCACCATCTGCCATCTTGCCCCTCTTCAACCTTTATTATTTCTAATCTGATGGATATAAAGTGATCTAATTATGGGCTTAATGTGCACTTCTTGGGTTACAAGAGTCAGATGTTTAATTATTTCAATTTCAATCCCTTTGATACATGCAACAGGGATGCAATTACAATCTACAAAGCAACTCCTGCAGTTAAAAAATGCTGGGTATTTCCTCAATAGTCATAGGTTGGAAAATTCAAGGGATAGGGTTTTCCTCGATATATTTTTACTGAACAATACTGGGTATGGTATATCTCACCTCCCTAGCAGTTCACAACTCCCCTCCTCTCCTTATCCTTCCCATTGTAACGCTGCCCCTGTGCAAACCTGTGCGCCCACCCCTGTAACACTGGACTAGTTCACTGTAGACTGCCTCTCCCCTTTACAATATAATCCCAGCTCAAAATGCTTAGTCAGGCTCAATCAATGTCTGCTAATTACTGCAGTCCTGCCATAAGAAAGAAGCTGGTCTACTCCACTGACTACATACCACAGGACAAGTCTCAAACCCTGGGCATTAATTTTCATCTATAAAACGGGGCACCTGACACAAAGTTCCTTCTTCCACTCCCCGATTCTACAATTCTTGCCGTGGAATAACCCATGTAGGTATAATAACCTCAACTCCGTTAGGGGCGGGGGACCAAACCAAGCTAACTTTCACTTCTATAGCTGCCGTGAATCACCCTGTAATTCCCATCAGCTCAAGCCTCGGAAAGAGCTTCCCTGACTTCCCAGAGGGACTGTTTTCCTAAGTTTGGGTATTTTTGTTGCTGTCCTTAACAGTCCTTCCCCTTAGGCTACTGAGAACTGGCTGGAACAGTGTGCAATCCTCCAGAGTGATAGCACCAACAGCGCGAACAGTTCCTAGAATGTAAAGGTCAGAACCAAGCCCCAGACCCTGCCTGGTCCTCCCCCTCCTCGCGCGCCCGTTCCTCGGTGCTCATGTCGCTGCAGCCTGGTCGTCCAGCCAGACCACGCACAGCACAGGGCCGCCTCCACCCCCACAGGATGGCAGGCTGAGAAGTCGCAGGGTTTTTCCCTAGGGATTGGTTGTTTTCTGAAACTCTCCTTCGCAGGGTGAGAAAGGATCACTCAGGAAGGGCGGGGTGCTGCCCCGTAGCTCAGGTGGTTCCCTGTCGCGATGCGCCACGGTTGCGGTTTGAACCCCAGCGGGGGCGCAAGCAGAAATCAGCCAATGAACGCATAGAATCGATGTTTCTCTTTCTCCCTCCCTCTTCTGTATCTAAAATCGATACAAATTCAAAATAAAAAAGACAAGGGATAGGGGAACAAAATCCCGTGAGGCCAAGAGCTCCGGCAGACGCGCGGCCCTGGCCAGGACGTTACCTGCGGCGGGTGACAACGGCGGCGACGGCGGCCGCAGTGGGGACAGGACCGTGGGAACCCTTCGCGGCGCGCAGCCTCAGACGACACAGCTCCAGGGCCCAGCTCTGCAGTGATTGCGGCTCGGGGCCCTCCGTGTCCCTTTTGAGGGCCCATTCCGTTGCGCTGATTGGTGAAGCTTCGAGGCAAGGCGTCTGTGAAAGCCAATAGGAGGGGAGGACGAGGAAGCCACTACAAGTCCCAGCATGCAGCGGCAGGGGCTTAAGTGCTCTGCGGACAGGGATCTAGGGGAGGTGGGAGCCGGGGTTTAAGCGCTCTGCAGCCAGGGATCTAGGGGAGGTGGGAACCCTATAATCTGGGGTGGGAAGTTCCAGTGTGTTTGGGAATCAGAAAATTTGTAATTCCAGAAGTGTCCGCCAAAGTATCAAAACCAATGCGCAGAGCATTTTAACCCGCTGGTTCCTAATCGTGTCTGCACGTTGGAATGACCTAGGGAAGCTTCAAAGATATATTGTTGCCCAAGACGCAATCACTCCAAACACTTGTGAGTTCAATGGTCAGTATGGGGTCTGGGTCAAGATCCCCCAGAATCTTGACTGTGCAGACCCATTTAATCCTTGTAACAACCCTATAAGAGTCAGGCACTGTTGTCATCCTGGCTTTTCAGAAAGAACAACCAGAGAGGTTACGCCAGGGAGGTTAATTTGTTTCTGAAGGTAACTTAACATACCCCTGACCTAGGCAGTCTAGTTTCAGAATTCCGTGCTCTTAATCCATATGCAATGCTGTTGGGCAGATAAAATATATTATGCTCACTTTGTTAAAGATGGTGCTGCCCACGTGGAAGCCCATAACCCAGGTGATATTAGTTGCCCTTATGCTTGGGATGGGCGTAATTATATTATTGGGTGTGGGGTACAGGCTGGAAGCAGGCTGGGTCATTATAGCCTAAGGCTTAGTTTTAAGAGTAAGCTTTTCCTCACACCCTTGACTGATTGCATGATGTGGGGTGGTGCACTCTCATAAGGAATCCTCCCATTATGCCTCAGATAAGTGACTTTGTATCAGAGACTTCCTTGTTTGTATATTGGATTAAAGGTTTGGATTTCTACACTATAAAGTGGGGCAGACCAGGAGCTTGCTCTCTCTCGGTTCCTGAGGTTAGTATTAGAGAGGAGAGCAGATTAAGGCCATGTGGAGGAGAGAAGCAGCCAAGAAGGCAGAGTGCTGAGGGAGAAGCCAGTTTGAGCAGAGTTTGTGCTGGAGAAGGAGAGGGGAACAGAGATGAATAAGTCTTGTGAGCTAGAAACCTTTGATTCTAGGAAACTCGGATAAGTCAGGAGCTTTGTGAGCACTGAATATGTGGGTTTTGGAGCCCAGTGTGTGTTTTTGCTTGCCCGCCAGGTGCAAGCTAGAATTAAAGCTGATGGCTCACCAGTTCTTGGCTCCATTGTTTCATTACCGACTGTCCGAATCTAATGTGAACCTGCACTGGCTGGGCGGCTGTGATGGTGACTGTGGCCACTGGCTATACAAATGCTATTTCTCAAATGTTTGGTATTATCTCCAAGGGAACTGGAGAGAAAAATAAAATATTGTGTATGTAGTGTCATATGGTAGAGCCCAGTAAATTGACTTAAAAGGAATTGATGTGGTGACGCAGTGGATCAAATGTGGACCTCGAACACTGAGGTCGCTGGTTCAGGACCCTGGGCTTGCCGGGTCAAGGCACATATCGGAGTTGGTGCTTCCTGTTCCTCCTCCCCTTCTCTCTCTCTCTCTCTCTCTCGCTTCTCTAAAATGAATAAATAAATAAATAAAAATAATTATAAATAAAAATAAAAGGAATTTATGTGAGGGAGGAAGTGCAGTTCTGCTTAAGAACAGCAAGGGCAAAAGAAAAAAGAAGAAGCAGCAGCAAGGATTACAATTACAATCTAGGACTACATTTATCAGTTGTCCCCTTGGTCGTTTATAGTCTATTTTTATAGCTGTCGAGGAAAGAATGTCCAACCTAAGTAAAAAAAAGTCTTATAAGACTTTATTTGAGCTGAGCTGACAACAATTTTAGGGAAGCGAAATCTCAACAGATTGAGAAAATGCTCCAGAGAATGGCAGTTTTACAGCTTATTTTAAACATTAGAATCAAAGCATCAGACTGAAGGCGGGTTACATGAAATTCTTTGGAGGTAGATTAGGGAGGCAGGAGAAAGCAAAACTGGGAAATCTCTGAGACTGGATAAAGAGTACAGATCCATACTTCTTTTACATTGGTGGCTACAGGAGAGTTAACACTGACAGAACACAGAGATTTTTAAACAAGACAATAACAGTGAGAGGTTCTGTGGTCTCCTGCTCTGGTAGGAAATTGTGCTCTAAGAGGCTAGTGAAAAGGTATGCTATCTCAGATGCAAAAAGACAGTAGACAGGTTCACTTAAGGTAAAGATTGACCTTTGTTAAGAGTACTACAGGTCTAGGATTTGATGTACCCACTATGACTCATTTTTAGTTAAGAATTTTTATGTTCAGACCATCCTATCTGATTACATTCATTCTCTGAGTTTGTAAGGCCTGCCATGCAGGTTTAATAAGTGACCCCTTTTTCATCCACACAGCAAGTCATGGACCAGCATACTGCCTGCCCCCTGTTTCGTAAATAAAGATTGTTGAGCCTGACCAGGCGGTGGCGCAGTGGATAGAGCATCGGACTGGGATACAGAGGACTAAGGTTCGAGACCCTGAGGTTGCCAGCTTGAACGTGGGCTCATCTAGCTTGAGCAAAAAAAAGCTCACCAGCTTGGACCCAAGGTCGCTGGTCCAGCAAGGGGTTGCTGAGTCTGCTGAAGGCCCACGGTCAAGGCACGTGTGAGAAAGCAATCAATGAACAACTAAGGTGTCACAACGAAAAACTAATGATTGATGCTTCTCACCTCTCTCCGTTTGTTGGGCAAATAAAATATAATATGCTCACTTTGTTAAAGATGGCGCTGCCCACATGGAAACCCATCACCCAGGTGATATTATTTGCCCTTATGCTTGGGATGGATGTGGGGGAAAGGCTGCAGGCCAGGGTTGTTATAGCCTAAGGCTTAGTTTTAAGAGTAAGCTTTTCCTCACACCCTAGACTGAATGGATGATGTAGGGTGGTGCACTCTCATGAGGAATCCCATTATGCCTCAGATAAGTGACTTTGTATCAGAAACTTTCTTGTTTGTAGATTGGATTAAGGGTTTGGATTTCTACATTATAAAGTGGGGCAGACCAGGAGCTTGCTCCCTCTTGGTTCCTGAGGTATTAGAGAGGAGAGCAGATGAAGGCCACGTGAAGGCCAGAAGAAGCAGCCAAGATGGCAGAGTGCTGAGGAAGAAGGCAGTTTGAGCAGAGTTTGTGCAGGAGGAGATGGGGAACAGAGGTGAATAAGTCTGGTGAGCTAGAAACTTTTGATTCTAGGAAACTCGGATAAGTCAGTAGCTTTGTGAGCACTGAATGTGTGGGTTTTGGAGCCCAGTGTGTGTGTTTGGCAGATAAAATATAATATGCTCACTTTGTTAAAGATGGTGCTGCCCACATGGAAGCCTGTCACCCAGGTGATATTATTTGCCCTTATGCTTGTGATGGCTGTGGGGGAAAAGTTGTAATGTAAGCAGGCCGGGTCGTTATAGCTTAAGGCTTTGTTTTAAGAGTAAGCTCTTCTCCACACCCTTGACTGATTGGATGATGTAGGGTGGTGATGTAGGGAGGAATCCCATTATGCTTCAAATGGGTGACTTTGTATCAGAGACTTCCTTGTTTGTATAATTGGATTAAAGGTTTTGAGTCTGCTATAAAGTGGGAGAGAACAGTAGCTTGATCTCTCTCTCGGTTCCTGGGTTTCTGAGATTAGTATTAGAGAGGAGAGCAGATTAAGGCCACGTGAAGGTCAGGAGAAGCAGCCGAGATGGCAGAGTGCTGAGGAAGAAGCCAGTTTGTTAAGAGTTTGTGCAGGAGGAGATGGGAAACAGAGGTGAATAAATCTGGTGAGCTAGAAACCTTTGATTCTAGGAAACTCAGATAAGTCAGTAGCTTTGTGAGCACTGAATGTGTGGGTTTTGGAGCCCAGTGTGTGTTTTTGCTTGCCGCCGGGTGCAAGCTAGAATTAAAGTTGATGGCTCACCAGCTTTTGGCTCCTGTGTTACATTACCGACTGTTCGAATCCAATGCGAACCTGCGTGGGCCAGGCGGCTGTGATCCTGACCCCGACTACTGGCTTTACAGTGTGTTTTTGCTTGCCCGCTGGTTGCAAGCTAGAATTAAAGCTGATGGCTCACCAGGTCTTGGCTCCATTGTTTCATTACCGACTGTCCGAATCTAATGCGAACCTGCATGGGCCTGGCGGCTGTGATAATGGCCTTGCCTACTGGCTTTACACCGTTCCTGTCTGTCTGTCCCTATCTATCCCTCTCTCTGACTCTCTCTCTGTCCCATAAAAAAAAAAAAAAAAGATTGTTGAGTGTAAAGCCAGTAGCCGCAGTCAGGATCACAGCAGCCCGACCCATGCAGGTTCGCATTGGATTCGAACAGTCGGTAATGAAACACAGGAGCCACGAACTGGTGAGCCATCAGCTTTAATTCTAGCTTGCACCCGGCAGGCAAGCAAAAACACTCACTGGGCTCCAAAACCCACACATTCAGTGCTCACAAAGCTACTGACTTATCCGAGTTTCCTAAAATCAAAGGTTTCTAGCTCACCAGACTTATTCACCTCTGTTTCCCATCTCCTCCTGCACAAACTCTTAACAAACTGGCTTCTTCCTCAGCACTCCGCCATCTTGGCTGCCTCCTCTCCTCCACGTGGCCTTACTCTGCTCTCCTTTCTAATACTAACCTCAGGAACTCAGGAACCAAGAGAGAGAGCAAGCTCCCGGACTGCCCCAGTTTATAGCATACATAATCCAAACCCTTAATCCAATTATACATACAAGAAAGTCTCTGATACAAAGCCATCCATCTGAGGCATAATGGGATTCCTCCGTATATCACCACCCTACATTATCCAATCAGTCAAGGGTGTGGGGAAAAGCTTACTCTTAAACTAAGCCTCAGGCTATAATGACCTGGCCTGCCCACAGCCTGTTCCAGAACACACCCCAAGCATAAGGCCAAATAATATCACCTGGGTGACGGGCTTCCATGTGGGCAGCTCCATCTTTAACAAACTGAGCATATTATATTTTATCTGCCGAACATTGAGAAAACAACCATACCCATTAGATTAGGTTTTATCTCTGACTGGTTTTGCAAACAAAGCAGAGTTGAATAGTTATATGAGAGACCGTATGGCCCACAAAGTCAAAAACATTTACTGTCTGACCCATTACAGAAAATGTTTGCCAGCCCTGGTTAAGTTCTTGCCCCAGGACCATGGCTTGGAAGTGACCATGAGCTTTAAGCCCAGATCCCTCCAAGTCCAAAACCAATTCTCATGACCACTCTGTTTTCACAGTCTTCCTCAATGGGGAGTGTACACCGGTAGCCACCGCCTGACTGCAGGTTCTCACCTGGAGGACTAGAGATGGGAAAAGTCAGGGAGGTCTAAACCATGTGACCAGCAGTGTGCTAGGGGAGGAAAGGTTTCTCTGGGGGTGAGGTCCTTGTTTTTCTAGTTTTCCTTGTTGCTAGGCACCCGGGTCCTTCCTCCCTGGTGACCTTCTATACCTGGCCCATCATCCTTGCTCTGCTCGTGTCTGTCTAACCACCTACCACAGTACCACTCTGTTTATTTACTTTTTAAATTAACTATATTTTCTAGAGCAGTGTTAGGTTCACAGCCAAACTGAGCAGAAAGGACAGAAATTTCTCATATGCCATCCCGCTCCCACACTGCAACCCACAGACACACATTAGGCTATCAACATCTTGCACCAGAGTGGTGCATTTATTATAATCAGTGAACGTACACTGACTCATCGCATCTCCCAAGATCCATAGTTTACATTAGAGTTCACTCCTGGTGATGTGTATTTCGTGGGTTTGGACAAATGTATAATGATATGTGTCTATCATTAAGTATCCTACGGAGTAATTTCACTGCCCTAAAAATTCTCCGTGTTCCACCCATCCTTCCCTCCCTCCCCCCCAGCCCCCAGCAACCACTGATCTTTTTATTGTCTCCACAGTTGCCTTTTCCAGAAAGTCATGCAGTTGGAATCCTGTGGTATGAAGCCTTTTCAGATTGGCTTCTTTTACGTAGTAATATGCATTTAACTTTCTCCCATGTGTTTTCATAGCTTAACAGTTCATATCTTTTTAACCCTGAACAATATTCGATTGTCTGGATGTAGTGCAGTTTATTTATCCATCTATATACTGAAGGACATCTTGGTCGTTTCCAAGTTTTGGCGATAACTTGGAATAAATATCCATTGTTTTCAACTCACTTGTGTAAATACCAAAGCACACAATTGCTGCATCACACGGTAAGAGTATGTTCAGTTTTATAAGAAACTATCTTCTAAAGGGGTTATACCTGTACCATTTTGCATTCTCTCCAACAATGAATGACAACTCTTATTCTACATCCTCACCAGCATTTGCTGTCATCAGTGTTTTGGATTTTGGCCATTCTAATAGGTGTGTATCTCATTATTGTTTTAATTTGCAATTACCTAATGACATACAATGTTGGACATTGTAAGGCCAGGAGCCGCCATTGTGGCCATTCACATGCAGGTTCCCATTGGATTCGGGCTGACGGTGAAGAAATGGCAGAGTCGGAGGATGGTAGGTGTAAAGCCAGTAGTCGAGGCCACTATCACAGCAGCCCGACCCATGCAGGTTCACATTGGATTCTAACAGTCGGTAATGAAACACAGGAGCCACGAACTGGTGAGCCATCAACTTTAATTCTAGCTTGCACCCGGCGGGCAAGCAAAAACACACACTGGGCTCCAAAACCCTCACATTCAGTGCTCACAAAGCTACTGACTTATCCGAGTTTCCTAGAATCAAAGCTTTCCAGCTCACCAGACTTATTCACCTCTGTTTCCCATCTCCTCCTGCACAAACTCTTAACAAACTGGCTTCTTCCTCAGCACTCTGCCATCTCGGCTGCTTCTCTCCTCCACGTGGCCTTAATCTGCTCTCTTCTCTAACACTAACCTCAGGAACTCAGGAACCAAGAGAGAGAGTAAGCTCCCGGACTGCCCCAGTTTATAGCATACATAATCCAAACCCTTAATCCAATTATACATACAAGAAAGTCTCTGATACAAAGCCACCCATCTGAGGCATAATGGGATTCCTCCCTACATCACCACCCTACATCATCCAATCAGTCAAGGGTGTGGAGAAGAACTTACTCTTAAAACCAAGCCTTAGGCCATAATGACCTGGCCTGCTTACATTACAGCCTCTCCCCGACACCCATCCCAAGCATAAGGGCAAATAATATCACCTGGGTGACGGGCTTCCATGTGAGCAGCGCCATCTTTAACAAAGTGAGCATATTATATTTTATCTGCCGAACAATCCACCCCTATGCTCACTTTACTACCCACAATTTACACCACTGGCATTCCTGTACAAGGAAATTAAGTACATTACACAAATTACAGCAATAGCACAAATCATACAGTTTCAACAATTACAAAGGTACACACATTTCACCAGTCTCTGAGCACTTTGCCAAAAGCGCAAAATGTCCTCGGCCTTCTCTCTTGCCATTTGAAAGGCTTCCCGGGGCAGGGGGACAGCCTCCAGCAAAGCCACCCCCCACCCCCATCAGGGTATTTCACATTGTCCAAAATCCATAAGTCCATTCAACAAAGGAGCCAGTGCTCACTCCGGTCATAGTCCAGGAAATCAGTCCACGCACATGGGGTGTTAGCCTCCCCCTTCATTCCTGCCATCATGGCAGGTTTCACACTGTCCTAAAAAGAAGCATGTGGCAATGGCAGTCAGCATTTCCATCTCTGCTCTGGGGAGCATGATGGCATCCACCCCTATGTCACAAAATCGCAGACCTACCAGGAGCTTGGCAGACACTTTCTGCCATTTCAGCTGGGCTCTCATCTTCTGGAGACTGCTGATTGCAACTCCAGCTGGATTCTCCTCATCCTCCAAAGAGGAACTGGAAACATCAGCTCCCAACGCCGGGCTCGAGCCCCCTGCTGCTGCTGCTTTCTGCTCCATGGGGCTTACAGCCCCTGCCTCAGCCTCAGCCTCAGCCTCATGCCGCTGCTGACTCTCTACAACATCCAGAGCAATCTCCAACTCACGAACCTGTGATTCCTTCTCCAGCGTCTGCTCCATTTCCAGGTGAATCTCGCAAACCTGGTCAGCCTCCTCCTCCAGCGCTTTCTTCAGCTCCAGGGTCAGCATCTGTTTCTCCCACGTTTCCTCCAGCTCCTTCCGCTGCTCGGCCTGCAGGTCCTGGGCAGCCTCTTCCATAGAGCTCTCGGTTTCCTCACGCATGGCTGTAAAAGTCAGCCAGCCTACAGTCCCCCAAAAAACAGCTATGGGAAACCAAAACAGCAACCAGTCCTCTACTCCACCACTCAAAGGTGGTGGTGGCTCCATGCCGAACTGTATCAAATCCTGCCAAAGACTACGCCAAATGTAAAGCCAGTAGTCGAGGCCACTATCACAGCAGCCCGACCCATGCAGGTTCACATTGGATTCTAACAGTCGGTAATGAAACACAGGAGCCACGAACTGGTGAGCCATCAACTTTAATTCTAGCTTGCACCCGGCGGGCAAGCAAAAACACACACTGGGCTCCAAAACCCTCACATTCAGTGCTCACAAAGCTACTGACTTATCCGAGTTTCCTAGAATCAAAGCTTTCCAGCTCACCAGACTTATTCACCTCTGTTTCCCATCTCCTCCTGCACAAACTCTTAACAAACTGGCTTCTTCCTCAGCACTCTGCCATCTCGGCTGCTTCTCTCCTCCACGTGGCCTTAATCTGCTCTCTTCTCTAACACTAACCTCAGGAACTCAGGAACCAAGAGAGAGAGTAAGCTCCCGGACTGCCCCAGTTTATAGCATACATAATCCAAACCCTTAATCCAATTATACATACAAGAAAGTCTCTGATACAAAGCCACCCATCTGAGGCATAATGGGATTCCTCCCTACATCACCACCCTACATCATCCAATCAGTCAAGGGTGTGGAGAAGAACTTACTCTTAAAACCAAGCCTTAGGCCATAATGACCTGGCCTGCTTACATTACAGCCTCTCCCCGACACCCATCCCAAGCATAAGGGCAAATAATATCACCTGGGTGACGGGCTTCCATGTGAGCAGCGCCATCTTTAACAAAGTGAGCATATTATATTTTATCTGCCGAACAGTAGGCCATTCTGTTTATTGGTGTCTCACCAATACAGGCAAGCCACAAGAGAAGACAAGGGAGAAGCAGAAAACCAGCTTTTCCCATGGAGGTCAAGGGATCAGGGAGGCCCCTGCAATGGGGATAGCAGGAACCGAGAGAGAGAGCTCCCGGACTGCCCCAGTTTATAGCATAGATAATCCACACCTTTAATCCAATTATACATTCAAGAAAGTCTCTGATACAAAGCCACCCATCTGAGGCATAATGGGATTCCTCCCTACATCACCACCCTACATCATCCAATCAATCAAGGGTGTGGAGAAGAGCCTACTCTTAAAACCAAGCCTTAGGCCATAACAACCTGGCCTGCTTACATTACAGCCTTTCCCCCACACCCATCCCAAGCACAAGGGCAAATAATATTACCTGGGTGACGGGCTTCCATGTGGGCAGCACCATCTTTAACAAAGTGAGCATATTATATTTTATCTGCCCAACAGACATCTTTTTATATGTTTATTTGCCATTGCTATATTTTCTTTGATGAGGTATCAATTCAGGTCTTTTGTTTACTTTTTTTTTCTTTTTTAGCAAGAGAAAGAGAGAGAGATAGGCAGGGACAGACAAGAAGGGAGAGAGATGATGTAAAGTCAGTATCTAAGGCCACCATCACAGCCGCCTGGCCAGTGCAGGTTCGCATTAGATTCAGACAGTCGGTAATGAAACAAGGGAGCCAAGAACTGGTGAGCCATCAGCTTTAATTCTAGCTTGCACCCAGCGGGCAAGCAAAAACACACACTGGGCTCCAAAACCCACTCATTCAGTGCTCACAAAGCTACTGACATATCCAAGTTTCCTAGAATTAAAGGTTTCTAGCTCACAAGACTTATTCACCTCTGTTCCTCATCTCCTTCTCCAGCACAAACTCTGCACAAACTGGCTTCTCCCTCAGCACTCCACCATCTTGGCTGCTTCTCCTGGCCTCCACGTGTTCTTAATTTGCTCTTCTTTATAATACTAACCTCAGGAACCGAAAGAGAGTAAGCTCCTGGTCTGCCCCACTTTATAGCATAGATTCAAAACCTTTAATCCGCCTTACCAGGCGGTGGCGCAGTGGATAGAGCATCGGACTGGGATGCAGAAGACCCAGGTTCCAGACCCCCAAGCTCGCCAGCTTGAGCTCGGGCCCATCTGGCTTGACCAAGAAGCTCGCCAGCATGGACCCAAGGTCCCTGGCTCCAGCAAGGGATTGTTTGGTCTGCTGAAGGCCCGCAGTCAAGGCACATGTGAGAAAGCAATCAATGAACAACTAAAGTGTCGCAATGGCAACGAAAAACTAATGACTGATGCTTCTCACCTCTCTCCATTCCTGTTTGTCCCTATCTATCCCTCTCTCTGATTCTCTCAATGTCCCTGTAAAAAAAAAAAAAAACCTCTTTAATCCAATCTACAAACAAGGAAGTCTCTGATACAAAGTCACTTATCTGAGACATACTGGGAGGATTCCTCATGAGAGTGCACCACCCCACATCATCCAATCAGTCAAGGGTGTGGGGAAAAGTTTACTCTTAAAACTAAGCCTTAGGCTATAATGACCCAGCCTGCCCACAGCCTGTCCCCGAACACACATTAATATCAATGACCTTCCATGTGGCAGCACCATTTTTAACAAAGTGAGCATAATATATTTCATCTGCTCAACAGATGAGAAGCATCAATTCTTTGTAGTGGCACCTTGACTGCTCATTGATTGCTTTCTCATATGTGCCTTGCTTGACCAGGAAACTCCAGCTGAACCAGTGACCACTTGCTCAAGCCAGTGACATGGGGTCATGTCTATGATCCCACGCTCAAGCCAGCGACCTTGCACTCAAGCTGGTGAGCCCATGCTGAAGCTGGCGATCTCAGGGTTTCGAACCAGGGTCCTCAGCACCCCAAGTTCATGCTCCATCTGCTGTGCCACTGCCTGGTCAGGCTTTCGTTCACTTTTTAATTGGGTTGTTCACTTTACTATTTGTTGAGTTTTAAGAATCTTTTGTATATTTTGGATAATAGTCTTTTATCAGATCTCTTTCAAGTATATTTTCCCATGCTTCTCATTCTCGTGATTTACCATATTTCCCCATGTGTAAGACACACCTGTATTGTATTTCTAAAAAGTGCTTCATTTAACATGGATGAACCTTGAAAACTTGTGATAAGTGAAAGAAGTTATTGTGAAAGTCATATTTGTATCATCCATTTTTGTGAGATGTCCATTAGGCAAATCCATAGGAAAATGGATAGTGGTTGCCAGGGACTGAGACAGAATGGAGAGTGACTGTTAACAGGTACCAAGTGTCTTTTGGGGGGGCAACAAAAATATCCTAAAATTAGATAACGGTGATGGGTGCACAACTGTGACTATACTAAAACCCACTAAATTGTACTCTTTAAAATTAAGATTTAATTTTATGTTATATGAATTATATATCTCAGTAAAATTGTTTTTCAATACTTTGTACAGTACTATAGAGCTAAGAAGTACTATAAAAAGTTTAGTTGAACAGTTTCTATAGACATTTTATTTTCCTTTTAAAAAGATTTTATTTATTGATTTTACAGAGAGAGGAGAGAGCAAGGGGGGAGGAATGAGAAGAATCAACTCACAGTTGCTTCACGTTAGTTGTTCATTGATTACTTGTTGTGTGTGCCTTGACCGGGCAAGTCCAGGGTTTTAAACCAGTGACCTTAGCATTCCAGGTTGACAGTTTATCCACTGCACCACCACAGGCCAGGCTCTATAGACATTTAAATTTTTTAATTTTTTTTTAATTTATTCATTTTAGAGAGGAGACACGGAGTGAGAGAGAGAGAGAGAGAGAGAAAGAGAGAGAATAAGGGGGGAGGAGCTGGAAGCATCAACTCCCATATGTGCCTTGACCAGACCAGTGCAGGGTTTTGAACTGGCGACCTCAGTGTTCCCAGGTCGACGCTTTTATCCACTGCGCCACCACAGGTCAGGCTATAGACATTTTAAATTAAAAGTTGGGTTTCCAGGTCAGAGCATGACTTCTACATTTACATGACATCATTATCATTCTTCCTTTTAATTTGAAAGCTGCTTTTAATCCTTTCTGGAACAAGACTGCGTATAAATAAATAGATAAAGATAGAAATGCCTGATTACCCTTTGCATTCCCCAGGTACCTTGACCCTTGGGTCTAGACATTTTAACAATGTTTATTTTCAGCAGCAAAACTAAAACTGAGAATGTGACGTTGGAGTCCAGCCACAGGGTTTCAAGTCACATGTCTCACCGCTGAGTCTTGGGGAAGAACCCCAGGTTACCAACACAGTCAACATCTTTAGGCCAGTAAGCATTTCTTAGTCACTTTCCAGATGGACTTCATTGCCTTTGACTGTCATACGGAGGTTTGCGCTGATCAAAGTCAGGTGACTTATCCAGATTAAGCCAGCTCAGCGGAACCAGCATTTCCCCTACAACTGTGTCCTGAGTGAAGCCTCTTAATATTTTAACCGGACTAGTAAGTCATACCTGAGTGTGCACTGATGGGCAGAGTGGAATCAGAAGGCCACTTGGAGGCGGCAGTGAGAATAGAAACTGGACAAACGACCCAGAGACCCGCTGGAGGAGCATGGGAGGGTGGGGCTGCCTCCACTTTTTCTCCCTTGAAAGCGGGAGAGGTGAGCCCAGTGATCCTGAGGACCTCCTCCCAGTGGAACAGATCAGCCTTTCTATGGCTTCCCAAACTCTTGGACTTCACAGATCGTTAGTTTTCACCAAGTTTCAAGAACTGATACAGGTTATCTAGTTTACATTCTCCAGAGAAGAATGATAAGAAACAAAACAAAAAAGGACTACCATTCCTATCACTTGATTTCCAGAAGGAAAGAACATATTAACTGAAAAAAAATTAAGATAAATAATCTCAGCATAAAAGACAGCCCAGGTTAAAGAAAAGTGTTGGCAACTTTATTTCAACATGAGCACTGTGTAGTGGTTCTTTCTCATTTATAAAAAAGTAGCTTTACTGAGATACAATCTATCTATCATACAATTCATTTATTTTAAGTATACAATTCAACAATTTACAGTAAATGTACAGAATTGAGCTACCATCCCCACAATCTAATTTTAGAACCCCAAAAGATTTCTTATATCCATTTACAAAAATCACTACCTGTTCCCGCCCATCAGGTCCAGGTGACCATGAATCTGCTTCCTGTTTCTATAGATTTGCGTTTCCTGGACATTTCTTGTAATGTAATCATGCATTACGGGCCTTTTGTGTCTGGCTTCTTTCATTTCGCATAATAGTTGAAAGGTTATCCATGCTGCAGCATGCATCAGTAGTCCATTCTTTTTTATGGTGCAGTAATATTTCATTGTAAGGCTATACCACATTTTATTTATCTACTGTTGAAGGAGGCAATCAAGAGGACATGACCATTAGTTGACTCTCGAGCTGGACCTGGGCATTCGAAGGTTCCTCGCCGCCTCCCTGTCCTTAAGACCAAGTTTTCCCTAGAGCTCAAGCTAAAAGTTTCAAGAAAGTCCCCTGCCTAGGGAATCATCTCCAAGAACAGGGCTTTGCCCAGGTGCCTAGCTGAGGAAGACAGTGGGGCTCCACCAAAATGCTCTTGCCATATCTGGTTCCCTCTATCACACCTTGCTCAGAAATCACTGCTTAGTCCATTAACAATGATCCACTGTGTGTTTTTATCCAGTCCCTCAAACATTGTAAGCGCTTAACAAATGTTGCCTGAATACCAAATGAATGCATAAGAGTTAACCAGAGAGCCCCCTGGTTCCAACTTCTGGTAACCTTCCTTCTGGACTGAATGAGGTCCCTTTCTGACTTCTGGATGGAGAAGTTTAGAACTGGAATAACTGTGGAGATAATATAGCCCATGACACTGGTTTTGGAAATAAAGAAATCAAGATACTGAAGGAAACATGACTTCTGAATCATACAGCACATTAGCCACAAAGCTGGACTTGAACACAGCTCATCTGATTTTCAGCCCTGATGCATCTCTCGATGTTGCTAAAGGTGAAAGAGTCTAAGACTTGGGGCTGAGTCTGGGCTGATCTCGGATCATCTGAAAATCACTTGTTGAATCAAGTTCCTGTTATCACCTTGTCTCATTTTTTTATACTTCCTCTCCTAAATAAAAATTCTTTTACAATTTTCAGGTTCAGTAAATCAAAGAAATACTATCAGTATTATTTCTTGTCACATCTTCTATCTTCAGCCAATGAGCATGCAAAGACATTGGGAAAAGCCACTATTATCTTTGGCTGATATCCTGGAACCCATGACTTCCCCAAACCAGAGCTGAATTATATAGTGAAGCTGGCTTCTGAGTTTCAGCAAAATACGTGCGCAAAAATTCGTGTAAGTTCAAAAGTAAAAATAGTTAACAGGAGAAAAAGACTTCCTTTTTTTTATTCTTTCTGTACAACAAAGCACTTGGTTAAAAGTGAGATTGCTGACTAAGAAAATAAAAACGTCAAAACAGGAAGCAGTAACTGGCTAACAAAGCATCGTATCCAAAAACAGGCTTCCAGACAACTTCATGCTTTCATAAATGAGTGGATAGGCCCTGAATCAATGAAAAGTTGTACAGAATATATGAATAAGCCTAATACTCATCCTCATAAAGATGCTTTATACTAATAAACTTTCAGGATGACTTACTTTTTCTTATATCATTCAGGGAAGGAGCTCTGGTGTCTTCTTCATGCTATTCCTATCCTTGAACAAATGCTGATATGTTATTTAAAAAAAAAATGCTTTATCTAGTCCCCTAAAAAATCTCTTGATTTCAGCCATTGTGGCATTGCTCAGATTATTTGCCAAAATTTAAAATGCTTCATTGTTTTTCTTGTTTTATCACATTGGCTAAGACTTTTGGTACAATGCTGTATAGCAGTAGGCATTTGGGCTTTTTAAGATATAATTTCCTTTGCTGTTATGACATATTTCAAACCTGAGACTATAGAATAACAGATGCCCCTATACCCACCGTCCAGCTTTACCGTATTCATTTCTGACTCTTCAAAAACTTATATATGCAGCCCTGGCCTTTTGGCTCAGTGGTAGAACATCGGCCCAGTGTGTGGAAGTCCTGGGCACACAGGAGAAGTGCCCATCTGCTTCTCCACCCTTCCCCCTCTCCTTTCTCTCTCTCTCTCTCTCTTTCTCTCTCTCTTCCCCTTCTGCAGCCAAAGCTCCATTGGAGCAAAGTTGGCCCAGGTACTGAGGACGGCTCCATGGCCTCCACCTCAGGCACTTGAATGGCTCTGATTACAACAGAGCAATGCCCTGGATGGGCAGAACATTGCCCCCTAGTGGGCATGCCAGGTGGGTCCCTGTTGGGTGCATTTCGGAGTCTGTCTCTCTGTATCTCTGCCTCCCCGCTTCTCACTTCAGAAGAATACAAACAAAAAAGAAAAGAACAACTTATATATGGCTTGACCAGGCCGTAGTGCAGAGGATAGAGTGTCAGAATGAGATATGGAGGACCCTGGTTCGAAACCCCTTGTTTGCCCACTTGAGTGCAGGCTCATCTGGTTTGAGCAAGGGTCACCAGCCCAAGGTCGCTGGCTTGAGCAAGGGGTCACTGGTCTGCTGTAGCCCCTGGTCAAGGCACATATGAAAAAGCAGTCAATGAACAACTAAGGAGCTTTGACAAAGAACTGATGTTCCTCATCTCTCTCTCTTCCTGTCTGTCTGCCCTATCTGTCCCTCTCTCTGACTCTCTCTGTCTCTGTCACACACAAAAAAACACAACTTATATATGAAGGCCCCTCTGTCCTTGCATCCTCCACTCAGAAGTACCTGCTATTATAAGGTGATGCTTATTATTACTGTAAATTTTTATACTCTCAATATGCAATTATACATCTATAAAAATTACACAGTACAATGGAAAAAATGGAGGAGGATATTTTCACTTATTACTGAGTGAAAGACGTCAATCTGAGAAGGCTGGATACTGTAGGGTTCCAATTATATGGCATTCTGGAAAGGGTAAGTCTAGGGAGACAGTAAAAAGAGCAGTGTTTCCAGAGGTGGGGATGAAGGGATGAATAAGCAGAGTACAGAGGATTTTTTTAATAGATTTAAGCTTTCTTATTTATTTATTTATTTATTTTTTATTTTTTACAAGGACAGAGAGAGAGTCAGAGAGAGGGATAGATAGGGACAGACAGACAGGAATGGAGAGAGGTGAGAAGCATCAATCATTAGTTTTTCATTGCCGTTGCGACACCTTAGTTGTTCATTGATTGCTTTCTCATATGTGCCTTGACAGCGGGCCTTCAGCAGACCGAGCCACCCCTTGCTGGAGCCAGCAACCTTGGGTCCAAGCTGGCGAGCTTTTGCTCAAGCCAGATGGGTCCGCGCTCAAGCTGGCGACTTCGGGGTCTCGAGCCTGGGTCTTCCGCATCCCAGTGTGATGCTCTATCCACTGCGACACCGCCTGGTCAGGCCAGAGGATTTTAGGTTAGTAAAATACTGTGTGACATTATAGTGATGGATATGTGTCATCATACTTTTGCTAAATTGATAGAATGTACATCACCAAGAGTGACAGCCCTAGGTAAACTGTGCAATTTGGGTTATTATGATGTGTCAATGTAGGTTCATCCTTGGTTTTAAAAAAAATGTACCATTCTTGTGTTACTGACAATGGGGGAGGTTATGCAGATGTGGGGGCAGGGGTACATGGGAAGTCTCTGTATCTTCCACTCCATTTTGTTGCACACCTAACACTGCTCTAAAAAAAGAAAGTGTTTTTAAAATTACATAATATTGTTTTACAGCTTTAAATTTTTAAATAAATGTTATTATTCCATACAGATACTAAAAGGCAGAAACCACAGGCCAAAGCAAAAACACAAGGCTACTGTGTTCCAAAAGAAAAGTTTATTTTAAAAACACCTGGGTGCAGGCAAGCTGAGACCAGCAAAGGGTGTCAGCCCTGAAGGAGGGACAGGGCAGGGTTTATATGGAGTCACCAAAGGGCCTTGGGCAAAGGCGGCTGCAAGATCACTTTTTTTTGCTTGTGGTTGGGAGTGGCGCCACAGTTCCTCATAACTGTAATTGTCTGCACCCTAATCCAACTGTCCCTCATCAGCACCCAGCTACAAGGGAGGTCTGAGCCGGGTTACTGACTAGGGAGGTCTTCTTCCTGCTTCAGGCCTGCAATGTTCTTAAGAAAGATGGTGGCTGAGCAGCCATTTTATCTATCAGATACTTTTGCAACTTTTTTCCACCCACATTATTTTTTGTAAAGATTATTCTGCTAGCGCCTGCCCAGGTGGTGGCGCAGTGGATAGAGCATCGGACTGGGATGCGGAAGACCCAGGTTCGAGACCCGGAGGTCGCCAGCTTGAGTGCGGGCCCATCTGGCTTGAGCAAAAAGCTCATCAGCTTGGACCCAAGGTCGCTGGCTCCAGCAAGGGGTTGCTTGCTCTGCTGAAGGCCCACGGTCAAGGCACGTGTGAGAGGGCAATCAATGAACAACTGAGGTGTTGCGACAGGAAGGAAAAACTAATGATTGATGCTTCTCACCTCTCTCCATTCCTGTCTGTCTGTTCCTATCTGTCCCTCTCTCTGACTCTCTCTATGACTCTCTCTGTGTCCCTGTAAAAAATAAATAAAATAAAATAATAAAAGGATGTCTGTCATTTAAAAAAAAAAAAAATTATTCTGCTAGCTGGTAGTTAATTCTGACCAACTAGGCAAGTGGTTATCAAATACTTGGTGAGACCTAGTGAAAAAGGTGAACTTGGGTTTGGGAACAGCAGTTGTTCCACTGGCTGAGCAGGAGAATTGCCACCTTATAGCACAGTGTAAAGCCAGTAGCCACGGCCACCATCACAGCCACCTGGGCCACGCAGGTTTGCATTTGATTCGGACAGACGGTAATGAAACAACGGAGCCAAGAACTGGTGGGCCATTAGCTTTAATCCTAGCTTGTACCCAGTGGGCGAGAAATACACACAGTGGGAAAACACTTCCCTTTCCATCCAGGGCTTCCAAAGGCACTGAATTATCCGAGTATTTCTAAAATCAAAGGTTTCTAGCTCACCAGCCTTATTCACCTCTGTTCCCCATATTCTTCTCTCTGCACAAACAGGCTTTTCCTTCATCACTCCGCCATCTTGGCTGCTTCTTGTCTCCTCCACATGGCCTTTCTCTGCTCTCCTCTCTAATGCTAATATCAGGAACCTGAGAGAGCGCAAGCTCCCGGTCTGCACCATTTTATAGTGTAGAAATCAAAACCTTTTTTTTTTTTTATAGATTTTATTTATTGCCTGACCTGTGGTGGCGCAGTGGATAAAGCGTCGACCTGGGAACACTGAGGTCGCCAGTTCAAAACCCTGCACTGGTCTGGTCAAGGCACATATGGGAGTTGATGCTTCCAGCTCTTCCCCCCTTTCTCTCTTTATCTCTCTCTCTCTCTCACTCTGTGTCTCCTCTCTAAAATGAATAAAATAAAAATAAAATAAAAAATATAAACAAGTAATTCTTAAAAAAATATATTTTATTTATTCAATTTTTTTAGAGAGAAGAGAGAAAGAGAGAGAGAGAAGGGGGAGGAGCAGGAAGCATCAACTCCCATATGTTCTTTGACCAGGTAAGCCCAGGGTTTTGAACCGGTGACCTCAGTGTTCCAGGTTGACGCTTTATCCCACTGCGCAACCACAAGTCAGGCCATAAAACCTTTAATCCAATATACAAAAAAGGAAGTCTCTGATACAAAGTCACTTCTCTGAGGCATAAATGGGATCTCTCATGAGAGTGCACCACCCCACATCAAAAAGGGTGAGAAAGGCTTAGTCTTAAAACTAAGCCTTAGGAGCCTGACCAGGTGGTGGCGCAGTGAATAGAGCGTTGGACTGGGAAGCGGAAGACCCAGGTTCGAGACCCCGAGGTTGCCAGCTTGAGCGTGAGCCCATCTGGCTTGAGCAAAGAGCTCGCCAGCTTGGACCCAAGGTTGCTGGCTCCAGCAAGGGGTTGCTCGGTTTGCTGAAGGCCCACAGTCAAGGTACATGTGAGAAAGCAATCAATGAACAACTAAGGTGTCACAACAGCAATGAAAAACTAATGATTGATGCTTCTAACCTCTCTCCATTCCTGTCTGTCTGTCCCTATCTATTCCTCTCTCTCTGTCCCTGTAAAAAAACAAAAAAAAAACCCCTAAGCCTTAGGCTATAAGAATACTGCCTGCTTACAGCCTGTCCCCACATCCAATGCAAAGTATAAGCGAACAAACATATATATCATATTTATAAACTTATTTGACCAACAGAGCATCTTTTTCTGTTTTAACTTTTTATTGTGGAAACCCTCAAGCATTTGCTCGAGTAGACAGCACAGCATACTGGACCTCCGTGCACTGATCCCGCACACTCAACATTGGTCAACCGCTGATCAGTCTCATTTGATTTGTGCTTGTGCAGTGCCCGGATCCTTGAGGGAAGAATTTGGTCAGCAGCAGACAGACGTGAGCAGAGCAAGGACAATGGGCCAGGTACAGAAGGGCACCGAAGCAAAGACCACAGATCAGGCAGTTGTGTTGCAGCTCCAGACCCAGAAAAGCAGCAAAACCAGACAAGTGATTCCATGGCTGACCTCAGGACAAATGGCATTGATGAGGCCCCTGTCCTGGTGCAGACCTACGGGGGAGGGGTGACCACAACCCTGAAAGGACACACCTGTAGAGCTGACCAATAATAGTCTATTGAGATCCTCCCTGGGACCTCCTTAAAATCCCTACCCTTTGAAAGTCCTTAGGACAGAAGGCCCAGTACCTGTCCCCCCCAGAAGCCCTCCCCATCTTTCCCTTCCCCTCCCCGCAGGCACCCTTTTCTCTCTCTCCTAAACTCCCCTTCTTTTGCCTTGTTACTTGTTTCCTAAAGCCCATTTCTTCTACCTCGGTGACTTCTGAATAAACTCTCTATTGTAGTTTGAGTCTTGGCTCTGAATTCTTTCCTAGCCAGAACTCTAGTACAGAGGTGGCTTAACCAAGGTCTAGCCTGACTCCACTGGGCTAACACCCGGTGAGTGCCGTCCTTGTTCCCGCCGCCACCAGCAGCTCTTCCCCTTTGGTAAAAGGACAAGGATTTTCCTCTTGCTTTCCATATATAAGAAGACTTTTTTTTTTTACAAGGACAGAGAGAGGGATAGATAGGGACAGACAGACAGGAACGGAGAGAGGTGAGAAGCATCAATCATTAGTTTCTCGTTGCCATTGCGACACCATAGTTGTTCATTGATTGCTTTCTCACATGTGCCTTGACCACGGGCCTTCAGCAGACCCAGCAACCCCTTGCTGGAGCCAGCGACCTTGGGTCCAAGCTGGTGAGCTTTTGCTCAAACCAGATGGGCCTGCGCTCAAGCTGGCAAGCTCGGGGTCTCGAACCTGGGTCTTCCGCATCCCAGTCCGATGCTCTATCCACTGTGCCACTGCCTGGTCAGGCTATAAGAAGACATTTTTTAAAGCAATTTGGTCAATCATATATTTTTCTATTTTCTTTTTTTGTGGCAGAGACAGAGAGTCAGAGAGAGGGACAGACAGACAGGAAGGGAGAGAGATGAGAAACATCAATTCTTCGTTGTGGCTCCTTAGTTCTTCATTGATTGATTTCTCATATGTGCCTTGACCCAGGGGTTACAGCAGATCGAGTGACCTCTTGCTCGAGCAAGCGACCTTGGGGTCAAGTTGGTGAACCTTGCTCAAACCAGATGAACCCTCACTCAAGCTGGCAACCTCGGGGTCTCGAACCTGGGTCTTCCACATCCCAGTCTGACACTCTATCCACTGAGCCACTGCCTGGTCAGGCTCAATCATATATTTTTCTCCCTACCTGATCCCTCCAATATTCCAAAACTCTTCATGAGTTTTGTTATTTTCATGGTGTATGGCCAGTAGCCACAGCCACCTGGCCTGTGCAGGTTTACATTTGATTCGGACAGACGGCAATGAAAGAATGGAGCCAAGAACTGGTGGCCCAGTAGCTTTTATCCTAGCTTGCACCTGGTGGGCAAGAAATACACTGTTAGGCAGATAAAATATATTATGCTCACTTTGTTAAAGATGGCGCTGCCCACATGCAAGTCCGTTGATATTAATGTGTTTTGGGGGACAGGCTGTGGGCAGGCCAGGTAGTTATAGCCTATGCCTTAGTTTTAAGAGTAAGCTTTTCTCCACACCCTTGACTGATTGGATGATTTAGGGTGGTGCACTCTCATGAGGAATCCCATTGTGCCTCAGATGAGTGACTTTGTATCAGAGACTTTCTTGTTTGTAGATTGGATTAAGGGTTTGGATTTCTACAGTATAAAGTGGGGCAAGCCAGGAGCTTGCTCTCTCATTTTCTGAGGTTAGTATTAGAAAGGAGAGCAGACGAAGGCCACGTGTAGGCCAGGAGAAGCAGCCAAGATGGCAGAGTGCTGAGGTAGAAGCCAGTTTGAGCAGAGTTTGTGCTGGAGAAGGAGATGGGAAACAGAGGTGAATAAGTCTGAGGAGCTAGAAACCTTTTGATTCTAGGAAACTCGGATAAGTCAGTAGCTTTGTGAGCACTGAAAGAGTGGGTTTTGGAGCCCAGTGTGTGTTTTTGCTTGACCACCGGGTGCAAGCTAGAATTAAAGCTGATGGCTCACCAGTTCTTGGCTCCATTGTTTCATTACCGACTGTACGAATCTAATGCAAACCTGCATGAGCCAGGCGGCTGTGATAGTGGCCTTGGCCACTGGCTCTACATACACACAGTGGAAAAATACTTCCCTTTTCATTCAGGGCTCCCAAAGCCACTGACTTATCCGAGTTTCCTAGAATCTAAGGTTTCTAGCTCACTGGACTTATTCACCTCTGTTCCCCATGTCCTCCTGCACAAACTCTGCTCAAACTGGCTTCTTCCTCAGCACTCCGCCATCTTTGCTGCTTCTCCTCTCCTCCACATGGCTTTAATCTGCTCTCCTCTCTATTGCTAATCTCAGGAACCTAGAAAGAGCAAGCTCCCGGTCTGTCCCACTTTATAGTGTAGAAATCCAAACCTTTAATCCAATCTACAAACAAGGAAGTCTCTGATACAAACTCACCCATCTGCATAATGGGAGGATTCCTCATGAGAGTGCACCACCCCACATCATCCAATCAGTCAAGGGTGTGGGGAAAAGCTTACTCTTTTTTTTTTTTTTTTTTAATTTTTTTTTTTTTTATTCATTTTAGAGAGGAGACACAGAGTGAGAGAGAAAGAGAGAGAGAGAGAGAGAGAGAGAGAAAGGGGGGAGGAGCTGGAAGCATCAACTCCCATATGTGCCTTGACCAGACCAGTGCAGGGTTTTGAACTGGCGACCTCAGTGTTCCCAGGTCGACGCTTTATCCACTGCGCCACCACAGGTCAGGCAGGGAAAAGCTTACTCTTAAAACTAAGCCTTAGGCTATAACGTCCCGGCCTGCCCACAGCCTGTCCCACAACACACATTAATATCAATGGACTTGCACGTGGGCAGTGCCATCTTTAACAAAGTGAGCATAATATACTTTATCTGCCCAACACAAGGGTATATAAGCAGCCCCTGAACTATTTTTGGGACTGCACGATTTGGGCCTGCTGCCCTGTGTCAGCCATATGCAGCCAGCATATTTAATAAATCTCATTCTTTAATAAATTTCTTTAAAATTCATCTGGACTGAGTGTCTCTATGTGAACTCAATGAGATGAGGTACAGTGCCTTTCAGAATCTGGGGTGCAGTACTTTATAACATAGGAAACTCGGATAAGTCAATGGCTTTGGGAGCCCTGAATGGAAAGGAAAGTATTTTCCTACTGTGTATTTCTCGCCCGCCAGGAGGGAGCTAGGATTAAAGCTAATGGCCCACCAGTTCTTGGCTCCGTTGTTTCATTGCCGTCTCTCAGAATCAACTGCGAACCTGCACGGGTCAGGTGGCTGTGATGGTGGCCGTCGCTACTAGCTTTACACCCAGAATTATAGATATTTCAGGCAAAACCTGACAGCTACTGTGTTCTTTGGCTTCTTTTTCCTGGTGGGCTAATGAAAACTCATTTTGGAGATTCTTTGTGAGATCCCAGCAGGGCAAATCAGGCCAAGTTGAAACTGGACTTAAAGTAGTAAATAGATTGGTCTTAATTTGGCTCTTTGATAAAAATGATGGTGATTTTAGTATGGAAAACTGGGTTTCAATAGAATCTGTAGTGTGTAGTTGTGGATATTAGACTTTGTGGACGAAAAAGGGGCCACATGCTGAACCTGACAAGCTCAGGGGAAGCCTACATGGTGTTCTTACAGACCCTGGGGCCTAAAGTAACCACACAGGATGGTCTGAAATGGAAAGTGTTTTACTAAAAGGGGTTTATGGTGGGGAGTCATGTCCTAGGAAGTTATTCTGTATCTGAACGAAAGTCAGTGTTTACTCTGAAGCCTGTCTATTGGCATCTGCAGTAATGTACCCAATAGCATGCCTTTGAGGGGTGGGGGTCGTCTTTTTCTGCCCCCTCAGGGCAGGCACCCTGCCAGAGCAGGAACCAACAAACCCTTTCATTGTTATTATTACCATGTTAATTAACTTAGCCAATCTTAGTGTATACATTTTCACTTTTATCCAGTCCCAGAGATTTCCCTGCTTTGCTTTCTCCCGCCTCCGTTATCTATCACCAATTGCATGTAAGGCCCTTACGACTTTCCCTTTGATTCTGATGTATAAAATAAGTGGTGAAACCACCATTTTTGGGAGCATTTTTTCAATCTGTTGAGACTTTGCTTCTGGGCAATTGTTGACAGTTTGGCTCAAATAAACTCATAAAAATTCTTACAGGTTTGGAAGGTTTTTTTCATTGACAACTCTAATTCAGGTAATTATCTTCAAAGTTTTATTTTTAACCTATAAACTGAACTAGATCCTGAATTTTTGTAGTTTTCTCATTTTTATTTATTTTTTTCCATTGAGAGAGAAAGAAAGGGAGACAGAGAGGGGAGAGAGAGAAACCTGAATTCATTGTTCCAGTTAGTTGTCCCATTTAGTTGTGCACTCATTAATTGTTTCTCATATATGTCCTGACCCGGGGATAGAACCCATGACCTTGGTGCACAGGGATGACACTTTATCCACTGAGCAACCTGGCCAGCACTCTGGTTTTCTTTTTTATTATTATTATTATTTTTTTTTTATTTTTTACAGGGAGAGAGAGTCAGAGAGAGGGATAGGTAGGGACAGACAGACAGGAACAGAGAGAGGTGAGAAGCATCAATCATTAGTTTTTCATTGCTGCTGCGACACCTTAGTTGTTCATTGATTGCTTTCTCACATGTGCCTTGACCGCGGGCCTTCAGCAGACCAAGCAACCCCTTGCTGCAGCCAGCGACCTTGGGTCCAAGCTGGCGAGCTTCTGCTCAAGCCAGATGGGCCCGTGCTTAAGCTGGCGAGCTTGCGGTCTCGAACCTGGGTCTTCCGCATCCCAGTCCGACGCTCTATCCACTGCGCCACAGCCTGGTCAGGCGCGTCTAGTTTTCTTAATATTTCTATACAACCCTTCAAACCAATGCTTCATTTTTCTTCCATCCTTTGACTTGGAACTAACACTTTTTGTTTTCTTTTATTGGATCATTTGTCATAATTCTTGTCATTCTAGCATTTGCCCTAATAACACTGAAATTTGTAACACAGTTTGTCTCCACCAGCTTACAGGCCATACTTGTATTCAGGGCACACCACCTCTGGGCACTGTCGCCATCCTTCCGTGCCCACATTTCGTCGCGCCTCTGAAAGAGAGCAAGGACCCTTTGGCTCTGAAGGAAAGCATCTCCCCTCTTCAGCAGGAAGCAGCTACAGAAGAGACCCTGTACCCCCTTTTCCCTGAAAGAATTCAGAGCCAGGACCCTTGAGGGAAGAATGTGGTAGGCAGTAAACAGACGTGAGCAGAGCAGGGGCCACAGGCCAGGTACAGAAGGGCACCAGAGCAAGGACGATAGGCCAGGCCTCAGTTGTGTTTCAGCTCCAGGCCAGAAAAGCAGCAAAACCAGAGAAAGCAATGCCACAGCTGACCTCAGGACCAGCTGCATTGACTAATGACCCCTGGCACTGACCAATCAGTGGAGACCATGACCCTAAAAGAATACACCTGGAGAGCTGATGAATATTCTAAGATTATTCCCTGGGACCTCCCCTAAAGTCGTCACCTTTAAAAGCCCTTAGGCCAGAGGGCCCAGAGTCCTCTCCCTTCTGGGAGCACACCTCTGTCCCCAGGTGCCTTACCTTGACCCTTCTCTCTCCTGAGCTCCAAAGGCCCCTTCTTTTGTCGCTGTAACTTGTTTCCTAAAGCCGATTTTTTCTATCTCTTTGACTTTCTAAATAAACTTCCTCTTATAGTTTGAGTCTTGGCTCTGAATTCTTTCCTGGCCAGAAAAAATTTGTACCAAGGACCAAGGTTGCTGAACCAAGGATCTGTCTGTTCTGACCCACCCGCTTTTGTGCCGCCCCCCCCCCCAAACAGAAGGGCCTATATTATCTGAGCCCTGCCCACTTCTCCACTCTCATCTCCAGTCATTCTGCTCATTCTACTCCTGCCATCCTGCTTCCTTTGCTCCTGCCTCAAGGTCCCTGCCCACACTGTCCCCCTGGCCACAGCACTTTCCTTCTCCCTGTTCCCTTAGCCTCCCTCCCTCCCCCCCTTTACAGTGGTTCACCTTCTTATTCAGCCTTCCCTGAACACATCATTGAAAATGAAACCTTCATCCCAAATCCCACCCCTCCTTCGCTCCTTTGTATTCTTGCACAGCATTACCGCCACCTCGGAGACCAGGAAGCTGATTTATTTTATGTCTCCTCTCCCTAGAATATCAGCTCCATGAGGATAGAGATGACTGTTTTGTTCACTTTTGTTCACACCCCCCAGCACCTAGATTTGTACCAGGCACATAGTACATGCACAATAAATATTTGTTGACTCAATCAATTAATGAATTTCACAAAAGTTAGTTTAAAAAAGAAAAGGAGATTGTATAGATCAAGAGAAAAATTTCTTATTATTCATAGAAAGAAGAAACTTTTTATGGATCTCACTTTCCCCAATTCCCTACCCTTAGAAACCCCACAAGAGCTTTGGACGGAGAGCTCAGTTGGTTAGAGCATCGTCCTGGAGCACAGAGGTTACCAGTTTGATCCCCGGTTGGGGCACATGCAGGAACAGATCAATGTTTCTGTCTCTCTCTCCCTACCTCTCTCTAAGAAAAAAGAAAGAAAAAAAAGAAAACACACAGAATCCTGAGAGAGTGGCGCGATCTGGTGAATTCAGTCCTAGACCAACCTCTGCTTTTTACCCACTGATAAATTGGACAAAAGATTGGTCACACCATGCAGCTGGGGTACAAACTTGAGCAGACTGAGGTACACTCAAACCACCAGACTTACTCATTAATTCACCAATTTGTTCACTTCTCCAACCCCCCCCCTTTTTTTTTTACAGGGACAGAGAGTCAGAGAGAGGGATAGATAGGGACAGACAGACAAAACGAAGAGAGATGAAAAGCATCAATCATCAGTTTTTCGTTGCGACACCTTAGTTGTTCATTGATTGCTTTCTCACATGTGCCTTGATTGTGGGCCTTCAGCAGATCGAGTAACTCCTTGCTCGAGCCAGCGACCTTGGGTTCAAGCTAGTGAGCTTGGCTCAAACCAGATGAGCCCGCGCTCAAGCTGGCGACCTCGGGGTCTCGAACCTGGGTCTGCCGCATCCCAGTCCGATGCTCTATCCACTGTGCAATCGCCTGGTCAGGCTCCAGCCCCTCTTGCAGGACTTAGCTCCTCGCTTGGAACTGTCAGTTTGCTTGTCTCTTCACACAGACATGGAGCGCTTTGAGCGCAGACGTGCTATCTGTACCCCTAGTGCCTACTGCGCCTGGCACAGACAAGGCGAGTCAGCAAACATGAAGCGGTGACTGGAAGACAGTTGGAGTGGTCAGAATGAGAGAAGGCAAGCAGCTGGGTGATGCACAAGGTGTGTCTTCAGAATGGAGCGGAGGGTTCCCGTCGGGGAAACGCCACTGCAGAGGTAAAGCAGGCCACCAAGCCCCCACCAGCCTGCCTAGTCCCCTAGTGAGGGGAGAACAGGCCAGTTGGGAGGGACACGGGTGGAAGCAAGCACACCGTTACTTGGTCACCTCCTATATGGGGGGACAGGCTGAACAGTTACCCCACTTGCGTCAGATGACATATCCCCAAATCACAACTAGCTGTCAGTTTACAGGGTGGTGATATCAATGACCTAGCAGTGGCTCTTTGAAACCCTGTCATATGACTCAGATGTCTGTTCTGGAACCCTGACATATGACTCAGATGTCTGTTCTCCCCACCCTTTCCCTTCAGGGACTGCACCGACTCACCATCCCTCATTCCTGAGACTCTTACCTCCTTCTCAGCTTCCTGGCTCCTGAGGGAATGGCATCGGGCTAGCCCTGCCCCTTGGCCACTCCACCAAAGTCACACCCAACTGCAAAGATGAAGTCTCCTCTGAGGGGCGATGAGAACTCCCCTCCTCTCTGGCAGGGGGAACTCCACCAGGCTTTTCTATGCATGCATGCAGGGCATGCTTCCAGGAGTTCAGCAGAATAGAATGTTCCACCTCTCTGGTCCTGGGGACCTTAAAAGCCCAGTAGGGAAGATGCTTGAGATGAGTTTGGCAAGGAAAGAGGCAGATTGGCCTTGTGGGACAGGCGGCTGAATGGGTGGGCCCAGGCGGCCCGTAACAAGGCCCACGTGTTCATTTTGGATGGAGCTGGGACTTTGGATGGAAAAAAATGAGCAGAAGGACATGCAGGGAAAACTCAGAAGGACACAGAAATCATTCCTACCATTTATTAAGCACGTGTTGTGAGCCCAGGATTGTGCTGGATACTGACTTATGCAATTGAGTCTTTCTGAGCTATCTACCTGTTTCATGGAACTGGCTGCTCTGATCCACAGGGTGGGCCCACAGCACTTATTCACTTAACAAACAGATAAGCACCTTCCATGTCGAAGGCCCTGTCCTAGGTGGAAAGTACGAAATAGGGAAACAGAGGTAGATGTGGTCTATGCCATTGTGAGGGGGAGATGGGCACTAAATAAATAAACAAATAATATATACACACCGTGCAAATTATAATACATTTGCATAATCATAACTGCACAAAATATAATTATACAAAATAAAATTGTATTATTATAAATATTATAAAAGAAAAGAATGAGGTACCATGTGGCCAGGACCTAGTTTACTCAGGATGGCCAGGGAAGGTCTCACTCAGGTTGGGGATACTTTTATACAAAGACCCAAAGAATGCAAAGGAACTGGCCACCAGATGTGGTCATTGTTAGGGATAGGGGACCAGAGGGCATGTGGATAGGAAGTTTCCAGGCAGTGGGGACTTCAAGGCCAATGTTTCCAAGGTTGGGATGGCTGGAATGTGAGCGTGTGCAGGACAGCTGTTTAAGATGGAGCTTGAGAGGGAGGCCTGGACCAGATGCTGCAGGGCCTTATGAGCCAGAATAAGGAGGCTGGATTTAATTTACACATCATTATTTAATGTATTAGTAAAGAAGTATATAGACTATTCAATCACAAAATTTTTAAATAAAGAAGTATATAGACTATTCAATCACAAAATTTTTAAATATTTTGATACCTATATTTCAATATAATTTTAAAAGTAGTTTCCGTTGTCATCCTATGCATTTAAAACACAATTCTGCAAAGGGGCATATGTCAAAAACAGGACTTGCCTGACCAGGTGGTGGCGCAGTGGATAGAGCGTCAGACTGAGATGCAGAGGACCCAGGTTCGAGACCCCGAGGTCGCCAGCTTGAGCGCGGGCTCATCTGGCTTGAGCATAAAAAGCTCACCAGCTTGGACCCAAGGTCGCTGGCTCGAGCAAGGGGTTACTCGGTCTGCTGAAGGCCCACGGCCAACGCACACATGAGAAAGCTATCAATGAACAACTAAGGTGTCACAACGAAAAACTGATAATTGATGCTTCTCATCTCTCTCTGTTCCTCTGACTCTCTCTCTGTTCTTGTTAAGAAAAGAAAAGGACTTGGTATAGGTGCCTTCCCTTCACTGGAGCTGGACCAGGCATCCAGAGAATCCCAGCATCTCATAGACGGGAAGGATTCTTCAAGAACACTTGAGTGCAAAGGCATTTTAAATTCCCTGGGGTTCTTCTGAGATGGCTTAGAAGCTTTTTGATGGGGAATGGGAAACAGTTTGGTGGGGCTCTGCATATCCTCTTTCAGTCCCCACCCTCTTCATCCATACTCTTTTTTTTTCTTAAGTGAGAGAAGGGGAGAGACAGAAACAGACTCCCACATGCACCCCAACCAGGAACCACCGTCAACCCCTGTCTGGGGCCAATGCTCTGCACAACTGCAGCCATGCTCGCAACCAAACCATTTTTAGCACCTGAGGTAGAGGTTCCATGGAGCCATCCTCAATGCCCGAGCTGATGCTTGAACCAATTGAGCCATTGGCTGCAAACAGGAAGAAGGAGAGAAAGGGAGAAAAGGGGGACAGGGAGGGGAAGAGAAACAGATGGTCACTTCTCACATGTGCCCTGACCAGAAATCAAACCTGGGACTTCTGCATGCCAGGCTGATGCTCCATCCACTGAGCAAACCGGCCAGGGCTTTCATCCACACTCTTTAATCAGAACTAGACTTTATTTTATACATAGGGTATAGATAGATTTCTTTTAAAGTGGTGGTGCAGTGGATAAAGCATCAACCTGGGACATTGAGGTCCCAGGTTTGAAACCTCCCGAGGTCACTGGCTTGAGCATGGGCACATCCAGCTTGAGTGGAGGCTCACCAGCTTGAGCATGGGGTCGCTGGTTTGAGCGTGGGATCCCCGAGATGATTGCATGGTCGCCGGCTTGAGTGCAAAAGTTAATGTCTTAAAGCCCAAGGTCGCTGGCTTGAGCAAGGGGTGACTGGCTTGGCTGGAGCCCCCCAGTCAAGCACATATGAGAAGCAATCAATGAACAACTAAAGTACCGTAACTACAAGTCGATACTTCTCACGTTTCTCCCTTCTTCTCTCTCTCTCTCATGCTTAAAAAAAAAAATTCTCTGGCATAATAATCATTCACATACAGCATAACAACCATTCACATACACCTTAAAAATCACCAACCACCCATTGAATAGATGGGAAAACCAAGACCACAAGAGAGAAAGGGAGCATCCCATGAATCCCACATTAAGCACAACCTGCTGTTTGCTGAGACCCAGTATGTGCTGTTTCCAGGACAGCACAAAGCCTTTTTTTTCTCCACCCAACTGGGCTGTCAACATTGGGTCATATGGCAGTTTGAAGCTCTTAGCAAGAGGAAAGATAGCCTGAGGATGTGGGGTGGATGGTGGCCTAGGAAGTTCCATCAGGGGCTCAGTGGCAAAGGGACTGATTTCTGGGAACAACTTAGTGTTCCAGATATCATGACCAGAATTGGCCTAACACATGGGAAGGAGCTTCCAAACAGGTATGGGAATATGAAGTTCCATGCATCAGCCAGGATCAATTCATGGAAAAATGACATTCTGTGCTCTATAAACATAAAGGACACAGCACTACTGGTTTCACCTGTCAATCCAGTTCTAGTATTCGCACATCTATATTTTAAAGTACTAAGTACCTCCTGCTGCTGGAAGATAAAAATGCACGGAGACTCGCAATGTCGTTCTTCAGATCTGTTCGGTAAGGAAGTAGAATCACAGAATCAGAAACTGAAGAAACACAGGACTCTTCTAATGAGAAATATGAAGTCCCTAGTGCAGTGGTTCTTAATCTGGGTTCTATCGAACCCCAGGGGTTCGATGAGTCGGTCTCAGGGGTTCGGAGAAGCCTCTGATGTGGAGGTCAGAATAAAGTAATACCGTAATTTGTTGTGAGTTCATGCACTTTGTTGGTTTTGTTCTTTGAGCAAGGTGATGTTCATGCACAGCTCATTTTGTGCACCAGTAAAAAAACATATACCTATGTCTTGAATTTGGAAAAGAAAATCATATTTTATTTATCACTAAAGAAGGGTTCGGTGAGTGCGCATATGGAACTGGTGGGTTCGGTACCTCAGAGAAGGTTAAGGACCACTGCCCTAGGGGATACCCGTGGGGACTGGGCAGGTGGCGTAGGTGACAGGTCTCAGGCACCTGAGAGGCAGAACTGTGGAGGTATGGGGAGTACAGTCAGCTTCCTAGAGTGTTCAAAGTTTTAAAATATTTTTGTGTTACTTACTTTTAAAAAATAATAGATTCTCATGGTACAGAGAATATACAAAACAAGACTCAGTGAAGAATAAATGTGCCTCTCACTTTTGCCGCTTAGCCAAGTTCTCCTGCAAAGAAAGTGTCCCTTGAGAGATAGACTCTACCCATAAAAGACATTTGTATACAAATAATAGCATACTATAAACAGCACTTTTTTTCTTTTCTTTTTTTTTTTAACTTAGCATATATTGTTAAGATCTTGGAGCTATTTTCATATCCCTTTCATAAGAGCTTATGTTGTTTTTTTCTAAGCAGTCCACAGTTTTGTGTTGGATGAATACACCAAGATTTTAAAATCAATGAACGTTTAACTTGTTTCTAATATATGCTATTATAAACAACTCTGGAACTAATAACATTGCATATGTCATTTTGCGTATGTCTCTACAGCAGGGGTGCTCAATACGTCCCTCGATAGCGATCTACTGGTCGATCGCGAAGGAAGTGTGGGTAGATCGCATGACATTAAAAAGACATTTGTCTTTTGATTGGCATACAGGGTAGCCAATCTGACGTCTGAACTTTTGACACCCTACGTATGCGCGTTAAACCGCGCTAACTTGTTCAGTTACATTGCTGCGTAGTTAGCCTGCAATTTACTTAAACTAAATACAACAAAGGGTATAAAAATGAGTGCCGTAGCTGGTCCAAGTAAGAAGCCTAAAACCTACCACTTTCATACAGAATGGGAAGAGGATTTTTTTCACTCTGTCATATTCTAAGTGCGTTTGCCTCATCTGTCTGGGTGCCATTGCTATTCCAAAGAAGGGAAATGTGGAGCGGCTTTTTCGGACTGTTCATAAAAACTATGACATTGACTTTCCTCCGAAAAGAGAGCTGAGAAGGAGAAAGGTGAAAGAAGAATACACAATATTAAATAGTAATAATAGTAACTTAAATAATGATAATATAGAAGAAATAAATTTATGTTTTGCATTTTTATTATAGGTAGACATTTTGACTTGGTCATCTTATAAGTAGCTCGCAAGCTGAAAAAGTGTGGGCACCCCTGCTCTATAGGATAATATCCTAAAGTGGAATTGCCTTCTTAAAGGATATGTGTAGTTTTGTTTTTTTTTTTTGCAAGAAAGAAAGAGCCACCTGACCTGTGGTAGCACAGTGGATAAAGCGTCGACCTGGGAACACTGAGGTTGCCAGTTCAAAACCCTGCACTGGTCCAGTCAAGGCACATATAGGAGATGATGCTTCCAGCTCCTCCCCCCTTTCTCTCTTTCTCTCTTTCTCTCTCTCTCTCTCTCACTCTGTGTCTCCTCTCTAAAATGAATAAAATAAAAATAAAATTTAAAAAAAAAAAAAAAGAAAGAGCCCTGGGCGGCTGGCTCAGTGATAGAGCATCAGCCAGGCATGTGAAAGTCCCCAGTTCGATTCCCGGTCAGGGCACAAAGGAGAAGCACCTCTTCACCTCTCCATCCTTCCCCCTCCCCTTCCTCTCTGTCTCTCTCTTCTCCTCCCACAGCCATGGCTCCATTGGAGCAAAGTTGGCCCGGGTGCTGAGAATGGCTCCATGGCCTCCGCCTCAGGCACTAGAATGGCCCCAGCAGCAATGGAGCAATGACCCAGATGGGCAGAGCATCGCCCCCTGGTGAGCTTGCCAGGTGGATCCCGGTTGGGCGCATGTGGGAGTCTGTCTCTCTGCCTCACTGCTTCTCACCTCAGAAAAATACAAAAAAACAAACAAAACAAAAAGAAAAAAAGAGACAGAGAGAGAGACAGAGAGAGGGACAGACAGGGACACACAGACAGGAAGGGAGAGAGATGAGAAGCATCAATTTTTCATAGCGGCACCTTAGTTGTTCATTGATTGCTTTCTCATATGTGCCTTGAACAGGGGGCTCCAGCAGAGCCAGTGACCCCTTGTTCAAGCCAGTGACCTTGGGCTTCAAGCCAGTCACCTATGGGCTTAAGCCAGCAACCATGGGGTTATATCTTTGATCCCATGCTCAAGCCAGCGACCCCGCACTCAAGCTAATGAGCCTGTGCTCAAGCCTGATGAGCCCACACTCAAGCCATCAACCTCGGGGCTTCGAACCTGGGTCCCCTGGATCCCAGTTTGACCAACGCTCTATCTACTGCACCACCACCTGGTCAGGCAGTTGTATGCTCTCTTATAAAACTGATTTGTAGGAAAGCTTCATATATCCTGAAAACAGGTCCTTTTCAGATGTATGCATTGTTCATATCTTTGGCTTACCTTCTCACTTTTAATTTTTTTTTATTAAAAGATTCTTAATTTTAACAAAGTCCAAATTATAAATCTTTTCCTTGGTAGTTAGTAATTTTTGTGTTTATTTTGTTCAAGACTTTTTTGTCTATTCAAGGTCATGAGGATGTTCTATGTTTTCTTGCAGAACCTTTATTATTTTACTTTTTATACGTTGATCTAAAATCTTTTTTTTTTTTTAAAGGGACAGAGAGAGAGTCAGAGAGAGGGATAGATAGGGACAGACAGACAACAGACAGGAACGGAGAGAGGTGAGAAGCATCAATCATTAGTTTTTCGTTGCCGTTACGACACCTTAGTTGTTCATTGATTGCTTTCTCACATGTGCCTTGACCGGGGGCCTTCAGCAGACCGAGCCACCCCTTGCTGGAACCAGCGACCTTGGGTCCAAGCTGACGAGCTTTTTTTTTTTTTTTTCTCAAGCCAGATGGGCCCGTGCTCAAGCTGGCTACCTCGGGGTCTCAAACCTGGGTCTTCCGCATCCCAGTCTGACACTCTATCCACTGCACCACCGCCTGGTCAGGCTGATCTATAATCTTTTTGAAATTAATTTTATGTATAGTGTGAAGTAAGGGTGTTTTAGTTTATTTAGGATATTATAACAAGATATCGTAGACCAGGTAGCTTATAAACAACAGAAGTTTATTTCTCACAGTTCTGGTGTCTGGAAAGGCCAAGATTAGGGTACAGGCCGACTCCAGTGTCTGATGAGGGCCCGCTACTGGTTCGTACATGGTCATCTTCTCACTACGACTGTTGTAGGCAGTTAGACAGACATGAGCAGAGCAAGGGCTATAGACCAGGTCCAGAAGGGCACCAGGACAGAAAGCCCCAGGTGCCTAGCAACAGGCACAACTGGGTAAACAGGACCTGGCCCCCAGCTAACCTTTCCTCCACTATTAAGTATATCAAGGGCCATGAGGTTTAGACCCCTGACCTTTCACGTTGCTAGTCATGCTGTTTGGGCCCCCCCTGAGCTTTCCTCCACTGGCATGTTGCTGGTCATGTGGGTTAGACTCCTTAGAGAGGGGGACTAACAGGAGGCCAGAGATTAGCCCTTAAGCATTAACCCTTAGGGATAACATGTAGGCCTCAATTGTGTTTCAGCTCCAGGCTCAAAAAAGCAGCAAAACCAGACAAGCAATGCCACAGCTGACCTCAGGACCAGCTGCTTTGACTAATGACCCCCTGCCTTGGTGCCAACCAGTCGGTGGAGACCACAACCCTAAAAGGAGACACCTGGAAAGCTGATGAATATGCTACTGAAATCCTGCCGAGGTTCCTCCCCTGAAATCTCCACCCCTAAAAGCCCTTAGGACAGAGGGCCCAGAGCTCACCCTTCCAGGAGCATGCCTGCACCTTTCTCTTCCACTCTCTTCTCCCCTTCTCCTTTCCCCCAGATGCATTTTCCCTGCCTCCTTCTTTCTCCTAAGCCCTAAGGGACCCCATGAGACTTGCAACCAGGTGAGAAATGGGCAGTGGCAGCTCGTCCCAGGCTAACCCCCTGAGCCTGTCTTCAAGGCCCCCTTTTCTCTGAGTTATCAGTGAGCCAAAGCAGCCCCGCCTAGGCCCTTTCCTGTTGCTTCTTCTATCCCAGGCCCTTCCTGTTTCACCGCCGCAGCCTCTGTTACTAACAGGGGCACTCATTTTTCGGAGTGAGTCTCCTGCTCAGTCCCTTCTGGGTGTATTCCTACACAGCCAATCAATTCTTTCTTCCCTTGCTTGCACTTTGTCTCTTGGCTGAATTCTTTCCTTCAGCAAGACAAGAATCGCAGTCTCGTCATTTTGCCAGTAACATAACAACACATGACAGAAAGGGTGAGTGAGCTTTATGGGGATTCTTTAATAAGGGTGCTAATCCCTTTTATGAGAGTTCCACCCTCATGACCTAATCACCCCCAAACATCCTCCGTTCCAAATACCATCACATTGATGATTAGGATTTCAAGATATGAATTTGGGGAGAATAGAAACATCCAGTCTGTAGAAAGGGGTTAAAATTTATTTATTTTTCCATGTGTACATATATCAAAATCAGTCAGGGGTTATACATTTTAAATTATGATATATGTACATTTATACATTGCCCTCTATAGAGGTTGTATGAATTTACATTTCTTCCAAAAATATGTAGGTATGTCTATTTCTCCACACTCTTGTCAACACACTATGAGTGTATTCTTTTTTTGGAGGGGGTATATATTTATTTATTTATTTTGTATTTTTCTGAAATGAGAAGCAGGGAGGCAGAGAGACAGACTCTTGCGTGCGCCTGAGCGGGATCCATCTGGCATGCCCACCAGGGGGTGATGCTCCATTGCAACTGGAGCCATTCTAGTGCCTGAGGGGGAGGCCATGGAGCCATCCTCAGTGCCTGGGCTAACGTTCCTCCGATGGAGCCTCGGCTGTGGGAGGGGAAGAGAGAAATAGAGAGAAAGAAGAGGGGGAAGGTTGAAGAAGCATATGGGTGCTTCCCCTGTGTGCCCTGAGCAGGAATCGAACTCGGGACATTCACACACCGGGCCGATGCTCTACCACTGAGCCAACTGGCCAGGGCCAAGTGTATTCTTATTTTTTTTATTTTTATTTTTTACAGGGACAGAGAGAGAGTCAGAGAGAGGGATAGATAGGGACAGACAGACAGGAACAAAGAGAGGTGAGAAGCATCAATTATGAGTTTTTCGTTGCCGTTGCGACACCTTAGTTGTTCATTGATTGCTTTATTACTTGTGCCTTGACCGCGGGCCTTCAGCAGACTGAGCCACCCCTTGCTGGAGCCAGCGACCTTGGGTCCAAGCTGGCGAGCTTTTGCTCAAGCCAGATTGTCTAGCGCTCAAGCTGGTGACCTCGGGGTCTCGAACCTGGGTCCTCCACATCCCAATCCGACGCTCTATCCAGTGCACCACTGCCTGGTCAGGCCAAGTGTATTCTTTTTTAATTAAACATTGTTCTGTGGCTAAAACAAAAATAATTAATTAAAGTTACACACTTATGATCCCTAATTCTAGTTCAATATCTTCATCTCATTAATGAGTCCTGGGAAGTGGAGTGGTTTGCGCAAGTTCACACAGCCAGAAACTAGAGAACCATGGTCAGAACCAAGGTATATTCTAGTTTAGGGTTTCCAACTGCCAGTTAACAGACTGATACCAGCTTGCCAGAAACTTTGTGCTGGTCTGCGAAAGAGTCAACCACCATGGTGTTGTTTGGAAATTATAGACAGGCTATATAATCATACAACTTCAGGGTGGTTAACTCTTTCAGGGACTGGTACCAGTCCGTGGACCAGTGGTTGAACACACTGTTCTGGTTCATTATAGTTTATTTTTTTCCCCTGATATAATGAAGGGCAGAGAGATTAACTCACTTGAAACTAATTGACAGCCAAACAGTACCCAGGTAATCTGATTTCTGTCTGTTTACCATGCTATCTCAGTTCACTGGACCTTACTATCCATTCATCACTCAACTTCTCGCATTTCCACCCTTTAGTGGTTAAGAACATTGTGTCTGGAGTCACATCTAGGCTTGGATCTCAGATGTACAACTTATTCCGTGTGTATCCATGGGCAAGTAGCTGAAGCTCTCTAAAGTTCACTACCTTCATCTGTAAAGTAGGGATACATATTAATCAGATTTTATTAGGTAAGGCTGTGTAAGAAATAATTATCTCAGTAGCATCTAAAAGAAAATGTTTATTTTTCACTCATATTACATATTAGATGTGGGTTGCTTCACACCTCTTTTTCCTCCAGCACCCGGAGGGAGGGAGCAGTCTATCTGGGACAGGCTATTCTCATGAGAGAGGAAAAGACCAAGAGAGCAGGTGGAAACACATAATGGCTGTTCACTCTTTGCTCAGATGTGTTGGAAGGCACTTCTGTTCACATTCCATTGGCTAAAGGAAGTCACATGGTCCATCCTAACGTCAGTACGGCTGGAAGGGACACACTCTTACAGGATGCATTGCAGTCATTTGGCATTATCCTTGACAGGAAGAGCCACTTGATAGCTGGGAACAATGCCACCTACTACGGGATAATAATAGTACCTTCCTTGCAGCTACTGTGAGAACTAAATGAGGTAAAGCACATCCAATCTTTTTTTTTTTTTTTTTACAGGGACAGAGAGAGAGTCAGAGAGAGGGATAGATAGGGACAGACAGGAACAGAGAGAGGTGAGAAGCATCAATCATTAGTTTTTCGTTGCGACACCTTAGTTGTTCATTGATTGCTCTCTCACATGTGCCTTGACTGTGGGCCTTCAGCAGACCGAGCAACCCCTTGCTGGAGCCAGCGACCCTGGGTCTGAGCTGAGGAGCTTTTTGCTCAAGCCAGATGGGCCCGTGCTCAAGCTGGCGAGCTCAGGGTCTCGAACCTGGGTCTTCCTCATCCCAGTCCGATGTTCTATCCACTGCGCCACCGCCTGGTCAGGCAGCACATCCAATCTTAACACAGCATTCTGCACTTAATAAGGGCAAAACAACTGCTAGATGCTATCATTATTATTACTTCCCCACGCTGCTGAAACGTATTCTGTCCACTAGATGGCAAAATCTAACTTGAGAGGAAGCAGTTGTGATTACTCCCATTATTTAATTTGCAGGCAATAAATCACTGAGTCTGAGGGCACAGGCTTTGGAGTAATGTGGACTCCTTATTAGAGCAGATGATCTTAGTCAAGTTACTTAACCTCTCTGATCCTTAGTTTCCTCAACATGAAAATGCGGATCCTCAGGACTCTGTTGCAGACTTGTCATTAGCAATAAATTAGCCGAATTCTGTGCACATAGTACGAGCTAAGTATTTGATGAATTGCTGAATGTGGATTTGATATTCAATGAATGTAGTAACATAACTACAGTACTTCTGGATGGAAAGCCCTTTACCTATCTTGGGTCTCAGCTCAAATGCCACTTCCTCAGAGGCCTTCCCTGACCACAGAATTTAAAGTGCTTCTCGCACCTACAGTCACCTCTCACCATTTTCTTGTCTTTTTTAATGTTTATTTTATTGATTTTTAGAGAGAGGAAGGGAGAGAGTGAGAGAGAGAGACAGGAATGTCAATCTGTTTCTGTGCCCTGATAGGGACCGAACTGGCAACCTCTGTGCTTCCAGAGGGTACCCTACCCAACCGAGCTATCTATCCGGACAGGGTTCCATTTTCGTGTCTTTACAGTTCTGTAATGCTCTGAAATTGTCTTGTTCATTCATTGTTTATGTAATATCTGTGTCTGTCACCAGAAAGGAAGCTCCATGGAAGCAGTGATCTTGTTTTCTGCATTCTCATCTCCTGCCCGGGGCCTCAACATCCTCACCCATCAACTGCGAGGTGAAGGAGGAAGAGAGAAAGGTGAATGCGGGATGGTCCAACCGGGCCTCAAGCTCTGTCCAGCTTGGGCTTAAAATCCCTTTCAGGCGGGGCACCACCTGTGTCATCCAAGTGGACCGCACTGAGGCCCCGCCCCTGTGGGCGTGGCCTCCAATGTTGTGCCAGCCGTGTGCTGGCGGGAGGCGAGTTACGTCACACGCACGCACGCAGGTCCTGTTCCCGCCCTGTCTCCTCTCGCGGCAGGTGGAGGGAAGCGGGGGAGGGCGTGGCCAGGCGCGAGGTCCCCGCAGCCGCCGATGCCACGCCTGAGTCGCCACCAGGTGGCTACTCTCGGCTCGCGGCCGCTCAGGCAGCTCGGAAGCCACTCTGTTTTGGGGTCCTCGCTGCCCTTCCACGTCTCCCGGAAGAGTAGCAGGGCCCTGGCAGGTCCGGGAGGAGATTGGCTTACCCGGGGCCCTCTCCCGGCCGGCTGGCTGCTGAGGGGGACGGTCGGGGAGGGCATCAAGGCTGCGGTGCAGCCGCCCCGGAGTCCTCAGGTGAGGTGGAGGCCAGAGCCCGGTGGGTAGGACGGGGCCGCTTGGGGTGGCGTCCCCTTAGTGGAGTGTTTGGTGTCTGCTTGGGGAGGGGCTGCGGAAAGGGGCCAGAGCCCCCACGGAACGCGGCCGACTTGGTTTGGTGCCCGCTCCCTCCCTCCCTTCCCCCCAAGCCTGGCGTGACCGCTTGTCCCCTTCGGGAGGCTCAGCGAGGTGGTGGGGAGCTAGGCGGGGATGGGCACTCACCCGTCGGGAACCCGCTGTCACTCCCTGGGGCCCCCCGACCCTCCCAGCGGGTGCCAGGCATGGGCCGGCCCTCGCCCGCCCTCCTCAGGGTGTCCCCTGAGGCCTCCTTTCCGAGGTGGTACCTCTGCGGCCGGTGCCCAGAGCCCCCTCTTAGTGTTTTTTTAATGGAGTAATTCACAGTAAGCCGCAAGGCTTTTGCTTTAAAGCCCTGTTGACTTTAAGATGGGAGACACCACGTAAGGAATTCGTGTTTTGCTTTATTAGCAGACATCATTTACCCCTCCACCCCTATATACTATATACACCAGTGTTTACTTGAGGACACTACAGAACGTCTGTAGGGAGTGTTGTATGTGACAAAGCATTTCAGCTCCATTTTCGTTCGATTTCACATACTGTGAAATACACAGGCAGTTAGTAGTGCCATTTCTTTCATAAGGAACAGATTTAGGGGATTTCTTGAGGTTAGCCAGATGGGAAATACAGGGATTAAAAAAACAAACAAACTGTGTTTGGCTGATTCAGATTTGAGTATCTGAGCTGCCATGTAAGGTCTGGAATCTTTCTAAACCCTTCCCCACTTGTGAGAAAAGGATACACGTATTGCTACTTACTGCATGATGTGGTTGTGAAATTGTGTGTGACAGACATACAAGCTCCATTCTTCAGTATTTATGGCTGCCTACTGGGTGCTAAATGCTGGAGACTCATTGCTGAGGAAAGTAGACAGGGCCTCTATCTACCTACTCCTCTTCCTGGATAGGGAGGAACAGAAAAAAACAAAACAATTATAAAACCAAAAACTGGCTCTGAGGGCAAAGAATAGTGTGTGAACACAGAATGATGAGACCTAATTTTACTAGGAAGGCTTTCTTGAAGCAGATGATATTCATATGGACATTAAGAATGAGTTAATGGTGAAAGAGTTCCAGGCAAAAGGAACAACGTGCACATTCAAGAAATGTTTGTTAACTTTTTAGATACAGTTCTCTTTTTTTTCTGTATCATAAGAATTGATTCTCATTCATTGTGTCAAGCCTCAATCAAGTACTCAAATGTATGTATCAAATGAATGGCTATGCGGTCTTAATTTATTTTCCTTCCGAATTTAGCTTAAGGTGCACATAGTAGGTAGGTACTAAGTATTTAACTTATTGAAGGTGTACTTTAGATAGATTATGTGGATGCCTAAATTATCCATAGTACTTGCCTTTTAAGATATATTTTGTATTAGTCAGAACTTTCTTCAAGTTTTAGCACCTTAAAACATACTTCAGGGAATTTTTTTATTTGGTTGTACTAAAATCTTGCTATATTATTTGCTTTTTGGATGCTTTTGCCACATTAACATATACCCTTTGTTGAAATAGGAGTAATAACAATAGTGGTAGTTGTACTTATGGTTATAGTAACTACTAAAATGAATGCCTGTTGTGTGCCAGGCATTCTGCAAAGTGTTTTTATAGATTTCATCTTAAATGTCCTATACTGTAAGTACACTTATTTTACTCATTTCCTAGATAAAGTTTCTCCGGTTCAGCGAAGTAGTTTGCTCAAGGCTACAATAGCTAGTAAGAGGCAGGGTTAGGCATACCATCCAGACTGACTCCAGAGCCTGATCTGAACTGTTACGCTGTGCTGTTAGGCCGCACTGATCACTTTATGTCCTTACAGGTTCACTAAAAGGATTATTCTGCTACCATCATGTCTTGGTTTGCTGATCTTGCTGGAAAGGCAGAAGACCTTTTAAACCGAGTTGATCAAGGGGCTGCAACAGCTCTCAATAGAAAAGAGAACGTCAGTAGCAGCATATATAGCAAAAATGCTGACTATCCTGAACTTAACCAGCAAGATACAGATTTGACTTATCAGACTGGACCTAAAACAAATTTTATTTCCTCGGCTGCTGATAATATTAGAAATCAAAAAGCCAGCATCTTAGCTGGCACCACGAATGTGAAAGCAGGATCTGAGACACCCGTGGAGGCTGCCCATCCTGTTGGAAACTCGTCTGTTCCTAGGCCTTCATCCCAGTTTGTTCGGAGGAAAAAGTCAGAGCCTGATGATGAACTACTGTTTGATTTTCTTAATAGTTCACAGAAGGAACCTTCTGGGAGGGTCGAAATCAAAAAAGAAAAGGTCAAGACACCTGTCATTCAGAGTTCTCAGACAACAAGTGTCAGCACTGTGAATACCAGCGTAACTACCATCAAAACCACTGAAGAAAATCCTTCTGGGAGCCAAAGCCATGGTAGTTAATCGGTCCTCTGTTTCTAATAAAGTTGAGCAAATTGGATATGTCATTACAGCCTGATACATTCTGATAGTGTTTCTCATCCTCCGTTTTGTTACCTGTCCCCACTGGTGTAAGAGCAGGCTCTCTGAAATGTGTGGTATAAACGAGAGGTAGCATGGAATACCATCGGTCAATGTATAGTTATAGTATAGGGATTATGTTGTCTGCATCATATTCAAAGTGATTCTCTAACATTTTAAGATACAAAAGACAATTTTGAAATCTGAAAGAAAATGTAATTTTGGATTTGGGACTATATTTCTTTTTGTCATTGGGATTATAAAAATGATAGGAGACTGTATGTCACTTTTTTCTTTAAAAAGATTTTATTTAGTTGGTTTTTACAGAGGGAGAAATGGAGTGAGGAGCAGGAAGCATCAACTCGTAGTAGCTTCCCATATGTGTGCCTTGACCAGGCAAGCCCAGAGTTTCGAACTGGTAACCTCAGCATTCCAGGTCGAATGCTTTACCCACTGCGCCACCACAGTTCAGGCACACATATATTTTTGATTATCCGTTTCATGGGGTTTTGGTTTTTTTCTTGCATTCCCCCCAAAAGTAAAGCTGGGAGACTGCACTGTGATCCAAGTTGAAGGTATTGATCTAGTAGTGAAGTAAAAGCTTAGAATTCTGGTTTTCACTTGTTTAATTTGCTGTAAAATTGCCTCTACATGTATGTCTTCTCATCTGCAAAAATGAGGTTAATGTGGTAATGTGGCTAATTCAAGTACCTACTAAGCATTTTTAAATAGCAGTAAAGGTGATAGGGTCCTGCAGGGATTCCTTATAAAGTTAATGATTAATGGAAGTCTGTTCTGTTCTTACATGTTGTTACAGCTTTTCCCACAGTCTTGGCTGCCAGTGAATAAAATGTCTCTTGTATCTTCAAGATGAAAGAAGTAGTGGAGGCAAGGGTTTGGGGCTTTCAAGACAGGAGCATGCCCTAGCGGTCTGATTGCTCCTGTATGCACACCCCTAAATCTCTTTTCATTGATCATACAAACATATCTTGAGGACTTGCGGGTGGCAGGATGCAGCAGGGAATGCAGTGGGTCAGGGTCTGGTGGATGAGATAGGCATGTAAGCACAGTTTCCATGCAGTGTCATAAGTGCAGTGATTGAGGATGGTCAGAGGGTTGTGAAAACCGAAAGGAGAAAGGAACTAATTGCCTCTGTTTTCAGGTCAGGATTCAGAGGGTCTGTAATTTGAGCTGTGTCCTAAAGAAGGAATAGGAGTTTTCCAGTTGAAAAAGAGGAGGGTTGGAGACAGTGTTCCGTGCAGATGCTTTAAGCTTTTTAGCGTTGTGCTGGGCACAGTGAGTGTGAGATGGAGAGCAGTGAAGAAAATGGCACTAGCAAAGAAACTTGGGACCTGTTTGTGAGAGCCCTTGTATGCCACTCTTTAAACCCATTATTCCTATAAATCATTGTCAAAAAGTGGTCCCTGGACATCCTGCATTAGAATCACTTGTGTGATTAGTAAAAACTAAATTATTGGTTGCCTCCCCAGACTTCCTGATTCAGATCTTCTGGGGATGGAGCGAGGGGATCTGAATTCTTTGGTTTGTCATGTGGTTGCTAGGCCAGTGAAAGTTGAGGGCCATGGCAGTGTGACCACTAACAGAGGTCTTTTAAGCCTAAAGTGGACTTGAATTATTTTTTGATCTTTAAGGAGAATAGCTTACCTTTTATTTGTAAAGGAGGGGTCAGCCTGGTTGACAGGGATATTAGTTAGAACCAGTTAACTACGTGGGAGTTATACAAATTAAGTTTTGTTTCTCTGGTGCAAGGTCTCTCAATCTTGGGACTGTTGGGATTTGGGCTGAATAATTCTCTGTTGTGAGGAACTGTCCTGTCCTTTGCAGGATGTTCAGCAGCATCCCTGGCCTCTTAAATTAGATGCCAGGAACTCCCCATGTTGTGACACCAAATATGCCATCATACATAACTAAATGTCCCTTGGGGGTCAAAATCACCCCAGGTTGAGAAGCCCTAAGATCCCTACAAATGGAATTGCTGAGGTGTAGGGTGTGACAGTGTTCAAGTACTCAAGTAAGGAACACCGAGGTTGTTTTCTCAGCCGGTTGCATCAGCTAATACTTAGCTGTGGTTAAGAGTTCCTTTCGCTTTGCATTCTCACCAAAATTTGATATTTTCAATGTGACTTTTTATATGTTGCTAATTGGGTATGAAAATACTATTTTTTATTCTTTCATTACTGAATGAGGCTGAGTATCTTTTTGGATATTTGACTTAGTGTTTTATCTTATGGGAAGTACCTGTTTAAGTCTTTTGATCATTTTTTCCCAATGGCTTGTTGATTATTAGATTGTCTTTCTTTGTAAAGGTATTATGTGTTTTATCCTTATAGGCATTGTTTTAGTCAATTTTAGCATTTAAGTATTGTTCATTTTAGCATATAATTTTTTAGAGTAAGTAAAACTATATTTGCATCATTTTTTTCTTTTTCTTTTTTTTTTTTTACAGAGACAGAGAGAGTGTCAGAGAAAGGGATAGATAGATACAGACACACAGGAACAGAGAGAGATGAGGAGCATCAATCATTTTTTCGTTTTTGACACCTTAGTTGTTCATTGATTGCTTTCTCACATGTACCTTGACCGTGGGCCTTCAGCAGACCGAGTAACCCCTTGCTGGAGCCAGTGACCTTGGGTCCAAGCTGGCAAGCTTTTGCTCAAGCCAGATGGGCCTGCGCTCAAGCTGGTGACCTCCCGGTCTCGAACCTGGGTCTTCCGCATCCCAGTCCGACGCTCTATCCACTGCGCCACCGCCTGGTCAGGTTTGCATCATATTTAGTAGCAAATTAAAAACAACCTGAATCTGAATTTCTGAGTCTCTATTTCTGTTTGCTGTGACCTACTGTTAATTCTCCTTGAACCCACAGCTGTTCTTGTGCCTTTCCAATATTTTCTTTTTATTTATTTTACCTTTTTATTGATTCTAGAGAGGAGAGAGAGAGAGAGAAGGGGAGGGAGGAGCAGGAAGCATCAACTCGTAGTAAGTTGCTTCTCATATGTGTCTTACCTGGGCAAACCCATGGTTTCAAACCAGTGACCTCAGCATTTCAGGTAGACGCTTTATCTGCTATACCACCAGAGGTCAGGCTCAATATTTTCAATCCTGAGACTTCTCCTTTTTTCCCCCAAAAAAACAATTTGGAGATAAAAGGGAGACCAAGTCTAACCATTTGAATTATCCCTGATTTCATCCTTTACAAAACTGTATTCTTGTACCTATTCTTTATGACCATTCAGAGTAACTAGGATCCTTAGAGGCCCATAGTCTCCATGTATGAGAATGAAATTTCATCAGAGGGAAGTCTACTGAGAATTTGTTTCTTTTTTATGGTAGTTTAGCTATAGCAGTCCTCTTGAGCCCAAAGGCACTCTGTCTAAGTAGGTTACTAATGTATATGTAGTGAGCATTGCAGTGTAACAAAAGTGTACTTTTTTACAGAAGCCTCTCGTAATTCAGATTCTGGCCATGAAATCCAAGAGGATTCTTCAGAGGAAAACATATCAATAAGTGCTTCCTGCGCTGATCTCACCCCAGCACCTACTGATGACAGCAGATCACATGAGCTGTCTAACCTTCGACTGGAGAATCAGTTGCTCAGGAATGAAGTTCAGTCTTTAAACCGAGAAACGGCTGCACTACTGCAGAGAGCCAAGGAGACTCAAGAAGGTAGGGCCTTATTCAAGTCGTCCAGGATAGGGCTTAACATTTCAAAAATAAGCTAAAACCTCGATTACAGCTAAGCTACTAGAAATATGTCAGATGAGACTTGTAAAATAGGGTTTTCATGGAAATCAGGGCCCAGATTTGGAAATGGGACCGATCGCCCTCTCACCCTAAAACAGACATTGGCTTGTTTGGTCATTCTCTTAGGAACAATGACATTGAAGAACTCAGAAGAACAGAATATCAGCAGTCATCTGGTTCACTTGGCTGATTGAGTCTGAACCTTCTAGGGGAACTAACTGTTGATGAGCCAGAGTGGGATTAAACAAAGTAGTGGCCACTAGCAGGCAAGGTCACTGTATTGCCCTGCTCTAGGGGACATAAAATGAACATGTTTCATTTGGAATTGTGCGGTGCGGTGGTCCTAGGGTACAAAACCCTCAATTTTCTCAGAAGTGGGTAATTAAAAAGTAATTAGTACCATGGTTAAGGTAGAGATTGGGGAATGTGTTGTGTTACTGTCAGTGTGTCTGAAGAGGAAAAGAGAGAAGTCTCTGCCTTGCTTCCTGGGGGACAATGGGGAAGGTTTTGCCAGGACAACAAAGACCCGGAAAAGTGCAGTGGGAAGATAGTGTTTCATTAGACTGACTTTAGAAAAAGCTTCGCTTTACCCAGATTAATGGGTAAGACAGCAAAATCTTACCCAGACTGGCACACAGAGACGGAGCTTTCCTGACACCTGTAGAGGTTGCTTCAGTATTAATTTTTTTTTTTTTTTTTTTTTTTTGCTGGCAAACTGCAATTACAGGTGGCATTTGAGGGTATGAAACCTTCTGCCCCTGTTTTCTAGGTTAAAAGAATAATATCTCTTTGCACAGTAATTGAAAGAAACAGTGTTTCCTGTGTTAATTTTGTTCTTGTTTGTTTGGTCTTCCTGGGGTGTATGTTATCTACCCTTGATTTGAGCCTGCATTCTTTCTTGTCTCTAGCAGGACTCTACAAGTCCACTGACTTTTACTGTTGTAAACTTTTTGCTATTGGCCTCCAACTGTTTTATGATATATCTCCAGAAACAGAATTGTAGAAGAGCAGCTAGCCTCACGCCCCTCTCTGACCTACTAGCTGTGATATAGGTGTGGGTATTGGCCGTGAAAACTGGGTGTTCCGTTTGGAGCAATGAAATTTGAAGGTATTTGTAAACTCCTAATTTTGTCAAGAGGTAAAGTTCTAAAGGGCCTCAAAGGAGAATCTGTGTGTGCTCTGAAAAAGATCTGTTTGCCTGAATAGAGAAATTTCTTTTGTTTGTGTAGAATTAAACAAAGCAAGGGCAAGAGTTGAAAAGTGGAATGTTGACCATTCAAAGAGTGACCGAATAACTCGCGAACTTCAAGCCCAGGTGGATGACCTGACCGAGGCCGTGGCCGCCAAGGACTCGCAGCTGGCTGTGCTGAAAGTGCGGCTCCAGGAGGCGGACCAGTTGCTGGGTGCTCGCACGGACGCCTTAGAAGCCTTGCAGAGTGAAAAGTCACGGTAGCCAGTTCTATTCATAATGGAAAAATAAGCTAGAACGAGTCTCTCTTTCCAGTACAAGTAACAATAAACACTGTCGTGCATACTACCTAATGAAAATTTAGCTTTTGGAAATTTACAAGAGGGTAAATTTAGCTTTTGGTTATGTTGGAAATGTGTGTGATTAAAATGGTTTTACTATTTGAACCTTAAGATCCATTGTTAGCAAATTCTGAATTTCATTTTTTCGACATACAGTGATAAGTGTTACATAGTTACTCTTGGATGCCTAAAAATATAGGTGACATTTTATAAAGGGAACAAGATTTCTTTTAAGAATGTTTTAGTCAAACCATCTTTTATGCTAACAAGCCAGTGCTCTAAAATTATTCTACCTTGTCACGTGTACACTGTGGAAATGAGTTATTCCAAGTAATTTTTTTTTCTGTTTTTTCTTTTGTAGAATAATGCAGGATCACAGCGAAGGTAGTAGCCTGCAGAACCAAGCTCTGCAAACCCTTCAGGAGAGACTACATGAAGCGGACGCCACTCTGAAGCGAGAGCAGGAGAGCTATAAACAAATGCAGGTTAGAATTGGAGACAGCAGAAATCTCTTCTTACTTGGGCGAGGAGGAATGACCTTCATGCTGTTTCGTAACATTTACTCTTTAATAAAATTCTGCAGTGCATTTCAGAGAATTGTGTTCTGTGACAAAAGCCAAGTATTTTAAATTTTAGCTTGATCCTTGCTAGATTTAATTTTATATGTTGAAATACAATTAAACTAGTTTTTTTCCCAAAATTATAAGAGAAAGTTTATTTAGAAAGTTACAGAGGTAACAGAAGAGAGCCATTTGGGCTGCATAGACTCAGGAAACAAGTTACAGAAGCAAAAGAAGGGCCCTGGGAGCTCAGGAGAGAGAAAGGCAGAGGTAAGGTGCCTGGAGGTAGGAGGGGTGTGGGAGGAAGAGGCACAGGCATGCTCCCAAGAGGGAGAGTGCTTAAAATACATAGTAAATACTGATTCAAGATAGACCTTATTTAACTTGGTTGTGCCGCGCCTAGTATCGGATCAGATCTAGTATCCAGATGACCAGACTCACCTGGGCAAGTCTTTAAAAACGGTTTCCAAGCCCAGTCCTGGGAATTCCAGTTCCGTGAACCTGGGAAAACCTTGGATAGCTGTATTTTTAACAAACTCCCTAATAGATTTTGATGCATTGCCATGTTGGGAACCATTACCTTAGAATCCCTCTTCAGCTATTAACAAATAAGACTGTATTTTATCTGCCTGTTACGTTGTTCGGCTGAGCTACTAAATCCCGTAAGATCTCTGAGCGGAGGGCTGTAAAATCCATCTGAAAGCAGAGTGCTATAAGGATGATATAAAAATTTGCACAGAGCGAGTTTGCTGCACGCCTGAATAAAATGGAGGTAGAACGTCAGAGTTTGGCAGAAGCAGTTACGCTGGCAGAAAGAAAATACTCAGATGAGAAGAAGAAAGCCGACGAGCTACAGCAGCAAATTAAGATGTGTAAGTCCAATTTGGAGTCCTCCAAGCAGGAATTAATTGACTACAAGCAAAAAGCTACTCGAATACTCCAGGTAAGCCTGAATGTACACATCTGAATGTTAAGTTATGCCCAGGAACCGGGAGGCACTTTGAACCCGTATAGATCTGTGAGATGATTTGTTTGTGTTTAGCTGGGTTGGCTCACTTCATGTGCTGTATTCTACTTAGAAATATTATGGGAATATGATATTCTTATATTCTTGCTTCTACCACAATTTTATTTAAAATTTATTCTGCCACTCCCTAACTCAGGTCTTCAACCTATCACCCAGTTATCTCCGAGTAACGATTGGGAGACTCTTAATGTTTTGTTAAACAGCAATTTTATTCTGTGTTGACCCTCTATTGCATTTTCCAGAGCAGCTGGTCTAGGCCTCATTCAGCCCTCAGAATTGCCTTGTCCATCTTTGTCCCCCTTCCTTAGATCTAAGGTGACCTTACCTTCTTTACTAAGAAAGACTTAACTAATACACTTTTCAACTTCTCTTTCTTTTCCCATCAGAGGGAAAATGTATCCTTTTTATTTTTTTCTAGGATAGTTTTTCTACCTGTACATGGACTCCATCTCCTCCCACCTCATTTAAGAAAGACCTTTCTTGGTCCTGGCCAGTTTACTCAGTGGATAGACTGTCAGCCTGGAATATGGACATCACAGGTTTGATCCCCAGTCAGTGCACACTTGAGAAATGACCATCTGCTTCTCTTCCCATCCCTCTCCTCCTTATCTCTCTCTTTCCCTCTTGCAGCCAGTGGCTAGATTGGTTTGAGTGTCAGCCCCAGGCACTGAGGATAGCTCAGTTAGTGTAAGCATCAGCCCCAGGTGCTGAGAATAGCTTGGTTGATTTGAGCATCGGCCCCAGACACTATTGCTGGGTGGATCGATTGGGACGCATGCAAGAGTCTGTCTCACTATCTTCCCCTCCTTCACTTAAAAATTAAAATAAAAGCTTTTCTTTCCCTGGCCGGATAGTTCGATTGGTTAGAGCCGGGGTAGTCAACCTTTTTATACCTACCACCCACTTTTGTATCTCTGTTAGTAGTAAAATTTTATAACCGCCCACCGGTTCCACAGTAATGGTGATTTATAAAGTAAGGAAGTAACTTTACTTTATAAAATTTATAAAGCAGAGTTACAGCAAGTTAAAGCATATAATAACAATTACTTACGAAGTACTTTATTTCAGATTTTCACTGTTTGGCAGAATAAATCTTTATAAAACAACTTACTATAGTGAAATCTATCTTTTTATTTATACTTTAGTTGCTCCGCTACCGCCCACCATGAAAGCTGGAGCGCCCACTAGTGGGCGGTAAGGACCAGGTTGACTACCACTGGTTAGAGCATTGTCCAGATACACAGTTTGCCCGTTCAGTTCCAGGTCAGGGCACATACAGGAACAGATTGATGTTTCTGTCTCTCTCTATCTCTCCTCCTCTCTCTTTAAAATCAGTACATAAAAAGAGAAAAAGAGAGGCCTTTCTCCAAGGTCTGTCCTCTTGCTCTGTATCTTTTGCTGCCTTTCTGGCTCAGCTCACTCAAGAGCACATGATTTCTTTCTTTATTTAAAAAAAAATTTTTTTTTCAGGGACAGAGAGAGAGAGAGAGAGATAGATAGATAGATAGGGACAGACAGACAGGAATGGAGAGAGATGAGAAGCATCAATCATTAGTTTCTCATTGCCATTGCGACACCATAGTTGTTCATTGATTGCTTTCTCATATGTGCCTTGACCACGGGCCTTCAGCAGACCCAGCAACCCCTTGCTGGAGCCAGCGACCTTGGGTCCGAGCTGGCGAGCTTTTTGCTCAAGTCGGATGGGCCCGCGCTCAAGCTGGCGAGCTTGGGGTCTCGAACCTGGGTCTTCTGCATCCCAGTCCGACGCTCTATCCACTGCGCCACTGCCTGGTCAGGCGAGCACTTGCTTTCTTAATGGAAGAATGAAGAAGAAATTCTTTTGGCTTTTTTGGCCACTTTGAACCATTTCCCTGTTCTCCTTCTACTTTCAGACTTACCAACATTATTGTATATATGCTGTCTTCATTTTAGAGTTACTAACTTCATCTTCTCCATGTAATTTCTGTCCTCACTACATTTCTGAAATTGTCTTCTCAAAAGTCTTTAATGACCTAAGTACAGATTTTCTGTCCCTTTCTTAATTTCCATGCACTTTGATTTTCGTAGAGCATTTGATACTGTTAACCCTCCTACCTTGTTGAAACTCTTGCCTTCTGATGCTACTTACACTGCCTTATGTCTTCTTTCTCTATTACTGATGTGTCTCTTTTGGGCGGGCCCTCTTCCTAATCTCCAAAGAGGAAGAGTCCTCTCAGATTCTTAAACCCCTTTTGTTTTTCTTTCTTACTTTGCATTATCATATACTCACTCTGCCTCTACCTCAGTGTGATTTCAGCATGTGTCCTGATCTTAACTTTTCAACCTGTTTCCAAATGCCCACCATGGGATGTCCCAGCCTCCAAACCAGCTTCTCCTTCATCCTCCTATTTCAGTAAATATTATTGCCATCTTCTAGGCAACAGAGTTGAGACCGCGGTCAGTTGGACTCCACCTTTCCTTTTGCCCCACGTCCTCACAGTTATAATGGTTATAACCATTATGTATGTAATGGTTTTGATTCCACCTTCATGAAGTATCACATCTGTTTCTCCCACTCTTCTTTCTAATTATTGTTGTTGTATTTGAATTTATATAAAGATATTTATTGAGTCCCTAACTATTCCCTGGCACTATGATAGGTGCTGAGGATACACAGCTTAAAAGATGTGTCCTCTTTATTGAAAGAGTGTTCAGTCTAGTGCCCTGGTCGGCAAACTGCGGCTCGTGAGCCACACGCGGCTCTTTGGCCCCTTGAGTGTGGCTCTTCCACAAAATACCACGCACGGGCGCTACCTCGATAAGGAATGTACCTACCTATATAGTTTAAGTTTAAAACATTTGGCTCTCAAAGGAAATTTCAATCGTTGTTCCACTGATATTTGGCTCTCTCGACTAATGAGTTTGCCGACCACTGGTCTAGTGGAAAGACACTGTGGTAACTGTTACGATGCAGTGAGCTCTTAAAATCTGCCAACGGATGTCAGGGATCACTGGATACGCTGTATGAAGAGGAACTTGGAGGATGAGTAGGAAGACTTGTGGTAGGAAAGAGATTGCAGATAGAACAGCCTGTGCCCCAGAGGAAAGGGCCCGTAGAGGAACATGGCATACAGACTGGAGCTAGTTTCTTATTGCTGATGCGTAAAGTATTAGGGATTCAGAGAGTGGAGAGAAAAGTCAGTGACAGAAGCCGGGCCTTGCATACCATACAAAGGAGTTTTGATTTTATCTTCTGGGTAATGGTGGGGGTGGGACAGATGTTAAAGAATTTGAGAAGCATGTCAGATTCGAGAATAAAAGCTATGGCAGTGATGAGGTCAGGGGAGAGTTGGAGCTGTCTCATCGTATCCCCAGCACAGGGACTGGCCCTTAAAAGGTACTCAGTGAACTTTTGAATACATCGATGGGATGAGGGCTGGCACGGTGAGATGTTGATGATGAAGAGGCAAGTTTCAGAAGTCATGGTAAGAAATAATGAGGGCCTGATCTAACTTGGGGCAGTGGGGATGCCAGATGGGGGACAGCTAAGAGAAACGTAGGAGGTCAGATACTGAGACTTGGAGATTTAGTTGGAGGAAGGGAGAGTGGCATATGGCATCTGGCTGACCCCTGGTTTCTGGTTGGAGCTTATGAATGGTGCTCCCTGTACTACAAAGGGAACACAGGAAAGGCAGGCTAGGATTGAGGGACATAATGACAAGCTAAGGTGAGTTTTCAAAATTGAGGTGAAAATTTGGGAATGCAATCAGAAATTGCATTAAGCTCAGCAGAGGCTCTGGCATTGTGTGGGGAGATATTTATATAATATGTCTATTATAGAAATTTTGAAAACTACAGAAAATTTTGAAGAAATCACCGATAATTCTACCACTAAAAAACTGGTTTTTGATGGATAGTGACTTTCAAATATTTATATTTAAGGTGAAGGAACTGATGGTCCTTTCTTACACTTTTTAAACTGTTCTTCCTACATCAAATTCTCTTTTCAGTGCATCCTTTATACTAGGTAGGAGCCCACACTCTTTTTCTGTTAAGGACTAAATAGTACATATTGCAGGCTTTGCGGCCCATGTGTGGTGTTTATCATATATTCTTTGTTTTTCTCTTTTATAATCCCTTTAAAATGTAGAAACCACTCTTAGCTTGTAGGCTGCACAGAAATAGGCCGCAGGCCAGATCTGGCCCACTGACCAGTCTGTGAACACCTGCTTTATACCACTGCCAGGTTAACCCTCCTCAACTGCATGTCTGGTCCTAACCCTTCCCTGTCTACTTTTTGGTCGTTTGTTTTTAGCCTACCAAATAAAATGGAAGCATCTTAGTCTGGCATCTGAAAGCCCCCCCGATTGGTCCTACCATGCTGTCTGAACGCATCTCAACAGGACATTCTCCGAGTCCTTCATACTTGTGCTTTATGCTTTGCACTTCGTTGTCCCTACACCTGTTAAAATCCTAACCATTTTTCAGGACCAGCAAGACTGCCGTCTTTTAAGTGAAGCCTTCTCTTCCCGGAAGTGGTTTCCCTCCTCAGAACTCAGCTAGTGAGCCTCTTCGGCTTGCATTTATCGCCCTCTACTGGATACCTGTAACTTCCCTTTTAGTTTATAAGGCAGAGTGAGAGACACGATCTTTTTTTTTTTTTTTTTTTTTTTTTTTTTAGTTAAAAAGTCCAACTTTATTGGAGGCACGATCTTTATTACATGGGACACTTAGCACAGTGCCAAACCTGTCATGGGTGTTCTCTAAGTATTTGTGGAATGGATTGCGATTGTGATGGAAAAAATAAACATGAGAAAGAATGAGAACATGAGAAAAATCTTGTTAATAATAAGTTTTTAATAATAACATGGTCCTGGGGACTAAAATCCAAGGATATTGTACAGCAAGACCTTTGCATTTTTATCCAAATGGATTTAACAATATGTGGCTTCCTTTGATGGAGAATATAGTTGGAATATTTCCATAGTGGTTTAGTTGGTGTATGGTAGATGATACTCAGTATACAAGCTAATTTCTGCTTTGTTTAAAGTTCTTTCTTTCTTTTAAATAATAGTCTAAAGAAAAATTGATTAACAGCTTAAAGGAAGGATCTGGTTTTGAAGGCCTAGACAGCAACATGGCTAATAGCATGGAGCTAGAAGAACTTCGGCATGAAAAGGAGATGCAGAGGGAAGAAATACAGAAGTTGATGAGTCAGATACATCAGCTGAGATCTGAATTACAGGTAAGATTCAGTACAGTTCATGTCAGAGACAGCCATTTACCACCAACTATTTACAGTTTAAGAGCTGCTGGATTCTGTAATTTGGGGAAAGGATATTAGTGAAATAACATGTAGAACCTCTGGAATAATAGTCACCATATAGAAGAGAATGTATAGTGGTAGGTTTCTTGTCCATCGACTGACTGTCAACCTGTGGGAGTAATAAACATGGGTAACCGGGTTCATTTATTCGGCAGATGCTTACCACATGCCTGCCATGTGCCGGTGTCTTCTAGGCTTAGATTTAAAATGGAACCAGACTGAATCTTCATACTTCTGGATCTTACATCCAACTGGTTAAATACAAATTAGATTTGGGGTTGACTGTATAACTGGGATGTTTTCTGATATTGGAAAGGACTCAGGAATGGTCTTTTAATTATAGATTCATGCATAATTTATAGTTTATTTGTAATTACTACATTTAATCTAAGAGTGAATTGAGCCATTAATTTAGATTAAACATAGGGTTTTTGATATAAACATAGGAGAAGTCTGAGGTGAGAAATGATAAAGTGTGGGTTAACAGGTGTTCTATAAGAGTTTGCAGAGAAAGTCACCCGTGCATTAACTCAGTTATGGATTTGTGAGACGTGCATAAGATACAAAGGAAAGTGGGAGTTGGGAGAGTAGGCTAGCTTGTGTAGAGCACAGCCTTGAATATCAGATCTAGATACTTTGGCACTTAATTACTATGTTACCTTGCACAAGGCAGTTTATCTTACTGAGCCTTAGCTTTCTTGTTTGTAAAATACAGATAAACAAAGGTTCTTTTGAGGATAGGATCTGTGTAAATAGACCCTCACTAAATAGTAGCTGCTGTTATTTCTGTGTTTTTTCTTATCAGCTAAATAGAAGAGCCAGTGAATGCTATTGTCTTCGTAGTCTGTAAAGTGGAATTTTTTTCCTCGGAATAATTTTGAATTTCAAAGAATTTAGTCCCGTGAACTTAGAAATTGAGTAGATGCTAGTCTTATTCATTCATGTTTTTTTGGCGAAATTATGAAAAATTAGATTTGTTTATTTGATATCTCATCCTTACTCCAGCCTCATTGATGAATTGACCAGTTTTTCTACCCTTTCTCAAGAAGTTTGAAGTTTGTGAAGTTTATAATAAAGATTATAGTATTAGGTCTAGAAAATGGGAGGATTGTTAATAATTTTAATATCTGTAATTTATGGAGCAGTTAGTTATGTGCCAGGCACTGCATGAAGCTCTCCATCTGTATCCTTTCATTTATTCTTATTCCTTACCTAACCGTGTGAAGGAGATGATAGAGTCTCATTTCACAGCCGTAAGAAATGTAGGTGTGGAGAAGGAAAGTAACCTCCCATGACTACTGAAGTGGCAGAGCAGGATGCCGGCCCTCGTCTGTCTGATTCCAGAACACGTGCTCTTAACCACTGCACATACTTCCTGCATCTCAAGTCAGATTGATGACAAAGATTAATCTGCCTCCTACTAATCCTGAAAACTCAATGGGAGGAGAAAATAATCGTACTTATTGCTATTTTTTTCTAAATACCCAGCATTGTATGAATATAGAGTACTACACTGATTATCTGAGAATATCGTTAATCTGTCAGTTCTTTCAAACATTAGGTGAATGGAGATGAGTATAAAACAGAATGTGTCAAAAGATAAAAAGCAACATAAGACGCCAATTTTAATTTCATGTAGTACTATATGAATGGATTTAAGCTTAACTTGAAACCTAGAAAATATAGAAACCTAGAGCTATGTTCTTTACCACCAGAAGGTTCCACAGAGAATCCAGAGGGTGGTTTTTTGAGTTTGAAGAACTAAGTGACACCAAGTGAAGAAGTAAATGATACCAAGTGAAGAAGTTAAGTAAGAAATAGGGGAAGATATAAAAATACAATAGTCATAAAGCTAAAAAAGGTAAAATAAAATGCTAATCTCAGGTGATATGAGAGAAAAGTTATATTTTTACTATATATCGGTTACTTATACTCACAAATACAAAAGCTAATTCTAACCTGCAATTGCAGGGGACTAACACACAGAATACTGTTCTTTTTGATGTTATGTTTCAGCTCTTTTTGAAACTGTTAGCTTTTGAATATAAATAAAATTTTCCCAGTGGGCCACTGTCTACTCATACTTACTAAACCAAATAGTTTATGTGCTGGGGAGCTAGTTCATTGCTCTCAGCATTTGTCATGTTAGATTAATTAAAGATGACCATGCGGTGGCTCAGTGGATAGAGTGTCAGACTGGAACACAGAGGGCCCAGGTTCAAAACCCCGAGGTCGTTGGCTTGAGCAAGGGGTCACTTGCTCTTCTGTAGCCCCCAGTCAAGGCACATATGAGAAAGCGATCAATGAACAAGCTATCAATGAACGACTAAGATGCCTCGATGAAGAATTAATACTTCTTATCTCTCTCCCTTCCTATTTGTCCCTATCTATCTGTTTCTATCTGTCCCTCTCTGACTCTGTCAAAAAAATTTTTTTTTAATTTATTTATTGATTTTTAGAGGGGGAGAGAGAGTGTGTGGGAGAAAGCATCAACTTGTAGTTGCTGCATTTTAGCTGTTCATTGATTGCTTTTCATACATGCCTTGACTGGACAAGCCCAGGGTTTTGAACTGGCGACTTCAGCATTCTGGGTTGATGCTCCATCCACTGTGCCATCACAAACCAGGCATGAAGTGTCTGTTTATATGCTCCTTTTAGGCTCAGGCTGTGTCTCTCCTTCATCTTGGCCCCTTCAGTGCCTGCTGACCCCAGTTCATGGCACGTAGTGATAGCTTAGTACATGTTGAACTGAGCAGCTAGTGATTGCTTTCACATGTAAGATTCCTGTTTTTAGGACATGGAGACTCAGCAGGTTAGTGAAGCAGAATCAGCAAGAGAACAGTTGCAAGACCTGCAAGACCAGATAGCTGGTCATAAAGCATCCAAACAAGAACTCGAGGCAGAATTGGACCGGCAGAAGCAGGTGAGGCTGTTAGAGACGATGACCGGAGAAGACTCTCTCCTAGCTGTCGTGTGAGGAGTCTTGCCAGCAAACAGCTTCCTGACATTCTTACGGGGTGCGCTCGGGGGATTGGTAGTCGGCGGGGCGCAGGTCCCGCCTTCCTCGTTGCTGTCCCACGCTACTTGTTTGTTTGTTTGCTTAACAGCTAAGAGATGGAGACACACAACCACAGAATAGAGTACCCACGACTCTTGTTCCAGAGTTCCTTGTGCTACTCTGTATTTTATTATATCTCTTGTCAGAGTACAGAGTATAATACGTGTAGAAAATTTAAAGCATCAGTTGATACTTTATTACCTTTGTACTTTCTGGGAACCAGTAAGTACTAGTTACTAGAAATAGACACACAACATTAGCACTTTTTCTGCTTTAGGAAATGTGCGTGTATGGGTTGTGTTCATAAGTCTTGTTTTAAGGTTAGATTTCATTGTTCAGTTGGCAGTCGTTGGCTCCCCAAGCTGAATTATTGTGCTTTAATATACTTATGTAATAGTGTCAGTATTAACAAAGTTAAACATGGTTACAGCCGCATTTGCAGAATAAGGTTCTATATCTAATATTAATGACATCTCTAATTTTACTGAGTAACAACATCATGGTATCACTTAATTTACATTATTGCATTCTCACAATAAAAACTACTATTCTGTTTATTTAATGGAAGAGAAAACTATTTTAGCTTTGCATATTTATGTCCTCTAAGGATTTTTTGTCATTAGAATTTATTATTTTTGAAACTGGTTTAATTCTCAGAGAAATACTTGTTTTTATTATGAAAGTAGCACTTAACTTCATTTCCTGCATATCAAGAGAAAAGCTCCCTGAGTAGGAACCTGCAGGGTACATCAGAGACTCTTAATTTCATTATAAGATTAGCTGTCCTTTCAGAAATTGCATTTTAATTTATTTAAGGAGCTATTACATATTAAAAAACAAATATTTGACGTTCTTGATGGTTAATGAGATAGTCTCCATTTTATTATGGCTTTAACCGTGTTCACTTCCAGTGGGGCTGAATGTAGCTACCGGCTGTTCACTTAGTAATCAGATGTTCTAGAAGGAGACCACTTAATCCTAGGATTAAATGTCCTGTTGTGCTCTTTATTGGTTCAGGTAATTTCCATCCTAAATTTTGTGTTAGCCTAGAGCTTCATAAATTAGGCAAGTCTTCTGTAAATTGTAACTCTCCTGCCCTAATTATCTTCCTTGTTTTCTCTTTTTTCACTTTCCTCAATTTTTAGTCTGTGACAGTGCAAAAGAGATATAAGATACAGCCTGATTCAAATAACCACATGAAAAGCTGCTCAACATCACTAATCATTAGGGAAGTGCAGATTGAAACCTCAGTGAGATAGCACGACATACCCAGCTAGATTAGCTACACTTAGAGACTGACCGTACCAAATGTTAGGAAGGATGTGGGAGAACCGGAACGCTCTCCTAGGGCTGTGGAACACATAGTGGGACAGGTGCCTGAAAACAGTCTGCAGCCTTTCTTTTTTTAAGTTAGATATATACCTTTATAATCCAACAGCAGCTCTAGAAAAGTGAAAACATAAAGCAGGGGTCGGAAACCTATGGCTTGCGAGCCAGATGTGGCTCTTTTGATGGCTACATCTGGCTCGCAGACAAATCTTTAATAAAAAAAATAATAAAATTAAAAATATAAAACATTTTCATGTATTACAATCCATTCATTTCCTACCGCTCATGTTCATGGTTGTGGGTAGCTGGAGCCAATCACAGCTGTCCTCCGGGACAACACCAAATTTTTATTGGATAATACCTGATGTACACGGGTTGTTGTGCGGTCAGGAAGTAAACTTCCCTCCTTTTAATCAAGTAGCCAGCTAGCTAATTGCGGAAACCTTTTTCAATGAAGAAGATGGCTAAAAGATAAAAAGATGAGTATTGTACTTTTCAGTAGGAATGGACAGAGGAAATCACCTTTGTGGAGAGAGCAGGTTCTGCAGTATGTCTTATATGCAATGATAAAATTGCATCGATGAAACGGTCAAATATAAAGCAACCCTTCAACACATCCTACTACATTTGCATCGAAATATCCAGCGGGGGACAGCAGGAAGAAAGCATGTCAAGAGCTACTGTGCAGAGTGCAAGCTAGTCAGCATCAACTCTGTATTTGGACCCAACAAGGTGACTGGAATTTGGCTAGCTTTGCTGGTGCTTTAGCAATTGTGAGAAACGGAAAGCCATTCACAGATGGGGAGTATGCCAAAACATTCATGCTTGATGTTGCCAATGAACTTTTTGACAACTTTTCAGATAAAGACAAGATAATCAAACGAATAAAATATATGCCTCTGTCAGCAAGAACTGTTCACAATCCTACCATCATGATGGCAAATCAAATTGAGGCAACACAAGTGAAGGACATAAATGCAGCACCATTCTTTTCTCTCGCTTTGGATGAGTCAACAGACTTAAGCCATTTATCCCAGTTCAGCATGATTGCAAGGTATGCTGTCAGTGACACACTACATGAGGAAAGTTTTGCTGTTTTGCCTATGAAAGAGACAAGAGGGGAGGATTTATTTAAGTCTTTCACTGAGTTCGCTAAAGAAAAAAATCTACCGATGGATAAACTTATTTCGGTGTGTACTGATGGTGCTCTGTGCATGGTGGGGAAAAACAGGATTTGTAGCGCTTCTTCATGAACATGAAGAGACCCATCCTAAGTTTTCCCTGCATCCTACATCAGGAGGCGCTTTGTGCTCAGATGTGTGGCAAGCAGCTTGGTGAGGTGATGTCGCTGGTCATTCGGGTGGTCAACTTTATTGTTGCCCGAGCTTTAAATGATCGCCAGTTTAAAACACTGCTGGATGAAGTTGGGAATAATTATCCTGGTCTGCTTCTGCACAGCAATGTCTGTTGGTTGTCAAGAGGGAAGGTGCTCAGCCGTTTCGTGGCTTGTCTGAGCAAAATCCAGACTTTTCTTGAAATGAAAAACGTCGAGCATCCTGAGTTAGCTAACACTGAGTGGCTCCTGAAGTTCTACTATCTTGCAGACATGACTGAACATCTGAACCAGCTCCATGTGAAAATACAAGGCATTAGAAATACAGTCGTATCCCTTCAACAAGCAGTGTTTGCATTTGAAAACAAACTGGAACTCTTCATCGCCGACATTAAAACAGATTTTTTACTAAACTGGGAGAGTTTAAAGATGCATGCACAGCAAGTGACCTTGCTCAACATCTTGATCTCCAGCAGCTAGCGGCCTTCTCATCTAATTTACAGTCATTCAAAGCGTGCTTTGGAGAATTTCGTGAGCACACTCATCTTTTTAAGTTCATCACACATCCACACGAGTGTGCAGTGGACAGTGCCGACCTGAGTTACATCCCCGGTGTCTCCATCAGAGATTTTGAACTATAAGCTGCTGACCTGAAGGCCTCAGACATGTGGGTGAATAAGTTCAAGTCACTGAATGAAGATTTGGAAAGACTTGCACAACAGCAAGCAGAGTTGGTGAGCAAACACAGTGGGGAGAAATGAAAAAACATCAACCCGAGGACCAGTTGATTGTCAAAACTTGGAACACCTTCCCATTGCATACCACACACTGCAGCGTGTGACTACTGATGTACTGACAATGTTTGGCTCTACGTATGCATGTGAGCAGTCTTTCTCACATCTAAAGAACGTTAAGACCAACCTACGATCATGTTTGACGGATGGAAATCTCAACGCCTGCATAAAGCTTAACCTCACCACGTATCAACCAGACTACAAAGCCATCAGCAAAACCATGCAGCACCAGAAGTCACATTAATGGTAAGAAGTACTTTATTCATCATTGGTTAGCAACAGCATAACAACGTTATTAAAAAGAATTCAGAGACTTATTGTACTTTATTTTATTTATTTATTTATTTTACAGAGATAGAGGGATAGATAGGGACAGACAGACAGGAATGCAGAGAAATGAAAAGCATCAGTCATCAGTTTTTCGTTGCCGTTGCGACATCTTAGTTGTTCATTGATTGCTTTCTCATATGTGCCTTGACCGTGGGCCTTCATCAGACTGAGCAACCCCTTGCTGGAGCCAGCGACCTAGAGTCTAAGCTAGTGAGCTTTTGCTGAAACCAAATGAGCCCGCACTCAAGCTAGTGACCTTAGGGTCTCGAACCTGGGTCCTTTCTCATCCCAGTCCGACGCTCTATCCACTGCGCCATCGCCTGGTCAGGAGAGACTTATTGTACTTTAAAAGTGTTGGTCTTACATAAAATGCACACATTTACTTGTATTTAGTGTTAAACATATTGTATGGCTCTCACAGAATTACATTTTAAAATATGTGGCATTCATGGCTCTCTCAGCCAAAAAGGTTCCCGACCCCTGGCATAAAGACTGGTGCTTAGACATCCATATGCAAAATGATGCATCATGGTGCAGTTGTAACTTTTCACAGATCCATCCACATCTGTTCATTTTTTCATTCAGGGTACACTCAGCAGTGTATATACACTGTATGTCAGGCTCTTTTTCAGGTTCTGGGGATGGAATAGGGAATGCTGTTTTAACTTTTGCTTTGTGCTTTACTTTGTAGGAATTCCATTACATAGAAGAAGATCTGTATCGAACAAAGAACACATTGCAAAGCAGAATTAAAGATCGAGAAGAAGAAATTCAAAAACTTAGGAATCAGGTATGCATCAGCATTCATAACTTGGGCAGAGATACCATTGTAAAGCCACATTTTTCCTAAAGAATACAGTAAGATCTTCTTTGTTCTTATTTTCACCTGAGTTCTCTTATTGTGGTAATAAGATGTTATTTTCAACCTGATATAGAATTTCCATCCAATGCCAATGGAGTTTCATTTGCAGTTTTCTGTGGCTTGCTTCTTATAGAAGAATCTTGTAGCCAGCGTCACCCAAGGAGATGTGAATTGTTCCAACACACTGTGCCTTCTGCTTCAATAGAGGTTGTGCCGATTGCCAGTTTCATAAATCTGGTTTCTCTTTCCTAAGAAAAACCCAAGGATAAATCTTCCTATTAACAACTGATAGGTTCTTCAAAAAGTCAGCCAGACCTCTTTTTAACTCTGAAAATGTGAAACATACGGAAATCAACATGCACCAGCACCCAGATTTCCCAGTCTTGATGCTGACTGATGGGACCAAGCGTTCACTTACCCTGTAGCTGTAGCGTGTCTTTTCCTCGCTGAGCTTCAGATGAGTGACTTACTGAATAACGGACTCATTGATCATTTAAATAACTTACCCAAAGCTTAATTCTTTATATTTTTTTTTATTTAGCTAATGACTTAGTTTGATCATGAAACTTCAATAATTTTTGTTTTTTTAAAGTTCTCAGACTTTATATAATAGTCCATAATTTAAAATGTTTTTAATATATATATTTTAATTTTTAGAGTGAGGAACTGACTTGAGCATTCCCCTCTCCTTCCTTGCCCATATCTGTGAAATATGTACAAATGGTTTTATGACTTGCTAGCAGGAAGTCAAAGAACAGAAAGGAGCATAAACTACTAGCTGGTTTAATCCCTAGATAAACATCCCAATATTTATAAATTTATTTATGGGGTACATACTCTGTGTAAGAAATTGTGCTATTTTGTGTGTGTGTGTGTGTGAGAGAGAGAGAGACAGAGATAGAGTCAGAGAGAGGGACAGATAGGGACAGACAGAAAGGGAAGGAGACGAGAAGCATCAAGTCCTCGTTGTGGTATCCTAGTTGTTCATTGATTGCTTTCTCATATGTGCCCCGCCTGGGGGTCTACAGCAGACCTAGTGACCCCTTGCTCGAACCAACAACCTTAGGCTCAAGCCAGTGACCTTGGGCTCAGGTCATCGACCTTTGAACTCAAGCTAGCGACCATGGGGTCATGTTAATGATCCCACATTCAAGCTGGTGAGTCCATGCTCAAGCTGGAGACCTCGGGGTTTCGAACTTAGGTCCTCTGAGTCCCATGATGACGCTCCATTCACTGTGCCACCACCTGGTCAGGCAATTTAACATTTTTTTCATTCTTCAAAAACTTGTGTGGGACTAGCCTGACCAGGCGGTGGCGCAGTGGATAGAGCGTCGGACTGGGATGCGGAAGACTCAGATTTGAGACTCCAAGCTTGCCAGCTTGAGCGCAGGCTCATCTGGTTTGAGCAAAAGCTCACCAGCTTAAGTCCAAGGTCACTGCCTTGAGCAAGGGGTCACTCGGTCTGCTGAAGGCTCGCGGTCAAGGCATATATGAGAAAGCAATCAATGAACAACTGAGGTGTCAAAACAAAAGACTGATGATTGATGTTTCTCATCTCTCTCCGTTCCTGTCTGTCTGTCCCTATCTATCCTTCTCTCTGACTCTCTGTCCCTGTAAAAGAAAAAAAAACAAACTTGTGTGGGACTAGATAGAAACATGGGTGGGAGGACCTGTGCTCCTTATTCCATAACTAGACTTGTAAAGTTAAAGAGTAATTTGGGATGGAGCTAGGCCTAAGCTCTAAAGTTTTAGAAGAAAATAAAGGGGAATCTTTTGCAATCTGGGGGAAGACAAATATTTTTAGAGAAGACACAAAAAACAATCATAGAAGAAAAGTGACAGAATTTAACTTCATCAAAATTAAATTTTTCTGCTCATCAAAATACTCCATTACAAAAATAAAGAGGTTAGCCACAGCCTGGGAGATGGTATTTACAATATTTATATTGAGAAAGCATTTGTAACCAGCATAAGAACTCCTACTACTGAGAAGAAGATGCACAACTGATTTTCTTTAGTTGTGAAAGACTTGGATAGGCAATTCGCAGAAGAAGATGCATGAGTGGCCAAGTAAGCACACGAATAGGTGCTCAGACCCGTCAGTCATCTGGGAAACGCAATTAGAACCTCAGTGAGCGAGGCCACGGCACACCCACTAGAGCGGCTAATTAGAAAGATTGGCAAGACCAAGTGCCGGGAGGAGATGGTGCACTGGAACCCCCTGCACAGTAGCACAACCGCTCTGAAACCTGGGATAAGGGTAGCATGCGTCTGACTTCTAAGTCCTGATATTCACTCAATGTAAATGAAGCCATATGTCCACAAAAGATTTGTACAAGAATATTTATAATAGCTTTGTTCACAAACGGCCCAACCTGGAGACAGTCGAAATGCCCATTAACAAGTAAGTGGGCAAACAAATTGCAAACAACTCAGCAATAAAAAGAAACAAACTCTTGACACAATTTGGATAAGTCTTTTTTTAAAAAAAGCCACACACAACGTTGTTCGTACCTGTAGGTTTCTATTTATGGGAAATTCAAGAAAGAGCAAAGTTCTGGTGACAGAAATAGAACAGTCGTTGTCTGGGTATTGGTTACAGTTACACACGTGTCAGAACTCATTATGTGCTTAAGATCTGGGTGTTTTTACTTGTACGTAAATTTACCTTAACTAAAAAATACTGAAGTGTGGAATAAGTTGCTTAGGACAGGATCATAGTATAATCTTAAAATTGAGCATTCCTATTTAATAGTAAGCCAGTCTTCGTTATTCTCAGTGTAAGTCTCTTCAGTAGTTCCTTGCTGTGGGCCTGGCCCTGCACGTACTTTGTGGGTGTGTGTTAAGGGATTCGGAGGGAAGGAGGCTGGTTTCGCTCCCTGCCAGCTGGCAGATACGTGTTAGATATTTATATACTCCATTTAGTCACCACAGCGTCTGCAGGGAAACGGCCTCCGCGTGCGGGTGGCCCCAGGCTGTCGCTAGGAAATGGCAGAGTGGGGGTTTTAAGCATAGATGGATCTGGTAGCCTCTCCTCAGAGCTGTGGTGATGCAGTGACACTCGCCCTCACGAGCGTACAGTTTCATTGAGAAGGCAAAATTGACTCCTTTAAACAAGGTTGCCAGAGTGACTGATAAATGCCCAGGCGGTCAATAGTCTAAGAGCAGGCGGGGCCAGCCTGGGCCAGAGGAGTTGGAAAGGGCTTCAAGGGGAAGATGACGTGAAGGAAGTTACCCTACTAGGAAGGTTACTCACTTGGCCTTAGCTGAGAGGCTGGGAAGCGATAGGAGGAAGCTCACACTGAGTACCCCAACACCGTGCGCAGCGAGCACTGTTGTCCTCGGGCAGCACACGAGGAAGCAGGTGCAGGTCTGCGTAGCAATTCGGCCAGAGGCAGCTAGGAAATGGCAGAGCAGGATGAGAACCTCGGGGTGAGTGGTCTTGGCTCTGGACCACTACTCTCGAGTTTTCTAGGGCGAAAAGTTTGAGCTGTGCCCCATGGGTCAGCGCCTTAAGGTATTTTTGACCGTGGTGTTTACAGTAAGAGTAAGTTTATATCATGTCTCAGTACTCACACAGTCTTACCACGTACAAAACTGAAACACGTTTCACAAAATAATGCGCTCACAGCTATGTGATGTGCATTTTGATATGTCCTGTTCAGTTCTGTATTTTTTAAAATGCAGATTGTGAACTACCAAAATGATGTTGTGATTCACTAACACAGTTTGAAAATTGCTTCTGTAGACAATGAGAGGATCGTAGGGTGCTGAGAAACCAGTGAATACTACAGTTTACCTATGGGAAAGTGCAATGTGGTTTTTGAGTCGGGCGACTTTGCTTTTCTGTAGTAATTTTATGAACACTGCCTTTCAGCTTACCAATAAAGCCCTCAGCAACAGCAGTCAGTCCGAGCTGGAAAGCCGCCTCCACCAGCTGACGGAGACGCTCATCCAGAAGCAGACCCTGCTGGAGGGTCTCAGCACGGAGAAGAACTCCCTGGTCTTCCAGCTGGAGCGCCTGGAGCAGCAGCTGAAGGCCACCTCGGGCGGCGGGAACGGCTCTGCTGTGAACATGTCTGGGGTTGACAGCGGCGAAGGTAAAACTGAAGACTCCAAGCAACATTTGTTGTCCTGTCGTCTTCATGTCAGTCTTGCTAATTTAAACATGATCTTGAGAAGTTAAAGAAAAACTGTTTTTATTGGAAAAGAAATTTTATCCAGTGAAATTACCCATGTTTCTCCTGATGTGAGGACTGGGCCCTGTGCTGTTTGGTAAGTCCCTCCTAGCGTGGGACTTAGAGAAAAGAGGCCCGGGGGCCAGTGATCATGGTGAAGTGTGTAGGATGCTCAGGAAGCTGTCACCTACAGGCAGATGGTTCAGTGGAGAGGGATTTTAGGACAAGCTTCAACAGACTTAATCTTAGAAATTCCTTTCAGATTTTTTTCCTGTATTTGATTATAGTATCTGTTTTACTGATTTTTAACTTTCACATAGAAATAAATTTCCATAATTTTTAAAATTTATTTCTTTTTATTTGGTTATTTTTTTACTTTTTTCATAATTTATGTGATAATTTATAAATTGTTTCATAGGAATCTATCATGGAAATACCATAATTTGTTTAATCAATTTATTATGGTTGGAAATTTAGATTGTTGCCAGTTTTTTTACTATATTACAAGCAGTTCCAAGGAAAATATTTTCTGTACATGTCTGTTATTAGGATAAATGACTAGAAATGGAATTGCTGGTCTGCAGGCATACACATTTGAAGGCCTTTGATTTTTGTTGCCAAAATCAGCAAATAATAGCACCTAGTTTGTACCAGATACTCTCCTAGGCAAAAGAGGTCAGCAAAAGAGACCAAAATCTGCCCTGTGGGTCTTACAGCCTGGTGCTGGGGGAGAGGGGGACGGGGAGGGGACAGCGAATGAATTACGCGAGGTGGTGAGACGTGCTATAGAGGAAAGGTAAGCAGAGAAGGCGGACAAACCAGGGCCAAGTGTGGAGATGGGGTTGTAAATTAGGGTGGTCAGGATGACTTCACTGAGAAGGTACCACTTAAGTCCTATGGGAGGTAAGATACTAGACAGTGAGGAGAGCTACAGGAAAAGTGTTCCAGGCAGAGTAGAGCAGGTACAAAGGTCCTGAGGTGGAAGTATTGCTGACATGTTTCAGGAATAGGAGGGAGGCCAGTGTAGCTGGAGTAGACTGAGTGAGGGGAGAGGAAGGTAAGTTCAGAGAACTTGGAGGAAGCTGTTCAGACCTGTTTAAGGCCTTTTCCTCGGATTGCAGAGGGAAGCCATTGAGAGACCTTAACAGGGGTGGCTAATGTGGTCTGCATTTTAACAAGACCTCTGGCTGCTGTATCGAGAATAGACTGCAGAGAGCTAAAATGGAGGCAGGGGACCTGGGAGGAGCCATTGTGATAATCCATGTGAGAGATGGTGGTGGTTCAGACCAGAGTGTGAGGGGACTGTGAGGCTTTATTTTATTTTATTTTTTTTGGTGACAGAGACGGAGACAGGGATAGATAGGAAGAGAGAAAGATGAGAAGCATCAACTCTTCGTTGAGGCACCTTAGTTTTTCATTCATTGCTTTCTCATATGTGCCTTGATGGGGGGCTACAGCAGACAAAGTGACCCCTTGTTTGAGCCAGCAACCTTGGGCTCAGGCTGGTGAGCCTTGCTCAAACCAGATGAGCCCGCGCTCAAGCTGGCAACCTTGGGGTCTTGAACCTGGGTCTTCTGTGTCCCAGTCCCATGCTCTATCCACTGCGCCACCGCCTGGTCAGGCTGAGGCTTTATTTTAAAGGTGAGCCGACAGCATTTGCTGGCAGGTTGTGGGGTCTGACAGAAAGGAAGGAGTCAAGTTTTTTGGCCTGAGCAGGGGGAAGGATGGAGTTGTCATGTTCTGAGACGGGGAAAATTGCAGGACAAGTAGGCTGGCAGCAGGGGCGGGCAATCAGCCCCATGGCCTTGGGCATGCTGAGTTTGCGGTGCCTGTTAGGCCTCCCTTGGGAATGGAATAAGTGGTGGGGCAAGTCTGGGCCTGAGATACAGATAGATGCAGGGGGCCTGGGCTTTGCAGAAAGGGGTCGGCCTCACTCCTCCTGGCACAGGACTTAGTGCCACTAATGGTGACTATTGGCAACACTCAGTTTCTGTAAACTAACTTTTGCAAATTAATTTCAGACAAATTCTTTTCCTGGTTGTTACATTTTGATTTTTTGGAGATGGAAGTTTAAACATTTTATATGATCAAATTTATCTGTTTATTTTCTTTGTTTTTATCTTTGGGTATAATGCTTAGAAAGTTGGCCTTGAGAATTTCTTCCATATGTAATATAATGTATATTCCACTAAAATTTTGTTAGTAAGTTCATTTTGGTGTCTGTATATTAATTTATTATTTTCTTGTTTAAACAGGCACACGTCTGCGAAACGTTCCTGTTCTTTTTACTGACACAGACACTAATCTGGCAGGAATGTATGGGAAAGTTCGCAGAGCTGCTAGTTCAATTGACCAATTTAGGTAAGCCATGCCCATAATGATGAGTGATGGGCCATCAACTGTTTTCATAACCTTTTCCAGTTGTTTCAGTCATTATGAGTCCTGTCAGGCAGAGGTGATATTTAAAGTGACATTTACTGTATTCCTTTCGTGATATTTCAGTGTCATGAAATTGCTTCAAGAGGTGCCTATACTTCACTGAAGATGGTTAACCCTGACTTTTTCTCTTCTTTCTATCATAAATGCTATTTAAAAACTTATTAACCTGACCAGGCAGTGGTGCAGTGGATAGAACATTGACCTGGGGTGCTGAGGACCCAGGTTTGAAACTCCAAGGTCCCCAGCATGAGCACAGGCTCATCTGGCTTGACCACAGACTCGCTAGCTTGAGCGCGGGCTCATCCGCCTTGATGACCCCAAGGTTCCTGGCTTGAGCAAGGGATCACTGGCTCAGCTTGAGCACCCCCAATGCCGTCAAGGCACAGATGAGAAGTAACTGATAAACAGCTAAGGTGCTGCAACTGTGAGTTGAAGCTTCCCATCTCTCTTCTCTTTCTCTCAAAAAAAAATTCCATTGAGAAAGTGTCTCTCTCATGTAAATGCGCTCATATGATTGTTTTATCTCATTACTTTGTCATATGATTACAATAAAAGATTCTATATATGTAAATGAACAGTACTCATTATGTTTTATACATATTACATAAATACGTAATTTACATATTACAAATACTTACACATTTTAGATTAGCAGACATCCATCTTATATAATATAAAATGATTTAGGTGCCCCTCGGCCTCATTGCAATGACTTCCCTTGGCAGCGTGACCCTGCTGGTGCAGGCTGGCGCTGTGCTGAACACTGACCTCCCCTGACCAAATGGCCAGACGTGTTCGAGCAGGGACCGGCAAGAAGCCTGACAGCTGTGGGACTGGGTATTACAGCTTTTACTACGTAGGTTGCTATGTAGTTCAGATCTGAAAACTTCTAGAACAAGTAACCTCAGAAACTACAAAGAAGACTTTCCTGCCTAACCTTTCATCCTACTATAAAGGAGGATTTGAACAGAAAATGAGTAGGCAAGAAGCTAGTTTTATTTTGGGTGTAAGCCCGTCTGCTGGCAAGGCCAAGATTAGAACAGCTCACCGGAGATCAGGATTTTGAATCACCCAGGTAAAAGCGGATCTCCGTACTTAGCAACCAGAATGAACAAACAAAAGGCTTGTTAGAGGAAACCACCAAACATTGACTGGTGCTCAGGACTGCTCTGAAGGAAAAAAAGGCGGGACTCAAAACAAAGTCCTGCAAATTTAACCTACACCACCGCTGTCATGGTTTTCCTACATGTACTAACCGTAAATAATTTATTCTGCTGGTAAGCAGTATAATAAATAACCTGTCTTTTTATTACCTTTTAAAGGTAAAAATGTTTAACAGTTTATATATAGCCTCGATCAAGTTTATTTCTAAATAATTCTACTAAACTCTTTTGTCTTTTAGAGTTCATAATTAAACACAGTTTCAGTGAATGATTGCATAAAAGAGCAATTTTTCCTTACCTTTGTGTATCAGAATATAGCTGTGGTGTTAAACATAGGAGGATGATTTACTAAGATTCCTGAGGCCACAGACTTAGGATGCCAGAGTCATTATCCCCAAGTAAATATGCACATCTAGTTCAACTATTCATTTATTCAACCCACGTAATATTTAGAGAACTGATGTGCAGGGCATTGTGTTAGCGGCTACGGGAGAAGCAGAACGGGAGGGAAGAAAGGTGTGTTGGGGTGTTGGCTTGCACCCGTATCCATCTTGACGGGGGGAATGTTGTGAAGGGGCGTGAGTAATAAGGTCTGCATATCCTGTTGCTCCCCACACTTCACTTGTTCAAGTGTTTACTTGACCTGTGGTTTCTGCCTTTTAGAAGTGTGTGTCCATGCGAAACCTTCCAATGAGCAGTCTGTACACTAATCCCAACCAGAGCTTTTCCTTTTCGTTGATCACACTTGCCTGTCTTTTATAACTTCTTTAGTTCCTAAAGGAAAAGTAACTTAGAGAGGGACCCCGCTGTTTAATAGCCACACCGCAGATAGTGGTTAAAGTATGTGTTTGTACTGTGACACTTCTGTGTGATTATTTCAAGTAATTTTGGTATTCAACAATCTACTATAACTAGATTACTTTTAAGGTGGCCACAGAACTAGTTTAAATGAGTGTTAAAAGGCATTATTAAATATTACCAGCAGATAGATCTGTTGTCAGTCTAATCGTCTTCTCTCCTCTCTGCCCCACCACCATTTGCACAGTATCCGTCTGGGAATTTTTCTCCGAAGATACCCCATAGCACGAGTTTTTGTAATTATATACATGGTAAGTAAATTTGTTTTTAAAAAAAACAATGCTGCACTTGATTTATAACTAGTTTTCTTCAGCTGCTGGTATTTTTTGACTCAAAGTCTAGTAAATCAATAGACCTCGTTTTTGGTAATTAAAATTTTTTTTTCCTTAAAATATGCAAGTGAAGTTGACAGTTTATTATGTCTAAAATATAAATTGTTCAAAACTTTTCCCACAATAAAATCAATGGTAGTACAGTGTAATATCACCTCCATTTGTAAGCCCCTCTTATGATAAAAATAAATATAAAACAATTTATTTCATTTTTATCTTGATGTAAAAGTTGCTTTCATGTGTTTGCTTTATTTTCTAAAAGGTCTCGAGGTTGATTTTTTTCTTTCATATTTCTTATCTCTAATAAAATAGTTACTGTAGTTAGTCATGCTGTTTCCTGTGTCTTGTGAGCCTAAAAAACTATTCTGAATGGGGATGCTTAAAAGTAATTGAATTAAGGCAGACATTATTTTCTTCAAAAGAAATGAACGCATCCAGCCTGACCAGGCGGTGGTGCAGTGGATAGAGTATTGGACTGAGACGCAGATGACCCAGTTTCAAAACCCTGAGGTCACTGGCTTGAGCGCAGGCTCATGGTTTGAGCAAGGCTCACCAGTTTGAACCAAAGGTCACTGACTTGAGCAAGGGGTCACTCGGTCTGCTGTAGCCCCCTGGTCAAGGCACATATGAGAAAGCAATCAATGAACAACTAAGGTGCCACAACAAAGAATTGATGCTTCTCATCTCTCTCCCTTCCTGTCTGTCTGTTCCTCTCTCTGTCATACACACACACACAGACACATACACACACATGAAGAAAAGCGTCCTTAGAAAGAAATTTCTCTGTTATCCACTAGAGGGAAGAGTTAGTCCTTTAAATAAAAAGTTTTTAAGAAGAAGGCAATGGAGAGAATGAGAGAACCAAGATTGAATGGCCTCAGAAGGGATTCAAAATGTGCCCACATCTGCATTGATTTCCAGGTGTTGGAGAGTTTCAGAACACATGCACTGTGTCAGCATGACATGTGATGTTGCACACTACAAAAGGCCAGACGCTGAGGCACAGAACCTTATGTCATTGCCACACTGCCACGAGGGAGTTAGTGGAACTGTCAGCTGGAGGTCCTGTGCTGGACCCAAATCACCTCTGAAACCGGACTCATTATTCCTGTCGAGCATGTCTTCCCATCCCCTCTTCACCAACCATGGCCAAACCCTCTTTCAGAACACCAGCCAGAACTGTTCTTAAAAGCCTTTCCAGCCACTTCATGCCAACCCAGCAATTATAATCATGCCGCCTACTCTGCTTTACAGTCACCTGATTGGTTGTGGGTACATGTGCTTCTTATGCACGATTGGAGGGCTTTTCTCCTCTTGACTGAGACATTTGTAGGTATTATCGCTCGGGTACCCTCCACCGACTGGCCATGTTTCTTCACGAGTTACCCAGCAGTCAGCACGAGAACGAAGCAAACACAGTGCTAGCCACAGGGTACAGAGGCAAGGGAGACGGTGGGCCTGTGCTGAAGGTGGCGTTGTTGACTGACCCATGGCTTGTTTTCTCTTTCTGTAGGCTTTGCTTCACCTCTGGGTCATGATTGTTCTGTTGACTTACACGCCGGAGATGCACCGTGACCAGCCGCACGGCAAGTGAGCGGGATGCGGGCTTCCATCGTGGTTGTCTTTCTCCTGACTTGGGGGCTGCAGAAGGTCAATTGCTGGAAATTCCGGAGGAGGGTGCACAAATTATTTTCTCACTACAAGCTTTTAAGTTATTGTACAAGTACTCTGCTACCTAAATCTTCCTCTCATTTCCTTCAGATGGTAAGAGTTTCTAAAACAAACAGTTACCCAGCAAGCTCGGCGGCTCCGTGTACACATGTGCACACGTGCTGGGCGCTTCACCTCTGTACAGACCAGCCTGTATTCTAGGTGACACTGATTATGGGTTATAATCAGGGAAACTAATTGTATTTAGTGATATAAATAAAATGTTTTCTTTTTGATAATTCAGTCTGCTTTTGTATTTTCCTATATTTAACTTTGAAAATACAGATTTACTTTTTATACATGTTAAAGGCCTGCTTGGTATAAATCTTTTTACAAACAAAATTTACTGTGCATTTTTATTTTTTAAAATAATTTTTCATCCTCTTTAAACAAGACCCTTCCAGGCAGCCAGATAACAGAGCCAGACAGCAGCCGCTGACGTCACTGCGGGTCACTGCGGCTGGTTCTTGGGGCTGCCTGCCCAGCATGCGTTGTTCCTCCCCGCCCCCCGCCACTGCGGCGGTCCCTGTCCCTGCTTCCTCTGTCTTTCTCTTTTCCTTCAGCCTGTGGGTTAGGACAGCCATAGCCCCTGCCTGCAGCATTTAGGAGTCAGATGTGTTTTAGCCCTTTTAAAACACTTGGTGCAGCCTGACCAGGCGGTGGCGCAGTGGAGAGAGCCCCGGACTGGGACACGGAAGACCCAGGTTCGAGACCCCGAGCTCGCCAGCTTGAGTGCGGGCCCATCTGGCTTGAGCAAAAGCTCGCCAGCTTGGACCCAAGGTCACTGGCTCCAGCAAGGGGTTGCTCGGTCTGCTGAAGGCCCGCGGTCAAGGCACATGTGAGAAAGCAATCAATGAACAACTAAGGTGTCGCAATGGCAACGATAAACTAATGATGATGCTTCTCATCTCTCTCCGTTCCTGTCTGTCTGTCCCTATCTATTCCTCTCTCTGTCCTTGTAAAAAATAATAATAAATAAAATAAAAAAACACCCGGTGCAGAAATGTTAATCCTTTAGAGAAAGACATATTCTTTGCTCTTTGGCTTTCCTTTTTATCTACGTCCAAATTGTTCTGTCTCCTGGTCTGGTGGTCTGTCTTCATGTGTAGTTAGTATCTGTGTAGGGCTGGGGCTGGGGGCTGTGCAAGGTGGGTCCCTCCTTTCAGGAGTAGCTTTGGGCGCTGCTGGCGCTCACCCGGAAACCCAAGCTCAGTTTCTATGGGTGATGTCTCCGCTACGATGTCATTGACCTGTGACTTTAATTATATATTGTTCAAAAGCTTTGGTACACTAGGAGATGTACATGTTTCTTACTTTCATCAGAAAATTAAGTTTTAAAGGTCATCCGGGTGTGTCTGGGCTTTTTTGCAACTTAGCATGACTGGCAGAGAGAACTTAGCATGACTGGAAAAGGCAGAGAGAACAGCGTCGTCTGGAAGCGGATGTGAGTTCCTGCGGGCGCGGTGTAGTCACGTGACAGGTCTACAGGATTCTTCCTCAGGTATGCCAGCCTGTCAGTCTGGGCCGCGCAGACACATCTCATCTCCAACGGGATCAAGAGTTTAGTCTCGTTAATATCTTCTAAAGGTTTTTTCCCCTCCCCTCCTCATTTGGAAACATTTCTGGAGAATGATTAAAACCAGGTTACACACTTACAATGGAAACGGCATGCGCTTCATCATCGTGTGTTCCAGACTTCCCGTCTCTGGCGTCCTGGCTTTTGTTGGATGGCTCTAAATCTTCTGTGCGCTTTCTACATGTTCTTGGCTTTGGAAATAGTTTGACAAAGTGTTTCCGAGCCTATTTTTCAGTGGTTACTTAAATCTTTGAGTTTCAGTTTCAGTATTCTTGACCCCTGACAGACTCTTGGGGGATGTTTAAGGGTGCTCCATTCACTTATCCTCAGATAACATGTTAAAAGGATTGTGGGAGCACCAGATTTTTTCTTTCAACCCCCTGTATTCATCTGAAGACATTTTATATACGTGCCCATGCACGTGCATGTATTATCGGAGCTCTCGTACTGCTCTGTGTTTGTGTCAGTTAAAAACAAGAGTATGATAAACAATTGCCCTTTCTCAAGACTCTGTGCTTACCAGAGACGACCATTTCTGTTGCTACAGAACAAAAACCAGAGGCAGAGCAGGGGCTTTGTACAGACTCCCGTGGAATGAGGCCCCCTGTCAGGGCTGTCGCTGTGGAGTCCTTTGGGCCGGCAGTCCAGCCTTAGCTAAGAAGGCTGACGTCCACGCAGCCTGTAGGGGCAGAGCACACTGCTCACGTGAGCCTCACTGGGCTGCAGCCGCCACCGCAGGAGGCTGGCAGCCTTGGCAATGCCAGCATGGGCATCTTGGTATGGACGGACTAGAAGGAAAGGACTGGAAAAGCCAAAGGGTGTGAGTGGGGCTAATGGCCTGAGGCACTTGAGACTACAATTGGTCAAAAGAAAGAAATGTCGGCAAAATGCCTCATTATTCTGGACACGTAAAGATTAGTATTCCAGCCTGACCGGGCGGTGGCGCAGTGGATAGAGTGTCAGACTGGGATGCGGAAGACACAGGTTCAAGACCGGGAGCTCGCCAGCTTGAGTGCAGGCCCATCTGGCTTGAGAAAAAGTTCACCAGCTTGGACCCAAGGTCGCTGGCTCGAGCAATGAGAAAGCAATCAATGAACAGCTAAGGTGTCTCAACGAAAAACGGATGATTGATGCTTCTCACCTCTCTCCGTTCCTGTCTGTCTGTCCCTATCTGTCCCTCTCTCTGACTCTCTCTGTCCCTGTAAAAATAAATAAATAAAGATTAGTATTTCTATTAACTCTTTCCTGAGTGAGAATATGGATTAAATGATTCTGAAGTTCCACAGAGACAAACACCTCAAAACAGGCGAAACTTTCTTTTGTCAGAACACTTTGAGTGTCGGGTGTGTCACATACAGACGCCTCATTTATAGATGTCTCAAAGAAGAGTGGTGAAGTAGTTCTGTCCTAACAAGACCACAGTCACTCAGATAGGAGCACCTGTGCGCCAGCCCCGCCTGGGACCTGGAAATGGGTGAACAGCAGAGGCCCTGCCCTCAGGGAACTACATTCAGGTGGCGGGGGGACACCTGTAACTGCCACTCGGTGTTACATACAGCGCATCCAAACCAAGCAAGGTGAAGGTGGAGAGAGACGATGGGGAGGAGGCAGGGACCTTCTCTCTGCAGAGGTGACAGTTGTGCGGGACAGCACTGTGACAGGCCCTGCAAAATGCGCAGCGGGCGTTCTAGGCAGTGAGTTAAGTAAGTGCAGAGCCTCTGAAACGGGAACAAGCAGGGAGGCCAGTGTGGCTGGAACGGAGCGAGCGGGGAGGCAGGCGGCTGATCCGGTGGGTGGGACCTGTCGGCCGAGGTGAGGAGCTGGAACCTGAAACCCTTTTGCTGTTCCTCAACAATGCTTTGCCTCTGAACCATCCACCACCTCTTTAGAAAAATAATTTTTAAGAGAAAATCTTTAAAAACCTGTTTCAGAATATATCTAGAGACTACGTTTGTTCCATGTGCATTTGCTAAATCGGATAGAATACATTTTGTTGAGGTGAGGGCAGACTGAACCTGAGAAGGTAGCTTTCCTATGTAGTTACAGAGAATACCAAGCCAGTAGATTTGTGCATCCCCATAATATCTTGGTCTGCACATTCACAGTTAACTCCTTATCTTTGTTCAAGTGAAAGACAAACAAATGAAATCCACTAGTAAAGCCCTCCATGTCTGAAGGCGAACGCCTCCCACCCTTGGACTAAGCCACCTCAGCACTGCCCAGCGTCACCACCATCACAGTATCAGAGCTCATGAACTCAAATGACTTTGGACATTTCTGGTCTCCAGAGGACAGACAGTACTTCTTAATCCACCGTTATGTCCTCAGTGCCTAGACCAGTGCCTGGCACAGAAGTGGCATCATCTTCTGGATGATGGAGCAGAACAACACATGGAGCATGTCCACGGTGGGTGTACAGCTTGAATGAAAAGTAGGTCTTTGCAGTTGCAGGTTCCTAAGGTTTGGGAAGTATTCAAATGTTAGTTTATTTATTTTTATTTCTTAAGTGAGAGGTGGGCAGATAGTGAGACAGACTCCTGCGTGCACCCCAATCAGGATCCACTTGGCAACCCCTGTCTGGGGCCGACACTTGACCAATCGAGCCACTGGCTGCGGGAGAGGGGGAGAGAAGCAGATGGTCGCTTCTCCTGCGTGCCCTGACTGGGAATCAACCTGAGATGTCCATGTAGCAGGCTGACACTCTATCAACTGAGCCAACCAGCCAGGGCCTCAAATGTTCGTTTTTTATTGGGTGGTATGTTTATTTTAGAGTTGGATGGACTAAGAAAGTGGAAAACAGCCCTGCAGACAACCAGCCCTGTTCCCAGCAGAACACACACAAACAATACTCAGAATAAGACATTGTCAAGGCCGTGCTTGTGAACACAATTACTAAACACCCTCTCTTCCGACAAGCATCACTCCTTTCTAAGCAAGTGCTGTTGTTTCGTCAGTAATGACTCCGGCTCCATTGTAACTCTCTCTAGATGCATCATTGAGCTACCACACCGCCCGCTTCCTCACAGCATCCAACCCAGAACTGGCCCCGATTCTTTAATGCCCCTCATGATCATCCGACACAACACAGACCTTATTAGAAGCCCCCTAGTCCCCCTTCCGAGGTGCCCGGGGGTAGGCACAGGGTCTCCCTTGCTGCAGGAAGCTGGAAACGCCTCCCGGCACTGGTGGCTGGACCTGTTTGTTCTGCCTGCAGTCATGGTCTGGTCAGTTGGTTTTAACAGAAGCTCCTCATATTCAATTCCATAATTTTACAGACAAGCAAACAAGTTTAGCGACCCATCCACGTCCTCCAATGAGCTATAAAAATGAGATCAAAACATATCTTTTGTTTGTTTTCATATAGCGATGGCCTTGAACTCTGGCTGCTGAACATGTCAGTTTACCCAACCTGTCTGGCTCAAAAGTCTTCCATTTTCCATTTGGCTAGAACCTTCTGGTCGCTTTCAGTCGCTGGAGAAAACCTGCCATATATTTTTTTCAGATAATACGCAGCCCTGGGGCAAAGCCAGGTACGTTCTGATGAGAGCTAATTGTTCTCTATCAGTGCGAGAGGAAGCAGGTGTTCGCTCCCCGCCGCCTTCCTGATGTACTCCTTCCAGCCTGGAGCAGACGCTCCATCAGCCACCCGGGCAGGAAGTGACCTTTCTGCAGAAGGTAAACAAGAGGGCTTGCTTTATTTTTAGCCATTAAATGAGACCTCAAAACAAAACAAAACAAAAAAATATATTTTAAATCACTTGGGCTTTTTTTTTTTTTTTAATAATGAGACTAATATTCCTTATTTGTGAAAAATACAGTGAAGTCCAAAGAAGAAAACATTATGCATTGATAGACCAGCAAACAAATAAGTCTTCCTATTTTGGCCTGTTTTCCTTCCAGCCATTTTCCCCCAGCATGTATGTGTATGCATGTAGAAAGGTCCAGAAGTGGAGACAAAGCAGCTCATAGGCGAAGCCCTACTGTATGTACAATTTTCCCCAGGGTGGGGCAGGAGCAGTTGTGAATATGTGGAACACAGAGTTCATTCTTGTGTTACTACTTAATTGCTGTGTAATTTTCCATACAAACAGCTGTATACCTACGTTTGCCCCACCTGTCTATACAATGAAATACTACTCAGCCAGAAGAAAAGATGAAATACTGCTGTTTGTGACAACACGGATGGACCTCGAGAGTGTCGTACCAGGCAAAAAAAGGACAAGAATCATACGATTTCACCCATATGCGGGCTATAAAACAAAAAGCAACAAATGACTTTATTAATCAGTCACCTCAATAAATTCAATTTAAAAAAAATTTTAAAAAGCAACAAACCAGCAAATAAACTCAGAGATACGACAGTATGCGGGGGGGGGGGGGGGGGGGTAAGGGAGAGGTTGAAGATGGTAACCGGGCCAACTGTACGGTGATGGAAGGAGACTTGACTTTGGGTGGGGAGCACAGAAACCAATCCACAGAGGATGTATTGTGGAACTGCGTACCTGAACTCTACATCATGTTATAGCCAGTGTCATCCCAGGTCCAGCAAAAAACCCTGGGGTTGATGTCAAACTGGCTCTGGTTGGGCTAACTGAGGAAAGTCCTATGCCCACATCCAAACCTCATGAACTGAAGGAGGGAAGCGTGGGTGCCCCGTGACAATGAGGGCTCCGCTAGTTGAAAGAGGTGGAATGGAAGCTAAAAGCTAATGACAGAAGCCACAGCCACCCACTGTGTACGTGCCCTGACTGTGCATCCAAATGGGCACGCAGCGTTATGTCCTACTTTGATGACGTAACAGTAAGCACCTAACCACATGGTAATAAATGGCTCCCACATAACTTTTGCCAATGTTCCTGAAAACAAACATGAACATTTTCTACTCGCACAAAAGCTGAAAAGATAACACAATGAGTGTCCAGATGCCCTTCACCTAGGTGTTCCCTCGTGGTTAGCACTGTGCCCCGTCTGTTCTCTCTTTCTTCTGAAGGACTTCAAGTAAGTCGCAGACTTGTGACACTTCATCCCAACTGGGATCTGAGAAGAAAGGCAGTCTCTTATAACAACTGCACCATTACCACATCTGATAAATTTAACCTTGTGCAAGGATATTACCTAATATCCAGGCATAGTCATATTTTTCTAATAGTCCAAAACAAGTCCTTTGTAAGCCATTTTAAATATTTTTCTGATCCAGGGTCCAATCCAAGATCCAGTCAAAAACTGCATTGGGTTATCCTGTCTCCCTGATCCCTTTAATCTACAGTGGTTCTTAACCTTTTTTGAGGTACCAAACCCACCAGTTTCATATGCGCATTCGCTGAACCCTTCTTTAGTGATAAATAAAATATGATTTTTTTTCCAAATTCAAGACATAGGTATATGTTTTGTTACTGCTGCACAAAATCAGCCGTGCATGAACATCACCTTGCTCAAAGAACAAAACCAACAAAGTGCATAAACTCACAACAAATGACGGTATTACTTTATTCTGGCCTCCGCGGCAGAGGCTTCTCCGAACCCCTGAGACCAACTCATCGAACCCCTAGGGTTCCATGGAACCCAAGTTAAGAACCACTGATCTAGAACAAACCTCCCTTCCCTTTTATGGTCCTTCATGCATTGACATTTTAAGAGTGTGGGCCAGTTATCTTGTAGAAAGACACACAATCTGGGTTTTTCTGATTCCTAATGATGAGATTCAGGTTTAGTACGCTGGGAAAGAATACTATATAAGTGGTGTCAGGTCAGTACATCGACGCAGGAGGCACACAATGTCAGCAACACTAAGTTTGATCCCTTGGTTAAAATGGTTCCTGCCAGATCGCTCCATCATGAAGGTATATTGCTCCCTTTTTTGTTGTTAACAAATGTTTTGTGTGGTGATACCTTGAGACCATGCAAACATCCTGCTCCCCAACAAGCTTTCAGTGGTTTTAGAACACACTGGCCACCTTGCCTGAATTATGTATTGGTTGTGACAAAGTGGTGATTTTCTAATTCTGTCATCTCCTCCACCCGCTCCCGCTGGCCTTTTTCTGCCCCTCCACTCTTTTTGAAAAATACGACCACTATGTGCTTATGGATTCTCTTCTTAAAAATTCAATATGTTAAAGTTCACCATCATCATTATTCTTGTGGATTCTTTCCCTGGCCCAGATTTGGCCGGCGGGAGGCCCTTAAAGCCGGCAGCTGTGTGCTCTCCACCTGTCCCCATTGTCTAGGGACAGATCTTTGTGTTCTGGAACACCATGATGTTCCAGTCTACCTTGGAACTTTCTCTTCCCAGGACCTAGAATCAGCTATGTCTGCAAAAAAGCCCCCTGATTCCACAGGCAGTAATATCTCAGACCTTTCTCGTAGCAATATTTTTTTCTGATATTCCTCCTTAGGCAAGGGAAACAGAAGAAAAAAATAAACAAATGGGACTACATCAGACTAAAAAGCTTTTACACAGCAAAGGAAACCATAACAAAATGAAAAGACCGCCCACTGAATGGGAGAACACATTCGCCAATATATCTGATAAGGGGTTAATATCTACACTTTATAAAGAACTTATACAGTTCAACACCAAAAAAAAAAAAAACCCACACACAATTCAATTAAAAAACAGACAAAGGACCTGAACAGACATTTCTCCAAAGAGGACATACAGATGGCCAATAGACATATAAAAATATGCTCAACATCATTAATCATAGAAACACAAATTAAAACCATAATGAGATTATAACCTCACACCTGTCAAAATGGCTATCATCAATAAATCAACAAACAAGTGCTGGCGAGGGTGTGGAGAAACGGGAGCCCTCGTGTGCTATTGGTGGGAGTGCAGACTGGTGCAGCCGCTATGGAGAGCGGTGCGGAGTTACCTCAAACAATTAAACATGCCTTATGACCCAGCTATCCCACTTCTGGAAATATATTCAAAGAAAACTGAACACGAATTCAAAAGTATGTATGTACCCCTGTGTGCAATGTAGCATTATTTACAATAGCCAAGATCTGGAAGCAGCCCAAGTGCCCACCAGTAGACGAGTGGATAAAAAAGCTGTGGTACACGTACACAGTGGAATACTACTCGAACATAAAAAAGAGGGAAATCTTACCCCTTTGTGACAGCGCGGATGGACCTGGAGAGGGTTATGCTAAGTGAAATAAGCCAGTCAGAGAAAGACAAGTGCCATATGCTTTCACTCATATGTGGAATCTAATGAACAGAATGAACTAACAAGCCTAATACAGGCAGACTCACAGAGAGCACGCAGGCAGCTTTTGGGGGTGGGGGTCCTGGGTGAGGAGTAGAGGGATTGAACAAAAAGAAATCTTATGAACATGGACAACAGTGTGATGATTGGTGGGGTGTGATGGGAGGGGACGGAGGGCAAGCCAGTGAGGACACAGCCACAGAGGACCTGCTGGTTCACTGAATAGCCCCGTAAGCCACAGGTGCGGGGCCCCACCCACCTGCCTCACACCCGAGTACCAGTACTTCATTCAGAGAGGGTCAGGCACTGTCAGAAGGAAGCAGCATTCCACCTGGGTTTTGACTGCTTTCCGTGTACTGACCAACACATGGTCATCAACAGGGAGCGCTGGGGAGCCAGGCAGAGGGCCGGGTCACCGCCCGAGCACCAGCATTCTGTGGCTGAGCAATGATTCCGCACACAGTGCAGGAGCAACAGGCCAGTTCCTTTGAACCAGGCGTCTGTAGAAAGTCTCTGACCACACACACTGTCTAGAGGCAGATTTATTTACTTATTTATTTATTTATTTTACAGGGACAGAGAGAGAGATAGATAGACAGACAGACAGGAATGGAGAGACATGAGAAGCATCAATCATTAGTTTTTCGTTGCCGTTGCGACACCTTAGTTGCTCATTGATTGCTTTCTCACATGTGCCTTGACCGCGGGCCTTCAGCAGACCGAGTAACCCCTTGCTGGAGCCAGCGACCTTGGGTCCAAGCTGGTGAGCTTTTGCTCAAGCCAGATGGGTCCGCACTCAAGCTGGCAACCTCGGGGTCTCGAACCTGGGTCTTCCGCATCCCAGTCCGACGCTCTATCCACTGCGCCACCGCCTGGTCAGGCTAGAGGCAGGTTTAACACTGCCGGTTTCAAGGTCACGAACGAGTGTCAGCAGTTCAGGATGTCTGCAAACAGCTGTCATGGATGTGACAGTATCTGTGACTCCCATGGGTAACAAGTACTGTATAAAACTGGTTTGTTGTCGATACTCGTCTTGAAAGAAGAATGCTAAGTTTTAGTTAGAGAATAAAGAAAATAATTACGTGTTCCCCCCCATTTAAGTTAACAGGCCCCTGAACTTTATTTATCCCCAGGGTACAGCAGTGGACCCCAGGTGAGCAGCCCCTGCTCTCGACAGGCCACCTGGGGGTCTCCCACTTGCTTGAAGTGAACAATGAGTGAACTCTTATTCTACTGGGCCACTGAGATTTGGAAGATGTTTGTTGTAACAGCTAGAGGACTTATTCTAGCTGACACAGACATCACTCCTTAGATTTAAGACGTTTAAGGAACCCCAGAAGGCTGAGCCAGCACTAGAACCGGAGAGTCTGACCCCAGGGCCAGTGTGGGGCTGTGAGTACATCACAATTTCTCTAGGCTCCAGATACTTCAGCTTTTTGTGTTCTTAATAAGCAAATATGAGACTAAAGTAAAATGTTGCTTAGAAATGCATCAGGGAAGAAATAAACCGTAAGTTCCATGTTAGAGTAAAAAAGCTATCATTAGGAGCGTTCTTCCAGCGTGTGATGTATGGGCCTGCGACTCAGGGGGCTGTGGCTCTGCAGGTGACTGCTCCTCCCTGAGCCTCGTCGCCTCCCCTGCAAAGCGGAGGCCGAGCGCCTGCGGTGATTGTGAGGACGGGAGGAGATGGTGCGGGCAGCCTGTCTGGTTCCGCCTGGCGTCCAGCAGGCACCGGAGAAGTGCTGGCTCCCGTCCCCGGAGTCTCCTTCTGCTCATGGGGAAACCCCGGCGCCTTGGAAGGAGGACATGGGTCAGCTCTGCCAGGCCACCTGATGAGAAGAGGGCATCTTCTCAAACTCCGTTTCCTCGCTCGGCCTCTGCCGATTGCTATTTCCTGGCAAGGCTTAATTAAAGTTGGAGCAGCAAACACAGATAATTAACGGTGAGGCTCATTAGGCAAGACTTGGGTTAATGTCTCTGACTGTGGAGGATCCTAGTCACAGGCAATTAGCATTCCCCGTGTAATTAGGATGCTCAGTTGGCAGGAGGGGGTGAGCAGCTTGTCTGTCTGGGAGGCAGGTGGAGGGCCACGCCGTGCCTGGGTACAGCAGGCCCTATGGGGGCAGCGTCCCAGGAGGGGTTTGGCCTAGGGGCCCTCTGTGCATGGAGGCCACGGGACAACTCCCACCCTGAGCAGCTCTGCCCCTAGGTGGCAGCTTTCAGGCCCGAGAGTCGGCCTCAGAAGCCTGGGCACACGTGACCTTTGGGTTACAATAAAATGGAGACAGGAATTATTAAAATCTTTGAATAGGTAATACTTTTGCATGACTCTAACAGCAAAATATACAAAGAGACAAACTGTGGAAGTCTCCCTGGCCCCCATCTGCCCAGTGCCCGCCCCCCCCACCCAGGGGTGAAACAGGAAACTACGGACCCTGGGTGTCTCTGGATCCCTTCCGGAAGCCGAGCTATGTATCCGTGAACAATCAAATCCAAACACTCGCTCCCCCACTTTTTCTTAAAAACCTGAATGTTAGCAGTAAATACATGGTTTTGATTCTTGCTTTTTTTTTTTCCAATAAAGCTTTCTAGGGCAGTAAAACTACTTTGTATGATATTATAATGGTGAGTGCATTCATTATAAATTTATCCAAACCACAGAATATTCAAAACAAAGAGTGAACCGTAATGTAAAACCATGGACTTCGGGTGACGTGTCAGTGTGGGTTTATTGGTCCCACTTTATAGGGGAGCAGGGGCATTGACAGTGAGGGTGACCATGCGTGGGGCAGAGGTCAGATGGAAAATCCCCACCCCTTCGGCTCAATTTTGCTGTGAACCCAAAACTGTTCCTAAAAATAAAGTCTCGTAAAAATTTAAAAATTTTTTCCTCATATTTTAAAATAGCTTCATGGAATTCCACTGGACAGATGTAGCTCCATTTCTTTAACCAGCCAGATGCTAGCAAACATGTAGGCTGCTCCCAACCTTCTGCTATTCGGAACAACATCCCAGGGAAGAACGTGGAAGGAACAGAGACTACCAGGGGCCTTCTGCGCGAGGGCGTGTCTGTAGGTTGTATTAGTTGGGGAGCAGAGGAAACGCTGTAACGAAGAGCCCGTCCCCTCGGCCACCATCCTGTGCTTTGTTAGCAGGCGGGAGAAACAGAGAACGCCAGAGCATATGCGTCCTTTTGACAGCTGAGGGCAGAAGTTGCGTGGGTCGCTTTTGTGCCCATCCCGACGGTGAGAGGCAGTGTCACAGCTCAGCCGGTTGTCGGGAACACGTCCAGCTGGAGGCGTGCCAGCAAGGAGGAGGCAGGGACCTGGGACCACAACCAGCAGTTGGCCCCAAGGGAAACGTCCAGACTTGGGCATGCTTGACCAAAGGGTAGAGGGAGGAAAACAATGAATTCTCGGTAAAATGTGCTGGATAAGCAAACATCTCCTGATGCATGAGCTTGAAAGAGAGTCAGGAAATTTGGGAACCACTAACCACACGATCCCTTCTATAAACAAACAAGCAAACAAACTCCCAGAAAATGGCAAGTGTTGGCAAGGATGTGGAGAAATCAGAAGAGCCCTTGTGCACTGTTGGTGGAAATGTGAAACAGTGCTATCACCAGTAAACAGTATGGCGGGTCCTCAAAACGTTTAAAACAGAACTACCATATGACCCAGATGTACATCTGAAAGAACTGAGAGCAGGGACTCGAGCGGATATTATTCATATAGTCGTTGCCACATGCTCACAGCAGGACTAGTCACAGTGGCCACCAGGTGGCTTGTCCCCGGGTTTTTCTCAGTTTCCAAAAGTTAACATTTACTTATTTATTTTTATCATGAGGAATTCCTCATTTGGGGATTAAACAAACTGTAGAATTGTGCACCTGAAACCGGTATAATTTTGTTAACCAGTGCCACTCCAATACGTTTAATTTTTTAAAAAAGAAAGAAAGAAAGAAAAAACAAACCCCCGTAGTACATGCAGACAGGGGAATATTATTCAGTGCCAAGAAGGAACGACTTCCCAACCGGGAAATGACACGGAGAGCTCTTACGTGCATACGCTAAATGAAAGGAGCCAGTCTGAAAACGCTGCATGCGGTCGGATTCCAACTATATGGCATTCCGGAAAAGACAAAATTGTGCAGACTGTGAAAAGACTGTGGTTGCCAAGGGTTAGGAGGGAGGGACGCCAGCTGCGTGGAGCGTTGGGGCTGTTTAGAGCAGTGGGGCTCCTCTGTTCGCTGCCGGATCGCTGGCTATGAGTCACCGAACATTTGTCCAAACACACAGGGGTGCCCCTCCACCAGTGGGGGAAGCTCGTGGTAATGGGTGCAGAGTTTCGGTTTCGGAGTTGCACAAGTCTGAAAATGCTGTCTGTTACTGAGCTGCACACTTAAAAATGGTTAAAACAGCCTGACCAGGCGGTGGCGCAGTGGATAGAGCATCAGACTGGGATGCAGAGGACCCAGGTTCAAATCCCTGAGGTTGCCAGCTTGAGCGCAGGCTCACCAGCTTGAGCATGGGGTCTCTGGCTTGAGCGTGGGATCATAGACCCGACCCCATGGTCACTGGCTTGAGCCCAAAGGTTGCTGGTTTGAGCAAGGGGTCACTTGCTCTGCTGTAACCCCCCTGGTCAAGGCACGTATGAGAAAGCAATCAATGAACAATTGAGGGGCCTGATGCTTCTCATCTCTCTCCCTTCCTGCCTGTCCATCCCTATCTATCTCTCTCTCTAAAAATAAAACAAAACAAAACAAAACCCAGAGTGACCTCTATAAACTACAGACTTTAAGTAACAATAGTGGAACCGCACTGGCTCCCTGATTGTTAACAAATGTGCCACACAAAGCAGAACATTAATAGGGAGCCTGGGGCGGGGGTGTGGGAACTCTGCTTTCCACTCTTTTTCTGGAAACTTCAAATGGTTCCAAAAGAACAAGGTCCATTAATTTTTTAAAGTCCTCTTTGCTTTTTATTAAGAATGAAACCTGGGTTCTGTCAACAACCATCTTGCAATAAGCAAACCACAGGCTGTGTGTCATCCCGATGGGTCTGGACAGGCTCTTATGCTGGGAGAGAGGGGTCAGCTATAAATCATTCCTTGGGTCACAGAGGTGACACATCTCAGCCAGAACTTGAGAACAGTAGTTTATCAGCGTGGCAGGACACTCTGCTCTGTCCAGGGATGCTCACGGAACAGGGGACACATGTGGGTTTCACCTTTCCTGAGCAGGTCAGTTCTTAGTGTCAGAGTGGGCTCAGGAGGGGGTCCTGCACGTCAGCACAGTGGCGGACGGACAGATGCCATAAACGTCAGCCACACTGGAGTTCGGGTTCCAGCCCCTGACCTCAGTCACCTCATCTTCAAGTGGGGGAATCAATAATCTGCTCCCACCCCTGCCCGCTCTCCGGGGCGTGCGTGGAGAGGGCACGGACTGCTCAGCTCTGAGCTGCATGCTGCATGTGCCCTCACCCTGCTGCGCAGGGGGAAAGCCGCGGCCTTGGAGAGATGCAGGACTTGCATCAGGTCACAGCCCCCCCGTGTCACTGGGCTTAGGGAATACTGATGCACTTTGGATTGGCGGGAATCATTTCCAGGGTGTTTAAGGTATCTGAGAACCTTTTATCAAATGACCGTAAGGTTAAGGAATAAGGCTACCTTTTTCCTGGCTTGCATTTACTTTTTAAATAATCTACAATTGTTGTTTTTTTGTTTTTGTTTTTTGTTTGCTGCTCTTTTAGTGAGAGAGAGAGAGAGAGAAAGACAGACAGACAGGAAGGGAAAGAGACAAGAAGCATCAACTCATAGTTGCAGCATCTGAGTTGTTCATCGATTGCTTTTTCATGTGCCTTAACCAGGGTCTCCAGCTGAGCCAGTGACCCCTTGCTAAAGCCAGCCTTGGGCTGAGGCCAGCGACCTTTGGGTTCAAGCCAGCAACCATGGGGTCATGTTTGTGATCCCATGCTCAAGCCAGTGACCCCACGCTCAAGCTGGTGAGCCTGTGCTCAAGCCAGAGACCTCGGGATTTTGAACCTGGGTCCCCTGGGTCCCAGGTCAGTGCTCCATCCACCGTGCTACTGCCTGATCAGGCTCTACAATTGTTTTTAAATAATTCCCATTGTTTTTAAGTACCAGCATTTATTGTTTTAAATAATTTCCTCAGAGGCAGATTAATGTTGGTTGAGGCCCCAGGCATAGAAGAAAATATTGAGCCCCTTAAAAAAGAGAGGTGGGGGGATAAAAATACATGTTAACCATATTTTTAAATAAATAAAAAATATTATGTACTATTAATATTAAAATTGCACATATGAAACCAAACTTGGTGTCATTAGAAAAAACTGTAAAGTTGGGGTTTTGCGGAGTCTTTCAGAAGCTGGGGCCCAGGGCACATGCCCAGTGCGCCCACAGTTAAATGCGCCTCTGAATTTCCTGGATAATTGGTCACCATTCTATGTAGAGCACTTTGTGCAGATAGCCAGAAAGAACAAAATTAAGATCACCTACAGTCACATGGCCTAGGAATACAGCTGTGCACACTTTGGAGTACATCCTCCTGGTCCTTTATACTGTGGCTCTTCACACATTCATTAAAAAACCCTTATTATCACTTAGTGGGAGGTCAGGCACTGACCTAGACACTGGGACTACAGTGAGAAGGAAGACCGATTCCCAATCTCAAGGAGCTTGAAACAAAGGTAGGTATACGCTCACAGTTGGGTTTGGTTTTGACTGGTACTCAACATAATGGTCCTGTTAACGTAGGTAGGTACCTGAATATTAAGAAGCAAAGGAAATCAGACATTAAATTTAATAAAATTGGAAAGCCTGTCTCAGTAGGAAGTTGCAGCACTCCATCTGCTAGGAAGCTATAGCATTTATAATTCTGGAGGCCCCAGGGGATCACTCAGCTAAAAGGATTAACACTCCCTCCCTCCACAGTTTTTCCATTTTTCCAACTCCCCTAGGTACAACCTGTCCACCTCCCAGACTCTGGGGGAAGGTGCTTCATCTTTGAAGCATGCTCAGTAGAAGCCAGGATGGTGGCCATAGAGGCCTGTCAGTCTAGCTTAGAAGAATGATCTGATTGGTTAGCAGAAGGATCCAACGCAAGCCTGTAAAACGTTAAGACTCTGATTGGTTGGCTTAAAGAAAAGCTAATTCTTCCAAGCCATATATATAAGCACAGGCCTAACAAAGAAAGCTCCCTCTCTCTCTCTCTCTGCCTTCTTTCCTTTGGGAACACACACACCCATTCTCTCACTCGGGAGTTCTCCAGGAAGCCATGCTGTGTGGCCTGGCAGCCTCCTCTGGTCCAGCAGCTGCACAGTCTCCCAAGCCCAGGCTCTGAGTATGACCTGGGTACAGCAACACGGTGCCTGGACTGAACTGAGCTTTGGTATGATTGGACCATAGCACAAAAATCTCTGGGCCCTTATCTTTTCCCCTGGGCTTGATGAAGACTAGACTGGACTTTTTCCTAGGCAGGACAGACAGAAACGAGACACTGGAAACCAACGGGCAGCCTTCTATTTCAACCCTGAATACATCTTACTGCAGAAGCCTCATTCTCTCCACATGTGAGCCCTGTGAAATGCTTTTCCTGCGACTCTGTAGAACACCATTTCTACCAGCAACAGTCGGACTGAACAGGATGTCTTGGAGCCTTTCTTCGTGTGTTATGAAAACAACCGTTTCAATGCGTACACAGTGCTCCATTCCGCAGATGTGCCCTCATTTATTTAACCTAGCCAATGTTGAATGTTTAGTGCTTCAGTGACAATCTTTGTGCTCATCTCTGGTTCTTTCCTTGGGTTAACTACCTAGAAGTGGAATTGCTGGGTCGAAGGTTGTGTAATTTATTGCCCAGCTCTCCTTCAGAGCACGTATGCTGGGTTTCTCTCCCTTTGCCAGGACGAGAGTTCTCCTGTCCCTGCTCCCTGCCGACACTGACCATTGTAAGCTTCTTCTTCTTACTCTTCTAATTTCAAATTTACAGAAAGATTGCAGGAATAGCACAAAGAACTTCTCCTTGACCCAGGTTTACCAAAAGCTAATGAGAGTAAATTGCAGGTATTGTGAGCCTTCACACTCAAATAATTTAGTCTGTGTTTCTCAACAACCTCTTGTGTAACCACCGAACAATTACAGTCATTTAGCTTTGATTCAATACTACTATTTTTTAATTCACAATTCACCTTCAAAATTTACCATTTATTCCCAAATGTCCCCTATAGTCACCCCTCCCCCTATCCCAATGCAGATTGCTCATGGTTGAGCTGTCAAGCCCCTCTGGTCATCTCTAATCTGGAGGATTATATGTTTTTTAAAACACTGGCCAGCCCTGGCCGGTTGGCTCAGTGGTAGAGTGTTGGCCCAGCATGTGGATGTCCTGGGTTCAATTCCCAGTTAGGGCACACAGGAGAGGTGACCATCTGCTTCTCCACCCCTCCCCTTCTCTTTCTCTCTCTCTCGCTTTTTCTCCCACAGCCATGGATTGATTGGTTTGAGCACATTGGCCCTGGACTCTGAGGATGGCCCTATGGAGCCTCTACCTCAGGCACTAAAAATAGCTTTGTTGCAAGCATGGCCCCAGATGGGCAGAGCATTGGCCTCAGACAGGGGTCACCAGGTGAACCCAAGTGGGGCGCATGCAGGAGTCTATCTATCTCTCCTCCTCTCACTTGGGAAAGAAGGGGGGGAAAAGAACCTTGTTGGCCAACTTGATAAGCCCCAAGTGGCATTGTCTTCATTTCTCTGATGTCTGCTGAAGCTGCACATTTCTAGCGGTGTTAACTGTTCATCTGCATATTCTTTTGTGCACTGCCTGTTGGTTTCCCTGTTTCTTGTGCCCACTGGCTGTCCCCCTTTATCTCATGAATTTACACCAACCTTTTAGGAACCAGACGTGACCTTTTACAAGCTGCCCCTGACCTGGAGAAAGAAATACTTTTTATCCTCCAGGCGTCTTGTCCCTGGATCAGCCTCTCGGCCAGAGTTTTGAAAAAGCACAGTTGTCTGTTCTGTGCAAGGACACCCCATCCATCCTCCCAAACCCCGGGGAGGATGAACGTGATTCCTGTTTGGCTTTGACATTTCCTGTGGGACCTTCCCTGGCCCCCAACCCCGGTTCTATTTCCCGGAGGCCACCTGCTGAGTGTCAGCGGCCCTCAGGCTGCTCCTGATCAATGGCTCCTGGCTTCTGAGGCAGGTCTGTGTCCCGTGAGAGGGGACTGGACACAACAGAAAGCTCCCCAGGGCTCTGCTGGGGGCTGCAGGGACCAGATGGCATCTATACTAGGCTTCACCTGCCCTGCCTGAACCAACCAACGACCCCCTGAGCCTGTTTCCTCTTCTGAAAAGACCACCAAGGCTGAGTCTCATGGAATTGGCGATACCAGCAGGGGAACAACTGTCCGTGCCGCCATGACACAATGTTATGACTTACAGTTGTTATTTTATATGTAGATTTTTATTAAATTAATTATCACTCTTTTGTGCAGTCATAGAAAAGAAACTTCAGCCTGGCCTGTGCCAGCTCAGTGAATAGTGTTGACCTGCAGCGCTGAGGTCACTGGTTCGAAACCCTGGGCTTACCTGGTCAAGGCACATAGACAAGCAATCAATGAACAACTAAAGTGAAGCAACTACGAGTCGATACCTTCTGCCCTCCCACGACAGAGACATAGCTGGTCTCTGACACGCCCCCTTCCCCCCCTCCACCAGGCCCTCCCCCCACAGTTACCGCAGAAGAAACTAGAAACTTCGGACACCGTGTCATTTCCTCTAGAAGCAGTTCAGTTTGTGTGTAAAAGACAAGGTTCCTTTATCTTTTTTTTAAACACAATCCTAATATATCAGACTTAAAAACAACAATGATTTCTTAATTCCATGAAGATACAGAGTCAATGTTAAATAACCCTATTTTTCTGTAGTTGTTTTGGTGAAATCCGGAGCCAGACGAGGCATTTGGCTTATGTGACTCAGAGGTCGCTATGCTCCCTCCCCTCGTCCCCCTTGCAGGTTACCTGGGGGCCTTTTGTGCTGTAGAGATTTCGCATTCTAGATTTTTCTAATGGCATTTTTATAGTGTCACTTAGCATTTCCTGCAAACTGGTAGAGTTGTTTTGACAATGGGTAGAGACATGGCATCCAAGATGACTCTCCCAGCCCATGTGAATTTCTTGTAAGGAGGGCTTGGGAAAGAGCTAGGAATGACTAGCCTGATTGGGACAATCACATTGGGAGTCGACAGCCCCGACTCTGCTCTGACCTGCTGGGTAAGCGTGTGGGGTGGACACCTACATCTTCTCTGGGTCTCATCAGTCCGGGAGCTGGCCGTGTGGTCCCACAGCTCCTCTGTGGAGCTGGCTTTTTGGAATCAGGTAAGCAGGTCTCCAGGGGAGAAGCATCTGTGATTGGCAGTGATGAGCTTGACCAGCTTCCCCAGTCCAGGAACTGAAGGCAGCTGGCTCGCCTGTTATAGGAGACCCAGCTCCCTGTGCGCCACTGTTAGACCTTGGCCAGGGTGCCCCGGGGTGGACGCTCCCACTGGTGTTTAGATGCATCTACCTGCTGGTCACCAATTCTGGGACACGTACTCCCAAGGCCCCCGTGGAATGCTGGCTCCTCTCTTAAATAAACCCAGGAGCTGGCACCAGCCGGACTTCCCGGGCTCCAGTCGCTGCTCCCAGAATCAGTTATAAAGGTCTCTTCCTTTTCCTCTTTCCTTTCCATTTCCTTTCTTCTCTCGCTGCCCCCCCCCCTTTCTTCTCTTTCTCTATTTTCCCATTCTTTAATAGTCAATCTAGGCATTCTTTAGTGCACTAGGGGGAGCTACAATTTAAGGAAACCTGCAGGGAGGGACGTCTCACAACTGAAAAGTAGCCCTGGGACCTGGGGCCCAGCAAGCCGGGCCAGAGGGAGGGACTGGGGGACAGCACAGCAGTAGAAAGCGGAGCCTCCTCTGTGGGATCGGCTTCCCTACTCCCATGACTCTAGGGAGCGGCTCAGAGGTCTGGGGCCAAGTCCTAAATCCCGACCCTGCTGTGACCTATCCGCTGTGCCAACCTGGGCAAGTTGTCCGACCTTTCTGAGCTTTCCTCATGAGTAAGTAAGGCGCTCGCCCTAAGTCACTGTCACAGGGGCAGATGAGGTAGCTCTCAGCACAGAGCCCGGGGAACCCTCCCCAGGGCTGTTTGTAGAGCCAAGGTTGTACCAGGGGGTGCCCCCAGTCAGCTCAGAGTCTGGAGGATGCTTGTCTCCCGATGCCTGCAACCCATCAGCGCTCATGGTTGGGCTGTGGTTGTGTTGTGTGTCAAGGTTGCACTTTCCCCAGTGAAGTGGCATGCCCGTCCCCAGGTGACGGGCCTAGTGGCCCTGCAGGTGGCTCTCACATTATATTGGATGGAGGATTGTCTCAGGCCCCACTCCATGGTGAGCTCTCAGCATGACCTTGGCCTTGGTCCTTCCAGCAATGGACGAGGGCCGTGAGCAGACGGACGTGACTCAGTGATGACACCCAAGTCACGGCCCCAGCCCCGAGTGTTAGGGAGACAGGGTAGTTTCCAGGCTGCATGGAGCACCTGGATGTGGGGTCTTTGTGAGCTCCTCCAGGTGAGGGTGAGGGCCTGTGTTGGGGGACAACAGCCGTGACCCTCCGGGTCATGGCAAATGGGTGCTGGGTGTTTTTGTTAGCATCGGGTAGCCTCTGTCATGACCCCAGAGAAATATTTACCCGTCTCTGCTGTGACTGGGGCCTTCTGAGCCCACCCACAGGCCTGGGTTTGAGGCAGCTTGCAGGAGGGGTCTTATCTCTTGCCCTGGGGTCTTCCCATGGACACCCAGATTTAAGCCCAGGGAGACCTCTCAGAATCCTGTCCTCAGAACAGCGAGATGATAAATCTGTGTGGATTTAAGCTGCTAAAGCAGCCCCAGGGAACAATACAGGCCCGAGGATGGAAGGCAGGCCTGAGGGAGAAAAATATACAAGGGATTTTGCTCCCTGAAGAGGAGGGGGTTACCCTGGATTCCTGACCTCCAGACTTCTTTTGCTTGAGGGAAAACTTTCTATCTTGTATAAGACATTATTTTTCAGGTCTTTAATTGATATGCTTAATACTTGATACAGGGATACAGACCATCTCGTTTGAATCTGGATTTTAATGGGAACCCCCCTGTTGTTCCACCCTGAAGTACAATGCAAGTATATTCGTTGAGACACTTTTTTCCTTAGTATATTAAGGCAATCTCCTTGTATTTAATTTTTAGAGTTTCTAAAAATAAAGGCTTGAATTTTATTGAATGCTTTTGGGGTATCTACTGAGATCATTGTATGCTTTTTCACATATAAATTTATATTATACCTGATATACTTTGTAGAGCTCCATTCTTGGAATAAATTCTACTTGGTTATATCCTATTATCCTTTTAATATACAACTGAATCCTAACTAGTGAGAAACGTAGACATTTGTTCCAGATACCAATGTGCTCAGCTAAAACCAGAGCTCAACTGTTAAGTGGCAAGGGAAAACAATCCAGTTTTGTCTGTATTCATGAACAGCCTATATAGTTCTTGCTCTATGTCAGATGTCATCCAGGACTGTTGACTTTGTAAAATGAATTGGGTATCTCTCTATACTTTTCTGTCCCCGCAAAGTGTATATATTCCATGGGATTGTTTGTTCCTTGACAGTTTGAAATAAGTAATCCATAAAAACAACTGGAATGGAAGACTTTCTTTTTTTTTTCTTTTTTTGAGAGGAAAAGAGATAGAGAGACAGACTCCTGCATGCACCCCGACTGGGATCCACCTGGCAACCCCCATCTAGGGCCAATGCACGAATCAGCTGAGCTATCCTCAGCGCCTGCGAATCCTCAAACCAATCGAGCCACTGGCTACAAGAAGGAAAGAGAGAGAGAAGGGGGGGAGGTGTAGAAGTAGATGGTCACTTCTCATGTGTGCCCTGATTAGGGATCGAACAGGGGACTTCCTCATGCCAGGCTGGTGCTCTATCCACTGAACCAACCAGCCATGGCCACAAGGTTTGCTTTACATGAACCTGACTTAGGATAACCTCTGTGAGGAGTTTATCCTAAAGCCAAAACCTAAAGTATATGCTCATGGGAAGAGCCAGAGAAGATTAGGCCGAGGGGCTGGGTTTGAAGTGGGGGGATAATATGTGCAAAGGCCCTGAGGTAGAAAGAAGCTTGCTAAATTTGAGGCTTACAAGTGTGCATTTTGTTTGGGAAATGCTATGTGGAGGGAAGACAGGGCAGAGTTGAAGAATGAAGGGCTTTGACTCAGTACCATCATCCTGAGATTTTTATTTTGCAGGTATGGGGGGCTGAGGAAGAACTCTGAGTAGAAGAGAGGCAGGACGAGGTCTGTAATCTACACGGTGAACCTGGGGGCTGAGTTCTAGAGCAAATCGGACAGAAAGGCAGCCCGGGTGCCTCCCTGGTCACTGCCACTTCTCTGTTCTTTGAGACTCTTGGGAAGGGCTCCAGAGCTGGGGGGGTGACCGCAGCCACTGAGGTTTCCAGCAGCGGAGAGGTTTGGCCAGATCTGCTTTTGAAAAAGATCCCTCGGGCAGTTACGCAGCAGCGGAAAAGTAGAGGACATCAAGATTGGGGACTGAGATGATAGGGGCGGAGGGGGGCAGAAGTTCTGGCACCAAGTTATGTGGGCTTGAACTTGGTGGCCGTGGGGTGGGGAGGGGAGCAAGGTACAGGGAGAGATTAGGAGATAAGATGGAGAACACTTGGGAGTGTGGGCAGTCTACTGGAAAAAATTATTTACAAAAGTAATAATAGGCGACGATATAGTTATTTAGAAATGGTTTAAATTAATAGAAAACAGACGCGCCTGGGTTTGAACTCAGGTGAGTGAGCTCACTGCTCTGAGTGGCCATTTGGGCCTCCACACCCTGCAGGTGTGTGTAAGCTCGTGGGATGGTGTGGGGAATGGATGAGAAGTGAGTCCTCACGGTCCCGTGGGTTGGACCCGGACGTTCCTGGAGCTGCCTTTCAGCTCTGACGCTCCAGGGTTCATCACCCTGCATCCGGAGCCAGGAGGACACAAACCTGAGCTGGATGGAGAGGACGTGCCTCCCAGGTAAGCAGAAAGGGATGGCGGTGGCCCGAGGCATTAAGCAGTTTCTGAATGGCTGCGGTGGGATTGCATTCACCACTTAATCAAAGTGCTTTCCATCGCCTGATCCAATGCAATTGCGAGGAGATAAAGAGGCTTACTGTGAAAAGCTTGGCTGGCCTGCAAGACTAATGACTTAACTGTTCCCTTCTCCAGCCTGATTGCCTGATCCCTGGGTAGAGGTCACTGGTGTCATGGATCAACATGAGGATGGATGGCACGGGGTCCTCACTGTGCGAAGTCCTGGCCCTGGCATTCCCGCTCTTAGCATTTCCCTACCCACAACTGACGATAACCAGCTAGTCTCTCAGGGAAGGGGCAGCAGGGTGGAGACAGCAGAATACTTACGCAGTCTGGGCTCTGGGGCACGTGCCCCCACTTACTAGTGTGGAACCTCTGGAAAGTTCATCTCAGACTGAGTTCCAGGTACTAGGCGCTTACATGCACCAAGAGCCCTGCTGGGTGCTTTCCCTCATTATCACTTCACACACACCCCTTCCTTCCGCGAGGCTCCCAGGGGCCCCAGGAGGGAGATGCCTGGTTGATCTCCATGTTTCCAGCTCCAAGCCCAGAGCCTGACACACGGAGACCCTCAGGATATGATTTATGTAACATGATGGAGGTGCGGAAAGATGAATAGTTGGGGAATTGATTGGATGGATAGATGGATGAATGTCATGGAGGATGAATAGGTGAGTGGAAGGATGAATGGATTGACAGAGGGAAAGAAGCATCAATGAATACAGAATGAAAGGATGAATGGATAGTGGATAAAAGGATGAATGATGGTTGGCTGGAAAGGATAGATGGATGGAGAAAGAATGAAAGGATGTGCAGATGGATGGGAGAAAGAAGACAGAGATGAAAGAACAGATGAAGAAGGATGTTAGGATGGATGGATGATGGATGATGGATGGATGGATGGATGGATGGATGGATGGATAGATGGATGGATGGATGGATGGATGGATGGATGGGGAAATCAAAAGATGGGCAGAAGGATGAATGGATTGAAAGATAAATGGATGCCTTGCAGACTGTTTCTTACTTAGAGGTACCAGTCTGAGAGGTCAACCCAATATATATATATTAGATGTTATTTATTGATTTTTGGAGAGAGAATCAAGAGGGAGAGAGAGAAAGAGAGGGAGAATGAGAAAGGGGAGAGAAGTGGGAAGCATTTACTTGTAGTAGTTGCTTCCTAGATGTGCCTTGACCAGGCAAGCCCAGGGCTTCAAACCAGTGACCTCAGTGTTTCAGGATGATGCTTTATCCACTGTGCCACCACAGGTCAGGCCCACCCAGTCTTTCTTATTCAAAGCCATCCCACGTGTGTTTAGAAGTGACTCGGGAGTTCTAAACCTAAGTGTCACGAATCCCTGCTTGTAGAAAAATGGGTTAGACTAGATGAGCTCTGAAGTCTTCATTTCAGTTCTGGCCCTGTGGGACGTTGGTTCATAAGAGTAGAGGGAAAGTGACAACAATCGACAGTTACAGTTTGAAAGGACACTTGCTCACAAACATCATTTCCTGTGAGCCTCGAACAGCCTGTGAGGGCTGCACAGCAGCTATCTTATCTTCCCCATTCGTAGCACATGGTATAAGGAACACCTGGGCCCCAGCCGGGTGGCTCTGTGGACAGAGCGTCATCTTGGCATACCAAGGTCACAGGTTCAACCCCTGGTCAGGGAATATCTGAGAAACAATCAATGAGTGCCCAACTAAATGGAACAACTAATGGAACAACAAGTTGATGCTTCTCTCTCTCTCCCTCTCTCTCGCAAATCAATGAATGGAAAAAAAGAAAGACTGCTTACTCTGGAGTCGGGCTGCATACATTCAAATCATGCTGGACCGGTGTGAGCACCGATGAGCTAACTAACCTCTCTGTGCTTCTTCCTCATTATTCACTCGTTTGCGTTTATAAGGAGTCTACCATATGCTGCACCCTATTTTAGCACTGAAGGTGCAGCAGGGAGCAAAAATGCCAAACTTTTACCCTCACGGAACTAATATTCTATTGGAGGGACACAGCACTCTATGTGTCAGTGAGCTAGAGAGCGTGACAGCTGTGGTGAGTGCTTCGGGGACCAGCGACGCGGGGAAGCAGAAGAGGGAGTGTTGTCAGCGGGGCTGGAGCTGCAGTTTTAGGGGTGACCAGGGTAGGTGTCACTGAGAAGGGCACATCTGAGCCTAACCCTGAGGCGGTGAAGGAATGACCCAGGTGGGTGTCTGACAGCATCGCGTTCCAAGCAGGAGAAGCCGTAAGCGCTAAGTCTGTGACCAGGAGTGGACCTGGTGTGTCTGAGGGGCAGAATGGTGGCAGTGAGGACAGACTGGTAGAAATGAAGTCAGAGAATTAATGGGGGACGCGGGGGGGACACAGGTCACGCCGGGCCTTGACGGCCACTGTAAAGACCTCAGCTGCAACAGAGTCGGATAAGAGGCATTGGAAGGTTTTGCGCAGAAAACTGACATGCTCTGAATTAAGTTTTAAGTGGATAACTCTGGCTGTTGGGTGGAGAACAGACCCGAGGGTGTTAAGGACAGTCGTGGGAGGAGCGGCTGGAAGAGATGAGGGTGGCTGGAATGGACTCGCAGCGGTGGCTGCAGAGGAGATGGGACGTGGCTGAATTTAGAATGAAGAGACAGCAGGATTCTGACAAGCTGGACATGGAAATAGTCAAGGCCGAGTCCGAGATGCTTGGCCCAAGCACCTGGAAGGATGGAGTTGCCTTTTCTTCAGATGGGGAGGGTTGTGAGAGGATTATGTTCTAGGGGGGAAGCTGGGAGTTGGCCATGAAATGAACTGAGCAATCTGGGAAGGAATACGAGCTAGAGAAGGGCCCCAGGTCAAGGTTGGGGGGAGAGGGAGGAACTACAGTGGAGACTGAGAGGGACCAGTAGCGCAGTAAGAGGAAAACCAGGAAGGGAAGGCTCCAAGAGGACACATTTTAAATAAAGGAGAGTGTCCAGTGTTGGGAGGGCTCGATGAGCCAGAGAACTGAGCGCTGGGCTTAGCAATGGGGAGGTCCTTGGCTGCCTTGTCCGGCCCAGTTTCGGCAGAGCAGGGAAAGCCTGATTAGAGTGGGCACAGGACACTGTGAGGACAGCTGTTCAGTGGAGCTTCGCTATAAAAGGAAGAAGGATGAGTAGGATTAAGGGAGGTTTTTTGTTTTTGTTTCTGTTTGTTTTAGAGAGAGAGAGAGGAGCATCAATTTGTTCCCCGTTAGGTATGCCATTGATTGCTCCTCATGTGTCCTGACTGGGGTTTAAACTGGTGACCTCGGGATCAAGCTGGCACCCTTGGGATTAAGGTGGTGACCCCAGGATCGAGCCAGCGATCCCAGGCTTGAACTGGGGACCTTGGCTCCAGGGCTGTGCTTTATCCACCACACCACTTGCCAGGGGCCGGGGCTTGTTTTGTTTTTAAGATGAAAGAAGTTACATGTTCATATGTTGAGAGAAACAGTACATTCCATCATCTATTCATCCACCTACTTACCCACCCACTCATACACTCATCATCCATCATCCATCCATCCATCCATCCATCATCCACCCATCATCCACCCATCCATCCATCTATCCATTCATCCATCATCCATCCCTCCATCCATCATCCATCCCTCCATCCATCATCCATCCCTCCATCCATCATTCATCCCTCTATCCATCATTCATCCATCCATCCATCATCCATCCCTCCATCCATCATCCATCCATCCATCCCTCCATCCATCCATCACCCATCCATCATCCATCCATCCATCATCCATCCATCCATCCATCCATCCATCCATCCATCCATCATCCAACCATCCATCCATCATCCATCCATCATCCATCCATCATCCATCCATCCATCCATCTCTCCATCCATCATCCATCCCTCCATCCATCATCCATCCATCCATCATCCATCCATCCATCCATCCATCCATCCATCCATCCATCCATCCCTCCACCCTCCCACCCACACCTACCCATCCATCCCACCGGCACTTCCTGAGTACCTTCATGTGCCAGCCCTGAGCCGGGAGAGAGAAGCCATCTCTCATTAAGAGCTCACAAGCTGCCTGACCAGGCGGTAGCACAGTGGATAGAGCATCAGACTGGGATGTGGAGGACCCAGGTTTGAGACCCCGAGGTCGCCAGCTTGAGCGCGGGCTCATCTGGTTTGAGCAAAGCTCACCAGCTTGAGTCCAAGGTCACTGGCTCCAGCAAGGGGTTGCTTGGTCTGCTGAAGACCCATGATCAAGGCACATATGAGAAAGCAATCAATGAACAACTAAGGCGTCGCAACGAAAAACTGATGATTGATGCTTCTCATCTCTCTCCATTCCTGTCTGTCTGTCTCTATCTATCCCTCTCTCTCTCTCTGTCTTTGTAAAAAATAAAAATAAAAAGCTCACAAGCTGAGAACGGGCACAGACAGTCAATATTCGTACTGGTGGGGTGCAACAAGTGCTGTGACCAAGAATATACAAAGGATCATGGGAGCAAAAAATATGGAGTATGTGGAGAATTTAGGGAGGTTCCACAGTGGAGGTGGACCTTTGGGCTGGGTCTTAAAGGAAACCTAGGAGTTTGTCTTGTAGACAGAGGAAGGGTAGCGTGTGGAGAGAAAGAGGGACCCTTGTGCAGAGACAGAAGCTGCGTGGAAGCGGGGAGGGCTTGGATGGAGGCAGGGTTAAAGGACCTTCCATCCTTTCTTTGCAGACATGAGGAGGCCTGCGTGCGATCTTGGATAAGGGAGTGACATGGTCAAGCATAGCTTTCAGGAAGCTGGACCCAGGTGTGGAGAGCAGGGCATGGTCCATGTCCAGGAGGTGGTGGAAGCAATGAGTGGGCCTGAGACCACCCAGAGGGGCGTGTACACCAGTGTGGGCTAAGAGGGAGCCTAAGAGGACACCAGCCTGGAGAGAGGGAGAAGAAGGGGTGTGGTCACAGGAGGGGGGCCCCTCTGCTGCCCTGGACTGGTCTCAGCACCGTGTCTATGCCCTGCTTCCTCCTCCTTCTTGGGGAACTGGCTCAAGCCTCCCCACTTCCTGGAACCTAGAAGGCATCTGGCCCAGTCTCCACCATATGGGGTCTCCCCTACCAGCACCCAGACCAGAAGAGGGACCCTCTCCCTGGGAGGGCTCTCCTTGCCCATGGGAAGTGTCCTCTTCCTCCTCCGCTCCCTTTCTGGGCCCCAGCTGGGTTCTTGCTGACCCCTCCAGGGCCCCTGGGCCCCTAGAGTTAGAATTCTCCATTTGCCAAAAACAATGACATTATTGTACTGCAGACTGAAAAAGGAACACATGCTTGTTTTCTTTTTTAAATCAGATAATCCAGAAAGAAAGAAAGAAAATTAAAATCACTTACAACCCATTCCCTAGAGAGAATCATTGTGAATGTTTTGCTGTGTAGCCTTCCAGATTGTTTCATTGTGCCCACACACCCTTTTCGGTTCAATACAGACGGCAAGGCACTATCTACAGTGTTCCGTGGGCAGCTTGTTATTTTCCACATGCATTGTGAGAAGGTGGCCCTGTGGGCACCCCTGGCCCCTCCCTGAGCTGTATGAGCCCGAGAATCCTCTGGGGAACCAGAACTTTCATTCCCCAGAGCCTTCACTGGTCATACCTTCCCGGCACACGCCCCAGGGTCAGCCCCTCAGAAAACTTTTTCTGTGATAAGCAATGCTCTGTGTACATCCTTGTTCATAAACCTTTGAGCGATAAAATCGGACTGTTTAAAAATGGGGGTTAATAAGGCCTCTGGCTCACGTCATAAGGGAAATTGACTTTTATTTTCATAGTCAATGGTGATTAAATGAACAATGGTTGCCAGGCAACCTGTGAATGGGGATTCAGAGTGGAGGCCAGAACAAACAGCAGCCTCTGCCCTCACCCGGGGAACCCAGAGCCTCTCAGCCCCCCAGTCTAGGTAGCAGCACCCCCTTTCTCCCCTCACCCCCACCACGACCTGTGCAGCGCTGCCCAGCTTCCTCCAGCCCAGCTTCCTGTCCTGCCCTCTGGACAGATGGGGCCAAGGACTCAGCCAGTCCTGGATTCCCTTCCAAAGCCACTCCGCTGGGTCAGCAAATGACTGCTGAGGAAGTCCCATGTCCCAGGCTATAAGGGCAGGGGCTGCAGGGACCCCGCACTAGCCCCGTCCCAGTCGGAGGCCATGCACACACTCCTGAGAGAGGGAATTCAAGAAGTCAGGAATTGGCGGAGTGATATGTAGAACTGTGCTGCACATCTGCCATTTTCACTGTATTTGCCGTTTCCTGTCTCGGGTTACCTGGTAGATAGGACACGCACCCCGCCCCCACCCCGCCAGTAATAGGGAGTCAGAAGGGCAGGTGTGGGGGGCATGGAGTGCGAAGATGAGAATCTCTGAGGGGGCAAATGGGGTTTGACTAAGGCCCCAGACCCCTACGCCACGCCCACTGCTGGGGGTCTGGTAGGGCTCCCTGGGGGAGGGGATGCCTTCAGCCAGGGGTTACTACTGAAGGATTTCCAGCAGGGGTGGAGCAGAACAAATCTGTAACTTAGCACCTCTTCATCCATGAAGTAAAAGGGTTGTTGGTGGGTCAGCAGCCCTGGTGTCCATCGGGGGAGGGGCCTTCGGGCCTGTGTGGGCCCTGGGAGTAGTTGGGCAGCAGAGAGAGAGGCAGGCAGGCGGTAGCTGGGGAGGGAGGGAGCCTGGCACATTTGTAGATCACCCCCATGTGCCAGGCACAGGGCTAGACTCTCTGTCTCTATTACCACACTTTGCAACAGAAGGTGAGTATGACCGGCCAGATTTTTACACATTTAGAAAGTGAAGCTCAGGGACTTTGTGTGACTTGCCCAGGGTCACACGGCCACGAGAGATGGAGGCAGGACCGAAACCCTATCCCTGTCGGACTCTGACGCCTCTTCTCTCTGGCACATGGGGTCTGTGCAGACCCCGCACCAGGTCTCCCGTCCCTGGGGAGCAATGCAAGGGCTTATCAGCCCGGCCCATGGCGCACAATCCCTCCCCTTGTGTTGGTGATCAACTTCTAGTCATAGAACCCAAGGTGGCCCTGGTTTGGGGTTCCTTTTTCCAGCTGTGAAATCAGTTCAATCCTGCTTGCCTCTAGGTAAAAGCAGGACACCTTCCCCTACTCCAAGCCCATCCTCCATATTATACCTTAAAATTAGCTTGTATCAGCAGCAATTCCCGGTTCATCCTCTTCCTTGGGCTGGTACCAACGGCAGAATCCCAGAGCCAAGAGCTCCTAGCTGGTGCTGGCGGATTATGGCTGGGGAACGGGGTGGGCGCTCTTCCCTCCCTGAGGATAACTTCGTGTCTCTGCTCCGCTCAGCTCAGCAACCCCAGCCTTCCCAGCTACTTAACCATCCACACTGCGTTAGCTCTACTTAGATCTCTCCCAGAAACCGCCCTGATCAGTGGGAAGTCTGACCCGGACTCCAGTTTAGAGAGGCAGCGGCTGTCTCCGGGGAGGGGGAGGGGGAGGGCCTAGGAGGGAGAGATGTTGGGGGCGGGGGGGGGGGGGGGAAGACAGGGAAACCTCAGGGGCCTCCCTGGAACTTTGATCCCTTGGAAGCCACGCAAGACAACTTTAATTGTTCCATGAACACTTAGTGAGCAACTACTGTGTGCCACCTCTGTTCTCAACACGGGGGACAAGACGGTTGAGGTCCCTGCCTGTCCTCATGGGGCCAGTGTTCTAGATGAACACATAGAAAACATCATTTTGTAGTGATAATGGCTGTATGAGCAATGACGTCTAGCCCACCCTCTCTGAAGAGTCTCGTGGAGTTTTGAAGCCAGATCTCCTTCCCCTCTGACTGATTTCCCTCTTTTACCTCTCACGCGGTGCATTCTTTACTATGGCCTGTCACCTGCACAGCATGTTGCCGGCCTGGCTCTCAGCTCTTTGGTGTTATTCTTTTACAGAAAAGGTAACTGACACTTAGGGAGAGGGCGATGGAGCTGGGGATAGAGACCACGTCTCTCCAGGGCCCTGTCCAGTGCCCTTCACACTGTACCCGGGGAGGGGTGAAGTGGACAGCCCAAGGGGAGACTCTGGGTTTATTTTATTATTTTATACACACACACACACACACCACTGTCAGTATGAGAAACTCCAGTGTCACTGTCCCCTGTGACATAACTCAACAATCAAGCTGCTTCCATCTTTGGCACTTGCTTTTTTTTTTACAGGGACAGAGAGAGAATCAGGGAGAGGGACAGATAGGGACAGACAGACAGGAACGGAGAGAGATGAGAAGCATCAATCATCAGTTTTTTGTTGTGACACCTTAGTTGTTCATTGATTGCTTTCTCATATGCGCCTTGACCGAGGGCCTTCAGCAGACCGAGCCACCCCTTGCTGGAGCCAGCGACCTTGGGTCCAAGCTGGTGAGCTTTTTGCTCAAGCCTGTACTCAAGCTGGCGACCTCGGGGTCTCAAAACTGGGTCCTCCTCATCCCAGTCCGACGCTCTATCCCCTGAGCCACTGCCTGGCCAGGCTCTGGCACTTGCTTTTAACACACAGCTTCAGGCTGGCCGGGACAGGAAGTGAACAGGAAGTATCTGGCTCCAAGCTGCTTCCATCCGGAAGTGAAACACACTGCTTCCACTCACAATTCATTGCCAAAGCACGTCAGATGGTCACACTTAATTCAAGAGGTGGAAGCTGGTATCTTCAGAGAATGGCAGTGTTTGTCTAGAAATTGTTGGTGAGCCCTAAAGATGCCAACCACAATTTCCAAATCTGCAAAGTAACCAAAACAGTATCTGCCCTTCTCTCTCACTCATTTGCATATTCAACTCACTGATTTTCATTATGCGAGGTGCTGGAGCAGCAGTGATGTAGGATTACAACTCAGCTCTTCTGATGCCTAAGCCCAGGCTTTGCCCTCCTCTTATTCACGCTCTCCGCCAGCCCCACTCACATTTCGGTCTTAATTTGGCTTCTTAAAGCAGAGCCTCAAACAAGGACTTGGGTGCACAGTGTTTGCTTGGAAGTTGAGCCCAAGAGACTACAGGGAGGGACCCAACACATGAAACAGGCAAGGAGGAAATGCCTACCACGTGTGCATTCATGGGCTGGTCACTGGCGTGAGCCCGAGGCTCCCTCCCACCAGGGCCCCCCCGAGGACATGCGTACAATGCAGCTCAGAACTGCCCTGAGTAGTGGGAGGCTGGAGAGTACTGTTGACCACTATCCCGTACTGACCGAAGGGTTGTTTCTGTGGAAGTGCACTCCCCACTCCTCACTGGGCACGGTGCTGCAGCGGATGCCCAAGGAGGGCTGGGGACACGAGGTGCAGAGTGCCAGTGGCCTCCACTATAGATGCTGAAGGGAAAGCCACGCCTGTCACGAAGCCACATGGAAACCCAACACAAACAGCCCTGCATTGGCCAAACCAAGGAGGCGAGCACCTTGGGCAGCTGAGCGCTGTTTTCTCCCATCCTCCTTTCCCGACTTGGGGGAGGGAGAAAGGTGCTCTGTATGGAAATGAGAGAATACAACAGCAATGTGGTACTAGCTGGTTCAGGCGCCGGAACAGGGTGGGGGGCAGCCACAGGTGCCAGGAGGGTAGGCTTCGTGCTGGTTTGGGCACAGCCTGTCCAGGAGTCAGGAAAATGTGAATAGGACACTCAGGGACACGGAAACAGGTGTAGTGGGGCTCCTCCCATGGTCAGCGTGTCCAGGATCCCGAGAGACGGAAGACATCGTCCTGTGTTCAGAACCTCCAGCCTCTCTGCGAACATCCCAGGGCCAGAGGCAGCGAGGTGCGGGGAAGAGTCCCAGCTGTGGAAGCGCATGGCCAGGATTCAGGTCTTATTGCTACCACTAACTGCACATCCGCCCGGGCTGGCACAGGGATCAGGACGTTGGGTGTGAAGTGCCCAGCCGAGAGCATCAGCCGGCCAGAGCTGGACTCGCTCCCGCTGTGCGGAGTCTCCACCGTGCCTGGAAGCAGAGGTAAGTTCCAGGTCTTCCCTTCGAAGCATCAGACCCCGGACTTAGAATGGGACCCTGTGAGGGAGCAGGGAAAGACGGGCAGGTGGGGGACCACATGACCAGCCCATGTTCCTGGGCGAGTGTAGAAAATTCGCAGGGATTCAGAAGGAGCCAGGAAGAGAAGGCCAGGGCCAAAGGGGATGAGGAGTCACTGGCTAAGAACTCTGTCCTTGGGCTGGTCTTGGCTTTCCCATGGAGGTGATCTGTAGGGTCTCTTTGGAACCCATGATCTATGGTCACGATGGTCTGAGAGGTCAGTGAGGGCAGGAGAGTCGGAAGGCTTCCTGGGGAGCTGACCTCTGGTATTGGACAGATGGGAAGAAGGTCGTCCCTGTCACAAGGGCTTGAGTGAAACTATAACACATGGCTATTTCAGCAGGGGTCCCTCTACCTCTGTCCCCAAACGTCTGCTACTCTGGCTGAGAAGCAGGCTTGCTGGCACCCGGTCCTGCTCAGACCCCATGAGACCCCATCGGCTCAGCACCTGCCTTCTGGACATTGTGTATGAGGGTAGGGGTGTGTGGGGTGGGTGTGGGGAGAGAAGAGGCCGGAGGGGCCGAGGAGCCACCCACCCACCCTCAGTGTTCCTCAAAGACCTCCTGTTCCTGGAGCCACTGGGCACGTCCCACACGCCTCAATCCTGAATTTAGCCCGCCGAGGACAATGTTTTGGAGCCAGGATGTGGGCCCCAGGCCTGTGGGTCTATGTTTCTTTTCTTTTTTCTTACCTTTCCTTTTCTTTTTTTAAGTTTTCCATTGATTTGAGAGAGAGAGAGAGAGTAAAAGAGAAGCATCAACTCAGTGTTGCACGTAGTTGTGCACCTATTGATTGCTTCTGTGCACGCCCTGACTGGGGATCAAACCTGCAACCGTGGTGCACGAGGACAACACTTGATCCACTGAGCCACCTGGCCAGGTCAGGGCTGTGTTTATTTTCATGGAGCCTTACATTAAAAGCTGAAATCAGGCACCAGGGAGAGGAAGAAGCATCCTGCTGCAGGGGAGGGTCTTACCTCTCGACCTGATTGTATGTGGGTGACCCAGAAATGGGACAACGATTGATATCTGCCCAGCACCACTCTCAGTGGGCAAAACCCTTATTCTTTCTCTGTCTCAGTTTCCTGATCCTGAACGAGCAACGACAGCAGTTTCTTCCTCCAAGGGCTGCTAGGGGGTAAATGAATGAACATGTGTGAATTGATTAGCACAGTGCCTGGTACACAGTAACTTTTTAAAAAAGATTTTATTCATTTTAGTTAAAGGAGAGAGAGAGAGAGAAAGGTGGGAGTTGGGGGGGGGAGTGCGAAGCATCACCTTATTGTTGCTTGCCATATGCACCTCGACTGGGACAAGCCCTAGGTTTCGAACCCGGGACCTCAGTGTTCCAGGTCGACGCTTTACCCACTGCGCCACCACAGCTCAGGCAAATTTTCAATAAATGTTAGTTTTTTGGAGGGTGTTGGTGGTGGTTGTTACAAATATTATTAACTTATTCATTCAAGTATAGAGCCTTATCGGTATTTAGTTAATGTTGAATGAGCGATTGAAATCCACGCAGAGGAGGTTAAACGGCTGGAAGTGGGTGATATCAAAGATTGAAATAGACTCTTGGTTTGCACTTGATTCGGTCTAATTAGTTATTATGATCTGGTATCCATGGAAACTGTTGACCAGCAAGACTCAGGACAGTTTTCCTCTGTACTGAGCACATCAAGGTATACATGGGGCTTCTGCACTTTGCCACCCAAAAGGGGGGCTCAGGTTTCTAACCGACCGGCTCGTCTCGCTCCCCACCGGGTGGCGAACTCTTCCAGGGCCTGACCCGTGACTTATGGACGCTCAGAGACCAGCGTCTCCATGGCTGCTGGGGCACAGCAGGTGCTCGTGCATTTCTGGTGAATGAATGAGTGACCGGCTGAATGAAATCAGTGTCGTCCAGGTGGCTCAGAAATCGGCAGGACTGGACCTTCAATAGAGGGCCTCAGATCCTTCCTCTGGGAGGGGCTGGGGAAGGCAGTTTATCACCTTGCATTAGATTACATTATATTCGCTGTTAGAATGATTAACACATTCATTGAAACAAGATTAGACCCCTGTTCAAGTTCAATCCCAGTGAAGAGCTGCATGTTGGGGACCCTGAAATCTGGGAGAAAGTATTGGCTCAGCTTTGCATGTGTAGGCAAACGATGGCATTTCCCTGGCCCTCGGTATCGGCACCTGTACACTGGGCCTGATGACATGTGATTTTCAGGGATGACGCGCAGACCCAATGGTCCAATGTGTGCTGAGCCATCCCGTCTGCATTGTGCGGACTGTGAAGTGGGGCGGACAGCAGACCTCTCCCTTCCTAAGAGAAATACTGATGGCGCAAGGGATGGAGAGTCCTTTGCAAACTGTAGGGTGCCGCGCACATGTGCAGGATTATGATGGCTTGAGTGGCAGAGGAGGCCCGAACCTGGATTCCTGCTGGAGCAAGCTTCCCAGTGGGGTGGTCGGGAACGGGGGTGGGGACAGGACTCAGAAAAGGAACCCCCCCCCACCCCCGCTGCCGAGAAACCCAGTGGGGAGCTTCCCAAGGCCATGGCTTGGGAGTCAGACTCCTTGGGTTCAGGCCTGCCTCTGCCTCTGTGACCCTGGGGAGGCGGCCATCTCGTGGGGCCTCAGTATTCTTGCTGGTGAAGTGGTGTGGCGGTAAGTCACAGGATTGCCGTGGAGTTCACACTCAGTATGTGTGGCTGTGTCTCCACGGCTCCACACCCTCCCAGCCCCTCCCAGGGACAGCGAGTCCTTCCTCTGCTCAGCCGGGCTTCGCTTGGCACGCTATGATGAGAAAACAAACCAGAAGGACACCAAGGGGAGAGGAAGCAGGGCGACCCAGCCTTGCAGGACAGGACAGTATCATGAGGCTGCGAGTGTCATCGCCCCCATTTCCCAGGTGCGGTGACACAAAGTCGGTGCTCGTTTCCTCGTCCAGGCTCCCTGACTCCAGACACTGTGTGGTCCCCTGGGCCTGGGTGGGGGAGTGTGGCCAGAAACCAAGTGGGCGCTTGGCCCAGCCCAGTACCCCCATCCCTTCCACTCCCTGACTATGACCCCACCCTGGGGCCCTCTCCTGGGATAGGTGGCCCTGTCTGCCTCTTCAGGATGCTGGGGTCGGAGCACGGACCACCAACCTGGCCTGTTTCCTTCTCTGCCACAGATAAGCGGTCATTAGATAATTGCATTTGTCCCTTATCTCACGCTCCCTTTTTATTACTTCCCTGGGGAGATGCTGTAACCACGGCCTCTCTCTCTGCAAATGAAGCCAGTCTCCTGGCTACAGACACAAACCAAGGGACCGCTGTCAGGGGAGAGATTACATCTTCAGGTGGCAGGGACACCCTGTCCCTCAGCTCAGAGCATGCTGACAGACCCTGGGTGACTCCTGGGAACACAGCCAGTGCCCGCAGAAAACGTGCTGGATCCAGAGGAGGAGGCAGGGATCGTGCCCTGGGCTGTGCCCTGGGCCTGCTGTGTGACCTCAGGGCCAGCACTTAACCTTTCTGGGTTCTCATGGGTCAGGGCACAGTGACTCTTTCCCCCGTGATAATCCAGCCAGCTTGGGACTGGCAGGCCTCCACAACGTGTGTTCTCCGTGTATTTTGGGTTCTGGGACAGCTTTTTCTTTAAGGTGTATATACTAGTATCTCATTGTGTGTGTGTGTTTTATTAACAGTAGTCACACAATATTATATTAGTTTTAGGCATACAACACAGTGATTCAACATTGTGGCAGCTCTTTTTCTTTTTTTTAAAGAGCTTTATTGACATACCCGTGTACGTATTTAAAATATACATTTGACAACCCCTGTGAAGCCATCACCTCCGGCAAGGTCCGGCACACATCCTCCACCTCCCCAAATTTCCTCTGGGCCGCATAGCCCCTCCTTCCCCCTCCCACCGCCACATCCCGGGCAACCGCCAATCTGCTCTCAGTCACTGTAGATGCATTTGCATGTCCTAGAACTTTTATATAAACGGGATGAGACAGAATGTACTTTTTGTCTACTATGAGTCACCCATATTGACGTGCATATCAGGAGTTCACTTCTTTTTATTGCTAAAGCCTAGATCATTCCATGGAGATGCTATTTGATTTTTATTTTTAGTTATTTATTTTTTTAGAGAGAGACAGACAAGAAGGGAGAGAGAAGAGAAGCATCAACTCATAGTTACGGCACTTTATTCACTGATTGCTTCTCATATGTGCCTTGACCAGGGGCTCCAGCCGAGCCAGTGACCCTGGGATCGTTTTGACATCCCCACACTCAAGCCGGCACCCTCAGGGTTTCGAACCTGGGACCTCCGAGTCCAAGGATGATGCTCCTATGCACCGCATCACCCCTGGTCAGGCGAGATGCTACAACTTTTTTGTTCGCTTATCTGTTGATGGATATTTGAGTTGTTTCCAGTTTGGGGCTATTACAAATAAAGCTGCCGTGAACACTCACATCCAAGTGCTGAATGCTTTCCTTTGGGGTAGATGCTGGGGAGTCGAATGGCTGGGTCATAGGGTAGGTCTATGTTTCATTTTTAAAGAAATGACAAATTGTTTTCCAAAGTAATTCCCAGCAGCAGTGGATGGGTTCAAGTTCCTCCACATCTTCACGACACTTGGCACAAGCAGCCTTGGTGGTTTCCGAGGTCCTGCTAGTGTGTGGTGCACAGCGGGGCGCCTGCCCCCCCACCCCCGGTCCCCTGCCCAGGGCCAGGCGTCTTTCTCAGCCAGCAGAGCTCGGAGCCCCGGGGCTCCCTGTGTGCATCTCTCCTCCTCCCCTCCTATTGCTGGAGAGACTGTGGGGACACAACATGACCGCCCAAGGACTTGACCAGACTGTGATTCTAGCACAGAGCATTTGAGTCCAGCTCTCATTCGGGGACACTTCTCTGGCCTTAGAGTGTCCTGGTCCCATGTCGTTTTGGTGGCAACTATTTACTGGTACTTAGTGCCTTGGGAATGAGGTCCATCACGGGAGCCAGGAGGAGGCAGCCGAGTAGCCGCGGACGGGCCCGGCCTAAGCTGGAGCTTCACCTGAACCAGCCTGAGCTGCCTGCTGGAAGCTGGGAGCCAGGAAAGAGGGGGGTGGCTTTGTCAGAGCGTCCTCATCGGGGCTACAAGAGCAGCTGAAGGGTCTTCTTGGGCAGGCGGACAGAGCTAAGGATACCAGGTCGGCACCTGGACTCACTTGGGTCTCTGTCAGGGGATGGCCCGTGACCAAACCCCTCATGGCCCAGGGTTCTCTGCCGCCTACTTCAGGGTGAGGAGAACAAGGGACCCAGGCTGCTGAGCGTGCCGGGGACGGGAGGGAGGGGTAAGAGACAGCTTGCTCTTTGGGGCAGAGGCTGCTTAGCTATTGGCTCTGAGATACCATCTGTCAGGAGCTAAGAGGCTCATGTACTTGCCTTTTGCACTGCCTTGCAGCCCCAGACACGCGGGGCTCCCTGAGCCTCCCAGTGGGCCGGAGCCCCCGAACCCCCCCCCCCCCCACTGTTCCCGCTTACACCTTGCCCCCAGCCGCGGCTGGGCCTGAGGGCTGGGGCATGAGCTCAGCATCCGCCGGCTGTGGTGAGCAGAATCAGCCCAACTTCGGATCTCCAGGGCCCCTTACAACATGCCTTTCTCAGGGCTCAACTTGGCACCAGATACAGCCATGGGGAGCTCTATGGCCTTGAACTTCAGAGCTGCTCAGCCACCAGAAGGAAAACCACGTCCAAAAGCCACTGTAAACAGATGGGTGCTGACTTGTCTCAGCACTCCTTCTGGGCCAGGCTCTGGGTCAAAACGCCTGGCACACAGCGACCCAGTGAGCCCTCACGAGACCCCTGAGCAGGTGTGTTCACCAACATCCCCGTTCTACAGGTGGGGGAGCTGAGGCTCTCCCGGAAGTCGGGGGGCCAGGCTTGATGATGCTGAAGTTGAAGGACATGGCTCATTTAGTCAGTCAGTCAAGTCCAAATGGACCCACACCGACCAGATGCTCCACCAGAGGCCAGAGCCCGAGGGAGAGAGGGGAGGGAGGGCCGTAGGACAGCCCCCGAGACACGGGAGAGGCAGTGCCATGTGGTGAGCACCCAGCCCAGGAACGGTCCCTTTTGTTATCAGCACGCCTGAGCTGCCCAGACACAGTAAGCACTGTCAGATGTTAGTGACTGAATTTTCTCAGTTAAATGCATAGAATTCACACAACAAATTATCTGGCCATTGTATAGACTAGGAAACGGAGTAAGTGACTTTTACAATGTGACACTGCAGTACTAGACAGAGCTCGGACTCAAGTCCAGGTCTCCCGATGCCAAAGTGCAGCTCCTCCCACCACTGTCAGCTCCTTCTGCCAGCTGGCGAGGGACTGTGGGGACCAGGATGGCCCTGAAGTCCCCCGAAGACTCAACCTTTAGGGGCCTGGAAATGGCATTGTCTCTCCCTCAGAGTCCCAGAGACCTGTCTCCATCCTAGAAGCCCCCCTGCATTGCTCTGACCCTGCCCTCAGGGCAGGGGAGCTCCCCACCACCACCACCCCTGTCCTCAGGGCAGGGGAGCTCCCCACCACCACCACCCCTGTCCTCAGGGCAGGGGAGCTCCCCCCCTACCACTACCACCCCTGTCCTCAGGGCAGGGGAGCCCCACCCCCACCCCCCCTGTCCTCAGGGCAGGGGAGCCCCACCCCCACCCCCCCTGTCCTCAGGGCAGGGGAGCTCCCCACCACCACCACCACCACGTCGCCCAGACCTCTGGTTTCCGTGTCCTGGTCTACCTGGCATGACTGGGATTGGCACATTGCTGAGCAGTTCTTCCACGGCACCACTCTGTGGAGCCCCTGCACCTCACCTCCCAGCACCCCCTGCCCCATACAGATGTTTCTGACCCCGAGGAGTCTCCCTAGCAGACATCCTGCACGGAGCAGGAGCGAGGCACTGTGGGACCCCGTGGGAAGAGGGGGCGGGACGCAGGAAGGGAGGTGAGGCACCGGGCAGACTTCTCGCCTCTCCGTTTGGCCCGGACCTGGTCGTTCTCTCCAGCCTGCTGTGCCTCGTGTCTCGAGTGAGCTAGCCTCGCACCCAGGGCTTGGGGCCCACTACCCCACCTCTCCCACCACCCTCCTGGGCTGCGACCTGCAGAAGCCCTCATTCACCCACTGAGGCCTGTAAACCACTTTATTGGATTAAAACAAACATCTGCCAAAGAAGAAAAGCAAAACCTTAATTAGAGTCCTCTGGAGATGTTTGCGGAAACAGGTGGGAGAGGACCAAATGCAATCACCTCGTGCTGGCCGAGGCGCAGACCTGCAGATAAATGACATTGCCCAGCAACGGCTTCACAGCCTGGAGGCCCGATAAGGGGCTTGGAGGAACTGTGTGTTTGGAAAACATGATTTTGTAAGCGAGGCGAAGGGCACGTTGACTCTTCTGTCCAGGGCCCTGGGCTTCACCATTAGATAAGCACCTGCCACTTTCCCTGGGGGACGCAGAGAAAGCTGCTCCCAAGGACACCCAGGCAGGCACTCCCTACAGAGAGATGTCCTGACCAGTCGGTCCCTCCCTGGGATCTGGTGCTCACCGAAGGGACATTTCTGGCCACCTGGGGCAGAAATGGCTCTCTCCTGATTCAGAAGCACCTCTGTAGGCCCCTTGGGGTGAACTGAGTATGGGGCAGCTGGGAGCCAGTGAGGTCTGTGGGCACATGTCAAGCCTTCGAGCAACCCCCCATCTCCAGCCTTCCGCTGCCCCTCTTCTCCTAGTGACTCCCATCTGCCTCTGAGGAGAAGCCCCAGTCCTCCCAGATCGCAAGGATCTGACCCAGGTCAGCATCTGACCCAGGTCTGCTTCCCTCACTACCACCCACTCCTGACTGTCTCCCAGCCGCCCTGGACTTCTGGTCTGCCTCGAACCTCCAGGTGTACTCCAGCCCCAGGGCCTTTGCACTGACCACTCATTCTGCCTGGAATGTTCTCTCCGATGTCCGCATGGCTTTCTCCGCCAAGTCCTCACTCAGGTGATGGTCTCAGTGAGGCCTGCTCTGACCCCGTGTTGGATAAGCCACCCCCCTGGCTCATTGACACCAAACCCCTCACCCTGCTTTGCGTTTCCCTTTCCACAGCGTTGCCCCATTCTAACCACTGGACAACCGGCCTGGTTAGAATACCTTGTTGTTTACTGCCCGTCTCCCCAGCCGAGAGTATGAGCTTCCAGGAACTCTTTTACTCACAAGGATCCAGAAAAGAGCCTGCAACACAGCAGTGCTCAACAGAGGTGGATTTAACAGCGGGTGCATAGGGGGCGCACCCGGGCCCCGAATTCTGAGGGGCCTTGCAGAACCCCAACTTGACACTTTTTTCTAATGACACCAAGTTTGGTTTCATATGTGCAATTAATAGTACATAATATTTTTTATTTATTTAAAGATATGGTTAACATGTATTTTTATTTTCCCTGTCTCTTTTTTTTTTTTTTTTTTTTTACCGGGACAGAGAGAGAGTCAGAGAGAGGGATAAATAAGGACAGACAGACAGACAGGAACGAAGAGAGGTGAGAAGCATCAATCATTAGTTTTTCGTTGCCGTTGTGACACCATAGTTGTTCATTGATTGCTTTCTCACATGTGCCTTGACCGCGAGCCTTCAGCAGACTGAGTAACCCCTTGCTGGAGCCAATGACCTTGGGTCCAAGCTGGTGAGCTTTTTGCTCAAGCCAGATGGGCCCGTGCTCAAGCTGGTGAGCTTGGGGTCTTGAACCTGGGTCTTCCGCATCCCAGTCCAACGCTCTATCCACTGCGCCACCGCCTGGTCAGGCTCCCTGTCTCTTTTGTTTAAGGGGCCCAATATTTTCTTCTGCACCCAGGGCCTCAACCAACCTGAATCCACCTCTGGTGCTCCATCCATGTTTGTTGAATGGTGGGCTGTCTCCTTCCCAGACCCCTAACCGCTCTGGTAGAGCGGGTGTAAAAGAGGCTGGGTTCAGAGAGGCCAGAGCGTGACGGTCTCTGGAACCCACCTCTGCAAGACCTGGGAAGGGTCCATGGCAGCTGTCCCACCCCCTGGCCACCCGGGGGACCTGCAGAGGAAGGCAGCCATGTCTGGGAAGGAGGACCTATGACTGGGCACTAGGAGAGTGTGGCTCCCATCACGGCCTTGCTATTGGTTTGCTGTGTGACATGGGACAAGACACACTGTTTATCTCTGAGTCTCACCTTCCTCTTTTATCAGATGATATCAGCATTTACCCTCTTCACCTGAAAGCAATAAGCTTTCCACACTGCAGCTCGAGGTCAAATCCTGCCTCTGCCACTTGGGCTGTGTGGTGACTAAGCAGTTTCGGCGACTTCTCTACACCTCTGCCCCCTCACCCACCTGTTAGTGAGGAAAACGGCAGCACTTCATCCCAGGCGCGGGAAGAAGAAAGCAGTCAATATACCTGGCCCAGATTCCGGTGACACTCTTTGAGCACAATGCGCACCGTGTGTCCCCACAGCCATGTTCGAGGTGGGAACACTGAGGCACAGAGTGGGAAAGTGACTAGCCAGGGTCACTCGGTGGGTTGAGGGCAGCTCTGTGGAAGTTCCGTGTACGCTGACGCTGGGTCTGGGGCTCTCCCCACCCCTCACTTCAGCTCAGCCGATGCGACCCCGCTCATCCACCAGCCCAGGGGATTGTCACCATCTGGGCCTCATCTAGGTCAGAGGCCCTGAAGAGGGCTTGACAAGACACCTCCTCAGGAGGGCAGGCGTCTGGAGAGCCACCCTCCAAATTAGTTAAAAGGAAAATCAAGATTTCACTTGCATGTGAAACTTGAAGAACAGTATAAACAAACAAACAGAACAGAAACAGACTCGGAGATACAGAGAACAGAGGGGAGGGGTTGGGGGACAGGGTGAAAACGTGAAGGGATTGAGAAGCACAGATTGGTGGTTACAAAGTAGTCACAGGGATGGCAGGTACAGCCCAGGGAATAGAGTCAGTAATGTAACAACACTGTATGGTGGCAGGTGGGTTGTGAAAATATTGGGGGGAGCACTTTGTAAAGTATATGCTTGTCTAACTAACCACTGTGCTGTTCACCTGAAGCTAATACAAAAGAATACTGAATGTAAACAGAAACTGACAACAACAACCAAAAATATAAGCAGGCCCCGGAGTCGGGGTGGAGGGAAGTCTGTCAAGGCCTGAGAAGGGCTGAAGCTTGAAAAGCGCTGAGTTCCATGTGGCCGCAGGACCAAGGACCGTTGAGGGAGCACGGCACTGTCAGATCACCCTCATCCCAGGCAGAACCGGTGGGGTCAGCATCGTGGCTTGGGTTCCCTGAGTCCACGAGCAAGCGGACCTGGTTCATCAGGACTTCTGGGCAGAGCAGTGGGGAGAGGGGATGTGGGGAGGAGGGAGGAGGAGGAGGAGGAATGAGGAGGGAAAGAAATCAGTAACTGTGCTTTGGAAACAATTTGCACTGTCAAGCTGAACACCACGTGAGAGACTGAGATTAGTTCCCTGGGGAGTGGCTGGGAAATGGCACCTGGACACCCTTCTTGGAGTCCCCGCACCCAAGGTAGGAAGGTTCTAAATGAGCGTCTCGGACACGCTGGCTGAAGGCCAGACTCTGAACTTCCAGCTTCCAGTGAATGGGAGCAGAGCAGGCTCTGGGTTTCTATAGAAAGCCTTTGGAGCCCCAGTGGGCCAGGACCCCAAAAGGTCCAGGAGCCATGGGCAGGGCTCACAGTGCATCTGATGGAATGGACTGTGCTGGCCCCTGGGAAGCAGCTGGGATCCCTGGCACCATGAGCCTGCAGCTCCCCGAGGGTGCAGGTGGGGTGACTCTGGGCTCTCTCTCTGCGTCAGCATTCTGGAAGGCAGCATGTCTGGGAGAACCCCCTCTGGGGTCCTAGGAGACCAGCTCTGGCGGGGCTCTGGTGCCTTGCCCCAGTGGGGGCCACCAGCTGGACCCCTGTTCACCTGGGCCGGCAGCGCTCCCAGGTGGGCGGGCTGGGTGGCGAGCTCCGCTCTGCAGAGAGGCTCGGACACTGGTTCTGGCCCCTACTCTGCTCCCTTCAGGCTAGGAGGCAGCCGGCACCCCACTTGGTAGTGGGCAGGGAAAGTGCTCTTTTTATCATTGTGGTAACATATATATAATCTAAAATTTACCATTTAAACCATTTTTAGCTGCACTGTTCAGTGGCATTAAGGACATTCACATTGTTGTGCAACCTTCGCCAGCATCATCTCCATAGTTCTTCCTCGTCCCCAAATGGAAGGCTGTTCCCATGAAGCAGTGACTCCCCACCCCCTCTCACCTGCTCCTGGCACCCACCATTCCATTTTCTGTCTATATGAATTTCACTAAAGAGTGATTTTTAAAAAGTATTTCAGTGTAGCCCTCACTGCACAAATCTGCCTTCTCTTCTCTGCCCCTCCCTTCCCAGGATTGGCCCTTAGACTTTGGCATTGGGAAATTGTAGTTTGGCTGCCAGTCCCATTCCCTCCCTCCTTCATTTCTCCTCCCTCCCTCCATCCCTCCCTTTTCCATTTGCTGGAGAAGAGGAGTTTAGGGTGAGGGTCAGAACTGGTTCTGGCTCTTGCAACTTGCTGTGTGACCCTGGGTAAGTCCCTGCGCATCTCTGAGCCTCAGGAATGAGACTAGAATCTTGACAACACCAAGATTCCCTGAATTTCTTATGGACCCAGGAACGGATCATTCTATGGCATTCATTCAGACAATTCCCCGTTAACCAGGGTGTTTCTATCCCCACGAGGAAACCCTGTGGGGTTTGGATGCAGAGGAGCCAGTGTTGTCTGAGATATGGAACTGAATAGTGCCTGACGTTGTCCATCTCCTTCAACATGGTGACAAGGGGTCTAAAAACACACCCACTGTCAGCACCCTATTCACCAGCCACCCCCCACCGCAGTGCTGCTGTTTGTGGTCAGAACTGCTTGCTGTCCTTACTGGCTATCTCCTTGTTTCAGTTGGGGTTCAGTTCAGTCATATCCACATTGGCAACATGGTGGCTCTGTCTCTCTCCATACATAACTCTAAATCCATTTCCTGCATGAGTTCTTCTGATTGGTAGAACCTAAATCACATCCAGGTCCTTGGCTGCAATGAGGTCTGGGAAATGTAGTTTTTAGCTTTCCTACTTCTGCTCACAGGAGAGTTGGGATGAAGTCCGAGCCATCTAATCCACAATGCCCGCCACATGCCCACAATGCAAAGAGCTCCTGGCTTGGCTTTGCCCGGTTTCTTCCTCCCGCTGGGCTAGGTTTACAGCTCCCCACCCATTTAGCTCAATGTGTTGTTTGACATGTGAAACCAGTATGCATACGCAGCAACAATCAAAACACTTCACGTGTGCATAATAAAAATTTGGCAGCAGATCTTGGGGATGTACAAGTGAGCAGTGAGCAGGACAAGACGTGCTGGTGCCCTGGCACTCTAACATGACCCTGAGATGGACAGCTAAGCCCATTGTCAGAGCAGACCATACTCCTGATTCCCTCTTACTGCATAATTAACTAATGCAGAGGTAGCCACACCTTGGCTTTCTTTTCCTGACCATGTGCACCGAATGCGAGGTACTTGTTTTAAACAGAAGCAGTTCTAGAACGTCAAGCTAAGAGGAGTTTAGGAGCAGCAACCTAAAAAGAAGTGGGGGCTAGAGAACTTGTCTGAAGTTCTTGCATATACAAAGCAAGGATGTGGCTTTGATGGAGATTGCGTGTATAGGCTTAGAGTGATAAAAATAGCCTTTCTCCATGCCTCATCCACGTTGGCTGGAAAAAGCATCAACTGTCTTGCTCAAAAAATGAGAAGCTCCCCAAATCCCAAAGGTAGGAGTAGTTTTTGGTGGGAGTTGCTGATGGGGACCAGTTAAAACATTAGGCTGATAGAAGGTTTAGGACCCAGGAAGGGGAGTGTAGAGTGACAGAAGACAGATGTCTGGCCCCCAGACTCCATTTCCCAGCTGCGTAACCTTGGGAAGGTTACTCCATCTCTCTGAGCTTTGGCTTCTGCAAATGAGAAGTGGAAATGTTGACAACTCAGCCATAGGTTTATTGTAAACTTGAGACAAACCCTGTCGTGTTCCACCTTCGCTCCCTTGGGCCACCTTGGAGGTTACCTGTGGACAGTTTCCATACACATCAACAGCTCCCGGTGTTCTCTGCCTGAGGGTGTTTTCTGGCACGGGGAGTCTACTCGGCCCTTCTCCAGACCAGACTATAAGTGCTGCCCAGTCCATGCTAACAGGAGAGACCCCCCCCCACACACACAAGGGAAAGGAATTGAGAGGTAAGTCCCCAGCGTCCTTGCCTCAGTGGGACAATTCTGAGTTGTGTTCTACACAGTTTCTCAACAAGTCACCAACACACCCTTCGGTGGCTTTTCTCTTTTCCTCATCTTATGTCCTACTCTCTCATTGTGCTTCCTGGAATCACTTCCAAAGGAACTCTCTGCACTCCCAAATCCTTGTCTTGGCACCTGCTTTAGGGGAACCCACACAAAGACAAGAATCAAACCCAGTGCCTGGCTCCTTGACAGGTACCCATCCATAGCACCATACAGCATTCCTCATCAGAACCGCACAACCTAGAGATTGTTTTGAGAGACAATGTTATCAATTTTCCTAAGGATGGTGCATAATTAGTACCATTCTAGATACATGCAAGAGAAATTAATTAATTACATGTGATGCATAACTTAGGGCAGGGGTGCCCACACTTTCTCAGCTTGCGAGCTACTTATAAGATGACCAAGTCAAAATGACCTACCTACAATAAAAATGCAAAACATAAATGTATTTCTTCTATATTATCATTATTTAAGTTACTATTATTACTATTTGATATTGTGTATTCTTCTTTCACCTTTCTCCTTCTCAGCTCTCTTTTCGGAGGAAAGTCAATGTCATAGTTTTTATGAACAGGCCGAGAAAGCCGCTCCACATTTCCCTTCTTTGGAATAGCAATGGCACACAGACAGACGAGGCAAACGCACTTAGAATATGACATAGTGAAAAAAGTCCCCTCCTATTCTGTATGAAAGTGGTAGGTTTTAGGCTTCTTACTTGGACCAGCTACGGCACTGAATTTTATACCCTTTTTTGTATTTAGTTTAAATAAATTGAAGGCTAACTACGCAGCAATGTAACTGAACATGTTGCGCGGTTTAACGCGCATGCGTAAGGGTGTCAAAAGTTTAGACGTCAGATTGGCTACCCTGTATGCCAATCAAAAGACAAATGTCTTTTAAATGTCATGCGATCTACCCACACTTCCTTCACGATCCTCCAGTAGATCGCGATCGACGTATTGAGCACCCCTGCCCTAGGGTATCTGGGCTTCATTCTCTTGCAGAGATCCATCTGTAAACAAGTATAACAATGTCACCCATGTCACAGAGCTGGTGTAAACTCTTAGAACAGTGCCAGGTTCATAGTTAGTTTTCCACAAGGGTTAGTTACTGTCACCATCCCCATGGGTTGTGTAGTAGAGATTGTTCATTGTCCTCTAGTGTCCCCTCTTCCTTCAGTGATCAAAACCACCCTCAGTGGCTGTCCTCCCCCCCTTACAACTAAGTGTGTCCCTGGCCTGAGTTCTAACCAATGGCTTGTGAGAAGTGATGCATGCAAGTTGTGCATCATACCCTTACAAAGAAGCTGCTTGGCCTCCATCCACCCTCTGTCCCCTATGTGATGATTGATAAATGGTGGCAACTAGAGTAGCTGCCTTGCTATCAAAGACAGAAATCTCATGAATATGAGCCACTCCATGAGTGAGTCACACTGTTCACTTCAGAGCTGTTGTGTGACAAAGAAATGTGACCCATCTTATCCCACTGTATTTTAGGGTCTTTTGTTCCAGAAACTTATCCTTGACTGGTCCAGCCCAAAACCCAGAGATGGGACCAAGGTATGTGAGTTTCTTACCTCTTCTGTTTTTCCATTATGCCTACCATTGTGCCAGCACCATGCCAGGAACGGAAGTCCAAGATGGGCAGAATGCAGAGCAAACACTAAGCAGCTCAACGTATAATGAGATTTTCAGCCTTTTGTGACAAATTCTCAAATAAGGGTGTGGAGGGAGAGAAAAGGAAGCAATGACCTCAGGTCCTCAAAGGCACAGAAGTTTGTCAGGCCTGGGGGAGGGTGTGGGATGGTAATCGGTGGGTTTTCCAGGGAGAGGTAACAACATGTCGGAAGTCATGAGATGGCAAAGAACTTGGGGCATTTGGGCAAAACAAGCTCTAGGTCTAACTTCCCCATTCACTTGCATGTGGCACCGTGGGTGTTTACTTTCACAGCCTGGGTCACTATCCACAGGTCACTGTGCAAAGTTATTGTGACATTACTGACGGTACTCCCTGTGCTGCGCTTTAACTCTTTTTTTTTATCTTTTATTTTTTATTTATTTATTCATTTTAGAGAGGAGACACAGAGTGAGAGAGAGATAGAGAAAGAGAGAAAGCGGGGAGGAGCTGGAAGCATCAACTCCCATATGTGCCTTGACCAGACCAGTGCAGGGTTTTGAACTGGCGACCTCAGTGTTCCCAGGTCGACGCTTTTATCCACTGCGCCACCACAGGTCAGGCTGCGCTTTATATTCTTATGTTATCACTATAAATTTGTGCCTCTTGATCCCCTTCACCATTTTGCCCATACCCTGGCTGCCCAACCCTCTGGCAACTATCAGTTTTTCTGTGTTTATGAGTCTGTTTGTTTTGTTTGTTCATTGGTTCAGTTTTTTAGATTCCACACACAAGTTAAATGACACTGTGTTTGTCTTTCTCTGCCTTATTTTACTTAGTACAATACACTCGTGAGGTCAAAACCAAAACAAAGCAAAACAAACAAACAAAAACAATAAAAACATCCCAGGTCACTACAGTTTCCAAATCTGCCAAGAAGAATCAAAATCCCTCTCTAATTTAGGCCTCGAGGTACTGTAGCGGGTCAGTGATGGGCCATATTGAAGAGCCATGAAGCACACCACAAATGCTAGTTACAGGCATTGTCATTTGTAAAGCTTACTTTGGGACACTTTTGCTGGTTGGTTATGCTGTTTCATGACAAACAGGGCCAGGCTCCCAGAGAGCAGGTGCTTCTGAGAGGGTGGCACTCGCTCTGAAACTTTCCCTGAGGAAACCCACTCCCCTTGGAAAGTGGTCCAACCTTCTTCACACCAGTTGGGTGGTGCATGTCAAGGCTCCTTAAAAATGTTCACTGTTTGGACATTCGGACATGGCATTCACCTCCTATTAAATGAAATCACTGCAAATGCTACAGAAGTTTGTGGACAAGATTGTTCCTGGTACCTACAACAAATAACTAGGGAAGCCATGTGTGTGCGCATACATGAATTGTGGTGCCCCGTATACTATGCCATGGATAAACCTTTATGACATGATGCTGGAGAGGGCACAGAATGGAAACCTGTGCGGGACATTCAGGATGGCCCCACATCACAAGGACCCAAGGCACATGATCCTTCAGCGCTCAGCTGAAGTCCTGCACTGAGAACTGCCCTTTACAAAGGTAACAAAGACTATAGAATACATACTTGACCATGATTGATGCTTATGTCTGGATGGTGTGAGTACAGGTGTTCTTCCTGTATTCCTGTGCATGTCCAAGCTTTTGAGATGGACCTTTTAGAATGTAAACTCCATAAGGACCAGGCTTTTGTCTGTTTTGTTCATTGTTGTATCCTCAGCACCTACAACAGCTGAGTGCTGTTCAAGGTGTTTTAAGTACATCGTAGGTGCTTAGCAAATGGTTGAAGAAATGCACGAGCAAGACTATTTCATCTCCTCTGAGCTCCTGCCAGGTTCTTTCTTAGGGGCCAAATGGGCAGAGGTGTGGGGCAGGATGTAGGAAACAACAGCTGGAGATGGGGGAGTCCCAAGAAAAAGGGGCTCTGGATGATGCCAGCTGATGCCAAACCAGCTCAGATACCAGCTTTACTATGATGTTGGGGTCAGGTGGCAAAGGATTTCTGCTGTGGCCCTAGGCTGAGAGTGACAATGTGGCAGTGCATGAGGGCCCCAGGGCAGAGAGAAACAAACCAGGGAACCAGCCTTACACACAAAACACCCAGGTTTTTAGAGCACTCAGGAAGAGGTGAGAGCTGTTCTCAAATGCACGGTGTGTCAGTGGCAAAAAGGTGGTCTTAAGGGGCTGCACTAGGAGTAGAAGTTACAAGGACACCTGTTTGGTTTGATATCAAGAACTGTCTGCAAGTCCTCCCTCACCATCCCCCATAAGAGCTGTCCGACAATGGCCAGAGCCCAGGGTTCCCTCACGCATGGGTTGGACTCCCACTCAGTATATCCAACAATTATTTATTAATTGCGTTTACTCTGTGCCAGGTGCCCTGCCGAGCGCTGTGAAAGCAATGGAGACTAAACAGTATTGAAATAAATACATATACGGTACAATTGGAAATCGTGAAGGCACAAAACTGGGTTGCCAGAGAGAGAGAGAGAGAGAGAGAGAGAGAGGGAGAGAGAGAGAGAGACTCCTTACAGTGTTCGGGAAGCCTCTCTAGGGCCTCCTAGAACTTGAGGGAGGCCAGAACAGTTGGTGGGCACCCCTCAGCCAGTGAGACCTGAGGGAGCGCGCCCAGAGGCAGAGGAAGAATGGAGTGGCGAGCTAGGATTGGCAGGGACTCAGCGCACACTGGAGGAGCACAAGGCCCAGAGACCCAGCATGCTTTGTCCAAGGACACACAGCAAGTCGGTGGAGCCGTCGAGTGGTGGAGGATCAGCCCAGCATCCCTGTGCCACCCCCTGGACACCAGATGCCTGCCCCGTAGCCTGACTCACGAGCTGGAGCTTTGAGTGCCGGGGGCCAGAAGCTAGAGAGGTGAGGTTTGGGGTGGAGCGAACTGCTGCGGGACCCCCAGAAGGGTGGGGAAAGAGGGCAGGGGGCGGCCCGATGACGTCATTTCCGGGGTCGGGGTTATATAAATGGACGCGCGAGCGCTGCCGCCACCGCCGCTGCTGCTACTGCGGTACCTGAACTCTGCGCTGCGAGCTGCAGGGCGGACCGACAGACGGACCCACAGAGACGCTGCCACCCCCATCCCTGCGCCAGCGCCGCGGTGGCCCACCCCGCAGCGCCCGTCCTGCCACCCCTCGCCCGGGTGCCCACCGCGCCCGGCCCCATACCTCCAGCTGCTCGGCGCCCCGGGTTCGCCATGCGCTCCTCCGCTGTCCTGGCGCTTCTGTTCTGCGCCGGGCAAGGTGAGAGAGCCGGGGTCCCGGGGGAGAGAGCCCTGGGCGCCCCTGCGCGCCCGACCTTCCTCCATGCCTCCCCGACCGCGCGCGACTTTTCAGCACCGAGGACAGCGCCTCACCTCCCTCCTGACCCCGCAAAGTGGCCTCTGCCCGGAACGCGCAGACCCGACTCTTTGGACACGACTCCCTACTCTGCGAGGCAGGGCCCTCTGTGCCCCACTCCATTGCTGGGCTGGGCGTCCGGGCTGCCCCAGGGTCAGCTCCGGCTCCGGGCTTGGCCGGCCAAGGTCACTGGAGAGGGGAGCGCTGCCTGGGCTCCCCCTCTCTCCTCTCTCATCTCCTGCTCTTCCCGGCTTCCTGCCCTTGACTCTTACCTGCGTGTACTCTCTCGGTCCCCCTCCGTCTCTTTCCCCTCACCTCTGGGGTCGCCCACTCTCACTGCACTCCCCTCCCATCCCACTCCTGCTCAGTCCTTGGCCTTGTTTTCACACTTGCCTTCAGCTCCCACCCCCCTCCAGAGCGGGAGCTTTCCCAAAGGGAAGGGTGAAGGCTTTCGGTGCAGCCGCTGGGAGACACCCCCCCCCCTGGGGCAGCAGCCTGGGAAGGAAAACAAAATCAGCCCTAGCATCTCATTTGGGTGGGGGCGGTTCTAACGGGGAGCACAGAGGTGAATGGGCCCCAGCTGAACCCCATCAGGAAGGACTGGGCTCTCCACTTAGAGCAGAGGAGTGACCTCAGTTCTCTCTTTCTCTTCTCAGTCATTGCCCTCCCTGTGAACAGCCCTCTGAATAAAGGGGACACCGAGGTAAGAAGGGGTGTGGGGATGCCCCAGGAGGGGTAAGAAGCCCCAGCGGACACCGTATAGCCGGTGCTTGGGCAGCTGCAGAAGTGAGTCTGGCACAAAGCCAAGAGCCAGCACTGCGGCTGCTGAGCCTGGGGACAGCTTGCAAAAGAAGATATCAAAGACTGCTAGATTGCCTCGCCATCCTGCTGTGAGGACTTCCCCAGCTTCTGAGCTGAGTGCACAACCCAGTGGGGCCTGCATCCTGCCCGCTGGGCAGAGTAGCCAGACCCACTGCCTTGAACATTCCGAATCTGGCAGACCCACTGAGGGCTGCTGGGGTGGCTTCTCTGTTCTGTGGTTGTGGTTGTCCACAGGCATGTGAGAGCCAGGCCTTCACCCCCCTTTATTCTCCCCCAGGCTCTGCCGGCACCCCCACCCCCACCCCAAGGGCCACAGTGAGAACATTCTTAGTCATGGCTTCTGCACCCAGGGTTCGGCTATTTAGGGCTGATGGTGGATGTCACCCAGGAAAGGGATGGGAGACACGGGTAGGGGGATTCTGTAGCCAGCAAAAGAGACTCCATATTGGGTGTAAACTTGAAATTCATTCATGTCTGAGCTGGGCTGTTTTTTCCAGTCTGGTACCTCCTCTTGAGAGTCAGACCAGTTCCTGCTCCCCACCTTCCCAGGAGCTGTTTTCTTCCATTCCAGAGAGCCGATGGATAAAACCAAAGCATCAATTTGCTGAATGATGTTCCTATTCTTTAGTTGCAGACAGGCCTGTATTTAAACTTCTACCACTCTTCATAGCTGTGTGGTCTTGGGGAAATTTCTTTACTTTTCTGAGCTTTTCTTTTTCCTATCTGTGATAATATTCCCCATGAGGGGGGTTGTGAGGAGTAGGAATCAGAAGTGAGGTGCCTGGCACATAGTAGGTCCTCAGTAAATGAACACTGTTATTTATAGGCCTTTCTTTCTCAAGCTCCCTACTGTCCTTGGGATCTGTACCCAATTCCGTCTCAGAATCTGTCCTCAGGGACTGTTGGTTACGTGTTATTCCCAGTGCGAGGTCCGGGGTTGCAGGGAGATGCCAGCTACAGGCTGAAGGTCCCTTTTGGGAGACATTTAGGTCACCATCTTGTACTCAGGAGCCTGGGGTCAGGGACACTGGAACAGCTGGTGGAGACCTGAATGTTCCATCCTAGTATGTTATGACAGTTGTACAGCCTGTTTGCCAGTTTGCCATCCTGGATCCTTGCTTGGTACGGGTTGCCTTGGCATCCCGTAGACACAGCCTTCCACCCCCTCACTCCCTACCAGCATTGCCTGATGCATGTCTGACACCTCCTGCTGCTCTTCCTGGCTCTAGACAGCCGAAACAGGTTGAGAGTCGCATATACCTCCCTGGGTGTGTGTGGCATTTCACACTATAGTGTTTTTCCGTCTGTGCCTTGTCACCCCCCAAGGGGAGCTGGGAGGTTCTTTTTGCTCTCATTTTACAAGTGAGAAAACTGAGGCTCAGAGAGGTCAAGTCACATACCCAAGACAACATAGCTAGGATGCCACACCATAGCTGGCACCTTCTTCAGATGCCATTTATCAGGTGCCTGATTATCCACAGCACCTTGCTGGGCACTGGACAAAACTTTCAGAGATATGGCTGCTGTTGGTCTGGGATGGGCACCCAGGTGTAACTCCAGCCAGCAGATTCATACCATGGGTGAATATGGAGTCAGGCCATGAGGCTGTCACTCCCTGCATGTGACAACACCATGGATGTTGGGAGACAGTGAGCCAAGTCCCGTTTCCATACACGGTAGAGCCAGGGAAGGTCTTTGTTCTCCTGTGGGTGGTCCAGAAAGGCTTCCTGAGGAGAGCCGACCTTCTGGGCACCTACGAGACTGGCGCACTTTTATAAGACCTGTGTCTGATGCCCAGGGGCAGCTCCCCCACCTTAAAAGGGCACCTGCTGGCCAGGTGATGGGAGTGCCTGGTGCAGGATACGTACCATATAAGGGTTTCCTCTTGTCATTGCTGTTCTTGTCTGGTGAGAAAGCGGAGCTGGGCCCCTGAGCCAGGCGTCTATGGACTCCTGACGACAAAAGCAAACGCCCTTATGTCCTCATTAGGAATCTGCCCTGGAGCCGCTAGGGGCTGAGCCCATTGCCCAAACCAGCCCCAACTTGCCCCACTCTCTTTCCAGGTGTTGAAGTGCATTGTTGAGGTCATCTCTGACACGCTGTCCAAGCCCAGCCCCATGCCTGTGAGCCAAGAGTGTTTCGAGACCCTCCGAGGAGGTATGGGCCAGGCTGGGGGTAAGGGGCCGCTGCCTGCTGGCTGGGGAGGCCAGGCCCTGGGTGTGCAGCTTTTGAGGAAATTCAGTGATTTAATTCAACAGTCACTGACAAAGTGCCTGCCTTGTCCAGGCTGGGCTCCAGGCTGAGTGGTCCAGTGAGATGAAGGATTTACAGGCCCTGTACACCTGGAGCTTGCAGATTAGCAGAGAGGGCAAATATGAACATGAATAGTTAGGATTCTGGGCGGAAGGAAACCAGGGCTGGATGTTATTAAACTTGCCACCAATACCAGAGCATCTCCATATCACGAGGGCGCAGCCTGTCTTACAGTGCCGTTTCCCGGCATTGTCTATTCAGGAATTCTGCAAATGTCCCGTGAGTGGCAATGTGTGATATCTAGACTCCTTTCTTTCTTTCTTTCTTTTTTTTTTTTTTTACAGAGACAGAGAGAGAGTCAGAGAGAGGGATAGATAGGGACAGACAGGAAACGGAGAGAGGTGAGAAGCATCAATCATCAATCAGTTCTTCATTGTGACACCTTAGTTATTCATTGATTGCTTTCTCATATGTGTCTTGACCGCGGGCCTTCAGCAGACCGAGCAACCCCTTGCTGGAGCCAGCGACCTTGGGTCCAAGCTGGTGAGCTTTTTGCTCAAGCCAGATGAGCCTGCACTCAAGCTGGTGACCTCGGGGTCTCGAACCTGGGTCCTTCTGCATCCCAGTCCGACACTCTATCCACACTGTGCCACCGCCCGGTCAGGCTCTATACTCTTTTAAAATTAAACATACTAACTCCAATAAAACTTTCACTTACTAGCCTGACCTGTGGTGGCGCAGTGGATAAAGCGTCGACCTGGGAACACTGAGGTCCCCAGTTCAAAACTCTGCACTGGTCTGGTCAAGGCACATATGGGAGTTGATGCTTCCAGCTCCTCCCCCCTTTCTCTCTTTCTTTCTCTCTCTCACTCTGTGTCTCCTCTCTAAAAATGAGTACAATAAAAAGAAATTAAAATAAAATAAAATAAAAACTTTCACTTACTAGAATTGGTGTCATCACATGAGCTACTAAACAAAATTGTTTCCCATGACTGACCTCAGATGTTTCTGGTAATAGATGGGACAGTTTTCATAATGAACACATTGGGCAGGGTGTCTGAGATCTAAATATTCTAGGGTCGGGCACTAGGGGCATGGGCCCATTGTTGGCCACTTATATACCAGGTTACTTGCTGAAAACTTGGATGAGCATTAAAATGTGCATTGTACAGCCAGAAAAAAACCAAAAAGAAAGAAAAGAACCAGGGCTGGAACAGCAAGCCACCAGTGAGCTTCCCATGGACAGGATTTCGTGCACTTCATCCCCAGTGCAGGAACAGCTGCTGGCACCTGGTAGACACCTTATCACTATGTGAGGAATAAAGAAGCCTGTGGGTGGTCATGACATGGAGCAAGTTTTGATCAGCTACTGGATAGAGTCAGCATTAGCATTTGGCGTTGGGGGTTAAGGGAAGAGTGGGAAACCCATAGGAAGAGCAATGAAGAAAGGGAACCCCAGGAAGATCGGACCCCTCAAGCAAAGGCATGGAGATGAGGAGACGTACTGTGTTTGAAGACACGCCTGCCACCCTCGGGTCGGCCACCTCTAGGCCAACACGGGGTGCTGGGACAGTGACCGACCTTTCTGTTGTAGGAGAAAACTGATCAACAGCTTGGAAAGGAGGGCTTTTTAAAAGTGTTATCTCCGGACCCAATCTTGCTGCTGCCACCGGGCTCTGAGTTCCCAGAATAAAGTCCTTGTGCTCAGCTGAAACTATTGATAGCAATCTCTCCCGGCTGCTCGCTGGCAACGACCCATACGACTTTCCTTCGTTGCAGATGAACGGATCCTCTCAATCCTGCGACATCAGAATTTGCTGAAAGAGCTCCAAGACCTTGCTCTCCAAGGTATTTCCACCCGCACCTGAATCTGGGTAAATTCCAGCGACTGTGAGTCAGGAAATCGGGGCGGTAGGCACAGCGGTCCTGTTTCTGTCTGACACGCAGTTATTTCCTTCCAACAAGACAGTGGGACGGTGGGGGCCTCCACTCCACCTGGTCCAGCCTGCCATTGATATAGTTGAAGAGGTCGAGGCCCGGAGAGGTTGAATGTATTGCCCAAGGTTGCACAGTGAGTTAGTAATATGCCAAGACCAGATGCAGCTCTCCCTAATACGCCACGGTCTCAGGAGGCCAGCCATTGCAGTGGGGGCACTTGCAAGATACGGTGGCAGAGAGGACCGCTTTTCTCTGGGGATACTTCCTTGCCCACAACCAGCGTGTCGGGTTCCTCTGGCCATCCCAGAAACCCCTGTCATGGGGGCGGGGAATCAGCCAGATGCAGAGTTGGCCTGGGCAGGGGGCCATCCTCAGGACTGGGCACAGGTGGGGACAGTCCCGGGTGGCAGCAGCAGCCTCAGGCTTCATGGCAACAGGTGCCAACCCTGGGCTTGGACACAGGCACGCGCTTGGCTTTCTCCCATGGACCTGGGCATACGGGGTGCAGGGGGAGCAGGGTTTGCCTGAGTCGAGGTAATAGTCTCTGCTACCTCATGCTGCGGGGTTCCCTAGCCACCAGCCAGTTCCTGAGGGGGCTCACTCTCTGACCCGGGACCCTCTGTTTCATCTGCGTCTTTGTTGCTTGGTGAAATAGCAGGCAGGGCTTGTTCTCATTTCTAGGTGAGAAACTGAGTCTGGAGGTGGTGTGGCCACCTGATGGGACCCAGCTGGGAGGGGATAGGGTAGCCAACCCTTGCTACCCCGTCAGTCTCTCGCTGGGCAGGCCTGGAACACAGCCTGCCAGTACACAGATAAGGAGATGGAGGCCCGCACTTCCAGAACAAATGTGCGGCTCAGATCAAACGGGCCCTTTTCTCCCCTTTCTCCTTCCAGGTGCCCAGGAGAGGGCACATCAGCAGAAGAAGCACAGCGATTTTGAGGATGAAGTCTCGGAGGTTCTTGAGAAACAGAATGGCCAGGCTGAGCTGAAGGGTCAGTGCCAGCCAGCCTGCTGGAGACCAGGGGCGGGAGGTGGTGCCACCAGTGGTCAGGGCAGAGCAAGGGTTCCTGGGAGGCAGAGCCCCCGTCTGCACCCAGTGAGGGGGCTGTGACTCTTCCTTCTACAAATGAGGCCCAGAGAGGTTAAGTACCTTGTCTGAGGCATACTGGAGATAGGACTCGGGGTCTGTCTTACCCCGAGACCCTCCATCAGTCCCGCTTGCCCACCCTGGAGGCCAGTTGTCCGTCAGTCCCACCTACCCACCCACCCCAGAGGCCAGTCCTTCGTCAGTCCCGCCTGCCCACTCCGGAGGCCAGTCCTCTGTCAGTCCCACCTGCCCACCCCAGAGGCCTGCCCTCCAGAGCAGGAAGCATCTGGCCTGACTGACCGGTGAGCAGCTTGGACTCTGGCTGTTCCCAGTGGCCTCTTGGCCCAGCCCTGGCCCAGCACCTGCCCTCCAGGGACTAGGCGGTGCCTTGGCATAGCCAAGGTGCAGGCGGGTCCCAGAGGAGTAGGCTTGAAACAGTAAATGTTTCTTGAAACCAGAGAGCTTTTAGGGGTCAGAGATCATGGCTTAGGTCAAGGTGACTCTCCCTCCCATTCAAGTACTAACCAGGCCCGACCCTGCTTAGCCTCCGAGATCAGATGAGATCGGGCGCGTTCAGGGTGGTATGGCCGTGGACTAGGTGACTCTCTGTGACGCATCCTCCTGCACGTACCCACAAACTGCCCCTCGGGCCCGCCCTTTACATGTGGAGGGCAGGTGAATGAGGCTTGTCTATAGGGGTCGGGTTCTCAGTGGCATTCCCTCTGGAAGCCTGCTGGGATGGCCCAAATGCCCTGGCATTGGCCAGTGCTGTCTCCCTAGTCGCTGCTTGGGGTGCGGCATGGACCCCCACATGCTGGTTCTGTGGGAGAGTGTCAGTAATGATGGAAGTCTGCATGGGCTTAAGGGGGGGGGATAGTGCAATGGTGTGGGTGTGCACATGTGTGTGTGTGTGCATGTGCGCGTGTACGTGCGCACGTGTGTCTGGAAGCTTTGGTAAAGCAGCCATGTGTCAGTGCAAAGAGCGCCCTGTACGTGGTATCTGGGAGCTTGGATTCGAGGCTCAGCTCTGCTGCCTGCAGACGACTTCCTTACCTCCCTGAGCATCAGAGTTTCTGTAAACGGGATGGGGGCACTTTCACCCGGAGTCCTAGAGTCAGACGGTGGCAGGTACTAGGTAGTGCTTTGTGCGACAGCCACCAGGCTAGTGACAGGAGGGACTTCCACTATTAAAAGGCTGTCTTCAGAGCAGCCACACAAACACAGCATTCCCTAAACTAAACACTGAGGAATGCTCTACACAGAGCAGCCCCACATGGCGGGGAGAAGGGAGTCGCAGTAATGGCGCCTCTTACACAGCAAGGTTAGGGGATTTTCCCATCACGCAGTAATTCAGTTGATGTCCTAATTTTCAATTCAGGACTCTATCTTCTGGGGTCATTTTCAAGATTTTGTTTGGTTTGGTTTGGTTTTAACTCACATCCTTTTTTAAGAGGTAGAGTTACAAAGAAACACAACCCATCTGCACTCAGTTCAAACTCAGACTGAAGAGGGTAACCCTAATTCTGTCCTGGGTGTCTTGGGCTGGGCTTATTGGAATCAGAAAGCTACAAAGACTAAGATCTGAAATTGGGCTCTGGACAGGCCCTGAGTACAGCCTGGTGCTCGGGGCCTGACTCTGTTCTGTTCTTTCTGCAGAGGGGAGAGGAGAGGTGTCCTCTAGTGATGCCGTGGAGAAAAGGGGGGATTCCAACGAGGTGGAGAAGAATGGTCAAGACACGGATGGAGCTGGGCCCCAGGCCTCCCCGGGGCAGGGGTCTAAGTTTGGGGAGGACAACCAGGCCCCAGGTGAGGAGGAGGTCACCAACACTCACGCCCCAGCCAGCCTCCCCAGCCAGAAACACCCAGGCCCACAGGCTGAGGGGGACAGCGAGGGCCCCTCCCAGGGTCTGGTGGACAAAGAGAACGGCTTGGGCGCAGAGCAAGGGCAGCAGGCAGAGAGAGAAGAGGAGGAGGAAGAGGAGGACACGGAGGCCGGAGAGAAGGCTGTCTCCGAAGAAGAAGGCCCTACTGCAGCACTGAACCCCTACCCGAGCCCCGGCTACAAGGAGGTCCAGAGGAGCGAGAGTATGTATGATATCTGAGACCAACTGATGTGAAGGGGAGAGTGGACGGAGGGGAGGGGGACCTCATCCATGATCTCATTCCACCTTCACAACAGTCCTGAAAGTAGGTATTATCGCCATTTTCTAGATGGGAAACTAAGGTTCAGAGAGGTCAAGTAATTTGCCCAAGGTCACACAGCTAATTTGTAGTAAAATCTGAGATTCTAACCCAGGTTTGTCTGACTTCCAAACCATGTACCTCCACTATTACACATAGATCCTCCCCATTCCCAACCCAGGGACTTTGCAGGGGGGGTGGGTAGGGGACAGATGGACAGCATGACAGGTGGGAACAGGCTTCTCTGGGGACAGTTGTCAGCTTCAATCAGGGTTTAGGAAAGACCCTGGCTCATCAGGTAGGCCTTGTCCAGTCTTTCCTCCTGCCCAGCTAGCTGATCTCTGAGGCAAGGCCTTCTAGGGCGAGAGGGTAAGGGAAGAGGCAGGTTTCAACCAGCCACCCCTCTGGGCTTTGTGAGGCTCTTGCAAGGTTTGGTGTTCAGATGGCTTTTTTCCTCTAAGTAGAATCTTGTGGAGAGGCTGAGCTGGACCCCGAGTGTGGGTGGCCACAGAAAGGCCCCCAGGGAGTGGCAGGGACCGGGAAGGTGGTGAACCCTCCCTCATCTCCTGCTCTTGTCCACCACCTGCTCCAGGTTGGTCCAAGGCTCTGGCTGTGGATGGAGTGGGGAAGACTGGGGCTGAGGAAGCTCGGCCCCCCGAGGGCAAGGGGGAACGGGAGCAGCCCTGGCAAGAGGAGGAGGAGAAGGCAGGGGCCCCTCCAGGTCTTTTCCCGGGCGGGAAGAACAGGGAGCTGGAGCAGGAGGAGGAGCGCTTCTCCAAGGAGTGGGAGGACACCAAGCGATGGAGCAAAATGGACCAACTGGCCAATGAGCTGACGGCTGAGAAGCGGCTGGAGGGGGAGGACGAGGAGGAGGAGGACGACCCTGACCACTCCATGAAGCTCTCCTTCCAGGCCCGGGGCTACGGCTTCAGGGGCCCCGGGCTGCAGCCGCGCCGAGGCTGGAAGCCGTCCTCCCAGGAGGACACCGTGGAGGCTGGCCTGCCCCTCCAGCTGCGCAGCTACCCAGAGGAGAAGAAAGAGGAGGAGGGCAGCGCCAACCGCAGGCCAGAGGTTTGTACGGGTGTGGGCCCAGCTCAGGGCAGCTGCTCCCAGATGTGTGGACATGCCCCTCGGAGTGTGGGCTCGGGGCAGCCCGGGAAGGGCAGGAGAGCAGGCGTGTTAGGCAGGCTCGCAGAGGGCACGCAGTGTGGCGGGTGGGCACGCAGCGTGGCGGTTGGCGGACAGGAGCGGGAAGTGTTCATTCAGGTCAGCGTGTGGTGCCCGAGAGGTGGCGAGTTGAACGATCTCCAGGGGCACTGGGTGGCGACTGTCCTGGAGACAGCAGGGGTGCTCTGCAGGTTCGGGAGCAGGACAGGAGACGGTGGAGCTTGGCACTTCGGTGGAGAGAGCTTGGAAACTAAAGGACCCGGTGGGGACTGGCCTGAGGACGGCCATTTGCTGCCTAGGGGCTCCAAGCCCAGAGCACCATTGGTCCCAAGAGCTGGGAGGGCAGGAGAGGATGGGACGCTAAGGGACAGTTGGTGTCGTGGGACAACCCTGAGGTTGGTCCAGCCAGGTCCTCTCCTGGACGCCAGGCAGCCCAGCCACACCCTCCTCCCCCAGGTTTAGGCCCCGCCTCCTCCCCCTGGATATCAGGGGGTGGGGCAGGGGCGGGGCCATTGGACCTCCTGCCTGGTGGTGAGTGAGTCAGGGAAGCAGGTGGGTGACGAAACCCTGGGTTCTGCCTCCTCCTAGCTGTGTGACCTGGGGCAGGTCACTCTCCCCTGAACCTCAGCAGTTACCCCATTTGTGGAAAGGGGGAAGGAGTCCTTTCTGCTCACCTCATTATCACGATCAGAACACACGTGGGCTTTGAAAACCTGGCTGTGCCCAGGGCTACTTTAGGAGCTCCGTGAGGGCAGAGACGCAGCCCCACAGGAGGGGATGGGGGGACGCTGGGGTCCCTGGCGAGCGGTCGATGCAGCCTTGGAGCTAGAGGAGGTCTTGGGGGCACGGTGGTTCAAGCCTTAGGGCCCAGGTGGTAAACGGGACCTTAACGGGGACTGGGACCTTCCTCAGGTCTCCGCTCTCTCTCTGGGTCTGTGACCAGGGTCTTGGCAGCCTGAGAGGAGGAAGGCTCTTTTTTGGCAGCTGATGCCAGAAGAGGTTTCCTGCCTGTTTCCCCAGGAGACTGAGGGCATGGGGCTACAGGAAATAGCAGCTTGCTCCCTGCCCCTAGCTTTTGGCCCCAGGACAAGCCTGGGCACCTTGGATTGCCCCCCCCCCCCCCCACACACACACGCAGGAGCTGGAGTGAGGGGCCCTGAGGTGTCCGCCAGCTTCCTTCTCCACAGGCAGGGGGCGCCCTGGATGCAGGGAGAACAGGGACCACATCGCCCAGCCCACGGGTTTTCTTAGAAATGGTCCCAGCATCACAGAACTCATGCCCCAGGGGCTACCGCAAGACAGAGAGCTCCTAGGTCCGTTTTCTGGCAGCCATTGTTCATTTGTTCCCAATGGGCGTTTGCTGGGGCTGTCAGTGCTGTCTTCAGGCAGGAAGGTGGGGGAGGGTACCCTCTATGGTCTGGCCTCTGGTAGAGACTTCAGGAAGTATACCCCTCCCAGGACAAGGTCAGGCGGTGGCCTTCCCTCACTCCTGCTCCAAGTTCAAGGGCATGGTCTCACAGGCATCAGACCTGGCTGTGGGGTCTTGGGAAGGCCCGAGGGTAGGGCTCACAGAACATGCCTTTGAGCCACCCTGTCAACCAGAGCTCAGGACCCCCCTGATTGGAACCAGGCATCAAGGCCCAGGTCTAGGCAGGTAGATGGGGGCAGCTCTCATAACCTCTAGCTTGTGTCACAGGCCCGAGGCCACCAGGTAGGGCGGCCTGCAACAGACAGGAAACCCAGGCCTGGACTCCCCCTGAGAGCCATTGTCACAGTCTAGGCCTGGGGTCGGGGGAGCTGGAAGGAACTCTGAATGGGAGCTTCATGGAGGCTTCCTTTCCTACCTGGAGACACTCAGGAGGCAGCAGGCCTGAATAAGAGGCCACCAGGGCAGTGGTGCATAATACTCCCTCATCACAGTAGCCCTGTAGCGGGGCTTCACTGTCCCCGTGGTACACAGATGTCCCGAGGACAAGAGAGGCAAAGCCACACAGCTAGCCAGTGGCACAACCAGTCTGGCTGACTGCACACTCCACCGTCTGGCACGGGCTCCCTGGGCCAGGCCCTGCTTGACCCTGACATTCTCTCCTAGGACCAGGAGCTGGAGAGCCTGTCAGCCATCGAGGCAGAGCTGGAGAAGGTGGCCCACCAGCTGCAGGCACTGCGGCGGGGGTGAGGTGCCAGCTGGCCCCACCAGCCAGGGCCCCAAGGCACCCTGTGGTCCTTGCTCTGCTGTCCCCTTCACAGGTCCGGGACAGCCGAGCTGCACGCTGCTTCCAGTAGGGAGGTGGCCCCAGGCCACCCATGCCCAGACCGCCCTGTCACCCCCACGCTCCTCTCCTCCTGCCCTCCACCCAGTGCCCCCTCTGCAGGGCAGACCCCTCTCTGAACACAGGAAGCTTTCTGCAAGTTTGCTTCCACATCAGAGCCCCTGAGCACAATGCAGTAACTTCTGACTTTTAAGTGAAATCTGAAAACTCCTGACTCTAATGCATTCTGTACTGAACTTACTGGAGGAATAAACCTGCTCTGGGCTCTCTCCTGTTGCCGTGGACTCTGCCCCCTCGTGACTCCGAGTGGAGTGGAATGGATAGGATTCTGGCAAAGGGATGAGGGCGGGGAGGTTTGGTCCCCTGGAGCAACTCCTTTCTGGGCAGCTTCTTGGCCAAGGAACTCTGAGCATCAGCTGTCTCATCTTTTGTATAATGGAGTGCGGACATCTGCTCAAAGTGCGTGGGCATTAAATAACACATGCCAGGGGCTCCCCAGTTCCTTCATCTCCCCATTTCCCAGCCACACCAGAGCTAGGCCATGTGAAGGTGGGGTCACCTTGGGTAATAGCCTATGCTCTCCATAGTGCTGGGAGAGGCCCTGACAGCCCCAGGACAGTGCCTGCTCCCAAGGCCATAGGTCTCCTTGGCATGAATGCCAGCCTCTCTGACCTGGTACCTGCATGATGATCTGGGTGTACAAAGTTCCTGTACCTTTTTTTTAGAGAGAGAGACAGGAAGGGAGATGAGAAATATCAACTTGTAGCTGCATCATTTAGTTGTTCATTGGTTGCTTTCTCATACATGCCTTGACTGGGGGGCTCCAGTCGAGCCAGTGACCTTTGGGCTCAAGCCGGCAACTCTGTTCAAGTTGGGTGAGCCTTTGGTCAAGCCAGTGACCTCTGGGTTTCAAAACTGGGTCCTCAGCATGACCTGTGGTGGCGCAATGGATAAAGCGTCGACCTGGGAACACTGAGGTCGCCAGTTCAAAACCCTGCACTGGTCTGGTCAAGGCACATATGGGAGTTGATGCTTCCAGCTCTTCCCCCCTTTCTCTCTCTCTCTCACTCTGTGTCTCCTCTCTAAAATGAATAAAATAAAAAGAAATTTTAAAAAAAACAAAAGAAAAAAACCTGGGTCCTCAGCACCCCAGTCCGATGCTCTATCCACTGTGCCACCGCCTGGTCAGGTCAAGTTCCTGCACACTTAGCTCACTAGAGCACAGCAAGTCTCAGTCTGTTTAAGAATGAGGAAACAGGCTCACAAGGTGAAATGACTCATCAAAGTCACAGGCAAGGGTGATGCCCAAAACATTTAACTGTGGGGACTGCAAAGTTACACATCAGAATGGATTGGGCTGGTGTGCTGGACCAGTGTGGACCATTCAGTTGTTGAGCAAACATTTGTGAGTGGCTGCCTTGGGCCCGGGAGGCCTAGGCTCGCAGATAACAAGCCCTGCCTTTAAAAAGCCACTGCCGGGTCCTGGTCGGTTGGCTCAGGGGTGGAGCATCGGCTCACCGTGCGGACATCCTAGGTTCGATCCCCGGTCAGGGCCCACATGAGAAGTGACTATCTTCTTCTCTTCCCTTCTCTATTCCCCTCTCGCAGCCAGTGGCTCAACTGGTTTGAGTGTCGGCCCCGGATAGCTGGGTTGGTCCGAGCATCAGCCCTGGGGACTGAGGATAGCCCAGTTGATTCGAGCATCGGTCCCAGATGGAGATTGCCGGGTAGATCCCGGTCCGGGTGCATGCAAGGGGTCTGTCTCACTATCTTCCCTCCTCTCACTTAAAAAAAAAAAAAGCCACGGCCCTGAAATACGGGTTTTGATGTCAGCCTAGCTTGGGCAACCGTTTCTGGCCCTCTCAGCCTCAGTCTCCTCATTTATAAAATGCAGTTAATACTTACTAGCTCCGTAATCCCACCATAATCTGGTGAGGATTCGAGAGGCTCAGACAGCCTGAAGAAAAACATTATGACAACAATGCAAGTCGTTTGAGGGGTCTCCGCATCTCGGGGATCCCTGTGTGAGGTGGGCACGGGGTGCCTATGCTGCTGACACCCTCCGAGGTCCTTGCGCTGCACGCGTTTCAGAGCCAGGCATCCCCCCCTCCCCCCCCCCCCCCCGTCTCCATCAGTTACAGAAACAAACAACGCTACCCGCCACTAATCGGTCAAGGATCAAGCATCCACTGCCAAGACTGGTTAGCAAATGGAGAAAACACGGTCACCTTGTCCCTGAAATAACCCATTCCAAAGACGGGCCGTGATCCCAATCCCACAAAGCAAACACACCACCCATTCCAAAGAGCCCGTCGACAAAGCATCTGGGTTTGCACCGAAGCTGTGCTTTTATGTATAGTATTCTTATTCATATAAACATGGACGTGTGTGTGCAGAGGGAACAAAAGCCAGCTCGGGCGCTGGTAAACACTGCTTGTGAACAGCACCTGCCCCACAGCACAGCTGTCAGCACTAAAACCAGAACAACTGGAGGGCGTGAAACCACAGTGCACGGGGCCTTAGAGAGAAAGCAAGGTCCAGAGGGTCTGACCCCACGCACAGCCCCGGAAGAAGAGGTCACTCAGCTGTGGCAAAGGGATGGTCCCTCTAAGCTGCCAGGTCATTGACAACTCTGGAAGGAGAAATGCAGCCATTTCTGGGAACGGGCCCCAGTGGTCTGGTGGTCAGAACAGGACGAGGGCTGTTGGGAAAACGCGGTGTTAAGCTTGCTTGCTGGTTTACCAGCTGCAAGCACTCAGCACAATTAGTGCGTGAGCACGGGACAGCACCACGTGCGGGTAGTCTATGTAAGGCTATGGATGCCTGCCCCCAGGGTGGATGGCGGGTTGCAGATTGCTTGGCCGCCACAGTGAGGGTCTGTTCTTTTGCAATTTGTTCGCTTGCTGCCATGAGAGGTATTCCCCCTCCAGTTTTCTCATCTGCTGTTGCGAGAATCTATTAAATGGGAATGGCCCAAAGCTTGCTGGCTCTGCAGTTTCTCTACCGTCCGCCCAAATCCATTGTGGACTTGCCTGACCTCGGCCACCAACATTACAAGGGCCCAGGCAGTGTGTGTGTGTGTGGTTAGGGGCACAGGCACGGACCCTTTGTCATGAAGTGCAGGACCGAGGGGAGAACTGCCCGTCTGAAGGCCACAGTATCTCGGTCTGGGGCTCAGGTATACCCAGCAGATTTCAGTGGCATCAGGGCGTGGCCAGGCTGACTGAGGAAGGAGAAGCCCAGAACTTCTGTCAGGGATCGAGGCACTTCTTGACCTCGTGGTGAGCTAGGGTAAGGGGCCAGGCTCCCACAGGACAGCCAGCTCCCAGCTCAAGGTCTCTACGGTTCAGAGACCTTAGACTTTGACCCAAGAAGGGGATCTCACCAGGTGAAGGATCAGTTTCTTGGGGACAGAGGTCAGAGCAGGTGCAAACCCTGGGGACATGAGGGAAGCTATTCAATGGCTGTCACGGCCAGCAGCCAGTGTGAGGGCCAGTCTTCCAGTCTAGGACAAGGACAGACAACAGCTGCCTTCCCCAGTTGGCTTGAAAACTATAGCGTCCTGCCAAGGTTCTTCAACTTTCCATAAAGCCCAGTCCTCTGGGTAAAGGGGCGATCTTTGTCACAGTTTTCTCCTTCAATAATAGGACTAAAGATGCAGGCAGGCCCACTTCAAGGAGGCTCTGCTGACCCCTCAGGGACATCAGCACGGTCTGCCCTCTGCAGGTGACACTGGATGGCTTCAGCCCAGCCCGAGCCACCACATGCTGCAAACCTGGGCACCTCCATAATGCCAGTGCAAGGACCCTGCTCTAGGAGGTGCCCCTGGTGGGGCCAGGTGTCCAGCACCTGCACAGAGTTGGCTACATGCCTGGCCCCACATTACTACATAATCAAACATCCACAAGCAGAACTAGCCGGGGGCAGAGATCTCACATGTGACTCTCCGTATCTACCCACGGCCCGGCCAAATGCCACCAAATGCTGCAAGGCCACAGATGGCAACACGACCACCAACTGGTAAGTATAGGACAATGACAATAAGGCCTGAGGGAAACCAACTCCATGGACAGGGTCAGTGTGCACCCCAGTGACATGGGGGTGGGAGGGCAGTGCTCCTCACCACCCAGTCCCTCTCCTCCGAGCACCCCAACACAGCTCCCGAGTCCAGGGGAGGTGAGGCCGGCATGTGCCTGGGTGCGGCTGAGCCCTGCCCACCGCTGGCTCCCCAGCCTTCATGAAGCTGACTTCTTCGTCTCCACTCCTGGAAAAGGCAATTACCACGTCTGCCACCTACCGAGGCCGGTGGGAACGCCACGTCGCCTCTGTCACCCACCGGGGCCAGTGGGAAACACCACGTTGCCGGAAAACAGCTACTTGATCCCTGGGGCCTGGACACTAATGTGCGTGACACAGGGGTGTCATGTATCAAATGGGGTCCCATCACATTCCCCACCCATTCTCGATGCAAACTGGGATTGAAGTTTTGTTCAAAAAGGTAAAGCCGTTTTATTAAAAGACTGGGAGGGTGACAAACTTTTAGCAACATTGTGTAAACACGTGTGAAATGCAGTTTGATTTCAGTAGTTTATTTTGGGGACAAAGCAGTGCGAGAGGCCGGTCACACTCCCCCGCTCCCCGGGGCTCAGGCCGACCAAGGGGAGACGACGTACAGACATTATAATCAGGGTTCAACACTCAGGTCGTGTAAACGTGGTGAGTCAGCGGCTGGCCCTCGGTGTCCGGGGCACCCACCCTTCACCCCAAGCCCAGAGACGGGCGACACCCCCGCCCCGCTGAGCCAGGCCAGGTGCCTCCAGGTGCCCAGCTCAGCAGCCCCTCTCGGGCCACCCTGCCTGGACCACGCAGGGCAGCCAGAGGCCTTCTGCTCCTTCTCAGTCAACGGGCGTCCCGGACACATGATCCTGCTCCAGGGCCCTACGCCTCTCCTCGAGCTCACCTTGTCCCAGGCCAGGCCCCTCGCTGGCCCGTGGGGGACTGTAACTGGAGAAGGAATCATGTTCTCACCCCTGGGCTGCTGCTCCCCACTCCCGGCTGGCTCAGTGCTGGGCGTGCAGTGAGTAGGCAGGGGATCGGCCCGCTGGGTGCAGGGCAGGGGGACAGGCAGACGTGACCAGGAACTGACGTGCGTGGCAGCTGCCTCCTGCCTAGGAGGAGCACCCCAAATCGCCTCAGTGCCAAGGAGGCTCATCCAGGCGGACTTCTCGGAAAAGCAGGCTGCACCGCAGGGGCCGAGGAGTCAGGCCCGCCTTTTGGAATTCTGGTCTTGACTGAGGGCCTGGCGACTCTCAGAATGATCTGCCCAGAGTCCTTGGTGGCACACATCCTTGGCACAGGCAGGATTGGCCTGGGGGCCGCCACCCAGACAGCCTCCTCCCGGGTCCAGACGAGCAGCAGTGCTAGGCCAAGATACAAGGCCCCTCGCAGTGCTGTGTGAGGCCAGGTGCACTCCACAGAACGGGACGTGGAGAGAGGCAGCGACCGCAGGGCCTTGGCCTCCCCTGGGCAGCTTTCTTCCCCTTCCCTTCTGGAACAGCCCAGACCCCCAGCAGGCCACCCCACCCACCAGGGCACAGTAACTGTGGCCTCTTGCCGCCTCGGCTCATGCCTTCGGGAAGGGCAGCAGCACACCCGGGGGGTGTCAGGCCCCCGCCTCCTGGAGCCGTGCAGGCCGGGAGAGGGGGAGCCGGCCACGAGGCGGCCTGGGGCTGGGGCTCAGAGAGAGGAGAGAACAGGGAACCGTCCACTTGCTGTGCTCAGCGCTCGCAACCTGACCACGAGTGGCCCCCTCCAGGGTCCCCAAGGTCTGATCCGCAGTAGCCATCGAGACCAAAACGTGAATGCGCACACACTCACACACGCACCACAACCACACATGGACACACACCCCTCCTCACACTCAGATCTAGTGTTGAAAACACAAGCGTGTGTAAACTCAGTGAAGAGATCTGCACAGCAGGAATTCGGCAGGATGTCCCTTTTCCAGGAGGCTGGACCACTGGGCTCTCTTCCATCTTCCCCCCAACCCCTTGTTTAGATAATAACATCAGAAAAATCAGGTTAAAAATTAAAAAAAAAAAAATCAGACCATTGGGAACTCTTAGTAGGATGTCACCAGTGGGAGCCACTTGCCCAGTGGCTGTGCTCCGTGGCCCATGCTGCCCTCTGGGTCCTGGGCTCCGTGGCTACTGGGAGGAGGCCTTGGTGGCCAGGGAGGCCACACAGTGCTGCTGGAAGCTGGGCGACACGGCGGCAGTGCAGCCGAGTCTCTGGTGCGGCAGCTTGGTGGCGCTGCTGGCGCCCACGCCACCTGCGCCAGCCTCCGCCGTCCAGGGCGGGTCCTGGCCCATCATGCTGGCGCTGCACGTCCGCTCGCCCGCCAGGCTGTGCCTCAGTGGGGCCGCGTCCCCCGCGGCGGCTGGCGCTGTGCTCTGGCCCTGCAGGACGGTGGCGATGTGGTTCAGGAGGTCTGTGAAGAACTCGCTCACGCCCTCGTAGCCTGGGGGGGGGGGGAGACAGAGTGTGGCGCTTAGCCAGGTGGAACTGGAGACAGGCGGGGTACGGGGGAGGGATGGGCACAGTAGATAACGGCACCAACGGCAGGTACACAGCCTGACTCAAAGCTGGGTGCGTGTGGCCCCGAAGGGCAGGTCATTGAACTCGCCACCCCTATAGTGCGAGAAGCTATAAAACTTGAGCTGAAAAATAAACACCCAGTGACCCTGCTCCCCTCGGGCACAGCCTCAGGGCTCGTTTAATCATGGGGCGTGGGCTGGAGGCCCACCCCTCCCACCACGTGGCCCGGGCTCAGCCTCCTCACAGGGCAGCTGAGGACCCCAGGGTGGGCACGACCGAGGCTGGCTAGAACGTGGGTGGTGCCTGAGTCACAGCAGCTGCTCCCAGAAGTGAGTCCTCACGCCCAAGTGTCAAATGTGTCCCCCGCCCTGAGCATCAAAGCCAAGGGGCAAAGACTGAGCGCCCACAAGGCCACCGCACAGACGCCAGCTCCCCTAACGAGGAGAAGCGGGGCCCACGTCTCCTGACCAGAAACTGCTGGGCCTGCACTTCCCACCACGGGCGTGAACGCCAATGTCAGCAGCCGAATCCTCAGGAGCCGCCCACCAGGCAGAACGAGAATCTGGGGCGAGGGTTTTGCTGACTCCCAAAACCTGCTTCAAAGACATAGGACATGGGGTGGCTACCCCCACCTTCTTAAAGCAATTTGGCCGGGTAAGACCAGGCACACGGCTGTCAATAAATAAGGACAGGAAGCATGTCCCTGAAAACCAGTGTGCCAGCTTTGGAGAGGCCCCGGGCACCCCACCCCGCGAGGCCACCACCACGAAGAGAACGAAGGGCACGGGGACTCTTACAGAAAGCCGGCCCAGTGCCGAGGGGGGGCCGCCTCAGCCATCGGTCAGCACACAATCGCTGTGGTTTGATGGAGCCGGGCTGAGGGGCGGGCAGACATGCCCGCAGTACAAATAAAACGGGTAAAGGAACTGGTGCGCACAGTGCTTCCGGGCACCACATCCCACACTTGATCTTCACAACGCTGTCCCCATGTTACAGGTGAAGAAACATGAGTTAAGGGCCCACTTCAGCAGGTGGACGTGTGACTGTCCACCATGAGGGTAAAGGTGATGTTCACGCCCACAGCTGGCGTTCATCCAGGCTCACAGAACCAGCCCCAGGTCCTGGGCCACCCTCTTTTCCAGACGAGGACACAACACCCCTCGTGGCAGCGCCAGGATCTGACCCAGGCTCTTTGGCCCCACCTGTGCCTTGAATACCAGGTGGCCTGGGCATCCCCCTAGGGTGGGGGGCTTTCAGCCCTGGGCTGACCCAGGCCTGAGGGAGCCACCAGCAAGCACGCTGCTGCATTTCCAGGGTAGAGATGCAAGCAGAGAGGGGCGCTGGAGAGGCCGCTCGTTCCCTCAGCAACTGCTTGCTGTCCCCAGACAGGGACAGGCCTGAAGGCCTAGGGTGGGGTGTGTGCATGTCCTGGGGCAGCGGGAGGGGACAACGACAGAGGCCTGAGGGTAGACAGCAGGCCAGGGAAGGCCCATCAGGTCTGCGCCACCGGACCAGAGGCCGTGCAGGCCTTGCTGGGCACACAGCTCTCCTGCTGAGAGGTGAGCCAGCATGGTGGGGCATCAGCTTGGTGCCAGGCTGTGCAAGTGCCACCTCCTCTGTCTGTGGGGAATACTGTTCCCACTATGCAGGAGGGAATACTGAGGCTGCCCGCTGGTGGCCTGAACCCAGCTGGAGCTAAAAGGCAGGAAGCCTTGTGGTCAAAGTTTCTCTCCCCAGCTCTACTTGGTGTCCAAGTGACTTTGGACAGTCATTCAGCTCTGAGCCTCCACGTCCCATCGGTAAAGGCGGTGCTGTGAGCAAAGCTCTTGGGCACCCAGGTGGCTTGTGTCAGTGAGGGCCCTGGTGCCCTGTAAACGCCCTGAACAGGCCCCGCGCGGTGGCGCCTCCCGCTGGCCTCTCGCTGAGCAGCAGCAGGGAGCACACGCCACACCCCGGGAGCACCGTGGCTCTGGGAAGGGTAAGGGGCACAGCCCTGCCACCAGCCTACAGTGTGACCGGGACAGTTTCTCCCTGTCTGTGGGACACAGTGCCCTACATGTAACCTAAAGGCTGTATTCACTCCAGCTTCTCAGCTCTTCAAATCCACATGGGCCCAAGAGATGGGCTGGGATTTGACCAGTAAAGGCTAGCCAACGCCGACGACGCAGGCGCAGAAGAGGGGGTGAGAGAACAGGTGCTCGTGCGGGCCCACTGTGTGCTCCCCGGCTGGATGCCAGACCTGACCTCCTTCGCTCCTGCCCACTCCCTGCCACCCCTTAGCAGGTGGGGGCAGGCCCTACAGACAGCGAGGGAGGGAGCCTGCCCCCGTCACCTGCCTGAGGACACCCGTCCCTGCTGCTCACCTGGGAAGGCGTTGATGTCAATGACAGCGTGCTGTCCCGTCTGGTTGTTGATGATGATGTCGATCCCGAAGAGCGACACGCCCAGCGCCTGCCGCAGGGCCCGGGACAGCTCCCGGATGACCTCGTCACTCGGCTGCTCGAACACGCCCTCGATCTTGTCCAGCTGCCAACACAGCATGCACATGCGCAGGAGTCAGCCGTGGGGGGGCAATGCCCCACCACACAGAGACCCTCAGGCAAGGAGGCAGGGCAGACCCAGCTTGGTCAGTGCCAGGACGGCCATTTCCAAAGTCCTGCTAACTGGGCAGGCCCTAAGAGCGTAGTGCCACCCCCTCCCTACTCCTCAGAGAAACCTGGAGGTGGGCGTTATGATCAGCATCTTACACACAGGGAAGCTGACGCCCAGAAACGGCCAGGGCTGGCCCAGGACCACACAGCACAGAAGTCCAGGGCTGGATTCGTACTCAAGTTTGTGAGCCTCTAAAACCCGGGAGATCGTCTGCTGTGGACCCAGGCAGACTTCACGGGGCAGGGAGCATGAATGACTGTGAAGGTGGGGGGCCGTGAGGAGAGGAAGGCCCATAGAGGGCACACTGGATGCAGAGACGCAGGGCAGGGACCCACAGGAGAGCATGGTGAGCGGCCAAAAGTCAGGGCAGAGCTGGGGCGCAGGGTGGGCACTGTGTCCGCATCTCTGCCCTGGCCCGCCAGGCCATAGCCTCAGGCAGCAAGGCAGTGGGTCCTATGGACCAGCCTTCATTTATTGTTCAGGACCAGGGAGGGCTTGCTCACAGGGCCCCTGGGCAGGGCTCACCAAGCTCCCCTTCACAATGGCAGCTAATTATGGGGTTCCTACACTGACTCACAGCCTATGTGAAGGGGCTTCCCCCAAGAAGGTTACTCTGCTGATCCCACCAGACTCCTAGGATCGAGTTCAGCTTTCAGCAAAGCTTCCAGGGGGCCAGTAGTGGCCCACTGTCCCAACACCACCACTGCCCGGACACAGCTGGCCTGGGACAGGTGCCCGAGTCTTCATGGGCTTGGCTGGCCCCCAGTCCGGGCCTGCGAGGAAGGGCAGGGTTGTACTGGGAAGGATTCAGAGTCAGACGGATCTGGATCGGAACCCCAACAGTGATGTGACAGTTCTGTGGCCTTAGGGAAAAGGGCTCGGCCTCTCTGAGCCTCGAAACAGAGTCAGTGATGCTTCCACCTGAATTCTGGGGCAGAGGCAGCACGGTGTCCCCTCTAAGTCGGCCAGAGAGGGGCTCACAGGACGTGCTCAATGAATGCCGGCGTCTTGAGGACTGGGGGCTCGGAGGCCGAGGGAAAGAGGGCGGCTGATCTACCAGGAAGAAAAGTGAGGCTGGGCCAGGAAGTTAAACGGACCCCGCAGGTCCACTCCGAGGTGTGGGCCTGAAGGACTGAAAGGTGTCTGTACACCGGTGTTCCTCGCAGCGCTCCTCGTAACAGCCAACAGCGGAAACAACGGAACGCCCGTCAGTGGACGAGCAGATGCACAGGCTGTGGTCCCCACGCAGCAGAACCCTGCCCAGCCACACAGCGCTGAGCCTGACAACGTCAGCCTAAGGGAAAAGGCCAGCCACGGCAGCCACACCCTGCATGACTCCCTCCGTGTGAAAGGCCCGGAAGAGGTAAATCCACAGACAAAAAGCAGACGAGTGGGTGCCAGGGGCCAGGAGAGAGGGGGCCGGGGCTTCTTGGGGGATGAAAATGTTTCGGAATTAGATAAAGGGGGTGACTGCACAATGTGGTAAACGCACTTAACAACACTGACTCAGTCACTTTTTAAAAAGCGAGGCTGAGCCAGGTGGGCTGGGGACAGAACTCTGGGCACCAAGGACGAGTGGTCCTTGCTCCGCCGGCACAGGAAGCTGTGATGGCAGATGGGGAACTTCCAAACTCGTGCACAGCAGGGACCCCGCACTGGGGCTGCGTCTGTGCTCTGATGTGAACCTCCGCCCCCCGCCGGCTCTACCAGGGTCCTCCTGCCCAGACCCTGCTCCTGCGCATCTTATGAAGGAAACACTTTCTAAGGGGCTGTGACAGGCACACGTCTCTTAGCACTGCCCACCTCCCGGTCACTCTCGCCAGTGAAAAGTCAGAGGCTTAGCCCAACACGACGGCTCGCTACCGGCCCCACCCACTGCGTGCTCTGTGCTGTAAGGGACCCTTCTGGCTCTTGTTCTCTCGCCTCAGTAAGTGGGGTGACAGAGACACCTACACAGGGGACTCTCAAAGTCCTCATAGCACAGGCTCACAGCGCAGGCCTGGAAGCAACAGGAGCTCGGGCGGATGCACTGGAACCAAGTCTCGTGATACACTGTTTATAAAAGCACTTTCTCAGCTCAGTTAAAGAATCTCAGAAATCCTTCCAAAGCCCTTCCATGATGAGACCAAATAGCCATTTAGGACCAGATAAAGTAATGGAAATCCTGCCCGTGGGCATTAACAGAGAGGAGCCAATGCTGTTCTGGAAAATGAGGCCGCGCTGGAGGAAGTGGGTGGTGTTCCTGTGGGTCCCCCATCTCAGTGACACTGCCTGAGCACTTACTGTGCACTGGGCACTGTCCCAGGAGCTCCCCGAGTCCCACGACCTCCCTGCGGGGCAGGATGGGGAACTCAAGGCTCAGAGAGGCACCGTGACTCCCTGAGGCTGCACAGGGGAGCAGGGTCTGACCCCAGGCAGCCGGGCCAGTGCCCACACTAGTAACCCTATTCTGCTGCTTTAGGCCTGCAAGCTGGGTGTGGGGGTTGGGTGCGCCCTTGTGGCAGCCTGCTGTGGATGGAGAGGGGCCTTAAGGCCAGGGCAGCGCCCCATGCAGGAGAAGGGGATGGAGGACCCCTCGTTGGGCAGGACGAGAAGGGGCGTGTCTGGCATGGAGCTGTCCTTGCTGGCCAGCCTGCAGGTGTGCCAGAGAGGCTCTGTGCTAGACGGAAAGGGGATGGCTGACTGCATCCCCCTCTCAGGCCTGTGGGATTCCTGACCAGCAGTCCTGAGCTAGGAGGAGACAACGGCAGACGCCGCAGGTACGCAGACGGCCCCTAAGTGTACCCAGGCCGACTATCCCATTTTATAGACAAAGAAGCAGGCTGAGTGGCAGATAGCTCATTTTTGGGTGGGTCACTCATTCTATGGCCATCACAGGGACCCTCTGACACCAGCTAACAGCCCCAGTGGCCACTAGCCCCACAGACTGCATAAGGGATGGGTAGGGACAGCGTCTTGGGAAGTGTGCGGCATGTCAACTTCCTCTGCCCTGGCTGAGCAGTGTCTGATAGCCCTGCAGAACTGTGGAAGCGCCCTGTGGGACTGGGCTCATGAAGCATCTGAAGCTTAGGAGGCCAGAAGCCCTTCTTGCACGACCATCTCCAGGGGTCCCCAAACTTTTTACACAGGGGGCCAGGTCACTGTCCCTCAGACCGTTGGAGGGCCGCCACATACAGTACTCCATACACTGACCACCAATGAAAGAGGTGCCCCTTCCGAAAGTGCAGCGGGGGCCAGATAAATGGCCTCAGGGGGCAGCAATTTGGTCCGCGGGCCGTAGTTTGGGGACCTCTGATCTACACGTTATAATGCGCACAGACGGGCACCGAGAAGCGCTGTTTAAAATCCGGTTATTCCCCAAGCTTCCCTGACTGTGACACTTGTTGCTGAGGAATGAATGTGTGTCAGCCTCTTGAAGGCTGGTGTCCCCCAGGTCCCTGTACACACCTGTGCTCTGTCCCACCCTCAAAGGAACCAGAAACAAACAGGAAAGGGGCAGGCGGCCTGGGCCAGGGCAGATGGTGACGAGGCAAGCAGAGGCCGTGACACCTGACATAGACGGAGGGGTTGAGCCTGGGGTGGGGGTCTGCTCTGGACCTTGTTGGTGGGCCAGCCCAGGACAGGAAAGGGGACACAGGCAGGTCCTCCCAGAACAGCCGGGAGAGCTGTGACTCAGGGGAGCAGCCCACCCAGCAGAGGACTCCCAGTTCAGAGGAAGTGGCGACAGAGGCTTCTAGCTCCCTGGGCTTGGATGGACAGCAGAGGGTGGCCCTGGGGCAATTTCTAACTGCTTCACGGTCTCCCCTGAGGTAAAAAGTCCTAAATTCCTGGAAGACCCAGCTCTGGGGTCAGACCGACCTGGGGTCAATCGCGGCTCTGCCCCTGAGCGAGCAGCCTAGGAACTTGGAGGAGTCAGTCCCCTGGCTGAGCACAGCCCTCCCCTCAGGAGAGTGGGGTGGCCCTGTGCGCCCCGCCCCACCCCACCCCTGGAGACCAGCCTAGGGCCTGGCTGCAGCGCTGCAGGGCACAGCCTTCTCTGACCAGCAGCCCCGAGCCCACCACCCACCGTGAACCAGCCTGGCACCCACAGAAGTAACAATGGGCTCTCAGCACTCATGGGACTCACATGGACAAGGGAAATAAAAGGATAAGGAGAGGGCACTGCCGCCCACCCCTTTTCAAAAATCAGTGAAAATCGGGTTATCAAATTCCCGCTGATTGGGGGATTTCCTCACTCAGGGAGAAGTTAGAAAACCTTCCATCTGGAGGAACCTAGTGCCAGGCAGGTGCGGGTGTGAAGGTCACCAGCACGGAGGCCTGAAGCCAGCCAGCAAGAGGGGCCTCGGGCCCCTCCCATGCGGGGCCCCACAGCCATGAGCATGCCCGCACCAGGCTGACGCCAGGCCGCCACAGCGGGAGGGACGCACACACCTCAGTCAGGACCGATGAGGACTCCGGCTTGGACACGTTGTGGCTGTTGAAGAAGATGGACTCGCGGTCTAAAGAAAGCAAACACAGGAAGAAGCCAGTGAGAAGCTCAAAGAAGGGACAGCGACTCCACTGCCCGACGCGAGGGGCAGCACCAACCCAGCCACGAGAAATGGTGGCCGCAACAGCGTTCAGGCTCAGCGTCCGTCCAGCAGCAGCCACCTGGGGTCCCAGTGAGCCAGGCCCCTGCTACCCCAAGGAGACACTACACCAGGGACGAACACATCCCCATTTGGGGCTCCTGTTTCAAGTAGCTCTTCCCACACAAAAAAGACTGGTTTAACAAGCCCCGCTCGGCTATGGTCAGCCAGGATCAGGTCTGGCCTTCCCCAGTCCCTGAGGCCCCATTCCAAAGTGGGTCCTGAGTCTCACAGCCAGGGCGTCAGAAAGGGGGCCGGGCACGTGCGGCTGCTCCGACAGGAGGTCTGGACGGGGGGCATACCTGAATGCCAAAGGCCTGGGGTGAGGAGGTCCACGAATGCCATCCAACCCGGCCTTCCCAGCCCTCCAGGTCGCTGCCACTGGGCACGTGAATGTTTAAAATACAAAGGGTGCCGTTGTTTCCCAACAACTTAGGGAAAGACAGGAAGTCCGAACACGGACTTCCATAGGAGACATCCGAGAGGCACAGTCCTGCTTGGCCCTGGAAGCTGCCACAGTCCCTGACACATCCGCCACCTCCTACTGCCCTTACCCTTCGATCTATGCCCACTGCCACTGCATCCCATGTCCCTCACTCTCACGGGGGCACCCAGACAGGCAGACCGACCCCCCGGGTAACTGGAGCAATGAAATCGGTTCATTCACCCCCAGAGAGGAAAGGAAGGCCGGCCAGGCAGAAACATGGTCCTGAGTGCACAGAAGAGCGGGCACACGGATGCAAGAACCGCACCCCCCCACGAGCGTGGGCCAGGTTCTGGGAAAGGCTGCCTATCGATCCCCTCTGAATGACCCCCAAGCACGGCATGGGCCATGAGGCCCCGTGTGGCCCCTGTGCCCAGGACACTTGGCTGGTCCCTGGGACCCAGGCCCCTCAACGGTCAGGAAGGATGAGCTCCCATGTGTACCAGGGTCCAGGTGAAGGGGCCCCTGCTCTGCCTGCCAACAACCCCACAGCTGCAGGACCACGGCAGAGCGACAGTCATGCACAAGGACGTGATCTGGGCAGAGGCCACGCAGGCAGGCGCTGAGATGTACCTGGCGTCCTTCCCGCTAGTGAGGCACACAGGCCCCCTGCCGCCCCGGTGTGCCCGACAGTCCTCCCGCCGCTCCGACCAGAGCCTGTCCCGACCAGGGGTATGAGAGACGGTCCTAGGGAGGAGCCTGGGGAAAACAGACACCCTGCAGGACGTGTGCCAATGGCTCTGCCCGTCTCCACTCCTAAGCACGGGCAGCCAAGAAGGGTGAGCCTTTGGGGTAGAGAGCCCCAGGAGCCAGAGGCTGGGCAGGGCTGAGCCGTCTGGCCACCTGCAGGCAGTGCCCCCCTTCTTAACCTGCACCCCAGCCTGGCCCAGCCCCACTGAGCTCAGGGCACCTCCCACTCACCCCACGGGTGTGCAAGGGCAGTAAGCAGGTGGACACACGCGGAGGGAGGCTGGAAAGCCTGCAGGAGCCACAAGGAGCACCACGGGGCTTGGCTACACCACGATGGGTACTCAGAGGGGCTACTTGGCGCCCTTGACTGGATAGACCGTGTCACTCAACAGCTTCTTGTGTTGTGAAAATTAACCCAGAGCGTGGCTTATTTCAAAGGGGACACACGTCTCCTCCTGGCTAACTGACCTGGGGACCTGGCCAGAGGACTGTTTGTAGCTGAGTGGGGAATGGCCCTCTGCGCAGACCCTCCCTGCGGTCCTTAAGTGGTCGAAAGGGCGGGCCTGCGCAGGGGCCGCAGGGGCCACAGAGGCCAGGGGTGTCAGGAAGCTAGCCCCAGGGACAATGGGAAGCCGACACAGGTCAGAAGGGGTCAGAGTGACCCCTGGGTGCTTTCTTGAACAGCTTCAGAGTACCCAGTCCCTCCAGAGGTGCACCTGGCCAGGCCTTGCACGCTGAATGCTGATTGCAGGACACTATGGAATTGGGAGCCCCAACAAACAGTCTACGTTCCTGGACTATTCAGGGGACAAAGAGCCCTGGTGAAGGGCCAGCACCACCTCCCTGCAGGGGAGGGAGGGTAAGGAGAGAAATAGACGTATTTTTGTCCCCAATTTATAGATGAAAACAACAGGCTCAAAATGAGAAGAGTAAATGAAAAGACCAGCCCCCACACGTCCAGGACCCTAGAGGGGCGGCCAAGACTGCAGCCGGCTTTCCTTAGCTCCCCTTGCTTCACCTTCATGTCTCTCTCTGGGGGCGGGGGGCTGTCACAGAGCTGCCCAGGTCTTGTTCCAGTTCCCATACACTGTCACCTCTGCAGGGGGCCAGCTTTCTTCACCCAGTGATGTCCTGGCACCCACTCATCTGATGCCACACTTAACCCTTTTCTTTCTTTCCTGGTGTGCGGTTTCTCCCACTAAAATATAAGGATGTGAGGGCAAGGCGTGTGGCTGACTGCTGGTCCCTTGCCGGTCCAGGGCTGGGTACACGCAAGTTCAAGGAAATACGGCATCCAGCAGACCTCAGAGGCTCTAGGTGAGAGACCAGCGAACCACAGACTGTAGGCCAAATCTGGATGGCTACCTGCATTTGTAAATAAAGTTTTATTGGAACAGACATGTCCGTTCATTTACGTAGTGTCCACAGTGGCAGCATTAGACCACTATGATGGAGCTGCAAGTATCTGCTACCTGGCCTTCTGCAGAAGGAACGCTGCTGACCCCCCGCTGTATGTTAAGTGGCACCATTATTTTATGTGCCTCGCCTCAAGGGAAGAAGGTCCAGGATGGAGAGTATGATCGAGGCACTGTGTCCGCAGAGTCAAGGAACCGAGATAAACCCACTGCACAGAGGAGGAGCAGGGAAGGTGCCTTTCTGCCCCTGGCACTGGGTGGACAGAGGGAGTGGTCTCCCTGGGACTGTGAACCACAGGCAGAGAACGGGAGTGTTCCTGGTGGCGGGCACAGGCCAACATCAACGCCCTGCGTAACAACCTGACTTCGGTTTCAACTGACCCAACTTGCCAGATGCTACTGGCTGTGGGACACACCTGACTTCAGAGATGTGAAAATGTGTAAACCAAAGTGCACCTGAGAGTCCGGAGCATGGCACGTGTGGAGGGAAGGACAGTGTCCGCTGCACCCCACGTCCTGGAGAACTCTGCTCCAGTTACTCCCAGCTACTGGCGTCACTTGGGAGACCTGGGGCCACACACTGGACAACCTGACCAGAAAGCAGGGGTTAGGGCTGGAAAGAGCCCAGAACCCCAAGGCCCCCGTCAGCCAGCATAAAGGGCCGCCATCAGGCTGAGGTGCTCATCCAGAAAGAGAGCACGCATATGAAAAGAACAGAGCCTGGCCCTGGCCGGTTGGCTCAGTGGTAGCACGCCAGCCCCACGTGTGGAAGTCCCAGGTTCAATTTCCAGTCAGGGCACACAGGAGAAGCAACCATCTGCTTCTCCAACCCTCCCCCTATTGCTTCTCTCTCTCTCTCTCTCTCTCCTCCTCCTACAGCCATGGCTTGACTGGAGTGAGTTGGCCCTAGGTGCTGAGGATGGCTCCATGGCCTCTGCCTCTGGCACTAAGAGCTCGGTTGCTGGGCAACAGAGCAATGCCCCAGCTGGGCATAGCACCGCCCCCTAGGGGCCTTGCCGGGTAGACACTGATCAAGGCACATGCAGGAGTCTGTCTCAGCCTCCCTGCCTCTCACTGAAAAAAAAAAAAAAAGAAGAGAGCCCACGCCAACTTCCCGGCCAATGTCCTGAGGACAGTGGACATGGAATCAGCTTTGGGGATGGGTGCTGGACATGCTGGACATTGTGCTGCTGGCCTCAGCATGATACACATTTCTCCAGCAGCTCAGCGTGTTTATCGGCTCACTCACTCAGCCCCGTCTGTGTTTTACACAAGCTGGCAACCCGGAAGTGGCCACAGGAAGACACTCTGATGGGGAGCCCTCGTCCCCCTACCCAGAACACGGAGCCAGTGCTCCTCCGGACACTGGCCCAGCACCACGCAGCCAGCAGAAAACGGGGGAACACTTCTGTGTGGAAAGGATGGGAGTCGCAGGAAATTTCTCTAAGAGATGGAGTGACCTTGTTAAAAAATAGCCTGTATAAGGTATAACTACTCTTAATACATTTTCCAAACATTAAAAGCACGTTTTATTAAAATAAGAAAAATAATAAAGAGGATTAAAAGAAACGCAGCCCCTTCAGACCCTGTTTGTAAGAACACGCCTGCCGGCGTACAGTCACATACAAAAGAACCCCTGTGGACACCTGTCCGGCCACCCCCAGGTCACCCCATCCCAGTGGGTGGGGGCTGGGACCAGGGTGAGGACAGCGATGTCCTGGAGCCCAGGACTGGCTGGGAAGGCCACCTGCACTAGAAAGGGAAGTGAGAAGAAACACAATTCCAAAGTGCTGCTGTTTGTGTTGCATTTACGGGAAGATGGGCACAACTGAACTCCACTCAGGAGAGTGGCCTGAAGCCACCCGAGCAGGCTCGGAAGGCAGGCCCAGCAGAGGGACTTGGGAAGACCCCTCTGTCTGCTCAGACGGAGATAATGCAGCCTGGGTGTCCCATGGTGTGATGGTGGTGTCCCATGCACAGCGTGCTCTGAGCACTGGAGCCAACCACACCACGGCAATCGAGCGTCCTCACAGGGGCCTCTGGGAGAGCCACGTGTGTTCCACAGATGCTGCCCTGTCCCAGAGGTCCCGGAACCTGCCTTGGAGGTGCCTTCAGCCCCACTTAGGACATTCTTTTGAGCGGCCCCAATACCAGCAAGTCCTTATCCTGTGTCAGGGTTTGAGACGGCTGTGGGTCAGCACTGTCAGGTAGGAAGCTGCAGAAAAGCCGAGTTTGTGGAGCCCCAGCCTCCCCAGAAGACCCCTCAAACTCCCCAAGTGACAGCAGCATCTTGCAAATGCCACTGCCATGTGACAGCTGAGAGGCACTTAAGACCGTCAGCCACTGATCCAAAACCACCACTGATTCAGCCCTCACCCTGTGAGGGGCCCACGGGGCGGCGCAGCCCGTCCTGGCCTGCCTGTCTGAGGCGCCGCCGCCAGGAGCACAGTGGCCCAGCGTGCTGACCTCAAACGGAGCGGCACGCCGGCCAGTAACTCGGTGTCTCCCCATTTGGGACAGGAGACAGGATAAAACAGTCAGTGGTCTGGCCCTCAAAACACGAGGGGCCCCTCCCTCCCTGTCTTCCCCGACGGGCCAGTCATCCATTCCGGCATGTCCCTCCCGAGTTTCACTGCACAGGGTCCCTGGAAGGAACCTGGGTCCAGAACACTTTCGGGGGCTTCCTGGAGTTTACAGTGATTCAGACGATGGAACCCGGACGGTGAGCTGGAGGGACAGGAGCTGTCCACTTCTTTTCCGAGATCTCATAATCTACTGCACATGGTTCGTTCAACCTTCAGATAAGCCCATCCCCTTCGAGACAACACAGGGGCGGGGTTAGTGCTCAAGGACAGATGGCCTCTGTGTGTCCAGGCTGGGCCCGAGCTCAGGGCAGTCTGAGGAGGCGTTAGGTCTGGTTACCTGATATGCCCGCGGAGAAGTTCTTCAGCGAGGGCCTCTGGACCACGGTGTAGGACTCGCCGACCACAAACACCTTGTACAGGACGGCGTTGTGGTTGATGAAATTCTGGACCACGCAGGGTGGCTGGATGGCGCTCAGGCCCTCCTGGTTGAACACGATGGCCATCTGGGGAGACAGGGAGCCAAGGGCTGTGTCAGCACGCCACCTCTCCCTCCAGCCTAGACACAGCAGTGCGTCCCCTTCCACTGTCACCGAGGCCTACCCATGGCGTGACGACTCCCAAGGAAGAATCTCAGACCAGGGTGAGCAGAGTGGGCCTCAGGAGCACACCTGGGACCAGTCCCCTCCTGTGGGGGGCAGGACCCCCTGAACCATCAGATCCAGCACACAGGGCTGAGCTGGCTATACCGTGTGACCCCTGTTCATACTGCAGGCCAGGGGGGGACCGCTGGCTGTGGGCTACTCGACCCTAGTGACATTTTTACAGGACTCTCCACCAAAGCCTGGGGCGTCCTGAGCAATGACCAGGGCTGACTATCACTGCGATTGTACCCTTCTCACAGATGAGGAAACAGCCACCGTGAGCCCAATGGCTTGCTGGAAAGTGACTGAGGCTGGAACGCGACTGGGGCTGCCACTCGCAGCCTTGCCCTCTCAGCGTGAGTCACACCGACGCTTAAGAACTGCGGATGTGCTGCTCCCAGCCCGACCCCTCTGAGGACAAAGGTCTCCAACGGGAAGGCTGGGTGGAGAATGGAGGGAGGGCGGAGGGACAGCTAGAGAAAACCGCTGCTTTGGCTGAGACAGGGTCTGCCCAGGGCCCACCCCAGCCAGCCAACAGCGCTGGGCGGCAGCTAATCCCTCAGCCCAAGGGCGCCGGAAGGAGCCACCAGAGGCAGGAGGCTGCCGGGAGGGGTCACAGCCTGGAAGCTGGCGGTCTGCCCTACTGCCGTCCCTCACATAAACTATCACCGACGCGATGGCACGGGGCAGAGGGAGAGACCCAGGCCACAGGGGAAACAAAATGCGTGCGCCCTGCGGTGACCGTCTCCTCAGCCTCCTGGTAAGAGGGCCAGACGTGGCTCAAGTCCCCGCCCACCCTCGCTGCAGACGTGCAGGCACGGACTCGCCCTGTTTAAGCTCCATTTTCCTCACGTATCTGGTACCTGAACCCACCGTGGGGCAGGTTCAGGGTGGGGGTGCTTTGAGCTTTGGCTCAGCGGCTTAAAAATGAACAGGGGGAAGGCCCTGGCTGGTTAGCTCAGTGGGTGAGAGCATCATCCTGAAATGCCAAGGTGGCAGGTATGATCCCCGGTCGAAGCAACTAGCGAATGCACAACTAAGTCGAATAAAAAAATGAATGCTTCTCTCTCTCTCTCTCTCAAATCAATCAATCAATAAAAACGAGTGGGGGCATGTCCACTGTGGGGCAAACCAGTATGCACACCTCGGCTTAAAAACAAAGCACAAAGCCAAAGGCACCCACCATGTGCACAGCGCTTCCTCCAGAGGCTGAGCAGCACACACCAGGGGCTCCTCACTGCTCCCAACAAGCTCCAGGCATTCCCGATCAGGTGAGGAGCCCGTCCCCTGGCCCCCAGACTCACGCTGTGGAGAGCACCCCACTATCGAGGTGGCGCCTCTCTAATGCTAAGAACCTCCCAGAAAACACCTCAAGACCCTCCTCCGGGGGGAGAGGAGCCCGGAAGCAGCACCGGCACCGGGGAGCGGGGTCCCAGAGGCACACGGACAGACAGAGGCCAGGCTCGGGACTGCTGGACTGAGGGGTGACTGGCACTGGCCCCATACCCGAGGGGCAGGGGGCTCAGAGGGGAGGGTGACCTGGTCCAGAACCGCTGCCCTTTCTGCACGGCCAGCAGGTGTATGGAACACTTCCTGTGCCAGGTCACAGGCAGCAACACCCTTTCCCTTCACAACCACTGTCACGTCCCCAGTTACAAGTGTGGGACAGACACTCAGGGAGGCTGGGTGACCTGTCAAAGTCACAGCCAGCAGTGAGTGCACAGACCAGCCTGGCCCAGGTCTGTGGAGGGCAGCGTGGGCGCTGGGAACACGAACTAGCTGCTCCGAAGCCTTCCTGCTCCCTCCCTGGGCCTGGCACGGAGCCCGCCCTGGCACGGAGCCCAGGCAGGCCCAGACGGGGAAGGCTGCAGGAGGGCTCCCGACCTCAGGAGACAGCTGACCTTTGCAGCAGGCCACGATCTCCTGCCCACACGTTCCTTCCCACGAGCAGAGGTGCCCTTGGCCCTGCAGCCCCGTCACGGCACACACCACAGCACCACGACAAGGTCTGTTCGCAGACCTTTCCCCAGAAGTCCATGCCGGGGGAAAGGGCACTGTTGCCAGGGTCATCCTTGTTTGGTCATCAAGTCCTGGGGAGCATTTCTGCGGCCCCAATGTCCCCTGCCTGGTGCCCTGCCATGTGCCTCGCAGGCCGGGCCCCTGCGGGTATAAAGCGCAAGGGGGTTTGGAGGGCTGAAGGCCAGTCCCAGGCGTGGCTGCAGAGGCGGTGAGCACAGCCTGGCTGTCTGCTCTTGTCCCCAGAGGGCCTCTCATTTGCCTGCCGCACCGCACCTCACTGTGCTGCCTGCCTCGGGGACTGGGTCCCCACACTGGGTCGGGACTCACGTCGTGACCTGGCACCTGCGGCGGGGTTGGGAACGACCGCTGGGCAAATAAAGGACGAATGAGAGGGTATAGGTAGGGTGCCCCCTCCCCCCATTTAGCAGGACTGGCCGTTCCTCGCGGGCCGTGGCGGGAGCTTCTCGGTGCGCAGCCCGGGGCTGGCACAGAACAGGCACCCAGGAAGTGATGACCCCAACGGGCCGAAGAATGGAAAGCCAGGGCAGTTCAACTGGGATGAGACCCGCATGGGCTCTGTGGGCGCGGGCACACCCATCCTGGCCTTGGGGACAAGGCCAGGCAGAGGGGCGAGGCTGGAGACAGAACACAAAGCCACCAGAAGCAGGACAGGGAGTGGGGGCAGCACAGACTCCCGCGAGGCCCAGGGCGACTGTCAAGTGGCGAACCCTCCACTCACCTCGTGAGAGTTGGTGCCATGAGCCACTCTGGTTTTGCAAACTGTGGGGCGGGGTGGGGGAGAAAAGCAGAGGGATCAGCAAGGTCCTTCATCCACAAAGCCTGACCTGGCAGGTGCAGGGCGGGTCTCAACCCTCCTGCGGCCCCTGGGGGAGGGGCAGGTGGGCCGGGGGACACAGGCTGACTCAACAGGGGCCAGGGCCAGCACCTGCACTGTGGTGGTCTGGACCACCACCTCCAGGCAGGGGAGCACCTTCTGTCCCCACCGCCTGAGGACCCAAGGCCTTTATCCATCCTCCAAGATGTTCAGGCCAGGGGCCACAGACAGCCCCTTGGGTCCATGGCCACCCACCCGCCCGCCCGCCCATGGAGCCCCTGGTGTGGTACACACTGAACGGGAACGCCAGGCCATTCTTCTCCAGGAGCCTCATGGTGTCGTCTCCGCACAGGCTCGTCAGCTCCATGAAGGGCGGCGAGCAGATCCTGTCATCTGTGGACACACGATACACCAAGTCAGCCCCTGCCCGCCAGCCACCCAGGGCCCGCTCCCTGGGACAGAGCTGCCTCCTGGGGGGCCAACTTCAATGCCCCTGTGTCTTAGACACCACAGTCATGCATGAACGCGCACACACACGTGCACAGAGCAGCACATTTTAAATTATATATTCTAATGACGTTTCTATAATTATAAAGCCAATATGTAACTGTACAACGTATAGGTCAAAGAAAAGTAAAAACCACACACACTCCCACTACCTCCTTAGCCTTAACTCAGGCAGCACACATGAATTACAGCCAGGGCTTTACGTCAGAACACTGGTGCGCACACAGCCTGCTCTTCCACTCAATAACTGATGAGCACTTTCCTGGCTCGCTAAGGATTTTCCCCAGCACATGCTGTATCGGCTTAAGGATGATCACAGGACCAATGCTGCTCCCCGAGCTCCCAGCACGTGTCGAGCTCTGTGCTAAGGCTGCTCTGCAGGCCTCACCTCTGAGGTCTGCAGACTAAGCCCTAAGGAGGATGCCAAGGCGGGGAGATTAAAGGGCGTGCCCAGGGCTGCAGGCCATTCCTCCCCGTGGCCAAGCTGCCCTCACCCTCTCACCACCTAACAGGACCAGCCTTGTTTCTAAACTCCTCTCAAGCTCGCCCACCCACTGGTGGGCTTTTCCTGCCCCGCCCAGCCCAGCCCCTTCCCTGCCTTCCTTCTCACCAGGGACCCCTGGGCTCTGCTGAGCCCCCTTTCAGGCACGCCCACCTTCTTCAGCTGCCCACCCACTGCTTTTCTGGAAAGCTCTGGGGGCTGAGCCAGCCCTGGTCATCAGGACACCCCTCGGTGCCAGGCTCTGAGGGCAAATTTGTGGCCTCATCAGTGTATTCTGACTCTGTCCACTGATTGTTCAACTACATTGCTGGTTTGTTACTACGACTTCTCGTCTAGTTCCTTCCCCGTCAGACCACCAGCTGCTCAGGAGGTGGGACCACCCTGTACTTCTGGGCACAGGGACTGGGACAAGCTGAGCATTAACGGGGTGGGGGTGCCCCCCCAAACTTGGAAACCAAACCAAAGTAAACAAAGCAGAACAGCTTGTCTCCGACAACTTTCAGCTACTTAGAGAGGAGGTCAGTACATTAACCCAAGGTAAGGTCCAGCCTCACAGATCTCATAAAAACAAAGGCCAAGAATCACATGGGGCACATTAAAGGTGTCTAAATGCCCTTCCCCCAAAAGTCCAAACTCCAAATTGGCAAGCCGTGTGGGCTGATTTCTGGGTTGTGGAACTTCTGAGGGGCCCCAGGAGGGTGGTCTGGAGCTGGTGCCAGCCGAGCCCTGGCTCACGCTCCAGGCCCTTCACACTGAGCATTCACTGATCCTCAAAGTGCTGGGGCAGTGTCCCCGTGCTGAACCAGAGGCCCAAGAGGCAGTATTTGCCCGAGGTCACCTGACGAACACCACCAGACTCATGTGACAGGTCAGGACAAGGAGAGTCAGGAAAACTAGGGTGGGGACACATCCTGGCCCTCAGTTGTCGGCCATGATCTAAACCGGACCTGTTCCTGCACCCCCAGCCCAGAGTCAGAGTGGGGTGCACACATTGGTAAGGGTAGACAGGCCCTGCCACAGTTGGGGAGGGACGAGGCAGCTGGGCAAAGGTGCAGGGCGGCGCACACAGGCCCCATGGTGCCCACCTAATGGACGGGGCTCCAGGCTGGGGCAGGTGCAGGGCAGGTGCAGGACAGGCGCTCACCTGGCCTGGCGGGGGTCCCTTGGCCTATCCTGTCACACGGGAAGATTCAGAGACGGCTGGAGGCAAACAGGCCACCTCCTGTAAGAGCACGCAGACTACCCACCAAATTAGCCTGGCTTTCAGATGTGCCCTGCAATGCCCTCCTAATGTCCCGTTCCACGCCAGCCCTTCAGAACTTGCACACAGTGTCCCTGATAATGGCCAGTATCTCAGTACACCACACTTGCTTTACGCCCGACACTGCTCCAGTGTACGAAGCCCCCCATTCACCCTCACGAGAGCCCCAGGAGGAAGCAGACACCACCACTTTCCAGATGAGGAAAATGGGCACAGAGAGTGGTACAGCTGGGGGGGCTCATACCTGGGCAGCTGGCTCCAGAGTCCATGCCACTGACCACAGCCTCCCTAGTAGAAAAAGAACCACTCCATCTGAACAGAATGAAGAGTAGAAAACCCCCATAATCCTATTAACAGATGCAGGAAAAGCATTTGACAAAATCTAACACCCCTCATGATAAAAAACACTCAAAAAACTAGTAACAGAAGAGACCTTCCTCAACCTGATTAAAAAGCATCTGCAGAAACACCCACAGAGACAGCCTCCTCGTGGGGAAAGACTGGATCCTCTCCCCAGGATCAGGAACAAGACAAGGACATCTGCTCCCGCGCTTCCTATTCAACACAGCCAGGGCAGCTGAGTGGGATCATGAAATAAGGAGCACCCGGCTGGAATGGTAGGAGTAAAACTACCTCTATTTGCAGTTAACACAATCTCGAGTAAAGAAAATCACAGAGACGCTACACACAAAACCCCCAGAGTGTTTAGGAATAATAAATGAGCTCAGCAAGGTTGCAGGGTACGAGGTCCATATCCAAAAGAGCGACTGCATTCTACACCCTAGCAGTGAGCAACCCAAATGAGATATTAAGAAAATAATTCCACTATAATAGCATCAAAAAATACTTAGAAATACATTTAACAAAGACTTAATACTGAAAACAAACAAAAAAATGTTGAAAGAAATTAGAGAAGACCTAAACAAATGGAAAGACAAGCTATGTTCAGGGATAGGAAATTTAGAATTAGAAAGCTGGCAGTACTCCCACATTGGTCTACCGATTCAATGCAATCCCCATCCAAATCCCAGCTTCCTTTTTGTAGGAATTGACCAGATGATCCTAAAATTCATGTAAGAATCCAAAACAACCCTGAAAAAGAAAACAAAAGTTGAAGGACTCACACCTGCCACTTTCAAAACTTCCTATAAAGCTACAGTAATCAGGACAGTGTGGTACTGGCACAAAGACAGATAGATCGATGAAACAGACTTGAGAGTAAAAAAACCAGACCATACATCTACAGTCAACTGATTTTTCACCGGGGTACCAAGACAAGGGGACACGTATTCTCTTCACCAAACGGCGCTAGCACAACTGGATATCCACATGCAAAAACCTACGTTGGAACCCTACTCATTCATACTGCACACAAAAACTGATTCAGAACGGATCCTGGTCTCTTCAACACAGCACTGGAAGCTCTAGCCACAGCAACCGCACACAAAGAAATAATTAGAAACATCCAAATCGGAAAGGAAGAAGTAAAGCTGCCATTATTGAAGACGGCATAATACTGTATATAGAGAATCCTAAAGATTCCACCAAAAGAATCAGCAGAACTGATAAATGAATTCAGTAAAGTAGCAGCATACAAAATAAATATCCAGAAATCAGTTGCGTTTTTATACACCAGTTATGAACTATCAGAAAACTAAGAAAACAATCCCCTTCACAATTGCTTCAGAAAAAATAAAATACTTAAGAATAAATTTAACCAAGGATTTAAAAGACCTACACTCAGAAAATTGCAAGACACTGAAGAAAGAAACTGAAGAAGATACACATAAGTGGGAGCATATACCATGTTTGTGGATAGAAAGAATTAACATCATTAAAATGCCCACATGACCCAAAGCAATCTATAGATTTAACACAATTCCTATCAAGATACCAATAGTGTATTTCACAGAATTAGAAAAAACATTCAAAATTTTATATGGAATCACAAAAGATCCTGAATAGGGACAGCAATCTTGGGAAATAAGAACAAAGTTGGGGAAATGACACCACCTGATACCAAACTATACTACAAGGCCACAGTAACCCAAACCGCATGGTACTCGCATAAAAGAAAAAAGGCATATGGATCAGTGGGACAGAATAGAGGGCCTAGAAATAAACACACACCTTTATAGCTGATTTTGACAAAGAAGGCAAGAACATACAATGGGGTAAAGATAATCTATTCAATCCCGGTGTTGGGAAAACTGGACAGATACACGCAAAAATAAATAAATAAAACTATACCACCTTCTTACACCACACACAAGAATAAACTCAAAATGGATTAAAGACTTAAATGTTAGACTTGAAACCATAAAAATTCTAGAAGAAAACACAGGCAGCAAAATCTTGGATGTTTTTTGCACAGCAGTATTGTTTCTGATATATCACCCCGAGCAAGGGAAATAAAAGAGAAAACAAACGGGACTACATCAAACTAAAAAGGTTCTGCAGAGCAAAGAAAACAGTCAACAAATGAACAGGAAACCCACTGGTTGAGAAACACATTCACCAATACCTCTGATAAGGGCTTAATATCCAAAATTTACAAGGAACTTGTAAAACTCAACACGAAAAAAACAAACAATCTAATTAAGAAATGGGCAAAGGGCCTGATCGGTGGTAGTGCAGTGGATTAAGCTGGATGCTTAGTGGATTAAGTGGATTGACCTGGGATGCTGAGGTCCCAGGTTCAAAACCCTAGGGTCGCCAGCTTGAGAGTGGGCGCTGGCTTCTGCAAGGGGTCACTGGCTTGGCTTGAACCCCCCAGTCAAGGCACGTATGAGAAGCAATCAATGAACAACAGAAGTGACACAACTATGAGTTGATGCTTCTCATCTCTCTCCTTTCCTGGCACCCTCTCTCTTTGCTTCTCAATCAAGCAACAGAAATGCACCAAGGACCTGAATAGACAGTTCTCTAAAGAAGATATACTGATGGCCAACAGACATATGAAAAGATGCTCAACGTCACTAATCACCACAGAAATGCAAATTAAAACCACAATGAGATATCATTTCTCTCTGGTCAGAATAGCCACCATCAATAAATCAACAAACAGCAAGTGCTGGCGAGGACGTGGAGAAAAGGGAACCCTCCTGCACTGCTGGTGGGAAAGCAGACTGGGGCAGCCACTGTGGAAAACAGTGTGGAGATTCCTCAAAAGATTAAAAATGAAACTGCCTTATGACCCAGTAATTCCACTTCTGGGAACTAAGCTGAAGGAACCCAAAACACTAATTTGAAAGAATAACTGCACCCCTATGTTCATTGCAGCATTATTTACCCAAATTTAGAAGCAGCCCAAGTGCTCATTATTGTATAAAAAGGCTGTGGTACATTTACACAATGGAATACTGTTTAGCCATAAAAAGGGAAATCTTACCCTTTGTGACAGCACGGATGGACCTGCAGAAGGTTATATACTAAGTGAAATAAGCCAGTCAGAGAAAGACAAGTGCCAAATGATTTCACTGACATGTGGAATCTCATGAACAAAATGAACTAACAAACAAAATAGAAACAGACTCATAGCTACTGAGAACAGACAGCTGTCAGGGGGCTGGGGGTTGGAGGCTGGGTGAAAATGGGAAAAGGATTAAGTAAAGAAAAAAAGTTACAGACACAAACACCAGTGTAGGGACTGCAGGGGTAAGGGGGTGGGGGAGGTAGAGGAGGGTAGAGGAGGGTCTACAGATGGTGACGGAGGATGTGACTTGGGGTGGTGAACACAAGAACACACAATACACCATATAGATAAATTGTCTATCTGAAACCTGTATAATTTTATTAACCAAAGTCACTCCAATAAATTCAATTTTAAAGCTTTTTTTTTAAAAAAAGAAAATGATGGATCATGATCTAAATATGAGATCCAGCCCTGGGTGGATGGCTCAACTGGTCAGTGTTGTCCCAATACGCCAAGGTTGTGGGTTCAATCCCCGGTCAGGGCACAATACAAGAATAAACCAATGAATGCATATATAAGTGTACCAACAAATCCATGCCTCTGTCTCTCCCTCCCTAAAACAATCAATAAAAAATAAATAAAGCACATAACCATGTTTAAAAATAAATAAAGATCTAAAACAGTAACACGCACAGAGAAAAACAGAGGTGTAAATCTTCATGATCTTGGACTAGGCAATGTTTTCTTAAACCCTAAAAGCATAAGCAATCACAGTAAAAATAGATAAACTGGACATCATCAAAATTAAAAACTTCTGTGCTTCAAAGGACAGTGGAAGACAGTGAAAAAGCAACCCACAGAATGGGGGGAAATATTTGCAAATCACATATTTGATAAGGTTCTAGTATCCAAAATATATAAAGAACTATTAATAACCCAGTAATAAAGAGACAACCCAAATTTTAAATGGGCAAAGGGTTAGAATAGAGAGTTCTCAAAATAAGACATATGAAAGGCCAAAGAAAACATGGGAAAAGATGCTCAGAATCATTAGCCTTCAGGGAAACACAGATCAGAACCACAATGAGCCGTTACTAGTATGGCTAGCATCGGATAGACAGACGATAAATAACAAGTGTTGATACTGCTGGTGGGAATGTAAAAGGGTGCAGCTGCTTTGGGAAACAGTCTGGCAGTTCCCCAGTTAAACATAGTTACAGTGTGACCCAGCGGTTCCACCTCTAGATACATAACCAAGAGGATGGAAACATTTGTCCCCAGGAAAGCCTGTCCAGGAATGTTCATGCAAACATGATTCACAACAGTCAAAAAGTAGCAACAACCCAAATGTCTGTCAACCGCTAAAGAGATAAACAAAATGTGGTCTATCCATACGAAGAGATACTGTTTGGCCACAAAAAGCAGTGAAGCACTGAGGCGAGCTGCAACATAGACGAACTTCGAAAACATTAAGCTTAGTGAAGGTAGCCAGTCACAAAAGCCACATATCCTATGACTTCAATTACCTGAAAAGCCCAGAGTAGGCAAATCCATAGAGACAGAAAGGGGATTGAGGATTGCCAGGGCCTGGGGGAGGGTGGGAATAGGGAGTGACTGCCAATGGGTACATTTCTTTCTGGACTGATGAGAATGTTCACAATTAGATGGTGGTGATGGCTGCACCACTTGGTGAACATACTCAAAAGGAATGATTTGTATATACACTTTAGCCTGACCAGGCAGTGGCAGAGTGGATAGAGCATCAGCTTGGGGTGCTGACGACCCAGGTTCGAAACCCCAAGGTTGCCTGCTTGAGCCCAAAGGTCGCTGGCTTGAGTCCAAGGGTGCTGGCTTGAGCAAGGGGTCGCTGGCTCAGCTGGAGACGCCCTCCCCCACCCCAGGTCAAGGCACCTATGAGAAAGCAATCAACGAACAACTAAGGCACTGCAAGGAAGAATTGATGCTTCTCATCTCTCTTCCTTCCTTTCTATCTGTCCCTGTCCGTCCCGCTGCCCTCTGCTCACTAAAAAAAAATAACTAAATAAAAAATTAAAAGGTGGGTTTTATGATATGTGAATTATACCAATAAAAAGAAGAAAAAGAGGCCCCTCCATGGTGGGCTAAGTAAATGCTCCACACAAGGCATCACCTTCAACCCTGCGAGGAAACTGCAGAGCCCTGCTCCCTGCCCCCACCACTCGCCAGACCCAGGGTGCAGTCAGAGAAGGACAGGGGGAGCGCCCTCCTAGAAATGCCAGGGGTCCAGATAAAGTGCAGAGACAAGACGTACCCAACAAGTGAGCCACAACCAGCATTAGGTCAGACACCCCCACCTTTCTGAAACCTTAGTCTCTGGTGTCTGAGGGGGCAGCCTAGGTGGTGGCAGAACCCAGCAAAGGTGGCAGAAGACCAGGCACGCCAAGGAAGAGGCCTGTACGCACTGACCTGCAGTCTTCCTTTCTCCTAACTGGGAGCTTGCTGACCGCACCCTGGGCAGCAGGCACCACTGGCTGCCGACCCCACTCTTGCTCCAGGGGTGAGCCCGAGCTGAGACCACCCGATCATCCTGCTGGGAAGGGCCCACAGTCCAAGCTCAGTCCCCCAGCCTTGGGCGAAGGCAATCCTGAACCCATGGGCAGAGGCTGGAAGGGACCCAGGCCCCTAGATCGGCCTGCCCACCTGCAGTACACGCGAAGTGTTTACTGCTGCAGCCGCTTTCTGGCTGCTTGTGGCCAAAACCATCCTGACGTGTCTGTGAAATCACAGCCCATTGGAAACGACTGCCATTCCTACTTCACTTTCAACAACCTTTCACCAGCAAAAAACTGTGCGGGGACTGAACGAAACCCTGGGAGGAGATAGGTGCCTGCTCTCGTGGGACTCACCCTCCAGTGGGCGGGGCCAGACGGCAGAGTGGACTGACTTACCGACAGATAAAAGGGGTGGGGGACAGGGCGGGCAGGAAACAGGGAGTGCCGGGGAGGAGGGGGTGCAATCAGGCAGCATCTGGGGCTGGCACATTGACAGCGGAGGGGTAGCTGATGCCAAGGCCGCTCGAGGACATGCCACTGTCTGCCCGCACAGACTGAGCCCAGCCTGAGATGAGGACGGTGACATTGGTCCAGCTTGTGGGCAGAGGGCACCTGGCTGAGTAGGAGGGCCGGCAAAGGAACCAGGCCCTGCGGCGGCAAAGCCAGTGCCTTGGTGGCAACAGACACGCTGGCCCGTCCATTGTGACAAATGTGGTGGCAGAGGCTCCTCCAGCTCAACCATGGGAAACTCGCAACACCGCCAGCAGCTCCTTGCCCCAAATAGAGATAGAATGAAAACCTGACAGGCAGCACTGGGTTGCCCAGGGGGACTATTTCTGGTTCCCCCCAAAAGGCTGCTGCTGCTTATTTATCTACCATCTTTATTTCTGGACCGGAGCTGGAAAGAGGCTTTTTTTGGTGAGAAGGTGGGTTGTGTTCTGTGAAGGGCTGAAACATCAGCCCCTGGGAAACCAACGCCCCCGTCTTCTCTCTCTGCTACCATCACCAGAGGACGCGAAGCTGGACGCCCTTGGAGACGGGCAGGTCCAACCACGTCCACGAGTCCAGGGGGGAAGAGAATAGCTCACGGCCGCACACAAGTTACTAGCAGGCCATGGGTGAGAAGCAGGTGTCGAGTCACACACCACTGCCCTCCCTGTATTCTCTGCCAGGTGGCCACACGCTCATCTGACTGGTGGCAGCTGCTACCAAACTGGCAAGAAGACCAAAGACCAATGACAAACAGGTGGCTACTAGAGAACACTGGGGGTGGAAGAGAGGGTAGATGGCACTCTGAAGGTGCAGCTTCGAAGCCTGACTTTGAATCTGGGTGAACCGTGCGCTGGGTAAGCTTTGGGAAATGACTGAACTCTGCTGGGCCTTGCTCTCCGCATCTGGGAATTGGAAGCCATGCCTCCCTGGAGGGTTGCTGGGCGGCCTTGTATACCCCATGGGCACCCAGCAGTGGCAGCTGCTATTTCTGGTGCCACACTGGGCAAGGCCAGCTAGGGACAGCCACAGGAGAGCAGCGGATTCTGAGTCGTGGCCACGGGTCCACATCCAGCTTCCTGGGGTGTATCAGCTGCTGGCTTCGCCCTCGCTGGCATCCCCCCGCCCCCGTGTCCAGCATGATGTTGGTATGGTGCTCCACACACAACTGTGATGGAAGCCTCGGACGGGCGCTGATGGTGCTAGGCCTGGGGACGGCTGTGATGACACACTGCTGCAGGTCCCTTCTCTTGGACAGATTGAACTTCTTCCCCCAGACAAAACCTGATGACAACAAGACCTAGGGTAGGGACAGTCCCCAAAGATGGGCAGGGCAGGGCTCCCCCGAGGCTTTTGTAACGAGCAGGGCCTGAGGGGAGAATGACAGCCATGACTTAGGGTCCTGCCAAGGGGAGAGGAGCTGGGACACCCGGGGGGGGGCCTGCTGCGAGGTCCTGGGCAGCGGGGTGACAGCTCATCCCCGGGAACATGTCTCGGGGAGGACAGAGTACATTGCGGGCTGTCTCCCTGCCAGGATGGCAGTTTCACGGGAGCACGGGTTCGCCGCTTTGGTTGCCATTACAGGCCCAGTAAGTGCCTGCTGAGCAAAGGGGCTGACGGCGCCTCTGGGGTCGGGGCCACATCTGGACAGATGCAGGACCTGTGGGCAGCGTGTCTCGGCGCCAGGCCCACCCGCGGCACGGCCCTCGCACCACCGGCATGCCAGCCACCGCTCCCCTAAAGCCAGCCCTCCCCGGGGTTTACTGCATCTGGAAATGAGACGGTAGTCACAGCCATCCCCTCCGCCTGGCCTCTCATGTCTCCGAAGAACCTCCTCCTGCACAAGCGACTCGTTTATCCGCTCCGCTGGAACTGTGACTGGACTTCCTAATTCTGTTCTTACTGAACGCTGCCATCGGTATGTTCCCATGATCCTGCATGTCCTGGTCACCCGGCTGGCGACGTTGTCCCTAGAGTCAGACATTAACTTTTGTGCCAATTTTCCTACTCCGCAGACAGGACTCTGATACACATCTCTTGTGCAGAAGTTCTTGTGCTTGCAGTAAATTATTTCCACAGACCTGGTTCCCAGAAGCGGGTTTCGAAGTCCATGGGAATCGACGTTTCTATGGTTCTTGCCAGTGTTGTGTTTCCCAGAGGGACCGCAAGGCTTTGCGGGGCACCATACCTCCCAGCCCTGGGTCCCACCCTCAGAAATCTGGGCAGTAGTTATGAGGGAAGAAGACAGGCGACAGGTGAATGATCCCGTCTGGCACGTGATGTCACTCTCGCCGCCAGAGGGCCCCCAGCAGAGTGAGCTGAGGCACGAAGACGCTGAGGCCAGCCCAGGGGGGGCGGGGCACATGTGTGACCATGAGCTGACACCCTGGACGTGGGCCCGAGACCTCCGTGCAGCTCCAGCGGCTTGCCAGGCTGTCCAGGAGGCCTTTCAGGCCTTGGGCTCCTGACCAGTAGGATGGGGCTCATAATAAGCCAGACCTGTCCCCCTGCTGGAGTTGCAAGGAGACTCTGGGACAAGGGAAAAGTGTTGTGGAATCTGCAAAATGCCAGACTGAGTGGCCAGCCCCTTCTGGGGGTGCAGGAGAGGGCCTGGTGCTGCCACCTGCTCACACTCTCCTCGTAAGGCCAGGGGAGGCTCTGGGTCCAGGTGCCACCTGGCTGGGCAGTGGCAAGGGGCCCATTTCCCTCTCCAGCTCCCACCAGGAGCAAGAGTGGAGCAAGCCAACCCCGTGTGTGCCAGAGGAGGGCTGGGACAAAACGTGTGGCTCCCGACCCTCAGGGAGCCCCGGGGTGCAGGGTGGCGGCAGCGCCCCCCCCCCCCCGACACTCGGGGGTGCAGGGCTCAGGAAGGCAGAATCCTAACTGCATCCTGGAATGACCAGGGAGGGCTCTGCAAGAGGAGGAAACATCCCAGCGGGCCTGGGTGGGGGTGGAAAGCTTAAATCCATCTGTGAAGCCAGCAGCCACGGCCACCATCACAGCCGCCTGGCCCTTGCAGGTTCACATTGGATTCGGACAGTCAGTAATGAAACAACGAAGCCAAAAACTGGTGAGCCATCAGCTTTAATTCTAGCTTACACCCGGCGGGCAAGTAAAAACACACACTGGGCTCCAAAACCCACTCATTCAGTGCTCACAAAGCTACTGACTTATCCAAGTTTCCTAGAATCAAAGGTTTCTAGCTCACCAGACTTATTCACCTCTGTTCCCCATCTCCTCCTGCACTCCACCATCTTGGCTGCTTCTCCTGGCCTCCTCCAGGTGGCCTTTCTCTGCTCCCCTCTCTAATGCTAATCTCAGGAACTGAGAGAGAGCAAGCTCCCTGTCTGCCCCACTTTATACAGTAGTGTAGATTCAAAACCTTTAATCCAATATACAAACAAGGAAGTCTCTGATACAAAGTCACTTATCTGAGGCATAATGGGATTCCTCATGAGAGTGTATCACCCTACATCAGAAAGGGTGGGAAAGGCTTAGTCTTAAAACTAAGCCTTGGGCTATAATGACTCTGCCTGCTCACAGCCTGTCCCCCCCACCCCCCCAACAATAATACAGTCATGCCCATCCCAAGCAGGAAGGGCAACTAATGTTATCACCTGGGCAATGGGCTTCCACGTGGGCAGCACCATCTTTAACAAAGTGAGCATAATATATATATATTTCTTTTTGAGCAGAATATATTTTATCTGCCCAACACCATCCAACTCCCCCCACCCCCCACCCCCCAGCTAGGCAGCTACTGCAACCACCGGGGTCTCTCTGTTCAGGTAGAGCGTGGACTCTGTGGAGCAGGGGCCTCACCCACCATGAATGAAAGCCTGGGCTCCCACCTCTCTCAGCCCAAGGCACCCAGAGGCCACGTGGAGCTGGGTTGGGCCTGCTTTCCTGGGCTACTCCCTGTTCCCAAGGTCCCATGTTGTATGGCAGGAAACAGCCTTACGCAGGAAGGGGGAGGAGGGCCATTGTGTCACTTAAAGGGTGGGAGGGGGCAGGATTCGGGTTCTCAGTCAATCTTCAAAGAGCTGGAGGGAAACAAAGGCTAATTTGCAAGCCCTGTGCCTTGGCACATGCTGGTACCCCAGCCCAGCAAGCCTTTTCTTCCAGCCCCTCCTTGACCTGGAAACCCTGCTCTCCTCCCAGCCGTGGGCAGGGCTGCCTCCCTCCTGGGCGCGGGCCTCCTTCCTGGGCGCAGCCCTCCCTCCCGCACACCCAGGAGAAGGCTAGCTTAGGGCCCCTCTGCCCAGACTGGGTATGCCTGCAGGGTCTGTGGGGAATGGTGGGCTGCCTGGCTTTGAATCCCAGCTCCACCTCTTATCAGCGATGTGAGCCTGGCAAAGTAACTTTGGAAAATAAAGACAATAGCAACTACTTCATAGGGACGTCCTCTCCTCCACATTTGGGAAATGTATTTTAAAATTACGAAAGTCACAACTGCAGCTCCTCCCCAGGGTCTGGGCAGCTGCAGCGCCAGCCTGCCCAGCTCAGCCCCTTGCCACGCCCGCTGCCCTCCTGGGGTGAGGACAGGACAGGCTCCGAGGCCCCACACGGATCTTCCTGCTGCCACTGCCAGACGCTCCTGGAGGTTAAGCAAACGATCCCCTTCTGGCTTGCTGGTCCTTAATCACCTTCTCCCCTACAAACCACCAGATCCCGGCGTCCCGCCCCCTCTCCCAGGACCTCCTCCACACTGCACACAGCCGCTGGATCACACCTATAAGATGAGGCAGCTCAGCTCAGAACTGTCCGAGGGCAACTCAAGGGAAAACCTTTCCAGGCCTCTGCGACCTGCCCCTGCTTACCTTCCCGTCAGGTCCCGCACCGTGTTCCCCAAAACTCTCAGGCTGAGTCCCAAACCCCAGGACCTCAGAGTGTGACTGTATTTGGAGAAAGGGCCTTTAAAGTGATGAGGCTTGCCTGACCTGTGGTGGCGCAGTGGATAAAGCGTCGACCTGGGAACACTGAGGTCGCCAGTTCAAAACCCTGCACTGGTCTGGTCAAGGCACATATGGGAGTTGATGCTTCCAGCTCCTCCCCCCTTTCTCTCTTTCTCTCTCTCTCTCTCTCTCACTCTGTGTCTCCTCTCTAAAATGAACAAAATAAAAAGAAATTTTAAAGTGATGAGGCTTTAGGGTGGAGCGGAATCCAATCTGAGGAGGGAGGGTCCTTCTAAGAAGAGATCAGGACACAGAGACATGCAGAGGGACAGCAGTGAGAAGACACGGAGGAGAGGGCCTAGAAGAAACCAGCGCCGCCTGACTTTGGACTCGCGGCCTCCAGAGCATTAACCTCTGTGGTTCAAGTCACCGGTCTAACAGCAGCAGTTAATACTCTTCCCAGCTCCTCTCAGAATACAGAGCCTGAGGTCATTCCCACCACACCCTGGCTCCACCCCTCCTCCCCAGCCCTCCCCTGGGGCTGGCTCCCCTCCTCCAAGGCAACAGCCCACTCATCCCAGCAGCCTCAAGTTCCCCGGAGTTCCTCAGAACAGCCGTGTTATGCCAATGCCCCTCCCAACAGCACCTGACCAGGCCTAAGCTACTAGCAGGCCAACTCGTTCTAGTGCCATCTTTCCTGCATGTTGCTACCTACTTTGGTGGCTCAGCTCCTGTAGCCTATTAACCTTCCACATTTGGGCTCTGAGTCGGCAACCAGGGAGTGCATTCCTTGGGGTCAGGATCAGACCTTGCACCTGGCCCAGCACTGCTCAGAGGGAGACGTCAGCCAGAGACATCTCTCGGGCCTGACAGGTGGTGGCACAGTGGATAGAGCATTGACCTGGGATGCTGAGGTCTCCAGCCTGAAGCCCAAGGTCATTGGCTTGAGCCCAAGGTCGCTGGCCTGAGAAAGGGGTCACTGGCTTGGCTTGAGTTCCCCAGTCAAAACAAGTATAAGCAGCAATCAATCAATCAACAACTAATGTGATGCAACTACGAGTTGATGCTTCTCATCTCTCTCCCTTCCTGTCTCTTCCTAGAAAGAGAGAGAGAGAGAGAGAGACATCTCTTGGGCAAGTGTCCCTGTGTGAGATGAAGTGACAAATGAAATAAGAAGGAGATGTAAGGACTAGAAGCAGAGGACAGGGAGCCTGGAGCTGGCACGACAGACCCGCACAGGGGAAGGGCGTCTGTAACTCCCCAACTGGCCGCCATGTGGTGCCGTAGGCCTGGCACAGCCCTGCTAACAGTGGCCATAGACCTGAACGGACGAAGCCCAGAGAGCCTGACCCACCAACCTGCAGGCTCCAGTGTGTATGACTCACTTAGTGCCTGATTGTCCAGGGTCACCTCCCCTCTGCTGTTACACTGTTGGGGGGCAGGAGCCACGTGCTCTTGAATTCCAGATAAGAAAAGGCATCCTATGTACTCTGGGTGAGCCCAGCTGCAACCTGACAGCAACTTTGAAACCCACCCAGCAATCCAAAATAACCAAGAAAGAGCGGGAGAGCAGGAGGAGGCCAGGAAGGGCCTGGCTCAAAGGCCATGGACGGCAGGAAGGGCCGCTGGAGCCGGTCTCCAACCTGCAGCCAGGCCTGAGGCCACGAAGGGCACCCCCGTCTTCACCACGGCTCCCCGCACACACTGACCATTGTGACGTCCCGCCCACTGGCCCGGCCAGGGAAGGCCCAGCATCCCATCAGAGCAAAGCACATGCCGGACCCCACACGGTGCTCCATTCTCACCTCCTCGCTCTCCTGGGGGTGACCTCTCCCGGGACACCCTCACTTCCCAGGTCTCCACTCCCCACACCTCCTTCAGGTATGTCAGCATACTGACTCCCCCGGTTACGCTTAGCAATTGTCCTTTGCTGTCCCCACAGGTCCCCTAATACCAACTTCCACAGTCATTCGCATTCTCTTCAGGGTGGGTAACTCGTGTCTCCCTGTGGCCGAGGGCCCCTGGAGGCTGGGATCGTTGGGCTTCAGAAGGGTGAAAACAACTGGATGACAAGTCGAATGTATCTTCATACCCACTTGGAGCCCCAGATGAGTTGACATGGAAATAGCACATTTTGTTCTGTGTAAGACATGAGAAGTTCCAGCATGCCCTGGGGACACGGAACTACTGGGAAAGGTACCAGGGCTTGGGGCTGGTCCCAGGGGAAGCAGCTCCTCCTCCTGGCCCTCCCAGCCCGCGCCCCTCACAGGGTATGGGCATGGCAGTTGTGGACTAAGGGCCCGGATTACAGGCCGGGGTCCACTGCCTCTGTGCCTCAGCTGCTACCTCTGCAGCACGGGGACAACAGCGTCACCCACTCCCGGGGGTCACCGTGCGCACGTGCACGCCGGGCCGCGTGGGTACACAGCACAAGCACCCAGTAAGGCTGTGCTGCCAGCAGTCCAAGTCGGGCCTGCTCCCCAGATTCCACCAACAACCCGGGGTCCACTCTGTACCTCCCGTGGGGTCAGGGCTGCCCAGGAGCTGGGACTGTCCGGCACCCCCGTGGGGTAAGCGCGGGGAGAAGGCCCGCCTGCACCGCCCGGGCACCGACAGGCTCAGACACAGTGTGGTGAGGTGCAGTCTAGGTGAGCAGAACAGCCACGGGGAACCGGACTCCTGACAGGCCACCCGGGCAAGCTGGACTTACAGGCAGGACTGGGCTCTGCTCATCCACGGCAGGAACTGGGGCTGAGAAGTTCAGTCATCCTTCAAGGTCAAAAGCCAGCGTGGGGCCGAGTGGGCGTCACACCCCTGCCCTTCACCACCTCAGGACTCTCCCCCAACTCTGCAGCAGCCTCCCGGCCTCCACCCACAGGCCAAGTCCAAACTGACATCCAGGGCCTTGGGGACTCGGCGTGCGGCCCGCCAGCAGCACAGGCAGCCCGTTCCTCCTGACCGCCTGCTCGCTCTCTGGAATGGCAGCCCACCCTTCTCCCTACTCTCAAACTCCCCGGAAGACGCTGGGCCTGTTCCACTCCTGTCTCAGAGACCAGGAGACAAGGGCATCGAGCTGGCTGTGTGTCCCCAGCACTTGGCAGCCAGACACTCCAGGCTGCCTGGGCTTGTGTGCTTGAGAAAGCTACCTCCCCACTCAGGGCCTCAGCTTCCCGACGTGTAAAATGGGGAGAAAAGCAGCCCTGCCAACTGGCTGCTGTAAGGGTCAAACAGGTTCATACACTAAGCGCAACAGGACCCGGTGTGTAGTGGGCTAGGGGATCGAGTCCCCCGTCCCCTCCATTGCCACCATCGCCAGAGTCCAGGATCATCTCAGAGAGCCCAGGCGCTCTGCATGGAGACAGGAGCCTTCTCCCACCCAGAGACAAGGCTCCGACATCAAGCAAGAAGGAGAGGCGGAGCCGGCTCGTCCATCTATCTGCCAGGACAGAACTCAGACTCCAAGCAGATGAGCAGCAAGCATCCAAGCCGCCCCGAGGGCCATGGCTCACTCGCTGGCAGCGCCATGGCTGAGAGCACCCCGTGCTCAGAGCACAGAGTTGGGTCTGGGCCATCAGTGTACAGCAGGGCCAGAGACAGAGATGGCAGTGATGGGGACAAAGGTCTGCCAGCCCCATGGGGGTGCTTGGCCCTGGCCTGAGCCCAAGGCAGCAGGCTGGGAGCTCCACAGCACTCTCCTCCAAAAGCTTGAGGGGGGTTGGGGAAGGGGCTCAGACCCAGGTCCTGGACCCCCCAGTGTGGCAGCAGGGCCGGTGAGAGCTGGGAACCTGTTCTCTTACCTGTCTGGCCTTGTTCTCTGCTGTACCCGCCCCAGGACAGCCTTCCTCCCTTCTCACCTCTCCTGCTCTAAGGAACCCTCAGTGCTGAAGCCCAGAGTCTGACCTGGCCAGGCTGGTAGCTTACCAGAGCCCCCTCCACCCTGGTCTTCCCCAGTGCCCACGGAGGTCTTCCCCGGTACCTACGGGGGCACCCGCTTACCTGAGCCAACAGCCCTGCCCTGCTGTTTCGGCTTATATACACCGTGGCTGTGGCTTGTACCTTGTTCCCCCTCCTTTCCTCACCTTCCACCCACTGCAAACATGGTGCCTGTCACCGGTGCCTGTTAGTATCACCCCTCCAACTTCTCTGGGCTCTGTTCCTCTGCTCTGGCCCACCGCCACCATCCTCGCCCTCACTAGGCCCTCAGCATCTCTCCCCCAACTCTGCAACAGCCTCCCGGCCTCCATCCACAGGCCAAGTCCAAACTGACATCCGGAGCCTTGGGGACTCGGCGTACGGCCCGCCAGCAGCACAGGCAGCCCGTTCCTCCTGACCGCCTGCTCGCTCTCTGGAATGGCAGCCCACCCTTCTCCAGCTGGGCCCACAGCTTCAGACCCGTCTCAAACGTCACCCCGCAACAGCCTACCTCCACAGATGCCAGGGACACCCCCACTCTGGTCCCCACAGCAGAAACCTCTGCCACAGAGGTTTTCCTCGTGTGTCTGCTTCTATGTACCTGATTCTTGAAGAGGCCCTTTCCTTGTTTGCACCTCTACTGACACAAACTGTGTTCCAGGCCCTGCCCTGGGGGATCAAGGTCCCCAAAGACACACTTCCTGTCCCTAAGGCCCTGGGTCAGGTGGAGAAGGGAGAAGTGAGCATACTGACAACATTGTGGGGACTGCTGCTGTGACCGAGGGCAGCAGGGGCCTGTGGGAATAGAGAGTGAGGGCACTGAGGCCCGCACAGGGAAGGAAGGGTGCAGTCAGGAGGGCTACCTGGAGGAGGCTGCCTGAGCCAAATCTCGAAACTAGAATTAGTGAGGGTGTTCCAGAAAGAAGAAACCCAGGATAAAAATCAAGGGCCAAGAGGGAGCTGCCAGAGGTCTGGCATGGCTACAATGAGGGAAGTGGGGGTCGATACAGCAAGAGATGTCACCTGGAGACAGGTGGGCAGAGGCCACATGCTCCAAGATGCCCGGCACTGGCTGCAAATATAGAGATTACTTCACATACAATTAACTTAGAAGTACGGGAGGAAAAATGACCCTGTTGGCTCAATGTGATGGGAAGAACCCTAAAATGGACCCCAAGACCGCCCCCTGCTTGCACCCTGTGATAGTCCCCTCTGACATTTCTGGTCAGGTGACTCCCGTCTGACTCAGCTAGTGACCTGTTTCACCCCGAGGGGACAGAGCGCTGTTGCACCCCGAGTGCTGAAGCAGAGCAGCCAGATGAGGGCACAGGTAGACACACGGACGGTCCCAAACCCCGTTGCAGCTGCGGAAACACGGATGAAGTCCGTGGCAGCAGTCCCCAGTGCCGTACGGCCCCGCCCGGACCCGAGCGACCCTGGCTGCCCCCAGGCAGCTCTCCCTCCCAAACGCAGCAGACGGGTTTTCAAGACATTTTAAAAACAATACGTGAAGCGATCTGTCTCAGTACATACTCCAAAAGCAGGGCGGGACAACGGGAGCCCGGCCCCAGCGGAGAGCTGCAGCCCCCATCAAACACACAGCCCACGCTCTGAAACAAGGAGACAAGCCTTCACCCAGAAAGGGCTCTCTGGCCAACCCACAAGAAAAAGAACCCCCACCCAATAGGAAAACGGGCAAGGGAGATGACAAGATCCACACAGAGAAGTGTCAAAGGCTAATCAACATGCGAAGAGACGCTCAATTGTGCCAACAATGAAAGAAACGCGGGTTAAGGCTGGCACGGTGTCCCTGGCAGGCAGGCACAATGAGGAGTAAAATTGGTTCAAACTTTTGGAAGAACAATCGAATAGCACCTGCCAGCGTGGGAAACGTGCACAATAACGTTTTATGAGAAATTCCACTTCTAGGGATTCATCTTACAGAAACGTGCAAAGATCTATGTTCACAGCAGCCCCATTCCTTTCTTTAAAAAACCACAATCAAACTGGGATGAGATCGCAAGCCCAGCACCACAGAGTGAACTACGATTCATTCACTCACGTGCTGATACACGCTGCTCCTGCTCATAAAGGACAGCAGCCTGACCAGGCGGTGGCGCAGTGGGTAGAGCGCCAGACTGGGACGCGGAGGACCCAGGTTGGAAACCCTGAGGTCGCTGACTTGAGCGCGGGCTCATCTGGCTTGAGCAAGGCTCACCAGCTTGAGCCCACGGTCACTGGCTTAAGCCCAAAGTCACTGGCTTGAGTAGTGGGTCTGCTGATGTGTCCCCCCCCTTCCCAGTCACGGCACATATGAGAAAGCAACCAATGAATAACTAAGGAGCTGCAACAAAGAATTGATGCCTCTCATCCCTCTCCCTTCCTGTCTGTCTGCCCCTGTTTCTGTCACCAAAAAAAAAAAAGGACGGCAGACCTGACCTCCCCATCGTCTTCATGGGCTGACGTAGAGAGAAGCCAAGATATCTACTAAGTGAGAAGAAAACAAGTTTTATGAGAACGTATGTAATATGACACTGTTTCTATTTTTAAAAAAACGACACAAATGTATTTGCGTGTAAGAAGGTTCTAGAAAGATGGATTCCACACTGTTAGGAATGGCTGCCTCTGGAAAGCAAGATCAAGGTTTAGCGGGTTTGAGTCAGCAGCAACCATGGCCCTCCTGTTGACAGAGGGGCTTCCGATGGGATCTGTGTCGCTGGTGGCGGGCAGCCCATGGGGGGCCTGCAGTCCCGGGACTCCTGTGTGCTGGGGGGCCCTGCAAAAGGGGAGGGGACCCTAAACCGATCTGGTGGAAGAGGGTAAATACTGCTCTGTTCCACTGACTCTAAGACAGGTGGTTATTGTTTTGTGTTTCATTTTTCCATTACTTAAGTTGAGATGTGTCACAGTTTACCGAGCATTTTCCCCCAGAGGGCTGGGGTCACAGAAGCCTCCCCATGTGAAGGAGGAGCCTCCCTGGGCTGTGCCCACAGTGGGTGCTCAATCAGCCCCAGTGCGGAGTGACTTACCCTGGGCCCAAAGCAGGGTCCTGCTCTGCAGACCCTCTGCCACCTCCCCTTTGCCCCGAACCCAGGTCTCTGTCTGTGTGGCTGAAAGTGGCCGATGTGAGAACAAGGACAGTGCTTCTCCCGCACACCCGAAGTCTGGGAGAGGAATCAGGAGCCCAGTGCCCACCCAAAGGCGCACCGCCCCTCCCCGTCAGCCAAGGGGACCCGTGCCACATCCATGGCCACCTGCTCCGGAGTCTGACCTGGCCTGGCCAGGTCCTCCCTCACACCAGACCGCTGGGTGGGGCACTGTGTCCTCTCAGGTCGGGCAGGCTGACGCTGGTGGAGGCACGGTGGGTGGGCGTCACAGGGCCAACTCCTCAGAAACCCACGCCAGGTGTGAAGACTTTTCCTAGTGGGCTGACCCAAAACTCCAGCCTCCTACACCAAAGCAGGGCTGGAAGCTGGCCCTAACTCGGGAGGGCGCACATCCATCCTCTCTGTCCTCCTCAGCTCTGCCCCGTGTCTGCCACCCAATCCCCAGGTTCCCAGCAGGACCAGGGAGGGGGAGCCGAAGCATCTAACTCTGGGCTGCACTTGCTGCAGGGAATGGGACCAGACCTTCCACACACCTCCGCCCACGAAGTGATGACAACCTTGCCTTACAGATGAGCAACCCACTCAGAGATGGCAGTGAGTGGCCAGGCCATGTGAGGGGCTGAGATGTGAGCCCACTCTGTGTGTGCTGCTGCCCTCAAAGGGAACAGGCAGGATCTGTTTCCTCTGCATCCATAGGGGGTGTGAAGCAGAGCTGCCAGTGTCTAGAGGACACCAGGGACCTCTTTGGTCAGCGTCACTGCCTGGACACCAGAGGGCGCCGGGGAGCAGTGCCAGCTGCCAGTGTAGAAGGCACCAGGCAGCTAGCTCTGAGAGAGCACTGTTCCCCCAGCAGAAGAGCCCCAACTGTACCTGTCATGGCCTCAGCTGCCCCTGCGCCCTGCCAGACACAGGAGGACTGGGAGTCGCATTCAGAAACGACTGGCTAAGAGCACAACCAGAGGTGTGGGTTCAAGTCCCAGCTCTGCCCCTAGTAGCTCCAACTTAAGCTCGGTGTACTTCAGCGTCCTCACCGCTCTGGGGCGACCACAGTGCCCTTCTCCCAGGGTCATCGTGAGAATTCAATCAGCTGAAGTGACTCTCACAGTACCCAGTGGCAGGCTGACAGAGGCTCAGAGAGGAAAGCGGACCTGCAGGGTCCCACAAGGCAGAGGTCATGGGTGGGCCTGGGCCCCAGCCTTGACTCCAAGCTCCTCCGTGCCCTCGCCTCGCCTCTCCTACCCCAAGTCCTTGGACAGCTGACCCCCATCTCCGAGTGAAAGGCCCCCCAAAGGAACACATCCCTGCCTCCCAGCAGCCCGCCCCCTCTGCAGCAGATGCTCTGTGGGGAATGACTTCTCCCAGGCCGTGAAGAATGTTGTTTTCTCTTCACTTGTGTCTAGATTACTCCATTTCAACATCCAGCCTCCAAACAGCCTCCAAGATGAGCCCTGATTAAATTCCCATAAAACCACAGGCAGCACCGCTCCGTCTGTGGTGTGCATGCCCTCCCCAGAGAGGCCTGGCGTCCAGTGGCCATCTGTCACCTCCGCAGCATATGTGTGGGAGGCTCCGGGAAAAGGAGACCGGAAAGTCACCTCTCAGCTGCAGCTGTCAGCAGCTCAGAAGGGCCTCTTGAGCCTTCTGCCCTGTGGTCTCAGACACTTCCCCAGCCGCGGGGACAAACCTGGGTCATCCATCCAATCACAGCCTAAGTGTTTTTTCACGAGTCAGTTCAGGAGCTGGCTACAGCCTGGCCCAGAGCCGTGGGGCTCAGGGTGGCAGGGCCAGGCTTTGGTCTTGGGGCTTCCATCTCGAAGTCCCAGGTCTATGTGACAAAGTGGGTGCCACTGAAGGAAAAGAACGTGCAAAGGTACGTTGCACGGGACGGCCCCTCCTCTCCGCCCCTGCTGGCCCTGGGCAGTGTTTAATTTCTGGGAGGCTCCTGCCCTTGGTTTGAATTGGAGCCAGGTTCAGTGCCGTCTGTGCCTCTGGCTAAGGGGGCGGTGCAGCCGTGCCAAGATGCTGTGGTCTGTGAGGGAAACCCAAAGCCCAGGTGCTCTGGAGTGGCTCACCCTGCAAGCCTACCGACGTCACGCTGTTCTGAGCTGCCTTGTGGAAGAACTTCCTGCTGAGGTCACAGGCGGGGGCCAGCAGAAGGGGGGATGGTCGTTCTAAGTCATTCACCCGTGGGGTTCCCCAGGCAGGAGCCCGTTCTCAGAGTGTGGCATGGCAGACTGCTAGCTGTCCCCCAAAACTCCCTTCTTGCAAGGTGACAAAGCTCCTAAATTTTAGCATTTAAGCTAGGCATATATAGCTGCTCAGAATAAAGACCACATTCCCGCACTGCCTTGCAGCTGTTTGTGACTCACGTTCTGGTCAGCGATGTGTGAAGAGAACATCACAGTGTAGCCTCCAGAACATTTCCTAAAGATGACCAGGGCTGCGTCCCTCTGCTTCCTTTCCTGGTGCCCCTCTCCACCCTCACGTCCAGGTCACTTCCGTGACCGCTGGACTTCTAGCACCACCTCAAACCAGGAGGGCCACACTGCACAGTGAACGGAGAAGCCTCAGTCTGCTGTCCCACACAGTACCTGGTGACCTCCCTCTGGGCTGGTACATGAGAGAGATATTTAGTTCTATCTCATTTAAGCCACCACAATTTCAGGTCTCTGTTGCTATAACAGCTGTAGCACTAACTGAACGGACAGGGTTGAGGTAGAGACAGTACCTTTGTCTCCAGACTCGGGATGAGAAGAGCGCAGGGCGCGTAGGACAGAGATGGCACCGATCACCCGGGGCCGCCCACGTCCTCAGAAAGGTGGGTCCAGGACTTACAGGCAGCAGGCCTCACATGTCTCCCTCAGCTGGTGCTCTCCAGAGTGGACCCCAGCCTAAGACTCTGTGCTCTTCCTGAGGTCTCCTGTGCCATAGCCCGCAGCCCACACCACCATAGCGCCACCTCCTGCCTGCCCTGCACCACCCAAGCTCCTGAGGATAGGGGGAGCAGCTTTGGCATGGGGGCTGGACGTCTCTGCACAGCCCCCGCTCCCAACACAAAAGTGGTGTCACTTGGATTGTTGCAATTGTCTGAGGAATGTAAAAGGGTAATTATGGCCGCTTACAGCACGCCTAACAGAGCTGCGTGCCTCCAGGAATAGAGGAGTGGGAGGAACAGAAGAGAGCCAGGGATGTGCTTCCCCAAGAAGGTTCTCATCCGCACAGCGGAGCAGCCCGCCTATCCTGGGTGGGGTGGGGGTGCAGTCTTCCCCATGAACAGCCCGGGGACGTGGCATGGCAGGAAAAGCCTCTAGGAAGTCCCAGCCTCCGACCACTCTCCTGGAAGAATACCGCGCGGCATGGCACGCATGATAAGGAAAACCCAGGGTGCAGTGGCCACGGCCCGCCCACCCACCCACACTTCCTGCTGGTCTCAAACCAAGCCCATCTTTAGGGTTCGATCCAGAAGTGCTTGCTGGGGCTGGAGGTGGTGTCCAACAGCGGGCAGCTCCGGAGCGGAGGGCATCTGAGTCTGATTCTCTCCCCGCTGGGAGCCGGTTGCCAGTCCACAGGCCTGTGGCTGGGAGCAGTCACTCACCCTCACAACAGGGTACAGGCAGTGACCATGAGAGCCTGTCTCCAGGCCACGTCTGCGCTGATCTAACATGTTTTCTCATCTCCCCACTCAGTAGGTCACATGCCTTCAACGGCGGCTCACAATGACGTTCCCCCAATGGCAAGAGGCATTCCCCGCAATGGCACGAGTTGTTCCAAGTCCTCCACTCTGACCCGATGGTCTGCAAGTCCTTCACAAGCACCCCTCACTTCAGCTCTCTCCCAGTTTAGCTCACACCCCTGCCCTGTCTGGGAGGCCCAGCTGTCACTCCCTCAGCACCTGCCCACCAGGGACAGCCCTGTGCCTTGTGTACCCTGCAGTCTAGCCCCCCACTGGTCCCCAGGCCATGCATGCTCATACTCCAAGCCTGAGCATCCATGACCCACAGCCCTGCCTGCCTGCCTATAAAATCCAGACAGACTCCAGGGTCTCATCGAGACAACTCACTGCCTTGCACGGTAAAGGAGCAGCTGCAGCAACTGCCACTCCCGGTGACCAAATGGGCTGGGGCCTCATCCCAATTATCCCAACCCCAGATAAACCACTTATTATCTATGTCTTAAAAGGTATCAGCAGGGCCTTGGCCAAGACTACACAGCAGCAAAAGCCCAGATTCGGACACAACCTCAGTCTGTGTCCTCCAGGCTCAGAGAAAGTCTTTTCTGAGGCACTGTCCCTAGTCCAATCGGAACCACGCCCCATCTAATGGCCTGTCGAGCACATGAGCCATGGCCGCTGACCTGCACCTCCCCCCAGTCCTCAGGACTTGTCATCGCTGAACAGGATCGCCTGTCCCTTCACACACAGTGTCCCACACACACACCTCCGGACTTGGGAAGAGCCGGATTTCCTCGCCAGACCCACATTCAGCAAAACATCACTAGATTTGCCTTCTCACCTGGGGACTCTGGGAGGACCTCGGAAAGGAATACAAAGGGAAAGGAAGTTGACATTGTCACTGACCACTCCAGATCCAAGGAGGGCACGAGGCTGGCGTGCTGGAAAAGCCTGCCCGCACCCTGAATGTCTGGGCCATGCTCTACCCCACCTGATGAGTGCCAGGCAGCCAAGGAAATGGGCCACAAGACCCCTCACACAATGGCCAGGTCCAGCACCTAGCTCTGCCACAGGGCACGCTCCTTAAAGAAGCAACAACGCACCAAGTCCCCCAGCCAAGGCCCGTGGCTGCACTGATGCTGGGTGCTTGCTAGATTCAGGGCCCTCTGGCCATGGAGATGAAAGTTCAGCTCGGGGGTCAGGAGCTAGGGAGCCTGGTCGGAGACCTGGCTGACCGCTGGATCTGCTAGTTACAGGCTGTGTGACGTCAGTGTGTCTGCTAACCTCTCCGAGCCTCCGGTACTTACATGTAAAACCAGAGAGGAGACGTGCCCTCCATCACGAGCACAGGAAGAGAGAATATAAGGAGAAGGCTCAACACCAGGCCTGGCACACGCCCAGGAGACGCTGCTGTCATTACTCCCGTAAAGGTCCTGTGAAGCACACCATCCACTGGTCCCTCCATCACATGAACAATACCTGGGGCCAAGCCGCCACCCCGGTCAGGGTTCAAGGCAGCGCGTTCAGGCTACGCTCACAGCCTGGATAGCCGGGCAGGGGCTGCCTCTCCTACCCCTACAGTGAAGCCCCACGAAGGCCCCAGGCACAGGCAAAGCACATCCACTTAAAATTAAACAAGAGCCCTTGGCAGAGAATGCTTGGACACGGCAAAGAGAACGAGGGGTTTACTGTTCACATGAATCTTTCCAAAACGCATAAACAAACACCTCAAAAAGGCCCTGACCCCTCTGGAGCTGCCCTGCCTGGGGAGGGGGGGGAGAGGGGGAGTCCCCAGGGGCAGGAGGTGGCAGCTGGCGGCAGAAACCCGCCGCGAGGACACGGTGTTCCCCGCGAGGTCTAGCGCCACATCACGTATCTCCGGAGTGTGTTTGATAAAAGGCTCTTTAATTTCTGTTTGTCTCCTTCACCCCGTTACGTAACTGCACTCGCCGCCAGCCACTGAGCTCCTCTACACACGCTCCTGCTCTCTGCGCTGTGTTAGGAGACACTTCATCGCCACTCCGTGGCTTCAAGACAACAAAACAAACCTGTGCTGAAGTGCTTGGATCCACTCACCCAGAGAGCACTCTGGGCTTTCATTTCCCAGCTGTGCTGGTCACGGGGGGAGGGGGTGGGGGTGGAGCCTCTCTAGAATGTGTGGCCCCCGGAATTCTCCTGCTTTGGTCCCAAAGTGCTTAAAAACATCAAAGCGCCCTGCCCTGCCTTATGACCACAGAGGTGGGCCACCTGCCACGCGTGCAGAGCCCCTGTGCCCGTACCTTTCATGTAGGCCTCAATCTTTCGGATGAGCTCGTAGGACTTGGAGCGGTCGAGCAGGGTCCTGATGGCAGGAAGGGGGTCCAGGACAATGGTCTCAGGGTGGGCGTCGATGTACTCCTGCAAGAACACACACCTTCTGGTTAGAGAGGGGAGCTGATGCTGAAAGGCAGAGGACAAGCAAGACTTCATCCTACACCCCACACACACATCCCCGTCTCCCCCCTCCCCCCACCAGCCCTCACTTCTGTCTGGGGCCTCCCTGTCAGCCCCATGGATCATATCACTTTGGTTTGACCAATCTGGGCGGTCTGCCGCCTGGGCCACTGGCGCAGGAGAGGACGTGACCCCAGCCCGTCCAATCAGAGGCACGCTCAAAGCTGAGAATTCTGGGAAAGGAGGCTCTCCTCCCTGAGAAGAGGAAGTGGAGAAAGTGACAGCTGGGAGCAGTTACCTTGGGGTCTGAAGGAGCCCTGATGACACCAAAATTCTAAGTGGAGCCCAAACTGAGAAAACAGAGCCGAGAACAGCAGAGCAACAGGGTGCTGGTCAGCTCGCCTGACCCCTAGATCGAGCCTCACCTGAAGCCTGCCCTGCTCATGTGTGACTGCCGTCAGTGAGTGGCCCAGCACCCTGCACTGACAAGGGCTCTGAGACAGGGCAGGGGCAAAAACACTGGCGTGAGTTAGAAGGCCTGGGGGAAGGCCCGCCAATGAGGCACTTGCCGTGGGCGACCCCCGGGTCCTCAGTGCTCACTCCAGTGAGTGTTTCTTTAACCTACGAGCTTCGTGGCAGATCACGCAGCTGTGAGAACCATGACAAAGCTGCTCTCTGAGGAAGTTGCAATCTTCCCGGGGAAAGAACACCAGCGCACACGAGAAACCAGAAACTACCACCTGTAACGGGATTCAACAAAAGACAGAGCAGAATGTTTCTAGGAAGAGAGCATGGGGACCCTGGCCCTGCCACCCGTCACCTCCGGGACTGCAGGAGCCCCGGGCCACATTCATGGGCTAGCAAGAGCGTGTTAGGCAGACACACATAGTACATGAGACCATCCCTCCTGTCTCTGAAGCCTTACAAGTCTAAGGATAAAAATGTGGAATTCTGGAGTAACGAGAGAAGAACACAGAGGGAAGACTGGGTGTGAGGCCAGCACTCAGCAGCTGTCATTACTGTGGGCCGAAACGTGTCCCCACCCCTACCCCCAACAGATTTGTTCAAGTCCTAAATCCCAATCCCTGTAAATGTGACCTTATTTGGAAACAGTGTCTCTCGATATGTAATCAAGTGAAGATGAGTTCATAGTGGATTCGGATGGGTCCTAATCCATGGACTGGTGTCCTCAAGACAAGGAAAATGGGGACCCGGAGACAAAGGGGGGAGGCCCCGTGAAGACATCGATGCAAATCATGTAGCTGCGAAGCAAGGATGGGCAGGGGCCTCTGGCCACCCGAGCCAGGAGATGGGCGCGGGGCAGGTGCTCCCGCGTGCCCCGGAAGGAGCCATGCCTGCAGACACCCTGCCAGTGAGACAATCAGCTTCCATCCCTTTAAGGCGCTCGGTTTGTGGTTCTCTGTAATGGCCGCCCCAAGGAATGAAGAGAGCCCCGAATCCACCTGCCTCCCCGCCCAGTCTGCAGGATCGGCCTGTGAGGTCAGTGAAGGCAAGGGGGAAGAGCCATAATGCTCCTTCTCCAGTAAACCTTATCAGCAAAGATAAAGCTCCAATTAGAATCTTCTTTTCAGTGACCCAATTTCGGTTGCTAGTAATCATTTTTAAAAAGCTCTCAAACACAAAAGCCAGAGATTCTTATCTACTTCTCTGAAATCCGCTCCCCACTGTCTCATACCAGAGGATCTGGTTATGGGCTCATTTGTATCTTTTCTCCAAATGTTTAAAAAATGCCTCTGTCCCTAAGGGGTAGCCAGTACACATGTATGGGGAGGCGTCTTCCCATCCCCACAGCAACGAGCCCCACGGACCCACGCACTCTCACCTGCAGACATGCTGTGGGTATACATGCAGGATAGCGGCCCCCTTCACAGCCCCCTCCCCTTACCCCGAGAGACAGACTGCTGGCGGGTCAGCTCAGCCACTGGCCCCCTGCCCTGCTCCGACAGAACCAGCCAGCAGCCAAGGCAGGCAAGCCCTGTGTGCCGCCCGAGGGCACATGGGGACAAGCCATGAGGTGTCCTTAAGGAAGGTTATCAGGTCAAGGGGCCGTGCCCAGTTCCTCTGGTCCACACCACGGCCTCACTGAGGGCGGCTCGCCGGAGTGCCTGCGCCTCCGCACTGCGGCTCCCCACGGGCACCTACCCTCCGGCACCTACCTGTCGGCACCATTCCTTCACCTTCACCTGTTCCTTTGAACCAGGTCTACACCAAGATGTACGGGTGCGTACAAGATCACATGAATGCCTTCATTTGTAAGGTCAGCCACTCAGCAAACTTCACATGGACAGCACTTGGGTATCGTGTGGCGTGCGGCAGACGTGTGGGTGAACCAAAGCCCTCCAGGCTTCGCTCTGCTGACCCACAGTCCTGGCCGACGAGCTTGTGTTCTGGGCTGTGAACTAAAAGCACTGAGCTGGAAGCAGCCTGGTGCAGGGGGGAGGGGAAGGAACCAGAAATCAAGAAAACCAGGCTCCTTCCACAGTCATCTCCTGGTGTCACTGTGGGCAAGCCACTTGGTTTATCTGGGTCTCAGTTTTCTCATCCCTGACTTGAATCTAAACTGGAGAAAAGGGAGGACCAGTGTTCACTAAAGCAAACTTCCAGACCAGCCACGGGGGCTGTTCTATGTAGAAAGGACAGATAGCTACTCGCTGGAGGCACCGCAGGTGACGGCAGACACACACATCCCCTGTCCTCCTTCAAAAAGGAGGCAGGGTCAGAGACGCTCACTCCAATGAGCTGGCCCAGCCCCCCCAACAGCTGAGTCAGATAAAACACAGCCCTCCTATTGCCCCTTCAAAAGTCCCCCTCCCGGTCCCAAGAAGAGCAACGTGCAGTTACTGGTCTGGTTCCACTTTTACGCATTAGGGCGGCGACCTCTAAAGAGGAGACTCAGAATCATTAAGACAGGAATTTAAGTCAAACCCAAGAGGGGAAGAAACCAGAAGAAAAGGGCAAATACCTGACAAGCAGGCGCCAAACGCTTTGACCCAGGACGAGAGCGTGGGTGTTAATAGAGGAGTCACTCCTGAGCTTGGTCTCTCGGGACAAGGACAGGGTGGGCAAAGAAAGAGCTTTTCCAACCGCCCCCCTCTCCACAAGTGGGTTTTGTTCCAAGCTTTCCAGCTTATCTCCTGTATCCGAGGCCTCATGCATTTTTCACAAGTCTCTTAGAATTACCAGACAAACTGCTGGAAGGGTGAGCGCCCTGGACCATTTTCTCACCCGGCAGAGGGGAAGAGGCCCAAACTGTGTCCATGGCAAAAGGTAAACACATGCTCCCCAGAGGGCCGGCCCAGAACACCTAGGAAGGGACCGCGGAGGCTATGAAGGGGCAGCCCAGCGTCAAGCAGACTAAAAAGAGTTTGGGAACGCAGAAATACAGCCTTGGGTTAGCAGGGCCAGGAGGTTTAGAGAATGCAGACTTTGTTGAGGGGCAAAGGGACAGAGACCAGCCAGATGCTCCCACAGCCCAAACCCACTGGACACCATAAGATGATGGTGCCAAGAGGTGCCCTGGTCTCTCTGCGGTGCCAGAGCGGCAAGGTTCCCCGCTGAGAACCAGAGCCAAGTGAGAGGGCTGGGGGAGCATCAGACACTGTTTCCTCTGCAGTTCCATTTATGGCCAGGAAGGGAGCAGGGGCTGAGATGCAAGGATTTGCTCTAATAGGAAAACGCAGGTAAAAATCCCAAGTTCAAAGCCTACCTCTATGTCTGTGAGAAAGAAACTGCAGCTCACCTCTGAGTCTGTATGCTTGTAGAGAAAACGTGCCTTTTGAGCGAGAGTTCCCTCAGGGAGGCGAGGCGGGCAACAAGGAGATCACGGAGAGGAAAGGGTTCTCGTGACTCGGCAACACATGGACACGCGGGGCCAAACCTGACCTGAGGCCTCTGAGCTCACCCTGCCTGACGTGCGCGGCGCGAGCTGCAGACACGAGGGGCACGCCAGCTCAGCACCTGCGAGAGCGGCTGGGTGGTCGGGCCGGGCCCAGGGCACGACGCCCACCCCACGGCAGCATCCCTCTGCGGACAGCCCAGGTCCTGACAAGTCCCCGGTGCTGGCTGCAGCCAGCCAGCCTGCTCCTTACCCAGAAGGAGAGGCACCCACCCACAGGTCCTGACCCTTGTCTCGGGAGGTAATGGGGCTCTGGCATACACCCCCCAAACACTGTGGATCCCAAGAAAGCGGTGGTTCATTTTGCACAGGTGCCTACAGACACGATTGACAGATTTTACATGATGTCTGGAGTTTGCTTCACAATATCCTGGCTCGGGGGAGGGGCAGACGAGCCTGTAAGGCACAGATGATACGCTACTCGCGCGTAAAGCTGGGGACAGGACTCGGTGTGCACTGCGGCACCCTCTCCTCTGTTGTGAAACACTTCCAGGTTTTCCGTAAGAGCTTGGGGAGAATGCGGGGAGGGACTCGGTAATTAGACCCTCCCTTCCTTCAACCCACACGTCCCCGTTGTACCAGACACGGGTTCAGACACCCACATTACCTCTCAGGAAGCAGCAAGACTCAGCTGCCCAGATGGCAACTCCAATCACAGGTTAGTGACGGTCAAGATGGAAGTGAGTAATGAAAATAACCATCAATAATGACTTAAAAATAACAGCAGCCACCGTTTACCCGGGACTCGCTACGTGTACAACGTCCTGTAAGGTAAGACCCGGAACTACAGAGCTCGAGAAGGAAACGCTGGTGCACGTCTTTGAGACCTTGATCCACAATGGTCTCCGCAACGTGACCAACAGCACCAGCAAGAAAGGGAAGAAGCAGGTGGGCATCGTCACTGGGAGCGTCTGTGGCCCCAGGACACCGCCTGCCTCACCACGTCGCACTCAGGACCCAGCCGCGCCAAGGTGGCCGAGAGCCCAGCCAGGCGCAGACAACCTCTAACCCAGGAAGTCCAGCTTGACGACCTGCTCTGGGAACCTCCCTGTGGGACGGAGGAGGGCCCCATGCACAATGTCATGTGCATGGCAATCACAGTCCTCCGGACCCGGGGTGAAATCCTAGACATTCCTTGGAATTACGGGCCTCCATCCTCATCTGTGCTCCACTGCGTCAGGCCAGTCTAGAGTGGGAGAGAGGGTTGCAGCCGAGGCCACGGGTGCAAGAAACAGGAAGGGCAGGGAGCCTCCCAGACCCCTGCGGGGTGAGCAGTCTCCCAGCGAGAACGGTGGCCTCCTGGCGAGTCACTCTCAGCAGACACTCACAAAGCAACTCTGAAGCAAGAAGCAGTGACAGAGAGCCCGAGGCTGCTGTTTGAGAAACTTCTCGCTCTCCAGCGCAGGGGCGGCTGCTGAAAAGGAGTCGGGTGCAGGGCTGGGCGAGCTAGCCAGCACTCTGCATGCTCACACCAGGCTGGAGGGAGAGGAGGGGGCTTCCTCAGAGGGGAATCTGAGCACTGGAGGGGGGGAGTCAGGAAGATCCTGCTGGTCAGGAGCATTGGGGGTCGGGGTAGGACCGGGCTGGAAGCCACTCATGGAACAGGGACCTGAGACCATCCAGTTTGTTGGGGAAAGCCTGTCTTCCGCTTTGGTAACCAGGCCTTCTTCCTTCTAGTTCCCCTGTCTGCCACCCTGGGAAGAGGACATCATGGGACAGGACAGCCACTCTGCAGGGAGCTGGTCAGCGGGCAGGGCAGGGAGCTGGGAGCACGTCTGAGAACAGCACTGCCCCACTGCTCAGCCTGGTGCTATGGATTCATCTATCTGGTTTGCAAAAGGTCTTCAAGCTGCTCATGTATGACATGTACCATTTTTTTATGTCCATGTTATACTTCAATTTGAATAAAAAGCAAGCTCTGGACTAAACAGCAAGGCCCCGGGTTCTGGTTGTGCTCTGCGGGACCAAGGAGAGAAACAGGCGGAATTCCACCATACCTCCCCCCGTGGCCGTGGTGGCCATAGCTGCTGACCGCGACAGTGGCCACTGGGGGATCGTAACAATGTTTTGTGCTGACCCCAGTGAAACTCTCGGTTCCGGAGGGCGATGAACCCCAGCACTCACGGTGGGCCCCACATGCTGTGCGCAGAAGTACTTCCTCCGTGGGTTCCCGGGAGCCCATGGGTCAGGCACGTGCACGCTAACTCACCACCCCTTGGATGCTTGAAATTACCTCCTTGCAGCTGTTAAAAGCTACCCACGGGGGCTTTTACAAGAAAAGAAGTGACCTTGGGCTTACTCAGCATAATCTCGCTCCTGATTCTTCCTGGGAGCACAGTCCAAGCCCAGGTGGTGGCCACAAAGCCTGGCTCCTTCCACAACAGGTGGTGGGTGAAAGCCAGGAAACTTCTAGTCCCTAGAGCAGTGGTTCTTAACCTTTTTTGAGGTACCGAACCCACCAGTTTCATATGCGCATTCACCAAACCCTTCTTTAGTGATAAATAAAATATAATTTTTTTTCCAAATTCAAGACATAGGTATATGTTTTTTTACTGGCGCACAAAATGAGCCGTGCATGAACATCACCTTGCTCAAAGAACAAAACCAACAAAGTGCATGAACTCACAACAAATTACGGTATTACTTTATTCTGGCCTCCACGGCAGAGGCTTCTCCGAACCCCTGAGACCGACTCATCGAACCCCTAGGGTTCAATAGAACCCAGGTTAAGAACCACTGCCCTAGAGTCTGGACGCCATGATGGTGGATTCCTGGCAAGATGCTAAGATAGATTATTATTATTATTTTATTAATAATTACAATAATGGCAATGATAGCAGCTATCTTTCCCCCCCCAGAGCATAGGACAGTGCTCTCTCACGTCCTGCCAGCCCAAGCCTAGGCCTTTAGCCTGGTGGTCAGCCCATGAGACCAGGCACGTGGCATTGGGTGTCAACACAAGACACAGCAAGAGAAGACAGCACAGAGTTTACAACTTCCTCCCCCAGGGGCAGAGCCTCAGATGGTCAGACCTTGCAAGACTAAGGGTCCCTCAGGCCAGCCTGCCTTTTCGGAAGGAGAAGGAAGTGGAAACCAGACCAAGTCACACAGTACAAGGCGAAGCTGAGACTGTGGCCCCACCTGCTGCCCCTGCCACCCCCAGGAGCCACCACACTGGGCCAGAGTCTCTACGTCTGCTCCCAACCCTGGGTCAAGAAATCTAACACACTGAAAGACAGACACCGCTTCACGGAGCAAACAAATGACATGACTGAGTGTCCGAGTTCACAGTGGCCTCCGGGAGGAGGATCCACGTGGCACCAAGGAAGCACACGCAGGATCTCAGGGCTGGCACACGCTGGACGCACGGGAGGGTTGCAATGGACCCCTGCTGGATGAAGGAGGGTCCCGCAGAGGGAGCACTAACCGAATACAGCAATGTCACCACCAGTCACACCTTAAGAGACACAGCACACTTTTACAGAAAGTAAAACCTGCCCCTGGAAATCAGCTCCATGTGAAACCAAGGTCATGAGCCACGCTGAGTAAGGCGTTCTGGGGGAAATAACTAATGAATCCTCTAGGCAGACCACTGAAACCGTGAGATCAATGCCTGTGCATGGACATAAAATCAGCTGAGGCCAGGACCAATCGTCCCCAGGCCAAGCATTCCTGGCATCACCAGGAAGACCTGCTCGCTCATTAGAACCTACAGAGAGCCACACACCAGACAGTCCTGAGAATCCGTGCCAGGCCCGGCTGCCTTGATGTGACAATGTGCTAGGTGGCTGACCATGGCCCAGCTAAGCCCTAACACGCATGGCCATTCAAGAATGACAGGCCAGGGGTCTAAAGAGGCAGTCAGTCAGGTCTGGTAGAGAGCTGGGGCTGGAAATGCGTGCAGCTATACCTTGGGATTGGGCTCCCAGAGGCCAAGGGGAGGTTGTGGCAGCGTCCAGTCCATTCCAGGAACAGGACTGCCAAGTCCAGCTGGGCAGGTGCCATCTGCAGAGTCTGGCACTGAGAGGGGCAGTGTACCACCTGGGTACCAGTCCCTGACAGTCCGCAAGGCTTTTGCCCTCTGATCACTGGCAGGTCCACCTTTCAGCTCAGCCACCTGGCCAGTCCCAATCCAAGCACAAGGACCCTTAGGTATTGTGAATGTTAAGGCAAAGGCCGAGTTAAGACATTGGGGTTCAGGTCCTTCGAACCACCATGAACTTGTGTACTTCCTGAAAGTCACTAAGTCATTCATATCTCAGTTTTACCATGTATAAAATAACGCATGTATTTACAACATCCTTTCTAACTTGGAAGTCCTAGGAGTCTTTCATTCTGCGATGTGAACAAAAGCTCTGTGGCCCCTGCATGGAGCCAGAGTGCCGCCCGAGGCCTGTGCCCTTGCGTATGTGCACAGCGCAGAAACTGCACCAGACCCAGCAGGGCACCGAGTATGTGCCCAGCACACTAGGAGGGAGCAAGCAGGCCAGGCACACAAGGACAGGCAGACAATGGCTCCATCCAGGGACAGATACCTGCGTACTAGCAAGGCCAGCCTGTCCTTCTGTGCAGGCACTAATGAGACCCTCTGTGTGCTGGAGACTCAGCCCTGGCATGCAAAGGGCATCTCCTCGCCAGCTGGTGCTTCTCTCACTCTTCTAAAACCGCTCCTCGGGAGCGTAGGCTTCTGTAACAGCAGACACCTTGACCTCAATCAATCTTTGTATTCTGGAGAGCTCTCTAGTGCCTGAGCACTGAGCTGGACGTCTCCCAGGGAGCAGGAGACCTCCTCCAGCGGTGTGTGCACGGGGGACACCACCTCTCCAGCGGCAGAGCAGTCCCACTCTGCCCACCCTCGCTGGGGCTCCTGGCAGGAAGGGGCGTGGGCGACCGGTGATAACAGAGGAGGGGCGTGTTGCCCAGAGGTGCGGTGGGAAGGCGGGAAGACAGGGTTTCTAGAGGTCAGTGACACTGAGCCATAAAGGGTCACAGGCGTGGGCTGAGGAGGCATTCCAAGCAGGGGGACAGCAGAAGCGAAGGCAGCGGGGGTGGGGGGGTGGGAGGTGGAGCTCAGCACAGCCTTATGGATGTAGGTCTCACGGGAAGGTTATGTTAACGCAGAGGACACAGACAAGACAGCTGGAGACAGACCAGCCAAGGAAGAATTGAGACGCTGCCACACCACCTCCATGATTCCATAGAGCCGGGGTAAGGGAATTGCAGCGTAATCTGCCCATCGCCCTACTGGCTCATCAGACACTCTTTTTTATCTTTTAAAGCCAATCTTTTTTTTTTATTTCTTTTTATTTGTTCATTTTAGAGAGGAGATACAGAGAGAGAGAGAGAGAGAGAGAGAGAGAGAGAGAGAGAGAAAGGGGGGAGGAGCTGGAAGCATCAACTCCCATATGTGCCTTGACCAGACCAGTGAAGGGTCTTGAACTGGCAACCTCAGTGTTCCCAGGTCGACGCTTTATCGACTGCGCCACCACAGGGCAGTCCTCATCAGACACTCTTTATACCCGCAAGCTCAGGCTGGCACGGGTCAGGGCCTCAGCACAGGGATGGAGAAGACAAAGGGGAAGTGTGAGCACTGGGGCATCGGGCAGAAGCAGGGAAACTCAGGTGCAAAGTCTGAACAGGTTGTGTGCACCTGGCACAGACCCTGCCCCTCCCGGGGTCCTAACACAACAGGATGAGGAGGTGATCGCGAGGACCCTGGCCCTCTCCCACACTCTGTGACTCCGTGCCAAGTGACACTGATCGGAAACACTTCCAGCCATGGCAGAACACGGACCAGCACTTAGTTGGTGGGAGTTTAACTGGTACCACTTCTAGGAAGGAAACTGGGCAACAGATAAAATTAAGAATACACAAACTCAGCCTTTCTCTGCCCAGGTGTTGACACCATAGAATTGTGCACACAAAGATACATATATAAGGGTGTTTCCATCACTGAGGAGAGTTTGTAATGCACAATCAGAATGTCCTAAATGTCTATTAGAAGAGAACCAGTTAAGAAAAGGAGGTTAAAGTGGCAGTGGCAGCGGCAGCAGATGTTGAAGGGGTTCCGGGAAGAAAAAAAAAAAAAAGAAAAGGAGGTTAAGCCTGACCAGGCGGTGGCACAGCGGACAGAGTGCAGACTTGGATGTGGAGGACCCAGGTTCGAGACCTGAGGTCGCCAGCTTGAGCGTGGGCTCATCTGGTTTGAGCAAGGCTCACCAGCTTGGACCCAAGGTCGCTGGCTTGAACAAGGTCGTTGGTCTGCTGTAGCCTCCCCATCCCCTCCCCATCAAGGCACAAATGAGGAAGCGATCAATTAACAAGGTGTCGCAACAAAAAAAAATGATGCTTTTCATCTCTCTCTGTTCCTGTTTGTCTGTTCCTATCTATCCCTCTGACTCTCTGTCTCTGTCAAAAAAAAAAGATTAAGATCATTTTATGGAATACCATGCAGCCATTCAAATGAATGAAGCTGCCTGACCAATTCGAAGTCATTTCCAAGATGCATCGTACAGAACAACGGCTCTGTTTGGGTAAGGGAAGACCATCTTTGTTTGAACACACAGAACCTCCTGAAAAGGTTCAAGACCAATGGAACCAATGGCTGCCCCAAGATAAGAACCAGGAGGAGACTACTCTCAAATCTGTTCTACGTGCACGGGTTACCCGTTACCAAAATAAGTCGGCTGAGACTGCTGGCAGCCACCCAGAGATGACACAGAAACAGCTACACCTAGAGAATCCACCAGAAGCACGTCCACGACTAGGCTGGTGAAATTCACTGTCCCAGGCCCGGCTGGCGCTGGCAGAAACAGTGGGGCATTCCGGAAGGGCAGAGGAAGCTTACAGGGTAGAATGCTAGCAATAACGACCCTCCCCCACCTCTGCTGGTGAACAGAAGGGTCACAGAGCAGGGGTTCGGGAAGGACAAGGCCAGGTCACCGTATCCAGACCCCAGCCTCCGGAGTGGACTGTATAAGATGCATACCACGCACGGCGCAAAGGAACCCCTTCCCACACTCGGGGGGGGGGGGGAGGGCAGTGCAGAGTGCCCAGGGTCTCCAGGTGTGTCACTCTGCACACTCGCCCGCTGCGCCTGCAGTGGCCCCCGGCCAGAGGCAGACTCTCTTATCCCCCTGGGTCATCTTCTCAGAGTGCCTCAGGTGTCCCGCACCTCGCTCAGCCACCTGGCAAGTGGCGTGGGCAGGCCTGTGAGAAACCACGGCCCCAGTAGGGGACAGACTTTGCAGCTCACAGAGGTGACAAGGAAGTCCAGGTTTGTAGCTCTTGCCAAAATAAAACCCAGAAGGCGGGAAGGAAACTGAACACTTTATAACTTGAGACAACAAATACCTTCTTCCCCCTCTGCCAGACCCCCTGCTGAAAACAGCGCCTCCCTTTCTGTCCTGGAATTTCAGCACCAAACTCAGAGCTTTCTCCAGCTCCCATCAATGGGAGGCTGGCAATTGCCCAGTTGGGTTGCTCACCTCACAAACGTCACATGCGCTGTTATAGTGCCACACCTCTACTCAGGTCCTTGGGCAAACAGACCCTAGGGAGCTGGGATGTGCAGGGCTGGGAGCTGGTCGAGGGAAGGCATCTCTCCCAGGCCGCGCTGAACCAGGACAGGCTGCATGTCCACTCTGGGATCACCGCGGGGCCCGGAGGGGGTCCACGGGGTCATCTGGCCAACCGTCACCGCTGACCGCTGGGCACAAAAAGGACCAGAAAGGGGCTGCCTGGGCCCAGGTCACAACAGCTCAGCTCCACACCGGCTCAGCAGCAGGCCCTTCACTCCTAAAGTCCCCACCCCAATGCACCTTCTCCACACGCGCTCTGGCGCCTGTAGAGCAGCCCTGGCCTCAGGTGGCTTCCCAGTGCCCAGACGAAGGCCTACTCGGCCCGCCCCGCCCTGCCGCCAGAGTCCCCCTTGTGGCTCCCGCCTGCTCGAGTGGGTGTGCGAGTGTGACATCAGGCCTCGGGCACCCGCACTGCTGTCAGCAGAGCGAGAGGGGACTCCTGGAACCACAGTAGTGTCTGCAGTGGGCTGCTGAGTTCTGCAAAAACCGAGCATCACTCCGGCCAGAGGCCGTCTGGCCCCTTACCTCCGCACTCAGCCACCCAGCTCCTGGCTGCGTGAGCACAGAGGGAGCTACCGTTGTCAGAGGCGACCTTGGCCATGAAGCTGGTGCTGTAGGCCACTGTCTTCACTTCCAGCTGTGCACCTCAGCCTTCATCTAGCTGAGGCCACCAAGCATGCTCAGTTTGCATGTGCTCCCACTGTGCTCCAGCTGCACCAGCTTACTCCAGGTCCCCAGACCTCTGTGTCCATCCTGCCCAGCGGCCTAGACAGATGCTGCCCCTGGCCTGCTCCACACTCTCCCCTGGCTGCTCAAGACTTTTAGGTCTCTGAGCTCAAGTGTCAGCTCCTCAGAGAGACTTGGTGATAAGAAGCTTCCTGTTGGTTCAATTGTAGATGGTGACCTCTCCCTCGGGTGACCCTGTATCACTGGTCTCACCCCCGACCGGGGGTTCATCAACTGCTGGCCAAAGCCCCTGCGAGGCATATCTAGAAAGGCAACAGAGAGTTCTGAGTGAACCCGGCCAAGTGACTTAACATCCTCGGGCCTCACTTTCCTCGCCCGAGAAAGAGGAAAGTAACTCCATTTTCCCAGGCCTGGATTTTTCTTCTTCCTAGAACTTACCATAATTGAAAACTGCATTACCTTTTCCTCCATTTACTTGTGTTCTGCTAGCATCACCCCTGTCCCAGCCCTGTCCCCTCCGCCCCACCACACACACACACACACACACAGCGGAGGGCTGCATCCACAGCGTCTTTTGTGATTTCTGGTGCACAGAAAGAGCTCCAGTAAGACTTGCTAAATGAATGATGAACAGTTATTTAATGAGTGATTTCACTGATCAATGAACACCGAGAGCCATGGGACAGATCAGGGGCTAAAAGCCAGGCCATGTGGGGGGCCTGCGGCAGGCAGGGGGGCTCAGAGAAGGGCCTCGTGCCTGGCTCTGCCCCGCCCGCATGGGCCCTACCCTCATCATCCCACCTGTGCTTCACTAGTGGCCAGAGAAAGGCTCTGCGGTTGATCACACGAGGTCAAAGGAAACCGCATTGCGCTTTATCCTGGGCAAGTGGCCCACATGGGCAGAACAGAAGCGAGTCAGGGAGTCATGGCCCCAAAACAAGGCAGGAAGAGAAGGCAACAGGGTGAGCTCCCTGCTGCAGGGGTGACTGAAGTATAGTGCCCACGAGAACACAAGCCTCTGGGCCGCAGATCCACAGCCCATGCACGGAACCCAGGGAGGCCTCTATGGCCACAATTTCACAGCGGCAATGGCTCTGCTGACCCCATAGGGCTCTCCGAGCCGCCGTGCTCAGAGTGATGCAGGGGCCTCAATCAAGGGGAGTCTCCCCCCAAGGAGACGTTCAGCACTGTCGGGAGAGGCTTCTGGTCGTCACAACTGGCAGTGGTGCTACTGGGCATCTAGCGGGTGGAGGCCAGGGACGCTGCTGAACACTCTGCTATGCACAGACAGCCCCCCACAGTGCAGACTGCTCAGCCAACATGTCCACAGGGCCGAGGATAACGAACCCTAAAACAATGTGTGTACAAGTTCTTTCCACAACTTGGGAAAAATGGATTGTTAATAAACATTAGTGTTTCTGGAGCCCAGCACACCTCAGACCCAGTACTGCAAGACACTGACCACCTACCCACACACAGAGGGACCGCGGCTAGCACGCTGGGTCAGAGCTCAGGCTTCCGGGAGGCTGCCCCCACCACCACCCAGTGCTGTACAAAGTCCAGCTCGGCACCAGGCTGGTATGGTGACAGGGTCACAAAGTCGGGGTCTCCTGGGGCGGGGTGGGGGGCCTTCCTCTCCGCACAAGAAAGGCCCTGCAGACAGCTAATGGCACTAAATGGCACCAGCATCCCCAGGGCAGAAAAGAAGGATTCACAGCCACCACCGGCCAGGCCGGGGCGCACAATGGGCAGATTGTGCGCCATCTCCTCCATGGGAGAAGCGGCCTGTGACCCAGGGCAGCCATCGTAGCTAGGCTGACCTCACGGCCACCCCAGCACAGGGTCTCTCCCCTGGGGCCAGCACCCCAGATGTGCCCAGCTCTGCCTCCCCTGGCATCTGCCAGCGTTTCATCATTGGCACCAGCTGTGCCAGAGGTTATCCCAGATGGGGACCTTTTCCTCAGGTGACCCCAGGTCTGCCAGCTGCCAGTCAAAGCCTGAGGCTTATATGGAAAAAGCCCGGGTAGAGTGTTAACTGAGTGAACTCAGGCCAGTGACTTAACATCCCCGGGCCCCATTTCCGCACCCCAAATGCGGGGCAGTAACTCCCCCTTCCCAGGGACAGAGATAGGGACCGAATTAGACAAGAGACTCAAGAGCCCAAGGCAGAGACTGCCGCCTGGACGTGCTGTAGGAAGTGGCCTCTCCGCAGCTCCAAGGTGACCACCTGCACCCTTCACTGGTGCCCTTGGATCTCACTCTGACCACCCAAACAAGAGCCCACATGCTGCCGGGGCTGGCCCCCCCAAGAGTCAGAAACTCACAACTTTTGAAACATTTAGATGTCATCTTCCTAATCAGAGGAGGGGGCCTGGAACAAGAAACACATTCCTTCCTTCCCCTCCCCCTGTGCCCCTCCATCATTCCACCTGTGCTGACGGCCGCCCCGCCTGTCTCAAGGTGACAGGGTTTGATGCGGCATGGCCGTGACAGCATGTCTGAGGCCAAGAGGTCAGGAGCAAAACGGAGCCGCGGCCTTGAGGGAGACCACCATCGCTCCCAGCAACTGCCTTCTGCACTGGGGACCACAGCCCCCACGGCCACGGTCTGACGTTGCCACCACGGCGTGCTCCTTGAGTGGCAGTTGGGGCAAGCACGGCCCAGGTGAGGGGTGCCTGGGACCCCTGGTGCCTACCCTACCCTACCCTGCCTGTTAAACTAAACTCAGTCTGCATTTCCCGCTCCCCTGTCACAGAGCACAGCTCCCGTTTGGGGACACCTTTATAATCACTGCCTCATTGACTCCAATTACAACTAAGAGCTCTCACGTTGGCCGGGCCAGACACAGATAACGGTAACAATAATGACGAGAATGAGCTGACATAACTTAGTGTCACCAAGTGCTACTCCCGGGGGGCTGAGTGCCTCCCTGTGTCATTGTGCCCCTGGCACTAACAGAGTGCCGAGTGCTTACACCAAGCGTTTTCATTCATTTAATCCTCACACCAACCCTACAGGCACTTTATCTTTTTTGTTAAAAAAAAAAACCCTGATGGGGCTGCTGTGTTACCTATCGCTCACGTGTCTGGCCCCCTGGCCTGCAGGGGACCCTCTTCCCTGACCTCTTGCAAGCAGTCATGGCCTTCAGGGTCGGTGCGCCCACTGAAATGTGAGAATCCACGGCCGTGTCACTTTGGGGCAGAAACAAGACCCAGAACGAGCTTCACTGAATTCTCTTCCCTTGCCACGATGACCTGTCCACAGCTGCCCCATTGTCCCAAGTCCCCGACACACAGCAGAGCTCAGCCAACCTCCTCATGAGGCGTGTCACGAGGCAGAAATAAGCCTGCGCTGAGTGCAGGGAGCTGCTTGTTACTGCAATGTGGCCAAGCCCACCTGAGAGATGGGCAGGAAGGGCTGGAAGCCATCCCCTCCACTGTCCTCAAGGGGAAATGAAGCCTGCAGCTGCACTTCTAGGGAAAGACAGGTCACTCGTGGCCCGCGCCCGCCCCGGGGCCAGGCCCAGCAGTGTCTGCCTCACTCCTCCGGGATCATCAAGCCTGTGTTCTGGGTGCTTGACATTCAGTCCGCCCACAGCCCTGGGAGGTGGGAACTACAGCTGGCCTCAGTTTAGAGATGAGGGAACTGAAATACGGAGTAAGTTAAAAGGCATGCCAAAGGCTAGCCAGCAGGACGTGGTGGGAGAGCCCCGAGCCGGGCAGTGGGCTCCAGTCAGTGTTCCTAACCATGCTGCTAGGGGGGCCCAACAGTCTACAGGAGGGAGAAGGCAGATCAGTGGGCTCCACATATCTACACAGAAGGGACAGGGAGGGCGCCAAGGACGAAGATAAGCAGATGACTAATAAGCACGCAACAAGATGCGTGGCGTCATCAGCTGTTAGGGGCATTTAAATCAGCACCACAAGCCCTGGCCAGATAACTCAGCTGGTTAGACTGTTGTCCCCGTACGCAAAGGTTGTGGGTTCGTTCCCCCAGTCAGGGCACGTATGGGAACAGATCAATGTATCTCTTTCTCTCTCAAATCAATTAGGAAAACAAAACGAAACACCACAAGATACCACTTCATACCTACTGAGATGGCTAACGTCAAAGTCAGGTAAGAGTCAGGAGGGCACGGAGAGGGCGGAGCAGTGAGGAGGGAGAAGTCTGGCTGCTCCTCGATCCACCCTGTGACCCAGCAATTCCACTCCTGAGTATTTACCCCGAGAAGTGAAAACACAAGTGCATGAGTGTTTGTAGTACTGTTATCCATAACAGCCAAACGACGGAGACCACCTGATGTCCATCAGGCGACGACTGGGTACACACACGTGACACGCTGACACAATGGCATGTTGTTCGGGCGTGAAAGAGATGAAGCACTGGTTCACGCTACCACACGGACGGGCCCTGGACACACGCTGAGTGAAAGAAGCCGGAAACAAAAGACCCCGTATTACGTGATTCCACTGACGAGAAAGTCCAGAGCAGGGTGATCTACAGATAGCAAGTGGGGCTGCTCAGGGCTGGGAGCAGGTGACAGTGACAGTTAAGGGGTAGCAGGTGCATTTGGAGGTGATGGAAATGTCCTGAAACTGTGGTGAGGGTTACACACATCCGAGAGCACCAACCACCACTGGATTGTGCACGTTGAACAAGAGAACGGTATGGTATACCAGGTATCTCTCAATAAGCCTAGTTTGGAACTAAGGGGTGGGGTGGGGGCGGGGCACTGGGTTAGTAAGGACGAGTCAGTGCTGTGTCCTCTCAGGGGAGACAGTGACAGAGAAGCACAGGCACAGCGTGCGTTCCCTGCCGGCACCACGACTGTGACGAAAGGCTCCCTACCCAGATCCACCTCATGCCATCGAATGGCTAGCAGGGGCCTGGTGAGGGGGACGCTGTCCCGTGGGAGTGAGACGCAGGCTGCTCAAAGGCTGGCCTGCCACAGCTGAGGGGTGCACATCCGGGACCATGGACCTGAGGGCAGGGGCCCTGCAGAGCCTCCAAAACCCACTGGGCCCCAGGCTCCAATGACCATGCTGTCCCCGTGGCTCAGGGCTTAAACTGCACAGGTAGCCCCCCCCCCCCGCCCGTCCCCAACTCCGGCACAGGACCTCTTTCACCCCCGTTTAATCCGATCTCATCACTCCCCACCACCAGCCTGCAGGATCAAGTCCAAGCTCCACAGCCTGGAGTGGAAAAGCCAAGCTTATCTCCAACCTTATCATCCTGCCATTCTGACACTGGAGGCATGCCACACACACCCAATAGGCAGAGCTGTGCCCGCAGGGACCCTCCTGGCCTCCTCCCTCTGGTGCCTGTGCCCAGCTGCTCACTGCAACCGCTTACTCCCTCCACTGAGCTGCCAGGGCGCCCTGCACAAGGCCAGCACCAACAATGCCCTTCCACTCCACAGACGTGGAGGCCCATGTGAGGCCACGGGAATGCCAGGCATGCATGAAGCAGATGCACCCCGCCCCTGTGGAGCGAACCCCCGAATGGAGAGAACAGCAGCAGCAACTGATAAAGAGTTACAACCTTCCAGCCGGACCAGGGGGTGACAGAGTGGATAGAGCGTCGGTCTGGGATGCTGTAGGCCCAGGTTCAAAACCCCAAGGTCGCCAGCCTGAGGATGGAATCATGTCTATAATCACTATGGTCACTGGCTTGAGCCCAAAGTCGCTGGCTTGAGCAAGGGCTCACTGGTTCAGCTGCAGCCCCCTGATCAAGACACATATGAGAAGCAATCAATGAACAACTAAAGTGATGCAACTACGAGTTGATGCTTCTCATCTCTCTTTCTGCTTCTCTCTCTGAAAAAAAAAAAGAATCCCAACCTTACAAAAGGAGGGAAGAAAAAGTGTAGCATTCTTTTTTTTTTTTTACAGGGACAGAGAGAGAGTCACAGAGAGGGGTAGATAGGGACAGACAGGAACGGAGAGAGATGAGAAGCATCAATCATTAGTTTTTCGTTGCGACACCTCAGTTGTTCACTGATTGCTTTCTCACATGTGCCTTGACCACGGGCCTTCAGCAGACCGAGCCACCCCTTGCTAGAGCCAGCGACCTTGGGTCCAAGTTGGTGAGTTTTTGCTCAAGCCAGATGGGCCCGCGCTCAAGCTGGCGAGCTCGGGGTCTCGAACCTGGGTCCTCTGCATCCCAGTCCGACGCTCTATCCACTGCGCCACCGCCTGGTCAGGCAAAAGTGCAGCGTTCTGAGGCTCTCAGATGGGGGATAGGCCCTCGGTCAGATGACCGGGGAGACCTCCCTGAGGGGAGGGAACAGCCCGTGGAAAGGCACTGTGGTGGGCGAGAGCACAGAGCAGGACTGGTAGCCCCCGTGGGCCGGGCTGGAAACCAGTGTGAACTATTGCATCTGTGTGTCACGGCGTGGGCTTAAGGCAGGCCACTCAGGGACCAGGTCTGCACCTCTCCCAGCTCATCACTCTGGGCCATCCCTCGTGGCCTCCCCTCCATGCTGGGGGCTCAGCAAAGGATGTGCCACTGCAGAAGCTGTCCTTGTGTTCAGACTAGGGATCTGGGGGCCATGCGGGGACACTTGACACCCTTCCAGCTAATGAAGATAGGGAGAAGAGATGACAGCTCACTTTCTGACTCCAGCCTCCCCTCCTGAGCACATGCAGGGGAAATCCCATGAAGATCCACTGAGGCCACTCCGCGTGCCTCTTGGCACATGATCGCCACAACCCTTCTGGGCAATCACGGGGCTGCAAGGGGTGGGAGGACGGCCAGCCCCCAGCCACACTCACAGGTAGCCCAGGATGCCACAGGGAGAAATCCTCTTTGCCCCCTGGAGGCCAAGAGGCCCTTGGGCCCTGGGACAGGGACCCTTTCACCATGCCAGCCTCACTGGCCACCTGGGCATAGCCCCTGAGGGACCTTTGCTCAGGTCTGTTCACTGATAACTGCAGCCCCAGCAGAGCCCTGGCGGCACCAAGCTGCTGGCTCCACATGAACTTGGCACAGAAAAACAACTGAATCATCCCAACCGCTCTCCAAGCCAAGCCCTCAAGGCCAATATTTAAAAAAAAAAAAAAAAAAAAGCTTAGAGGTGGTTTCCATGGCAATCAGCTTGAGTGATCTGCCATAAGCCCCAGGCCTACACTCTCCAACCTGTCCACAAGGGCAGCCAGAAGAAAAGCCTAACCTCTCAGCTCTGCGGATTCCTCTCCATCCCGGGCCATGCAGGCTTAATGGGAGCATCCCAGAGGCAGAGTGCTGAGGGCTGCCAGGACGTCTCAGAAACCCCTGTGTCTCAGCCCACACCCCACACCACCTCCCTGGGGACCCGACGGCCCAGGAGAAGGCCCTTCGAGATGAGCCCCTTCCGGAGCAAATCATCGTACAGTTTTCTTACTCACAGCAACATGCAGAAAGGCCAGCCCTGCAAACCCGGTCCCTGCGCTCTGCTTCCTGCCTCTGAAACGGACTTCCTTCATAGAGCCTGTGCCCCTCCTCCCACCTCAGCCAATGTCTCCTTTGCTAACGTCTCAAAAATATGAAAACGGTAATCTGCAAACAACGTGCGATCAAGGTCAAACGTCAGCCTATCTGGTCTGGCTCTGGAACTGTCACTGCATGAAGGGGGGACGACAGGTCATCACTGACAGCGCATGCCTGGTGGCAGCAAGGCCCGCGAGCCGCTGAGCCGGCCTCTTTCCTGGCCCGCACTCCATGCTCTGGGTCCTCCTCTCCGCCTGCCTCTGCCTGTCTCCTCTCTTCCTGGGGCCTCTGGAAAGTCACCCTTTTCCCCAAAGGATTGTTCTCCTCCCGAAGGAGGAAACGTCCTGGCCTTATCAGATACCCGGCTTCACGCAGAGGAACAGATGGCAGTGGAAATTTATCCCAGAAATCCCAAGGCTGTGAGGTTAGCCTGAGGTCACCTCAGTCAGCTGAGGGCTGGCTGGGTGTGTGTGCCCTGGGTGGGACAGACTCCAGGGACACAGCAAGACCTCTCCCGGAAACGCACCCAGTGGCTGAAACCCTTAAGCTGCACCTCCCCACCTCCTCCCAACGTGCTCCCTCTCCAACCTCCTTTTCCATCAAGGGAAGGAACCCGGGACCCTGTCTCTTTGACTGTCCAGTGGTCACCTGCCCTGGGCTGTGAACTGAGCATGTGTCTCGGGGGAGCCGGGGGTGTGAGGCCCCCCCAGGGCTGGCCGGGCTGCAGTTCTTTATCCCGGAAGGCAGTAGGAACACAGGCACGCCCTCAGTACACGTGCACACATGCACACGCAATGGTGGAAGCATCTAGCAAATAGTAGGAACTTTAATGTGCGTGAACACTACTTCTCATGGCAGCCTGGCCACGTTGAGAAGTTGGAATGGCCATCCTACTTCATCCCCATTTTACAGAAGAGGAAACTAAGGCTCAGGGTGGTTATGGGATCAGATGACATCGACCTGGACTTGCGTGGCCAGCCTGAGTACTGTATATGCATCATGTCACCTACTCCTCCCAACACTGTGTGAGGTTTTCCTGGTGGCCTCCAGCCTTCAGGGAACATTTCACGCCACTAGTAAGGAGAAGGCCCTGGAGGGCACCCCATGGGGACAGCACCCCTCCCCCATGGCAGAAGGCCACCAGCAGGGCCACTTGCACACAGGAAGCGAAGTCAGCCAGGGAGGAGGTGAAGGTCCCGGGGAGGAGGGGAGGCTGAGGTCACAGCCCCTTAACACGGGAGAAGGAACATGCCGTCAGGAGGGCTACTGTGCTGCCATGAGAGTCCCCTTTGTCCTGATAAAGACAGACAGGAGGTCACAGCTCCAATTGTCACACACTGACAAGCGCTAGCTCAAGTGCCCCCTCCCACCAGGGAGGCCCTTTGCTTCAGTTGCGTTTTCACTGATTATATGACCTTGTTTTACATGACCCCGAGCCGAGCCGCTTTCCAGAGGAATGAATCGTGTTCTTGTCCATCACAGGGAGAGAACAGGACAAGCAGTGGGGGTGCAGGCAGCACCTCCCAAGGCGGTGGGCAGGTCAGCGTGGGGTCAGCACCCGGGCCGCTGGGGAAATGGGTCAGGGAGGAGAGAACAGCCACAAGGATGTGGTCGGTGCTCAGAGCCACGCAGACGGGGTCAAGGTAACGCGCAGGAGGGAGTTCTCCACCAAGGCAGGACTCCGGGGCCAAGTGCAGCTGTTCCAGTTCTAAGACCTCACGGGCAAGAGCTTCCATCCCTTGTGCCAGCCCAGACTCCCCGGCAGCGGCTGTGTCAGTGCGCGTGTGCAATTGTGCGCGTGTACTGAGGATGTGCAGGCTGCATCTGGAGTGAGCAGTCTCTGAGCAGACGATCATGTCCACACAGTAGAGGATGGAGGGGGTGCCCACCTGCCCTGGCTCAGTCCCATTTCACACCCAACCAGACAGAGGCCCTGGCAGGGAAGTGCCTGAACACAAGTCTGTCTGGGCTGCGGCAGAACCGCTTCTGCAGAGCGCGTGACCAGAGAGCTGCAGAAATGCATGGGCCGCTCCTGGGATCTCCCTGCTTCCCATCCACACTCACCTGGAACCTGTGCACCAGCTCCAGGGACTGGCTGTCATTCTGGTCAGCTTCGAGGATGACATCAGTCAGCTTGTGGATGATGACATCCAAGGGGCCCTGCTCTTCGATTGGCCGGCTAAGGTTCAGCTGCAAGGTGTGGGGGGGAACACAGAGAAGAAGAACATCAGCACCTGAGCCCACCACCCTACGCTGTCCCCCACCCTCTACATGTCCCTGCAGCATGGACAGAAGGGGCAGGAGGCGGCAACCGAGGAAACAGGCCAAACAGGATGACCCACTGAGATCCCAGAACTCCACCACGTCTGGCCCTGTGTTTATACTTCTGTCCCGAGCCCCATACCACCCAGGGTCCAGACGATACACACATGGAGTCAAGGTGACGAGGAACTACAGGTCAAGCGAGCGTCACTGTGAAATCACTTTATAGAGAGAACATTTACTGTGCACATCCCATCTGCCCGAGAACCTAGGTTTTTCTTTTTTCTAAAATATCTTTTTTTAATTTTTATTTATTTTTTAGACAGAGAGAGAGAGAGAGAGAGAGAAGGGGGTGAGGAACAGAAAGCATCAACTCCCATATGTGCCTTGACCAGGTAAGCCAGGGGTTTCAAACCAGCGACCTGAGCATTCCAGGTAGACACTTTACCCACTGTACCACCACAGGTCAGGCAACCTAGGTTTTTCTTAAGTCACACAGCCAGATGTGTGCTGAGACCCAAGAGGGACAGTCCAAGAAAGGTCTCAGCAAAGCTGTGATCTCCGTAACCCTGAGAGCCACTGTTCCGAGCAACCAGCTGCTTGCTCGTCCCGCTGGGATCGGGGCTGACCATGACGAAGTGGAGGCGCGCGGGGCACTGCTCACCCTGCTCCGCTGGAGACATGTTTATTTTTTCAAGAGCACAAGGCCCCGAACATCGGGCCCCCAGGGAGCCAGAGCCGCTGGCTGATAGTCGGCATCACCTGACCCCGAGAAGGAGCTCCTGCCAACAGCCAGGGCAGCCTGACACCACGCTACCTGACCCGCCAGATGTCTGCTGCCTGGCACGCGGACACCACCACCTGCAAGGCCAGGTCCTTTGGAAGCAGCGGGCGCCAGCCCGGCACCTGGCTGACCCCCTGGATGGCCTCAGTAGAAGCCAGATGAGGCCACCAGCCCCACCCTTTCCCCCAGCCCCATCCCCAAGTGGGCCTCCCTCCAGGACTCCAGGCTGACTGTTCCAAAGTCATTAGTAGAGAAATCACAATGACAGCACAAATGACAGCTCTGGGAGGCCCCTGTGCTAAAAACTTAACGTGTATTCATTTTATTTTCCAACCACGTGCTGAGAAGCAATTTCACAGATGGGTGGAGAACACAGGCTTCTGAAACCTGCCTAGGATCTCACAGTGAGAATGCGGTGGGGACAGGAGGCACATGCAGATCCAGGCCTGTGCGTGTCACTCACAGCCCCTACTCCAGCCCCCGTGCCCACGCCATGCCCAGGGAAGCTGTCCTCTAGGGCCACTAACCCCTGGCTGCCTTGTCCTCTGGCTTAGGGCCAAGTCTGACCAGTTGGAGGCACCAACAGAAGAAGGGAAGAAGAGAGAGAGAGAAGTCTGGGTGTTCACTAACCGTCCTCCCACCCACCCTACTGTTGGCAGCAGCCACCGTCCCCGTGGGCAGGGCTGCCCTCTCTCGAAGACGTACCATCCTCCCTCCCTTTGTCCCCTAAGGCCTGGGGTGGTGACAGCTCACCGCTCCCAGGGTACCTCCCCACTTCCTGGGGCTCCTGTAACCCTGCCCAGACCCCCCCATCCTCCCTTATTTAAAATAAACCCTTTCAGTTAAACCCCCCGATCCTGCCAGTGCTTTCTTGCCGATACCCTTAAGTCCTCTTTTCCACTGTCTGCCAGGAAAGATGTTAAGGGATTTCCCCTACTCAAAAAATAAATCCACAAATCTCACAGTAAGAAAATGACAAAGACGCCCCTCCCTATGGTGACTAGTGGTGAGCAAACAAAACAAGACAAGACAAAACACAGCGCGGAGCCGCTGAGAGGCCAGCCCCTCTCCTGGGGCTCCTGGGTGGGGAAGAGGCACCTGTCTGTCCCCAAGGCCAGCTTAGGAGCCAGGCTGACGTTCCTACCTTCATATACTGGGATGCCAAGAGCCCAGAGGGAAGACAATTGGCAAGGCCACGCAGCTGGGCAGTGGCCCAGCGGAGGCGTGGACAGAAGCCAAAGAGCAATGCCCGTGGGCTCGGGCCCCAGCCGAGCTGCCTGTGCAATGAGCTCAGCATCCCCGGGGCCTCGGGTCCCCTTTCAGTCAAAACCAACACTGCCAGGGCCCACCGGGGTCTGCAGGTTTGGTGTTACACTCCCCTTCAACCCCACTTCCCAGAAGTTTGAAGAAAGAAGTCAGTGGGGAGTGATTATTACAGGCAAAGACTAGCAAATTCTCAAAAGGGGCCACAGCCATAAGCCCCACTTTGGCCGTACCCCATGGCTCCACTGGGACAAACCAGGGACAACAGGCCAGTATGTTCAGACCCAGACGGCCACACACAAGAGAGAACCGGTTCACACGGGAGATGCTGGGCTTGCTGGGGTGTGCCAGAAACTCCATCCCCACGAGACCCTTCCGGGCCTGCCAAGTACCAGGAGGGGCAGAAACCAGCCTGGGAGGAGCCGTGGGGTCCCAGTGGGTTTGGGGAAGGCGGAGGCAGAGGAGATGACCCGGGCTCGTCCTCGTCCGGCACCGGCCGAGGCCAGTAGACCTGACAACCACGGGCTGTTTGGAAAATAAGGTCTCTGCGTTCCCAGCTTCTCCGCTGAAGGTAAACAGCTGAGCTCTGGACACCGGCCACCTTCCTTTGTGTATTTTCCAAGCACTTCTATGCCAGGATCACCCTTTTGCGATAACAGCCGCTTGAGACACACATCAGCCTGGTCTGCTTCCAGGCCTAAGCAGAGCTGTCCGTGTCCCCCGAAGGCTCTCCAGCACTGCTTTCACGGGGCGGCCAGACAAGCCTCGTGCCCCCTGAAAGCGCCACAGGGGGGCTTCAGTCTGTCCCCACCCCTGGGAGGGCAGGTGGGACAGCCCAGGACAGGACCCTCAGGGAGGGGAGATGCCAGAGGAGGGGACCCTCAGAAGGGGACACACCTCAGAGGTTCTGCTTTCCAGGTGGGGTGAGAATAGGGGCTCAGGTGGACGGGAAGTCATCTCAGTTGTGCCATTTTGTCTTTCTGACCACACTCTGCCTCCAGAAGAAGGACCTTTCCCAGGACTTGTTCTGTTCCGCGGAAGGGATCTGATTGGTCCCCCTAGGCGAGTAACAAGGTGTCTCAGTGAAAGGCCCGCTGCTGTGGCCAGAGGTCTGCAGGCACCACGCTTCCCAGTCACGCCATCCCGGGAGGCCAATGCTGGAGGCGGTCTGTGTGGCACTCAGAACCCAGAGGAACAAGGGCCCACTGTTCCCTCAGCCACTAAGCAGCGAGGCGGACCAGAGGTGGGGGAGGGCTGCAGGACATGAAACAAAGGCCTGCAAAACCCCAGTGGCTGGAAAGTCATCTCAAAACAGGCCACCCAATCATGCCCAGCCCGTCAGCCTCGGCAGCGGGGCTGACTCTCCCCACCTTCCCGGCACCTGGTTGGGAGAAGGATGGGCTGGTAGACCCCGGGAAACCCATCACGGCTCAGCTGCTCCTGGGCTGGAGCAGGTCACTCAGCTGCTCTCTGCCTTGGTTTCCCCATTCGTAAAATGAGGGTGCGATCACATTTTCCCTATACTGCACAAGGCTGTGTAAATGCCTTAGAACATTTCGTTTGCCTGACGGGTGGTGGCACAGTGGACAGAGCACTGACCTGGGAAACTGAGGTCCCAGGTTGGAAACACAGGTCGCTGGCTTGAGTGTGGGATCATCGACATGATCCCATGGTCACTGGCTTGAGCCCAAAGGTCACTGTCTTGAAGCCCAAGGTCGCTGGCTTGAGCCTATGGTCGCTGGCTCGAGCAAGATATCACTGGCTCGGCTGGAGCCCCCAGTCAAGCACGTATGAGAAAGCAAACAAGAAACAACTAAAGTGATGCAACTACGAGTTGATGCTTCTCATCTCTCTCCCTTCCTAACTCTGTCTATGACTTAAAAAAAGAAACACATCCCGTTTATGGATGAGGCACAGGGTGGGGTTCAGCACATGCAGGGCGTTACCACCACTCCGAGAGCCCAAGACAACACTTCTGCTTGCTCGCTCCTTACTTTGACAGCATTTCTGGGCACCTCCTGGGTGCCGGGCCCTGCCCCCTCCTCTCAGGGCTCTCAGGCAATCGTCTGATCACGCTGGCTCATGGCAGAAGCCAGCTCAGGTGACAAACGCAGCCACATGCCACTCCACGTCCTACAGGGACATGTGCCCCTCTGCAGGGAATGTCCCACCCCACCCCCACCGCGGGCCCCTTGTCCACACAGTGAGCTCTTACTTGTTTTCCAAGTCCCAGCCCAACAGTTCAATCCTTTTTCAGACTTCTCGACTCGCCTCACCCCAAGGAGGCAGAACCAGTGGTTCCGGTCTCTTCCACATCCCCAGCAGCCTTGCCATCTCCCCCAGGACTGTGCCATAACTTCCCGGACTAAGAGTCCTCCACCAGACCCCGAGTTCCCCAATGGCCTTGATGAAGCCTGACATCCTGAGGACCTAGGACAGTGAGTGGTTCAGGATCAGGGCTTGGTAGGTGCGTGCTAAACGCAGCCCACACTTTAGAGAAGAAGTGACAGTACAGACTAGGAGGGGCGCTGCAGGAAGCAGGGTGACTCCCCACTCTGGGAGGGAGAGATAGCCTCCTGGGGGAGGGGGTCCAGGCCCAGCCCCGGAGGAAGGAGAGGGAAGATCACCCCCAGAGACAGGAAGGGGTGTGGCCCTCGGAGAAGGGCAGCGACAGGGATACAGAACTCACCTACGTTCAGTACCCCCAGGTGCCTCTGTGCCCCTGCTACCAGCTCTGCAGAAGAGCTCGTCCCACAGCAGTGACCTCAGACGGCACCTTGGGAGCGGGGGCCCGGGACCTTCCTTCCCCTCACGCCTCTGCAGGCAGGAGGCAGAAGATCCCATAAAAGCTGCCAAGGCCCGAGGGCCGGGCACCTCCCGTGAGCGTGCTTCTGCTGTGCTCTGAACTACTAAGTCTTTAGAGTGTTAGACCACAACTTGGGGTGTGTGCTCTAGCCATTAGCCTACCCTGATACGGTCTCCAAAGGGGAGAACCTGGCGGGGGGCCATCAAGATGAGACCAAATGGGGGGTCTCTAGGCTGTGTTCCCAGCCCTCTCCTCTCTCCCAGACTGTCCCACGTGCTTCCCTGACATGATCCATAACCAGCTAGACATGAAAGAAACAGAAAGCCAGCCCTGGGGCTCATCAGGCAGATGGGGGACTCAGGAAACCTGGCTCCCACGTGCAGGCGGCTCATCCTCTCTGGATGCAAAGCAATGTGTGCTGTGACCTGAAAACAGCCTGCACTTCTCTGAGCAGCCCAAACAGGCTGCAACCGACGTCCGGGCCGGAAGAGGACAGGTGAAGCCAGCGTAGCAGTCAGGCAGGGGTCGGGCCAGGCGTGTGGTCCTCACGCTCTGGGAGCTTCGACTTAAACCCCAGCACTGGGTCACAGCCCTCGCGCACCTGCTCTGTGCTGGGCTCTGTTCTCAACACTTCACGTGCATCGATTTATTCAATTCTCACCGCAGCCTGAGACGGGGACCCAAGAGAGAGGCACAGAGGTTAAATAAGCTGCCGCGGGCTCAGTGCTCACAGCTACTCTCGACAAGGGTTGTTGTGAAATAACCACCCCTTAGAATTTCCCGGGAGACAGGAGAGTCTTGCTCTAATGAGGAGAAGCCCAGTGAGCGGCTGGGTGAGGGCTGGTCACCAGAGAGACCACGCCGTTATTAGAAGCTTTCAGCCCCATCCCCATTCTCCAGGAAGGGGTGAGGGGCTGGAAACTGAGTAAATCAATGGATCATGCCTATGTGATGATGATTCCATAAAAATAGAAGGGTACGGGGCACTCTGGGTGGCTGAACTCAGGGAGTGTTGGTAAGCGGCTTGCTCCATGAGCATGGAAGCTCCGTGCCCTCCCGACACCCCCTGCCCCACGCCTCTCTTCCATCTGATGTTCAACTGCACCCTTGCTCGGCTCCTTTCAGAACGAGCCGGCACACAGTATGGGAATCCGTTTCTTGAATTCCGTGAGCTGCTCTAGCAAATTAATTGAACTGAGGATGGGGCCGTGAGAGGCTTCAATTTTTAGCCAACTGGTCAGGAGCGTAGATTACAGCCTGGACTTGAGGCCGGAGTCTGAAGGAGCTGGGGGTGGGGGGAGAGTGGGAGGCAGTCGTTTGGGCCGGGTCGGGCCTTTTAACCTGTGGGCTCTGATGCTCTCTGCAGGTAGGCAGTGTCAAAACTGAGTTATACTGCAGGACACCAGGACGGTGTCCCAGAATTGCTTGGTATGAGAAAAACTCCCCCCATCTGGAACCAGAAGAGTTAAATGTGTGTCAGGGAGAAACGGAGGCTTGTGAGTCCCCTACTGACTAGTGCGCTCTATCAAGGTCAGCTACTACGCTTCCCTATTCTCACCACTCCCGTTCCAACTGACCAGTGAAAACTTCCCTGACTTTCTGTCAAGAGCTCGCTGGTGCGCCAGAATCTGAATTCTGCAAAAGCTAAGTCACTCGCACTGACTGACTCCCGTTAGACTCCTCGAAAGGATCTGTTGCCACAATAAGATTTATCATCATTGTTAATGATGATTAACATTTACGGCACTTTCTTAGTTTGGGTCAAGACAACCCTAACAAACACATGAGGTGCAGATGAGGACACCGAGACACAGTCATAGGGAGCAACAGCTGTGTGGGAACCCAGGTCTGTCCCCATTAAAGCCAGACAATTAACCTCTAAACCAAAAGGTGTCCCGGGCGCCTGGGGCTTTCTTTCCATCCCCTTTCTCCTCAATTCACACCCGTGGAGTGGCGTGTTTTCAGTTGTAACTTCAAATAGAAGTCACTAGGATCAAAAGTTTTTTCTCAACCAAGGTCCAGACAGAACGGCCCAGATGAGAGACGGGTGATGTGGGTCTGACATATTCCCCTGCACTCTCTTGGGAACTGAGGCTCGGGGACAGAGCTGCCACCTCTGATGTTTAAAGGCCTCACCAAGCAGAAGCAGATCTCTTTTGAAAAGTCGATCTGGTGCCTCATGGACAGACTTCAAAAGGGAGCATGGCCTCAGAGGACGTGGCATGAGTCGTGTGCTTTTCAGAGCGGCTGGACCCAAAAGGCCACCTGGGGACACCGTAGAATCTGCCATGGCCAAAGCAACTCTCAACGTCCAAAGGACTTCAAAGTGGCCCTCAAAGAGGTCAGACGCTGAAGGGTCACTGCGGAGCTGCCACCCGGCAGCCTCTGCCCCAGGCACGGGACGGGAGTATTGCCAACACTCCCTCACCCAGTTCCCTAATTTCTCAGTAACTGGTGTCTAATTACTGGGCGGACGAGAGCAAACAGCCATCTGGTTATGGCAGAAGAATGGATAACCTTTCTCCCCTAGAAGACGAGAGGCCCAGTGGACTCAACGGTCTCACAGTGAAGGCACCTTGCAGCTCCAAAGCTCTGGCAATCTGCAAGTTGACTTTATCCCACAGAGCCAGAAAAATCACACCTGTTCAACAAGTGTGGGATACAGAACTCCTCTACATTAAACACATGGCTCCTTAAGACCAGGATCCACCTGGAATTCTCAAAATCTAAGAAAACCCTGGGCTGCAGCCAGTGCTAGGGAGCCAAGGGTAGATTAAAAGGATAAGCATGCCCATGCCTAGACCTGCCGGCCCTTCCATGGTCTTTTTTTTTTTTTTTTTTTTAAGGATTTTATTTATTGATTTTACAGTGAAGCACTTGCAGAGCGAGGGCAGTAAGACAACCTTCCTGCAGGCATCACCAGCACGCAGCGAGGGGACAGGCACCAGGTCCCACGTGCTCAGAGCCACGCACACTGCAGGGATGTCCAGGACTTCGCTTCTCTTCCTTAGGAGAGGCTGAGTTTTCTCTAGTGTTAACGTAAGCCTCTCCTGGCCCCTTTGGCTCCCTGACAACACGATCCTAATAATCCCCTCCACCAGGACAACCAAGATGTGGAGGACGTCCCCAGGTGCCATGCTGGGCAGATTACACACCTTATTTCATCTAATCCTCACAATGTCCCTGGGAGGCAGAGGCAGCTAGCGTTTTGGCATGCAAAACTATGGGGGTGCGGGGTGAGCTGGAGGCGTGGGGAGGGATAGGCGGTGAGCTGGAGAGGCCACCAGACTCCATCGGGATGTGACAGGAGCAAGAAAGGAAGCCTTCGCTGTGTCAGCCTCTGAGGTATCGGGGCTGTGTGTTCCTGTGCTTCAGCTTAGCCCGTCCTGACGAACACACCCAGCCAGGGGACCTCTGCCCAGGGCACCTGTCACTATGTGCTCAGTGCCAGGCCTCCGCTACAGGGAACGAATGGCAGAAGGCAGAGTTATGGACAAAGCCTGGGCCTTCAGTCAGTGGCCTCCAACCCCTTTTGGGAGCCTCTGTTTCCCTTCTGTGAAATGGAGCCAAGGACACGTGCCTCCTGCCTTTGACGAGACAGTGTTGGTGAAGGCTTAGCTGCTTCCAGGCCCACCCAGCCCCTCCAGCAGGTGCCATTCCCAGAAGTAGGGCATCAGCTCTCCTTTATGGAGCCTTCTCTGCTCCGGGTCCCTCCAGACCTCATCCGTCACCATTCTCACTGGATCTTATCTCTGACGCCAACTAGTAACTGCCGTCCGGGTTCAAACTGGACTTTTCTGAACACCCTGGCTTCCAGGCATGATGCTTACACCACTGGTGAGTTGCAGAAGACGAGTTCACCAAGGTCAGTGACTGTGTCCTTCCTCTTCCTTCCTGTGACCCACGCGAGGCCCGGCACAGTGCCCGGCTGTGCCGGGGACCAGCAACCCACACTGAGTTCACCCCCGAAGCTAAAGACTCACACACACCAGACACTCCGTTCACCCACACAGTACTTACCGAGTATTTACACAACCACCCCCAGTAAATGTTACCCCCACTCTCCATTAAGAAAATGAATACAGATTAGGTAACTTGGTCAAGGTCACTGCCAGCAGCAGGCAGGCCCAAGGGACTTCTGACCACACGCCTGCCTGCTCTTTTCCCCTCATCTGTCCTCAGCAAACTGTCACTACCCCCTACCCACCCAGGGCCTAGGCTGGACCCCTCAGGCTTCCAAGCTTAGTGTACCTACGTTGGGCTCAGGGTGGGTGAGAGCACCCTCGCTGGAGAAACACCCAGCCAATGACATCTACAGAAGTTCCACGTGGCCCCAGGAAAAGCTGCAGACACTCTGAACCTTCAGTGTCAGGAAGTCTAGGGAGCCTCTGCCCAGGACAGCACCCCGCAGGGAGGCCTGGAGGCTCTACAGCAGAGGAAAGCCACAGCTGACTGGCGACACCAGCAGCCCGGGCAGAGACCAGATTCTCCCTCTCTGCCTCAGAAGGAACCGGCCCTGATGACCACCCCCATCTTTGACTTCCAGCCCCCACAACCATGAGGAAATGCATTCTGTGCCCGACGGCCTCCAGTCTGGGGAAATGTGTCAGGGCAGCCCAGGGAACCAGTGCCAGGCTTCCCTAGGGCAAGGTGACAGGAGCTGAGACCGGAAGGGGGAGCCCACCCTGTAGGAAGGCAGTTCTGAGGAATGAGGAAAGCCAGCAAGGGGCCCCAAGCAGAGCTGTGCTGGGTGGGTCTCAGGGCTCGGGGACACTAAGGTGGAGTGGGTGGTGCAGAGCCTCCACAGGCCAGACCAGGAGACAGGAAGGCGCTCCCGGCCTCAGCAGGGAGTTACGCTTCCGTTCCCTTTGAAGAGACCACTCTAGAAGTTAACACATGAGAGGCGTCAACATGCCACCTACCACATGCTGTAAGCACTTAACACCTGGCAGCTGTCACTTATACGGCCCCACAGAAGGGGGCTTAGGGGAGAACTTCAAAATGACGATGCTTTGAAGAGAGCAGGGGGGGACATGGGTCGGGGCCTGGCACTGACACCCTGGGACACGAAGCCATCAGTTTCCTTGACTGAGGACTACAGACCCGAGTCGCCCGGGTCTGGCGCCAAGGGCTCCTGGTGTGAGATGAGAACTCTCTCCCTCGACGGGAATGCCCCCTTCGTGTCCCAAACCAGGCTTCCTTCCCCTGCCCTCCCGTGGCTCCCAGCCCAGGGTGTTTTTCTCCGTTGACAACGAAACACATATCTCAATGTTTCCTTTATCTCCAGATTGCTCCCAGAAAGGCAACTGGCAGCCCAGAGCACAAGTGGCTAAGAATTCTCCAAACCAAAAATACACACTCTCCGTGAATCCTCTTTAACAATAAGGAAGGGAAAATTTTGAGTCAAAAGTCTAAAAAGCCTGCATAGATTATTTCTTAAGCCCCAAAGCTTAAAAATACTCTTTCTATATTATTCATTTTTTTTCCAGTCCAAAGAGAACATTCCTTGGGGCAGTATCCAAACTGGTATTTGATACAATGTTAACGAAGGAGGGTTTTTTCCCCCAAATATCCAACTTATTCCTGGAAAGAGAGAGGTTCAATCCCCCAAATCCCTTGCCAAGGCGCTAGGATATGTCAAGGTAAACAGGCGTCCTCAGGGCAGGACTGCTCAGGTACTTTAAAAGGCTCGTGTACACTTGATACCCTTGCATAACTTCAGGGTAGCCATGTCTTGAAAGAGCAAGTGGTGACACTGGTGAGCTGCTAGGACCTGCGATGGGAAGGGCATACTCTGAGGACTGTCATGCACCCGACACTGGTGAGCTGCTAGGACCTGCGATGGGAAGGGCATACTCTGAGGACTGTCCTGGACCCGACACTGGTGAGCTGCTAGGACCTGCGATGGGAAGGGCATACTCTGAGGACTGTCATGCACCCGACACTGGTGAGCTGCTAGGACCTGCGATGGGAAGGGCATACTCTGAGGACTGTCATGCACCCGACTCCGCTGAGCAGCTGCTTGCTAAGCTCAGCCTTTAAATCAGGTCAATGGGAGACAATGGCCCAGAAAGTTCGTGGACACTGTGAAGCCAAACCCTCTCTTTGGGGGTGTGAGGGGGACCCTGGGACTCCTGCAAAGCCTGGCTGGTTTCATGTCACTGGGGCAGCAGCTGCTCAGAAAGCCTCGCCACAGAGACGCCCGGGAGACTCAGAATGAAAGCAGAGACGTGAAAACGGCCGCCCGGCGCGCAGGCAGCACTGCCTGTGGAAGCCAACGGCGGCACGAAACCAGGCGTGGGTTTTTCCGGGGTCGACAGATTACATCAGCAAATTCAAATTCGTTGTATCACAGATTCTGCTCAGAGGGCTGCAGGAAGTTAATTTGTCTATTACTGCAATGCTGCAGGTCAGAGGAGACCAGGGTCGAGGAAGGTTCCCTGGAGAGGGCGATGTAAACTCAAACGCGCTGTGCTCAGCACCCAGCACCGCAGAGGAAAGCAAAGAAACAGCCGCGGTGTCAACTGGCGGAACCACCTGACTAACAGCAGGCCCTTCGTAATGTCCCGGGTCAGGGGCCAGCCCGATGCACCCCGCCCCACATGCCCAGCACCATCTCTGGGCCAGGCGCTGTGCTGGGCCCAGGTTTAAGCACCAGGGCTGGACACAGACAGAAACCAACCAGTCGTCAGCAAACAGGGACCACTGGGGTGGCCAGGGCAGGGGGGGTCCGCGTGTAAAGAGCCTCGGGTCAGACATGGGTGGGAGCCTGCCAGGACAGGAGACTGGCAGAAGAAAAGCTAGAGAGAGGGTCACACAGGTCCCCAGGGGCCAGGGAGGGGAGAATGACAGAGGTTGGCCCCGTGTGTGTGTAACTGGAGGAGACCAGGGCACAGGATGGCTCCTAGTCAGCACAGGGACAAACAGGGTAAATAGAAAGGTCTAGAACTAGGGCCGTAATGAGGAGGGGAGAGACAGACAGACATGGAGTGAGCGAGTGGCGGGACCAAGGATGGGGTGGACTGCACACACAGGACAGAAGCCCGTCAGGGGTGGGGAGAGGGGGGCTGGCTGGCTGCCTCTCTCCAAAGCCAGAAATGGGGAGAAGACAGCGCCCAAAGGCAGCCTAAGGCTTCCAGGTCTCTCCTCACCTCCAAGGCAGCAGCCTCCTCCCAGTGCCCTCCCTGCATCCCGCCTCAGCACAGTCCCCACAGTCTGGCTGAATTCAGAGGTAGCTTCCCGAACACAGGTGCCTGCAGCAACCCCTGGTTCCTATGGCAACCGCCCCTCCGCCTCCCTGCAAATCCCACGTTGACCAAAGGTAACACCAGTGGGTTTATGGGAATGCAGAGAGGTGCCCAAGTTCCTTGATTCTGACCCAGAAAACTCTCCTTCCCTGTGAGGAGACCTGTAGGATCCTCAGAGGGTGACTCCAGTCCCCTGCCCAGTTACGCCTTTACTCATCTATTTCTGTGCTTTTCTAGAACACTCCACAATGAATGGAAATGGCAGGTGGGTTCAGCCACAGCTCTGATCTTCGTGGTCGGCATGATCTGTCTGCTGTGCTTTCCCCGTCAGGGGGCAGGGAGTGTCCTCGTCACCTGGGTGCCCCTGAGACCTTGACCCTGTGTGAGGTGGGGACTAGGAATTTCTGTGGCTGGTTAAGTTGAGAAGCTGGGATGAGACCCACAGGAGGGCACCCACTGAAGGCAGAGAGGAGGCTGGGAGGCTCCGGCCACAGGGGCCGCGCCCTGAGTACCTGTGCCTTGGGCCCAGGCGGCAGTGCTTCCCTCCTCACCTCTCCCGCCTGGCACCGCCTTGGCAGCCTTCTCCTGCCCACCCCACTCCAGGCACCCGCAGCCTACACACCAGCCCCGTGGTGGGCACACAACCCTCTCTCGGGTCCCCCTCACCCCACGGGCTTGACTGTCTCCCAGGACAACATGCTGCCCTCCCCTGCTCCCCATCCCCTTTCAAACAGACGCCTCGACTCTGCTGCCGGTGGTGTCTGGGACCCTGGTCACCCCACTTCACAGGCATCCGCTCCACACAGAGAAACCAAGCAATCGTATCCGCCTAACCCCACCCCCAACCCCCTGCCGCTAGGGCCGAGGAAGGGCCCTCTGGGGGCAGATGCTGTCACCATCGCCTGAGGCAAAGGAGAACAGTGGCTGTTCCAAGATGACCACGTGGGCGCAGTGGGGACGCAAAGGAAGGTCCGGTGACTCGGGCGTGGGGTCAGGAAGTCGACTCGGAGGCGGTAGCCAATGTGTAAGCCATGAAGATGTGGGTGTTCATGTCCACAAACACACTCCCGGGTGTCCCAAGTCAACCCTGCAGACCACAGCGCTATGGGGATTCCACAGCTTGGGTCCAGGGGGGATGGGAGGCCAGCAGACAGCCTCCCAGGCAGCGCTGCCTCACAAACAAGGTTTGGCGAGCACGACTCTGTGAAGGAGGGTGACTCGCGGCACAGAAACCCGCCTGGCTGGTCCCCCGACTGGCAAACGGGGAGTAGAGGCCCTCGGGCACCGCTGATGCCATCCAGGGCAGCAGCCCTCTCTGGCTGACCAGGGACGGGTGCCCTGGCAGTGCCTCTCTATACCTCAGGACGAGCAGATGGCAGAGCCAGGATTCAACCACCCTGGGTCGGCCTGGGGCATGAACGCCAGCCTGGACTGTGTGTGGGTTGGCCAGGGGTCCATAAAGGTCTGAGGCCCAGGGCTTTAGACTGTGGGTCTGGACGGTCCAGACAAGACTTGGTGGGAGGGGCATGTGTGTGGTGCCAGGTGGCCCTCTCCCCAGCCTTGACCTGAGCACTTTGATGACTAATGCACGGTTTTCTTGTTCCTGAGGAACAACCTTAGAGAGGGCAGGAACGGGTGGGAGGACTGGTCATCAAAGCCACCTCTTCCCAAGAAACAAGCATGGCAAAAAAAAGCATCAATTATGTGATCAGCAAAACCTGGCCCCTTCCCAAGGAGCCCACCACGGGTAACTTGGAGTTGTCAGGGAGAGTAGGGACAGCCAGACAAACGCTGTTTCCTTTCTGCTGGGTGCATCGAGCTGGCCCCAGGATGACCACAGGGGCGCAGGGGACTGAAATGTCCTAAGGGGACACGGACAAGGTCACAATGGTCAGCCTCTGTGTCAGCATAAAAAAAGCTGCAAACGTCTCACTGAGGTTTACGATAAATTCAGAGACACTGAGAGAACACACAGAACTGTGGCTCACGCCCCTCAGTATACACAGTGAATTTCACATCCTGCTGACATCCCCAGCAATGAGTAAGTGTGGCTCCTCCGGGCATTAGCGGGGGGGTACTTGGTCTGGATGATTCTCGAGGGTCTCGTTCTGCTTGCTGGTAGTCCCCACTGCCCCCCCTCAGTCTCAGCAGCTTTCTGAGCCCCCACCTGACCACAGAGGGAGGAATATGACTCGCTGGCTTCGCCCCCCCCCCCCCAGGCTGGGTGGAAGGTTCTCCCATCTGGCTCCGAGAATTCCTCCCCCAGGTGCAGACCCAGCGCCTGGGGACACTGACCCTATTCTCTTGGCTCCAGGATCACGACTAAAACCACGAGGGACCTCCTCTCCTGCTCATCTCAATACCTGGGGCAGGGAGGACACTGCTCCAAGAACCAGGAAATGCTAAGAAAAATCTCACAGAAGCAGAGCAAAGAGAGGCCGAGAGAAACCGGTAGCTGCCGCAGGAAAGGTGACCATGAAGGAAGAATAAGGACCCACCTGCCGTGGGGGGCGGGGCAGCCCCCAGGTCACTGTGTCCCACTGTTAGAGAGCTAAGAAAGCCACAGAACAGAATGTCCCTGCCAGTGAGGTCCCTGCTGTTCCCCCACCCACCCACTCAACAATGCGCCTTTTTTCTTGGATACTGACCCCACTTGTCAGGGCTGTTCTGAGACAAGTCTGGCCCTTAGGGATGTTCCCTGCCTCCCGGGTGAACTCCTGGCTCAGCAGCACAGCCCAAAGGGGACAGTCCCAATCCCTGGGCTGCACAAGAGCCCCCTGACCTGTGTAAACCTCCCTGACAATTTCCTGACCCCAGGACAAAGCCACCTCTGGGTCCCCTGCCCTGCAGAGTCAACAGGAAGGAGGTCAGATCCCACCGGCCGGCTCTGCCAAGGGCGGGGAGGGGCGACTTCCTGTGTGTCAGACAAGGCCACGGGTCAGATTCACACGAGTGTCTAACAAAAATTCAAAGGTTCGTAAGGATCATTAGCTGTTTCAAGCACCATGAAGGACGGGCCTCACTGCTGGAGTGTAATGGCTTCGATCTACATGCCCAGACCCACCCCCAGGTCAGAGCAGCCTAAACCCTACAGGCTCCTGTCTGGCTCTACTTCACACGGGGAGCCAGGAGGCCTGGGACTCAAGAACAACCAGCTAAAGATCACAAGGCTGGGACCAAAACCTGGCTTCCAGAAGGGTGCCATCTAAAAGCCTGAGACGGAGTAATTCTTCTTGGTGCCCCATGAGCCCCGACTGGGACACGGCTGACGCCGCTCACCGGGAGCTCGGCCCTACAGGATCCCACAGTGGAGACAGCAAAAATCAGGCAGTCTGGAACAATACCAGGTGTGGCTACAGAGTGACGCAGCTTAAAAAACATCCCGATTAAATTATTATTATTATTATTTTTACAGAGACAAAGAGAGGGACAGATAGGGAGGGACAGACGACAGGAATGGAGATGAGAAGCATCAATCATCAGTTTTTCGTCTTGACACCTTAGTTGTTCACTGACTGCTTTCTCACATGTGCCTTGACCGCGGGCCTTCAGCAGACCAAGCAACCCCTTGCTCGAGGCAGCGACCCCGGACTCGAGCTGGCGAGCTTTTGCTCAGACGAGCCTACGCTCAAGCTAGCGACCTTGGGGTCTCAAACCTGGGTCCTCCGCATCCCAGTCCGACACTCTATCCACTGCGCCACCGCCTGGTCAGGCCCGATTGAATTATTATCTGCTCGTTCATTGTCAGACATGTTTAAATTCCGAATCACTGACGCACATAGAACTCTTCCCAGATCTCAGAGAGCCCGTAATATTTGCTATACACCCCTCCACTGTTCACATATGTTTTTCTCCAGCTGGAATCACGCTAAACAGATGTGGACCCTACTTTTTAATTAAACATGCTATAATGAACACTTTCCTATAGCACTGCATGTTCTTCTAAATCACTGCCATTTAAAGATCAATAGAGCATAATTTATTTACCCAGCCTCCTACCATTTAACACTCGGCAGTCTCTAATCGTACGAGGGAGGAGAGGGGATGGACGGTGATGGAAGGAGACTGCCTTGTGCCGGTGAACTCACAGTACAACATACTGACATGCCATAGAATCGTACACTTGAAACCTACATAATCTTATCAACCAATGTCACCCCAATAAATTTGATACAAATTTTAAAAATAAAGGAGAAAAAAGAGTGGGATATATGCTTAAACCTAGGAAATGATTTTTCTGAAGACAGAGAGGTAAGTTCCAAACAACTATATAAAAATGCATTCAGTGGAAAACCTCATTTCCTGGTCCTGCCAGGAAATAAGATGTTCAATAACTCCCCCAAACCTGGGACCTATTTCTTGCTCAATTCCTCTCTGAACTGACCCCCAAAAGATGTCTCCTGAGCTCTGGACTATGTTCCCTGTGCTCCTGCCACTGATCTGTGGACCTCCCCTGCACCAGCTCTCATGGGGCACTGCCACATCAAAGCCCGACACCGACTCCTCCCTGGTCCTACCATATGAAGCCCAGAGCCCTGGGGGCCCCACCTCTCGGGGGATCCGCCCTGACCTGCCTTTGCCTCCCGCCACGCCACTTCACTCCATACACCTGCCGGCCAAGCAAGATCCTGGCTCCCTGGAAGTGCCCTGTGCCCCATCTCCTTGTTTCAAACAGGTTTTCCAGGATCGATGAACTTCTGCAGGAACCCGCCCCCTTCGCTCTGAGCCTGCGTCTTCATAAACCTGAGACACTGGTGTCAGACCCGTAGACCGTTCCTGGGCAGCCACTTAACCCCGCTGTGCCCCAGTGGCCACCAAATGGAGAGAGAGGAGGCACCAAACCCCCAAAGGGGGCTGTGAGTCACTCCTGACAGATGGTGGCTGCTCAGGGTCTGACCCTGCCCTCCAGCTCGGCACCCTCCCCCCACCGCAGCCCACCGTGCGACAGGTGGGTGTGGTCTCCATGTGCTGTCCTGGGCTTGCGCACTTGCAGAGTACAGAGTCCAGGACTGGGAGGGGGATGAGGGACACTTTCACTTGTCTTCCAGGACCTCCCAGGCCCCGCTGGCCTCACCCTTGCTCCGCACACTCCAATGCTCTCCGGAGGAGGTCAGAGCATATGCTGGTGTCCCCGCATCCCCAACCACACTAGGAGGTACCCACCTCCCATGCAGGCTACCGAAGGTACGCCCGGTGCATCTTCTGAATCAGGCAACATTCCGTTCTTTTTTAGTAAAACTGCCTTAATTTTCAAACATGGCAAGCTCTCCATCCTCAGAATTTCCTTGGGAGGAGGGAACAATCAGGTGATTTCATACCCATTTTACAGACCAGCAATCCAAAGACTGAGGGTCTATGTGAGGGCAAAGAGGAGCGAGCCTGAGCCCATTGCTGGAACCTTGCGAAGTAAGGCTTGATCCATGTTACAACAGCCAGGCCTATGCCTAGGAACATCACCCTTGGCCATGGCCCTATGAAACGACAACCGTAGTGACAGCCTGTCACACACCTGCCATGTGCAGGGACCCTGTATCTCGGCTCAAATCTCATGACATGTACCACAGTGGAAGCAACTGAAGATACTTTGTAAGTTAAGGGCATTAACCTTCTAGAGTACAATTACTGTTAATGCCCCGGATCTCATAGTAGCAGACCCAGGACTCAAACACAGGTCTGACAAACTTGAAACATGTCTTTTCCTACTCTGCTGCCCCGATATTCTCATAAACATTCACTGAATGAATGACAGCCACCTATGAAAAGAAACAGCTGCTGAGAACAACAGTCCCACCCCCTCAGCCAGGGAGCATCCAGCCCAGAGCCTGGCTGGGCCTGCGGCCTAGGGGTTTTCAAAAATGCCTGGCACTTTTGCGGGTCACTGAAACCCCCTGATGTGTAGCCAACTGGCAAAGGATTCGCTTGAGGCTGCAATCTCACCTGTTTTCAGGGTATTGATCAAGCCCTCTTAACACAGACAGGGCTGGGCCCAGGGCTGAGCTGTGACCTTTTCTAACTTGAAGAAAAGTTCTGCAACTTGGCCTTTCTGGGGGAACTGGGGCTTGTGGGTGACCCAGGTGCTGGCTTCAGGATGCCGGGTTGGGGTCCAGAACAGAGGGACATACCCGTGGCCAGAGAAAGGGAGAGAAGCCTCAGACAAAGAAAAGAAAATGAAAGTCTCAAACCCGTCCCCACATTGACTGGAGGTCCAAACCCTTTCCCGCCCAGCTGCTGCCGGCATAAGAAAACCAGGCACCCCCCATGGCCCACACTCAGCACTAGCACAAAGTACTGAGGCAGGCTGGCCATCCGGGCCACGGCACACACAGATCTAAAGCTGGGGCTCAGAGGCAAAACGACTTGCTGGAGATCACACAGCGAAGGGACACGGGGGCTGAAACCCACCCCATGTGTGCAGAGAAGAGTTAAAGTTCCCCAGGGGAGGGGGAGGAGAGCCCCGTGGGTTTCTAAAGGCAAGAAAATGAGGAGGAACGGCCTGACCAGGCGATGGCACAGTGGATAGAGCGTCAGACTGATCTCAGAGGACCCAGATTCGTAATCCTGAGGTTGCCAGCTTGAGTGTGGGTTCATCCGCTCATCCGGCTTGAGTGTGGGCTCAGCAGCTTGAGGCCAGAAGTCCCTGGCTTGAAGCCCAAGGTTGCTGGCCTGAGAAAGGGGTCACTCGCTCTGCTGGAACCCCCCTCACCCCCAGGCAAGGCACACATGAAAAAGCAATCCACAAGCAACTAAGGTACAACAAAGAATGGATGCTTCTCATCTCTCTCCCTTCCTGTCTCTCTGTCCCTCTCTCTGTCTCTGTAAAATTAAAAAACAAAATTTAAATTAAAAAAAGGAGGAACACAGAAGGAGGCAAGTGGGGATGGAAATTGCAGAAGCCCAATGCTCCCTGGAGTCACTGCGATACCACAGGTATGGTACTTCCTTCGGGTCTGTTACCAACAGGAAATGCCAGGCCAGGCCACACCACAGGGCAGCCCCACCCCACCCAGCCCTGCCCGCCTGCGAGAACAAAGTACGCCAGTCAGGAATGTGTGCCCGGGCCTCGGCCAGCCCGGGCCAGGCTGGGAGAAGGCGAGTTCTTATCTGGCCCCGATGATAGCCGCCAGGCTCGATTACCAAGGCGGGAGGTGTTGTAATCAGGTGCGTGTTACTGGAGCACATCAGGGCTCTGAGGTCATGCTCAGACCACAATCTCTTCGTGACCTGTCAGCAGAAGGCCTGGCAGCCTGCCCAGGGCCCCCCAGGGAGTGGCCCCAGCCCTTCCTACACCGCGTGCCCTGGTCCACGTACAGCACACCCACACCTTTCTGAGTCTCTAGTTTCACCTTTGTTCCTGGAACATTTACTGCCTCAAAGTCCTCTACTTGGGCACCATCTCCACCCTGAGTTCTGAGCACATGGGAAGCCTTTCTCCTTCCCCAGAACTCTCAACTGTCGTCAGTCTGGAATCCGGCCTGTGAAAGACCAGCCTCCGGCCTCTCTCCTCTTCTGCCATCTCCCAGGGAGGCCAGAGCCCGTCAGGAGGGAGGCCAGACACGGTGGCTGCAGGGGAATCTGGTGAGGAGGGGCTAGGGACAAATGGAGAAGCACAGAAGAAATGCCGACAGAGGAAATGTAAATGCTGAGGAGGCTGGTGTGCGGCAATAGGGAATAGTGGGGGCTGTGGGCAACTGGTTTAAATATTGGCAACTAATTCAAAGGAAAGAGCGTGCAAATCTTGTATAGGCCAGGCAAGGCATTTGCAGGACAGATACAAGTCACCAGCCCTGAAGGAAGTACCATACCTGTCTGATTGCAGTGACTTCAGGCCCTATACAAGTCACCAGTTTGTGATCTGGTCCACGTCCCTCTGCACAGAGGGCACAGCTGAGGCTTAGCCACGAGAAAGGGGAACATGACGAAAGTCTCGCTGGTAATTACTGAGGAAGTCGAGGACAAAATTCAGTCCCAAGCTCAGGCTAGTGCTAACTGGCCCCCTTCTGGCACCTGGCAAGCCAAGGCCCTCGGGAGTGCTGCGACATGTGGCTGGCGGCTGACAGACCCTCAAACGTGGACGAGCCTGCACAGGGCCCTCCACATAAAGGACTGAGAGCTATCCACCTGGGAGCTCGGGACTGAGCTGCAGGTGATAACTAACCAAGGCCGACCATCGCCCAACTCGGTAGGGCTCTCATACTGGAGGAGGGGCCCACAGCCCCAGGAGGCAGGGAGTGGGTGTGGCCCTCCACACAGCCCTAACTGGAGGGGCTGCCTCATGCACCCAGGTTGATTAAGGAAGAAGCAGCAAGAAAATCCAAAGGCACTGTGACCCACCAGGGACCATGGTCAGGGTCTGGAGCCAGAGGCAGAGAGGAACAGGGCATCTCAGGCCCCAACCCTGTAAGATGTACCCTAAAGAACCAGAACTAGAATGCTGACGTCAGCCCTCTATGGGCCAGCAATCAGCCTCCTATGCAGCTCTGGGCTGTGTCACTTGGCCAGCCAGAAAACTGCAGGGGGCCAGGTGAGTGCAGCCTTTTAATGACCCCAAAGAGCACGGCGGCCGCAGACCACAGGCCTGAGGTGCGCCTGCGTCCCCTGACAAAGGCTCTACAATGGGCAGGGGGTTAAAAGGCAAGGAGATGGTGTGCCTACTTAAGAGATATTACAGCACCTAGAAGTCAATTAGAGACACTGGCATACATGCAAATCAGAGAGTGACTAAGAAGGACCAGTAATTAAACTGTACTTTGAACTCTCTGATGTGGAATTTTTTCTGCTTCAAAACTAATTTCCGAGTCCAGTCTCTAGCCTGGGTGAAACCCAATCCACCCTGAGCCAGAACTGCCAGAGCACCCTTCCTTTTTCTTTTTCTTAAATGTGAGAGGCGGGGAGGCACACGGTTATGAACAATTGGTTTGCTGTTTTGTTCCTTGGGGGAATTTCTCAGAGACAGACTCCTGCATTCGTTCCCAACAGGGATCCACCCGGCAAGCTCACTAGGGGGAGATGCTCTGCCCATCTGGGACATTGCTCCATTGCTCAGCAACCAAGCTCCTCTTAGCACCCAAGGCGGAGGCCATGGAGCCATCCTCAGCACCTGGGGCCAACTCGCTCAAACCAATGAGCCACAGCTACGGGAGGGGGGGGGAGAGAAGGGTTAGGGGTGGAGAAGCAGATGGTGGCTTCTCCTGTGTGCCCTGACCAGGAATCAAACCCAGGACTTCCACACACCAGGCTGATGCTCTACTGCTGAGTCAACCGGGCAGGGTCAGAGTACCCTTCCTAAAAATGTTCTCGACCATTCAAAACCTTCAGTGGCTTCCCATTGCTCCTAATCAAGGACACACACTGTCTCCAGCTCACACACTACAGTCACCACTCAGTGCCTCCCAAAGCAGCTGGTCTACTCCTGGTCCTGAAAGCTGGCCCCAGGCCCCGATACACACGCAGAGCCCTGCCCTCTCTGTGCCCACACCCCACCATGTTCTTTTCTTCTGCAAACGCCCCCGTGTGTGGTTGGAAGCACACCACGCTCCTCTATCTTAACTCCCAGAACATCTTGATCTCACCTCCCAGGCTGACCTTAAGCTCAACTTAAGACATTTTTGCGGGCTGTGCTCTGGGTCTCAGACACGCACAAACCTGCTTACAGGAAATCGTGTACAGAAAAGCCACACCAGGGAGCAGGTCACAGGCTAGTTCTATTTTCTCTGTTGTAGAGGAGAAAACCGAGGCTCAGAGGACCAGCGCTAACCCAGGGCCCCGGGATCTGTGCTGGGTCTGTCCGGCTGAAATCTTCTGTCCCACGTGTCCCCCATGTGCTCTAGATAGTAGAAAACTATGACCCGTGTCCCTGCCATAAAAGAGATAAGACCAGCACACAGGAAATGGTGACCTGCCTGAGCCAGCTTGGTGCTCAGAGGCTCCCGAGTGCTTTGGAGATGCAGGACTCACGGGGAAGGACCAGGGAGGGAGGGGCAGCCCCATGGGGGGGGGGGGGTGCAAACAAAAAAAATATCTCCAAATAAGCGGTCACTTGGAAAACAAGGGACAGAAACACAGAATTGGTATTTTCCCGTTTCTCTATGGACTGAAAACTCTGACAAGCTTCCTGCCACCACGACAATCATGACTGCCTCCCACAGCAGCTGAGAAATTCCCCCAGGGAACAAAACAGCAAACCAATTGTTCATAACCGTCAAAGCTCGGTTACTAAATACCCTACCCAGGCTGCTTCCCGCACCAGCAGCTCCTCCTGTCAATGGAACTGCTTGAAAGATAAACGGGCAAGGATGGTACGTACGACCTGGCATCAAGTCCATTGTCAACCTCGGCCCAAGGTGCGCAGTGAACAGGTAAGGCACAAAGGTCTGTGTTCTTGCTGTGGCTTGTCTTCCTCTCTCCATCCACCTCCCAACTGAACCAACTGCCCCTCCCCAAGAACGGAAGTGGGGAAGGGGGGCTGAACTGGGAGTAAAGAACCAGACGGACGGACCACTCGTGAACTGGACAGTCAGGGCCCTGCAGTGAGTCAGGCTGCTGGTGGCCGTCACTACCATTTGTTGCCAGCCTTGCATCCCAGGGTGGGCAAGTGACTCAGGCCTGGCCAGTTAGAACAGCACATCATCCAGAACTAAGTGACTGGTACAAGAACACGTGTCATGGGTTGAATTGTGACCCACAACAAGACAGGTCCAAGTCCTAACCCCCTACCTACAAATGTGGTCTCATCTGTAAACAGGGTCTCTGCCGATGCAGTCAAGCTGAGACGCGAGGTCACTGGGGTGACTGGTGCTCTCATAAGCAGAGGAGAATGCCCCACAAGGACAGAGACGCAGAGGAAGAGGGTAGACATGTCAGGATGAAGAGAGAGGCTGGAGTGATGCTGCCACAGTCAAGGGCCACCAGAAGCTGAAAGAAGATTCAGAGGGAGCGTGGCTATTTCTGCTTGATTTCCAACACCTTGAGTTCCAACTCTGAGCTTCCAGAACTGAGAATACATTTCTGTGGTTTTACTTTGTTGAGGTAGCCTAGACAACAAACATAATAGGTATATAGTAACCCCAGCCAGGCCAGTCAGAGCCAACAAGTACCAGCCCTGGGACTTGCGCTGGATGGAACTTAACACAAATGGAGAGTCAGGCCTGCTTCCTGGGAAGTTGTCAGGCAGATGGCATGGAGATGCTGGCCACTGGCTCCACCCGACTCAGCCAAGCCTGCCCCGGGACAGCCTACCCAAGGATCCTGACAGGCGAAGAAACAGTTCCAATGACACAAAGTTGAATCCTTGGTGGCCTGGCACTGTCACACCTACCTCTGGGTTTTCTGAGGCATACATGCTCATAAATTCTATGTATTCATATTTCCTTAAGTCATTTCATGTTGAAAATCTGTTGCTTACAACCTAAAGAGCCTTTAAGTTTTATCACACATAAAGTATATTTTGTTCATTTAACATCACATACGTCCAACTGCACATGATCCTAACAGCTATACCCTTGGGCATCTAAACTTTCAATACCGACAGTAACAACACTCAAAGCATGGGCACACGCCTCTCACACACATGCCTCCTGCCTCCAAGGTTTTGATTCAACGGTGGCCAATCTGTGTCTCAAAGTTGCATTTAATCTTTAATAACAAAAACAGCTCAGCCACGCTCAGAATAGCGAAGATGTTTTTGATTATAAGAAATGCTGACTAAAAATGGCTTACGTCATAAGGAAGGAAAGTGTGAAGAGGGGTGGGCCCCTAGGGCAAGAAAGCTTAACGTCAGCAAGAACCCAGGCTCTTCTCGAGTTTTTAGTTGTCTGCTTACTGTGACAGGGTTCTGTCCTCTTGGTCAAATAATACCTGCCATAGGTCCAGGCACCAAAGCCCCCGAGGGTACCTGGAAGGCAGGCAAAAGAGGCACACCGCTGCCTTCTGTAACAGAGTAAACACTGTTTCCTCTCCTGGGAATGATCGGAACTGCACAGCATGGGTGCCGGTCCCACAAGGGGCTTGGGATGCAAGCTTCCGGCCAAGGAAACTGTCAGCATGGCAGGCCGACCGCCATGGCCACTCAGCCAAGCGGTGCCACGTGGAAGAGGCAGAGCGAACAGATGCTGAGACGGCCACTTCCCAGCTATTGAGGAATAATGCAGTCCTAAAACACCACTTCTGTGGCTTGTAAACTGACCTTTAGGGTCAAGTGGACAAATAGAGAAGAATCCTTCATCGAGGGCCTCTCATGTACCACGTTCTTTGCTAGGCAGTGAGATGAGGGCTCTCGAGGACCTTGGAGGTAACAGTGAGGGACGATGGTCAACCTGAGACAGCTGAGAACTGTCACCTCACGCCCCAGGGTGGGGGTGGGGGGAGCCCGGGCAGAGCCTGGAGGCAGCGCAGAGGAGGGAGGACTTCCTGGGAGAGGAGGGGCAAAGGGGTGGTCAGGACCGCCTCCCCTGGGAGTAACACCTGACCAGTGTCTGCAGGATGAGGGCAGGGGTGCCGAGGCTGGTCACAAGAGTGTGCAGAGGCACAGAGATGGGACAGTTCAGGGTTGGCTGGCGTCTGACTTGGGAAGGGGCAGGGCAAGGTGGCTGGGTTGGCCAGGCAAAAGGGGAAGAGTGTGGTGAGCCGCTCTGAAGGGCTAAAACTTTCACCTGAGACAGGGAAACCAGGAGAGTGCCTCGGGTCATGCTGATGAAAGACCACCCCACAAGGAGGGGGTGGGTCACAAGGCAGGGGTGCCAGCCAGAGGACTGGCGATACTATTAGGTCAGAGAGGCCAGGGGACTGATGACAAAAGAATGTAGGTGGGAATGTCGGGACCGCATCCAAAGGGAGACTCAACAGGACCCAGAGCCCAATGAGGTACAGATGTGGAGGGCTACAGGCGTCCGCCCTGGCCGGCTGGGCAGAGAAGGGGGCAGCACCTTCATTCTGACCCAAGAAATCAGGAACAGAAGCAATTTGAAAGGGAGGGTGGCGAGTCAAGTTCCAGAACATGGTGCCTCCCACACCTACAGGTCTGCTGGCTGTAGGGTGGGGACCGACAACCCCTCCCACCAGGAAGTGTGCCACCCGCTCTGTTCCACTCAGTGGCAAAAGAGCATGTGAGGAACAGCCTTTCTGGAGCAAACCAAGGGCAGGGGGCAGGAGGCTGGAGGCTGGGAGCCTTATCATTTACTGCCTTAAATAGAAGCAGACGGCCCGATGGTCCGCACAGTTTACACAAGGAGGTGGGCTGCCCGGCCGGCTCGGGAAAGCCCAGTAGTTATGCCCATTCTCACGTCAGTGCCGACAGTCTGCAAGATCAGAATTGAGCCTCCGTTTGTAACGGCCTCGTCTTCCAAGAGCCTCAAGTGGGAAGGATGCGGCCCCCCTGGGCTCAGCCACCTCCGTGCAGAGGGGGTGGAGGGTGGGTACCCCAGGAAACCATCAGCTGTCCCTGTTCTGCACACGGAGGCCCTTCACTTTTGAACTCCATGCATTCCAGACAGTTCTCTGAAAGCCCAAGCAGCAACTTCGGCCCTGTCCACGGCGAGAGAGAAAGGAACAAGGGCTGACACCAGAGGCCAGGGGCTGCAAGCTGGCATCTCCTGCAGCTGGCCCTTGAGAGCGCCCCATCCATCCGGTGCCCCTCCTCGCATGAGTGACATTTCTCCCTTCCATCCCCTTCACCCACACAGAAAGGTGGCGAATCAAAGTCCTGGAGGGCGAGAGGTTCAGCAAGCATAATTCTCGAAAGATGGGGTCAGATGGAGACGGGTTAGAGACCCAAGGCGCCCCAGGGACCCGGCTGCACAGCCCGCCATGACCGGCAGTGTCCAATAGGTGGCACGCCCTCCAGGCCTCGGGCGGAAGTGAGCGATGCTGACCAGTCGGCAGAGACGAGACCTGCAGAAGCACCTGTGAAGATGAACGTGCTCGGTCCTCGGTCGGCTCTGACCGTAGTGCCCAGAAAGTGCGGAAAGTTTCAGAGTGGACCATGGCCCGAGAATGTCCCCCAGTGAGGACAGGGACTGCTGTGCTCCCAGCACAGGACCCGGCTGGCCCAGCACACAGTCGACTGCCTGATGGGTAGTCCGTGAATCAAGCCAGCCAGTGATGGCTCGACTCCACCGCCCAGGACCACCCTGCTCACCACGGTTCACAGCACTCTGCACACACAGAACTGCATTGACCGTGGCCTGGGGGAGGGGACTGGCCCGAGCTCCAAGGCTCTGGCTCTGCCCCCAACACCAGTGGTTTTTAAACATTCTCTGACCGCAGATGTCTTGCTTGAAAAGAAATCTAACATGGAGACCCTCAAAATCAAAAACAGATATAAGTTGCTGCTATCGTTGAGGGAAGCCTATTGCGTGTAAAGGAGTCAGCAAGCCACCCCCCACCAAATGACATGCCCTCTGAAGACCTCGAGGTCCATCACAGAGCCCAGTTTGGACATCTGCGCTAGCCCCGCCGGCCAGCGCCAGTCCAGTGAGCTAGGAAAAGCCCCCTGTGCCTCAGCGTGGGGAACGGGAAACTGCAGATGGAGAAGTCTTCTAGCCTGAAAGCTGAATCACAGGCCAGTCCCCGCCATTGTTCCACACCCCCACTGTTGGGGAGGGGTCACTCACACACCTTTGGCTGAGAAGTGTCAGGAACCACCACCCACCTCAAGAACAACGCTGTTATAAGAAATTCCAGCACATTCCACTCCTGAGGGCACCAGCCAGAGCTTGCTTGGGAGGAGCCAAAATCTCTGCCTGGGGGTTGACATGGGGATAGAGGGCTGAGAGAGCAGAAATAGAAAGCACCAGGGTTCAAATCCCAGCCCTGCCAATTAGTAGCTCTGTGCCCCTAAAATTTCCACATCTGAAAGGCGAAATAATTAGTCATCCCTACAGCTCCTACAGCTGTCCCCGGGTTTATCTGAGGAATCTCTTCAAGTGCTTTATAACCACTCCCAAATGTTAGCTGTATTCACACTGGTTTAATGGCTGGGCTTCTGGAAGGCTGAGCAGAGCGGATGTAGTTTCCACTGAAGGTCTTTGATTACAGATGCCAGGCATGAAGGTCAGCCTGCTTCTCCCAACAGGCTCCCAGGATTCTGGGCTCCAGACCTGGTTGACACCCACCTTAACCTGGGGGTTCAGTCTGTCCTAAAGGAAGTACTAAGGGAACCCCAGAGACTGCCTGAGAAGGGCTCAGTGGGCTGAAAGTTCACCTGGCCTCTGGCCGGTGACCAACCCGCCTACCTCGCCAGGCCCACCTGCATTCAGGACAATGCCAGCCTGTACCACCACCCTGCTCCCAAACCTGGGATCCTCACGAGGCTGGTGGCCCAGGCAAAGAGCGGATTCCCTGTGTTTCCCACACCCAGGCCTTGACCCCCACTCAGAGACCAATCAGTGCCATCTAGGAAAAGGAGCTGGACTCAATCCACTTGGAAAGAGCCCCGATGGCTCTGAGTGGGCACATGTGACCCCACATCTTTCTCACCATAGTTTAAAAACGGTAGTCCTAGGACGAGGTCCTAGACCACCGGCAGCAACATCACCAGAAAAACTGCCAGAGATGTGAATTCTCAGCCTCTTCTGACCTGGATCACAGACTCTGGAGCGAGGCCTCCCCCACCCCACCCCCGGTTGAAGAGGCCCTCCTGGGGGTTCTGGTCACACTCCGGTTAGAGCACCAAGGCTTTAATCAATGAGGCCACCCTGGCTGCCTATCACAATCACCAAGGCAACATCAACATAAAGCAATGCTCAGGGGTCCTCCCCATACCCTAAAATCTTGATTTGATTAATGCTGCCCAAGGTTGGTTGTTTTAAACACATTTAAAATATAAGGAGCACAAAGGAGTTTTAGGGCAGCAAATCTAGGATACCTCAAGGTGACGACTTTTGTCAAAGGCCACACGCCCGGAGGGAACTGTCCGGCTTGCTGAGGAATGGTGGCAGTGGGGAGGCTATGCCTGTGGGGCAGGGAGTGCCCCTGCACCTTCTGCTTAATTCTGCTGTGAACCTAAAACCGCTCTAAATAACACAATCTGTTAAAAGCGGGAGGAGCTCCCAAGTGGTCTGTGGAGCCTGGGCGGATGGCTCAGAAGGCAGCAAGCAGGACAGCCAGATTTCAGAGACAGCGGGTGAGACCACACAAGTCTGGAGCAATCAGAGATGCTAGAAGGAGGAAAGCTGTACTCATGACTCTTGAAAGAGGAAGAGATGGGCTGGGGAAGGAAATGGGATAGGAAGGGCTATCTTTAAAAGCACTTTCTCGTAGCCCATCTGACAATCCGTTCATTCCAACCCGGTTTCTAAGACCTTCCTTCCCCACCTCGGCCTTCAGCCCTCTCCTCCAGTGTGTCAGCGAGTCAGGTGCTGGCCTGAGAGGCCCCCCACTTGGGGCCAAGCAGTCCCCACTTTCTAGCCGGTGAACTTGAACAAGTCAGTGCATGTACCTGCTTTGACCTCAGTTTCTCCATCTGTAAACGGAAGGTATTAGGAGTCATGAATGGGACACAGGGCCTGGCACAAGGTTAACACATCATAAACGCAGGCTGGTACAGCCTGGAGCCCACATCTGCTCCGTAGAAAACAGCACCTTACAGTGTGTGCTCATGTCTCCTGCCAGCGCCACCTCTCTGGTTTGGAGGGCAGAGTTAGAGAACGGAACGGGAGAGGGAACCCTTTACCTCCACGCCCACGCTCCCAGAGACAGGCTAGAACCCTGGACAGAGGCGCCCTTCCTTCCATAAATGTCAACTGGGCGCCTGTTCCAGGGGCTGTGAGCACAGGGCTTGCACACCTTTGATTACAGGAAGGCCCCAGCCCCCTGAAGGGCAAGAAGGGTGTCCCCGGAGTGCTGGCTTCCCGCCACGGTGGCCTCTCTGTGGAGCCCGAATCACCCATGGCGAAGGGAGCGTCACCTCAGAGGGGAGCCTCGGGAGGGGACAGCTTGTGCCTGCAGGCACAACATTAGAGAGAACCCAACGGTACCCGTTACCAGACAGCACACTCTGCCTCCCCCAGCTTTTTTGCCTTTTATTTATGTTTTGTAGGCCTTTTATGGGAGTGTAAAATACCCTAAGGGGAAAGCACGGATTCATAAATGACACCCAAGAGCAAGACTGGGAAGAGAACTGGACAGGACCCCAGCAGGCTCCGCCACGCCTCTCCTCTGTGCCCCCCCCCCAAAGGTAACCACAGCCTGCCTGTCCCCGACTTCACAACACTGGGATCACGCGCTGAGGGTTCTTCTGGGTCTGGCTTCTCTGGGACTCACCCCCGCTTTGCGCATGGCGGCTGCGGGCTCATTCTCACTGCGGTCCAGGATTCCGTCATGTGAGCAGAGCACAGCTTACGTACCCCGTCGGCAGCTGATGGACGTCGGGCCGGTTTCCCCTTGGAGGCTATTATGAATACCCTGCAACATTCTGTGCCTGTGTTTTGGTGGACATGGACACTCCTTTCTCTTGGGTGTGTTCCCAGGGGCAGAACTGGGCGTTAGAGGGTATATCACATGCTTGGCTTTAGCCAAGTGATGTTCCAAAATGCCCTGTCAGTCCTCAGCCCCGCACTGTTTCCTCTCTCCCGCTCCCTCTCCGCCGACTCACTTCGTACGTTTTCTGTCTCCCGCCCTTCAGATGTGGACGCTCCCCGAGAGCAGAACTCCCACAGCAGACACTCAGTGGACACCTGCAGGTCAGGTGAGCTTCGACATTCCCACCTGCACACAAGAGCTCAGGACACCTCTCAGTGTCTCCTGTGGTCCCTTCCTCCCAGGTGCCTTCCCCAAGCCTGAGGCCCCGTCTTCATCCAGGCCCCCAGCCCAGGTGCCAGTCCTTCCAAACAATGTCCCTCCCACAGGATGCAGTGTCCAGGCTCCTGGGAAAAGTCCAGCCTCGAGTCTCGGCCCTGAGAAGACTAGCTGACTGAAGTGGCATTCCAGAGTGCTGGTGGCAGGCCGGGGCCCCGAGAGAAGGCGGGGCAGTCAGAGTACCCAGTGAGCTTCCAGTCAGTGGGGACAGCCAGAGCAGTGAGTCTAGCAGCTCCATGGGGCTGAGGCAGGTGAGACCTTAGGGTGACAGGGCAACACTGGTGTAGCTGGACCTGCCCTAGTCAGGGAAAGCAGAGAGGGCTTCAAGGAGGCAGTGTCTCAGGCATTGCTTCTTCTGAGATGACTATAGTTCCCTAGAGAAAGAAGTCTAGGGTGGACAGTGCAAGCTAAGTCTGGCATGTGCAAAGCAGGGTAGCAGGCCACATGAGGCAGGGTTGTGGGGTGATGCTCCCTGCTGGCAAGGCAGAGGGAGATGAGGAAAATGTAGTACAAAGATCACAGGGTAAGATGGTGGTAGGGACAGAACTTAACCAAGCCAAGGCCTCTGGGCCCTGTCCTGGGGTGAGGGAGCCTCAGGGGTGCCCCACATAGGTCATCTGACGGCGGTGTAGCAGGCACAGGCAAGGAGGCACTACTGACTCCGACCTAGCAGGCCTTGGTGGGGGGGCATTTCCCCCAGGTGCCCCCAGGTGCAGTGGCTGCTAGTCCCCAGACCACGCTGGAGCAGCAAGGGATTGTGGGAGCATTAGAGGAGGATGTCGCTGTGGGTCCCTGAGGGAAGGGGCACCAACTGAGATGCGGTAAAGCTGAATGGAATCCAGTTCTTTTTTTCCCTAAGTGAGAAAAGCAGAGAAGCAGAGAGACAGATTCCCGCATGTGCCCCAACCGGGATCCACCTGCCAAGCCCCCTAACAGGTGATGCTCTGCCCATTTGGGGCCACTGTTCTGTTGCTCGGCAACCAAACTATTTTAGTGCCTGAAGCGAGGCCATGGAGCCATCCTCAGCCTCCGGAGCCAATGTGCTCCAATAGAGCCATGGCTGCAGGAAAGGAAGAGAGAGAGAGATAGAAAGAGAGAGAAGGGAGAGGGGAAAGGGTGGAGAAGCAGATGGTGGCTTCTCCTGTGTGCCCTGACCGGGAATTGAACCTGGGACTTCCACACGCCAGGCTAACGCTCTACTGCTGAGCCAACTGGCAAGTGCTAGAATCCAGTCTTAAATAGCTCACCAAGGCCAGACATCAGTGCGGCGCCCACAGCTCTACTTCACTCCACCAGCCTGTTCTAGAACCTTCCACAACGCCTCAAGGAAGGGCCTCTCCTGAGGAGCCTCAGACCCTTGCATCACCGTGGAAACAGCCCACAAACACAGGAGCCCAGGCCTCAGTGCCATAAACAACCCTGACAGGTTCAATAAATACAAATGTACTACAGCAATTTATGGGGAATTTATGAGAAATTAAAAATTCAACTTGGACAATAAACAAACCCATTTCAGAATCTGCCCCACTTAAACTTAAATAAACCGCATGTGAGCATTTTTTCAGCATGATGCTTCAAGGCTACAAAATGGGGCTTGCCAGGAATGTGTCCTGCGCCTCCGAGGCTGGGTACTGCTGGGGAGAGCACCCCCGCACGTCTGCAAAACCTCACTGGGCATTCTACGTTTTATAAAGCGCCTGTACCTGGGTCCACCTATCCAGTCGTCCCAAATGCCACTGCGGAGACAGTGGGGCAGGTATGATTCACGCCGTTATGACAATGACCCTTGTAACTAGACTGAACCACAGGCTTGCCCAAGGTCAGAGACAGACACAAACCCAGGTGGGTCCAACTCCAAAAATGGCGGCAACCACTGTGCACACAGAGGCAGCCATGTGTGCATTTGCTATAACACAAAACCACACCCGAGTGAAGCACAAAGTGGGAGCTGGCTGAACTCTCTAGAAATCTGCCCTATTTAAAAGGCATCAGGTCCTGGCCAGGTAACTTGGATGGAGCGTCATCCTGACATGCTGATGTTGGGCGTTCGACCCCCAGTCAGAGCATATGCAAGAGTCAGTAACGGCGGCGTGAATAAGTGTGACAGAGAATTGATGTTTCTCTCTCTCTCTCCCACTTCCCTCTCTCAAAAGTCAATAAATAAATAAAAATTTTAAAGCATCAAAGGGGCCTCCTTCAAATCAATCAACAAATTCTCATGCATACACACACTCGCTCACCACCCAAGGGGACAGGAGGGCTCAGATCCTGGACTTACCAGGGAGAGTGTGGCAACCTCACCAGGTTGTCTTCAAGATAAAAGGGGTCTGACCAGGCAGTGGTGCAGTGGATAGTGTCGGACTGGAACACCGAAGACCCAGGTTCGAAACCCCAAGGTTGCTGGCTTGAGTACGGGCTCACCAACTTGAGCGCGGGGTCGCTGGCTTGAGTGTGGGATCATAGACATGACCCCATGGTCGCTGGCTTGAGCCCAAAGGTCACTGGCTTGAGCAAGGGGTTACTCACTCTGCTGTAGCCCCCCCCCACCCCTGGTCAAGGCACATATGAGAAAGCAATCAATGAACAACTGAGATGCTACAATGAAGAACTGATGCTTCTCATCTCTCTTCCTTCCTGTCTGTCCCTCTGTCTCTTTAAAAAAAAAAAAAGATGAAAGGGGATGAACTAAGGGGACAGCAATAGAGAGAATACTGGGTGGGAGTTTTCCACCTCTGCTTTCTGAAGAATCAGAGGTTGGCAGGCAGGGGCAGTGAGATGGGACCCCAAAGATCCCAGCAGGGCCACCAGCCCATTTCACAGAGAAGGGACCAGAGCCAGGCCCTGAAGCCAGGGCTCCTGCTGTCCAGCCCTGGGGCCTCCCACGCCAGCGGTCTTGACTTAATGCCCTCTCCTCTCCCAAGTGTCCCACAGTTGAAAACACCTACAGGTCATTCTCTCCGGGCTCGCACGCTCTGTGACCCGAGTTTCCAGGTGAGAAATACACTAATGGTGTCTCGAGTGGCTGCAACCAGGTGGGAGAGAGTTGTCAGCTCTAGGAATGGGAGTCAGCAGGAGCCCTCCCCAGCTTCCCGGGAGGCAGCCCCTCCCACCCCCGCTCTTCTGATGAGGCCGTCGGCTTGCCTGTCTCCCTGAGACACAGGCACCAACGTGGCCATCTGAGTGTCCTCAGAGGACAGGGAGGGCTGCTGCTGGAGGCCTGGGTGAATACCCAGTGGCGGAAAGAACTAGGTGTCCAGCCTGTGGGCCCCAGTCCTGCGGGTATGATTCCCTCCAAGAATCAGTCACAGCCAGAAAACAAACTTGTCGGGTGACAGCCACAGGATCCTCTGGGGGAGCCAAACAGGAAAATCGGAGCTGGGGTGCCATCTGGAGCCTGGGTCCTACAGCTGACTGCTCGAGGCTGGCATTTCAGGGGGCACAGGACACAATGCTGCTCTGGCCTGGGGTCCACAGAGTCACAAGGCAGAGGAGAGAGGGATGCTGGTCACTCCCCGCTGACCTCCACCCATTCTCCACCCTGCTCTGTGTCTGGGAGGCTGACCTCAGAGGACTGAATTACTCAGGGTCCCTGGCTTCCAGCTCCATTCAGCCACCGCGGGGCCACCAGGATGAGATCAGAGGGCAGGAGGAGAGAGGGGCTGGTGTATTTACTTCCCCTCCCCCGGCTTCCACAGCATGCCCAGGGCAGAGGCCCGGTCCCACCGGCCCTCGGAGCAGTAACCGCTCCCACAGCGCGGCTCTCAATGCGCTCGCTCCAGCCCCCTCCGGCCCCTCCACGCGGCTCGTCCCTCCGCGAGCAACCTCTACACTGAAGGTGCTTGATCAAATCCATCTGAGGTGAGTCCTGCCCCCGCCCCCCGCCAGGCCCCTGGCTGAGATGTGCAGGTCGGGAAGCATTGCAGGCAGAACATCAGGACAGACCTGAGGGGCAGAGACAAGCACAGAAGCCCTGTGCAGCGCAGGCAGGGCGTGCAGGTTCTCACCAGCAGGGAGGGCACACTGACAGGGGTCACAGGCTGGGACAGGGGAGGAGCAGCATGGGGACAGTGGACTAAGCTGGAAATTAGGGTGACCTGCTGCAAAGGCCCATGCAAAATATTTGGGCTGGATTCGTGGCAACCTTGGACAACTCAGGAAGGGGCAGCAGATTTTTATGGGAACCAGGGAGGGCCGGCTAGCATTGAGTAGAAAAAAGCCCGCCAACCACCTTCCCCATCTGAATTCAAAGACCACAGTGGTTGCTACTTGTTAGCACTGTGACCTTAGTTATATTGTAAGTGGCATTTCTGAGTCTCAGTTTCCCCATATGCAAAATGAGAAAAATAATAAATAGATCCCACCTCACAGAACTATTCTGAGCACAAACAAAATAAAAGTAAAAATGTTCAAGAAAGATGGGAATACAGGCTCAGCAATGACAAGAAACTAGTCACACAGTCAGGATTCACCAGGAGTGACCCATACCCATGCCGGAAATGCCCACTAACGCCAGCTGTGCCCATCCCACAGACGGACTCGGGGCTGCCCCCAGCTCCCCCATCCTAAAAGGGAACGTGACATGCAAGTTGGTGTTTAATATCAAAAACTAACTCTCCAGCAGCTCAGTTCCCTGAATAGAAACTGGTGACCAGAGGACAGGGATGATTCCTAAGACAAGAGCAGCTACAGACTACTGTGCACGGATTCTGGGGCAGGACAGAGGTAGGGGACTCGATGCTCTATTGCACTGGTCTTCTTGACCTTAGAGGTCGGTGCCATGACAACCTTTTTCCAGGTGAGGAGGCTGCAGCCCAAAAGGCAAATAACTTGCCCTGCTGGTAAACAGGACACCAACACTCTTGTGTGGATAGGGCTGGTCCCTGAACACTACGTGACACTTGCTGCCTCTGAGGGATTTGGAGTAGGGTGGTGGCAGCTCCCCAGCCCCCAATGTGTCTCATGTAGTCTGATTTTTCTCCTTGGCTCACAGACCTGAGAGCAGGAGGGGCGTCCACAGAGAAGGCGCAGGGCCACCATGCTGATGGACCAGCCCAAGAAGCAGCCTGCATCTCGGTGGTGCTGGCAAGAAGCAGGACCAGAGAGCACCTGGGATCCAATCAGTCCACACTCCCCGTCCCCTTCCCTGGGTCAGGAACACACACAGAGCCAAACAAAGGGCAGAGAGAAGGAGCCTGGGGCCAGAGCCAGAAAGAGAGGAGGGAGGGAGACACAAGAGGGAGAAACAGACGCCACTCACATACCTGAATGCATCCAAGGTCCAGAAGGAAAACCTGCAAAGCCATGGTTCTTTTCCACAATTCTCTATAACGTCTGGGGGTTTTCCCCCCAAGAAGCAAATATTACTTTTATTAACTTCAAAAGCTATAACTATGCTTTACTATTTACATAGCTCAAAGAAGGAGTCACAGGCTTGCCCCAATGACAGCAGAGCCAGACATTCATCACCACACTATTTACTACAGTGACAGAACAGAACCGCCCGACACTCTCCAAGAGAATTCAGCACTTCGGTTACAGAGGGAATACCACGCAGCCAGGAGGAAAACAAGCTGACTCTGGCCGGGTGGCTCAGCTGGTTAAGAGCATCGACCCGGCAGGCCAGGGCTGCAGTTTGATCCCCAGTCGGGGCACACGCAAGAATCAACCAATAAATGCATAAATGAGTGGAACAGCAAATCAATGTTTCTCTCTCTCCCTCCCCAACCTATCTCTCTCTCTAAGATGGATGGATGAATGGATAGAAGGAAGGAAGGAAGGAAGGGAGGGAGGGAGGGAGGGAGGGAAGGAAAGGAAGGAGGGAGGGAAGGAGGAAAGGAAGGAAGGAGGGAGGGAGGGAGGGAGGGAGGGAGGGAGGGAGGAAGGAAGGAAGGAAGGAAGGAAGGAAGGAAGGAAGGAAAGGGAAGGGAAGGAAGGAGGAAGGCAGGCTTAGAACGTTTAACAAAAGGGGAAATGCTACTGATATGCTAAGTGTGTTTGTGATGAGCAGATTACAAAAGGATAACAATTTTGTTTAAAAATATATAAATACATGCTCTATTTCTACACACAGAGAACAACTCAAAGAACACTAAGTGTGCCTGCTGGTGCCCTCTGGGCTGCGTGTAAGCACACTGGTTCCCACCAGCTACAATTCTTCAGATGTTCTGGAAAGACATTCCAAACCCGTCCAACAGGATCACAGAATCTCACAGGCCAAGGTGAGCTCTGGCCAGCAGCCCTGGACCCTTGACAGCTCCGTGCTGCTCGCAGCCATGGACGGTCCACAACAACCCAGCCAGAGGGCCCCTGGGCTGCGCAGGGGCCCAGCCACGTCACACCTCAGGGGTTTATCTTCACCTCATCAGGGGTCACCGTCTCCATCAGACAAATGGGGGCACTGAGACCTCAGACAGCAGAGTAAGGAGGCGGAGGCCCAGAGCTGGCCTGGAGACACCCACATTTCTAATGAAGTGACAGCTCAAAAGAGTCGCCCCAGAATTCTCAGTCTGCATACAATTTTATCAAGTCCTGGGCTTAGAGGAGGGCCTGACCTCCCTTCATAAAGTTCAACAAGTACGCCCGCCCAGTATGCCCCTTCTCTCTCTGGGCCAGGCTCCCCTGCCCCCAGCCTAAGACATGGCCTCTGTCCCCAAAGCATCCTTCCCATCCAGGTTTTTGACGATCCTGTCAAAACACCACAAATAACTTCCTTCCAGTTGGCAGGGAGAAGGGAGTGCACCCAGAAAACCCATCCCTCCTGGCCACGGACCCAGGGGCCCCACCCAGCAGGGACAGGAGAGGCTCCGAGGTCTAATATTTGCCAAATTAGACAAGCGGGTGGGCTTCATGAGACCCTTCAAGTGAGCTCAAAAACAAGAAAACCAGCAAGCTGCTGAGAGGGCCTGACCACCCCACCACCTGTGCCCCAGGAGGCCTTCCCACCTGCTCCGACCTCAGCTCCCTCACCAACCCCATCCCTTCCTGGGAGAAGAGTCTAAGAGAGGTCCTGCCACTGGCCCAGGGTCACACAGTGACCAAGGGGCCGAGTCACCAGCCTCAGCCCATGGAGGCAGCCTTCTGGGCAGGGAAGGCACCGGCATTGCCCCTGCACAGCCCGGACCCAGACCCAGCTCTGCAGCTGGCTCGTCGGGCGGCCCCGGGCAGAGACACCACCTGTCTGAGCCTCGGTGCTCTCACCTGACACGGGCGTGCGGGCAAGGCACACACACCAGTCACCTGGGCTGGCGTCCAGGAGCCCAGCCCCGGGACACCCAAACGCTTTGAACTGTCACGTGGTCATCTCAGAGCTCTGATGCAATTTTATTGACTGCTCCCCAGACAGTAATCCTGAGAGCTGGGAAGCCCTAAATGGTCCCCCAGGACACCTGCCCACACCCCCCATGCCCACTGGACAGCTGAGCGCCTCCCGAGTGGCTTCTGTGGACATGATGACTGAGCCCCACACCACTGCCAAGTTCCGGGACACAGCGCGAGCCGGGATCTCCTTTTAGGGTATGCTCCAAGGCCATCACGGAAAGTTCAAAAGGGAACACTCAGACGGACGGCCGTGCTGGAAAACAGGCCCATGTGGAACGGGAGCCATTGGGTCCTCGAAAAGGCTGCCCCTGCCTGCCATGTGTACAGGACATCAGGGAACTCGGGAGAGAAGTGGGGGCCACAGTGCTTCCCAGGGGAGTTCTCACAGTGAGGGGGGCTGAATGGGTAAACAGACGGAGCCAAGTTACAGCTCTGGGTTCACAAACTTCTGGGAAAGCCATGAAATCTCAGCAGCGCACAAGACTTCCCAGGCCTCCCCCAGCGAACGGTGAGAAGCATGCTGGGTGTGCGGGGAGCCTTCTGTGGTCAGGGCCGGAGGTCAGCACCCCTCAGAGGCGATGCCTTCACCTGATCCTGGCTGGACTTGGGGAGACCCAGAAAGTAGAAAGAAATAAATCAGCCTGTGGCCTCAAACATACCCAGCAAGGGCACACAGGGTTCCCACCCCAGCAGTCACTGTGCCCAGGAGAGAGCCCCGGGGTGCCAAATTCAGGAGGGGACACAAGAACCCCCGAGCTGGGACCTCGCTGCCCCACAGCAGGAAAAGCAGCCCTGTCAGCCCTGCTCTAAGCAAACCAGATGGATGGAATTTTTAGTGCAGACAGTTCTGGCTTCTTGACTTTCTCTTTACTTGTGACAACCAATCAAACAAGAGAGATCCTTTCATTTTGGCTCATCTACCAGCCCAGTCACTCAACGACACAACACCCCATTTAGACTCAGGCAAGCGGTCCAATTCCAAGGCCAGAACCCGAGTGTGCTGCACACAGCCGCTGTAGGCCAACACCCCGTCTTCTTCTTTAGTAACAGAACCCCAAGTTCATGTGAGGCAACAGCATGTCCAGCAAAAAGACCACAGGTGCCAGATGTTAGAATGCTTGGTTCTGCCTGACCAGGCGGTGGCGCAGTGGAGAGAGTGTTGACCTGAGACACTGAGGACCCAGGTTCAAAACCCCGAGATCGCTGGCTGGAACACGGGCTCACCTGGATTGAGCGTGGGCTTACCAGCTTGAGTGTGGGATCACAGATATGACACCATGGTCACTGGCTTGAGCAAGGAGTCACTGGCTCGGCTGGAGCCCACCAGTCAAGGCACATAGGAGAAAGCAATCAATAAACAACTAAGGTGCTGCAATTATGAATTGATGCTTCTCATCTCTCTCTCTTACTGTCAGTCTCTCTTAAAAAAGAAGAAGAAGAAGAAAAAAGGAATGCTTGGTTCTGACCAAGGCAATGCAGGCAGCAGTGTAACCTGGGACTTGTAGGGAGGTCACCTAATGAGAACAGACATAGGGGTGCCCTACTTCCTCACTGCCTTCCTGTTCCCTAGAATGTGAACGCGATGGCTAAACCTCAGCAGCCACCTTCAGCAGGGAGGGGACCTGGTGCCTGGAAGCCAGTGTGGCACAAACACAGAGAAGGGGGTTGTCCGCATGACCTCATACAGCCCCTGCCCTGGCCCTGGGCGCCGGCGTCTGGCCTCCTCACGCAGACAGAAATAAATGTGCTGTGATTTAGGACACTGTTATTTCCAATCAGCTACTGGCAGCTGAATGCAAATCCTGATGGCTCCAGAGTCCAGCCACAGGTGGACAGGGTGCTGGAGAAGGGGAGCTGGCCAGGCAGAGGGCTGGGCGTTGGGGTCAGGAGAGGCCCCTGCAAAGTACAGTGTCCTTGCATGAGAGACTCACGGCCGCTTCTTGTAATTCTCCCTTTAATCCGAGCCAAGACAAAGATTTCCTATTTGTGACATTGATACGATTCTTCAACATTTACGGGAGGAAGGTTCAATCCTCTCCTGTTTTTACTCCCCCTGAGGACTCAGAGTTCTCATTTCCCGCATGCACTGGCTACCAGGAAGCTCAGAGCACCTGGCGTTCCCTCCCAGCAGCAGGCCTGTCTGTGCACGTTACATCTCCTTCTGTTACTCGGCCTATTTATGCTCTCCGAAAGCATACAAAAGCACACAGCCTGACCGGTCGTGGCACAATGGACAGTGTCGACCTGGAACGCCGAGGTCCAGTTTGAAAGCCAAGGTCAGTTTGAGCCCGAGATTGCTGGCATGAGCCCAGGATCACAGTCTCAAGTCTGGGCTCTCTGGCTTGAGCCTGAGTTAACCAGTTATAAATCTGAAGTGGCCGGCTTGAAACCATGGTTGCTGGCACAACCACAGGGTTTCAGGCTTGACCCCGCAGTTGCTGGCTTAAACCTGAAGTCACCAGTTCAATCCCCAGACAAGGCACATATGAGAAGCAATCAATGTACAACTAAGTCAGTGGTTCTTAACCTTTTTTGAGGTACCGAACCCACCAGTTCCATATGCGCATTCACCGAACCCTTCTTTAGTGATAAATAAAATATGATTTTTTTTCCAAATTCAAGACATAGGTATATGCTTTTTTACTGGTGCACAAAATGAGCCGTGCATGAACATCACCTTGCTCAAAGAACAAAACCAACAAAGTGCATGAACTCACAACAAATTATGGTATTACTTTATTCTGGCCTCCGCGGCAGAGGCTTCTCTGAACCCCTGAGACTGACTCATCGAACCCCTAGGGTTCGATAGAACCCAGGTTAAGAACCACTGATCTAAGTGGAGCAAAAAATTGATGCCTCCCTTTCTTTCTCTCTCTCTCTCTCTCTGTCTCTCTTTCCCCTTTCTCTCCCTCCTCTGTCTCCCTTCCTCTCTCTCTCTCTCTCAAAATAAAAAGCATACAGAACATTAAAAGCCAGAAACATGCCTAGACTATAAAGTTAGTGAAAGCAACTGATTTATCTCTTCTGAGAATAGTTAAAATGGCAACTTATCTAACAAATTAGCACTTCCTAAGAATAAGGGAAACTCCAGTTCAGTTCACGAGTATTTCTGACCTCTCAAAATGGTGCTACACAATATACCAATCTGATACAGAAAATATGGGGCCGACCCCCCCAGCTGCAGCCTCACACACTGTCAAGAGCAGACTGAGCCTGCCACAATATTCAAACGTGCCGTCATTCTGTCCTATGTTCAAAGGCACCACCAGTCAGAACTATCACATTAAATGTTCAAATCTCAATTTCAAAAGTATTAAAATGTATTGCCAGACAAGTGGTGGTGGCACAGTGAACAAAGTGTCAACCTGGGATGCTGAGGTCCCAGGTTTGAAACTCCAAGGTCACCAGCTTGAGCATGGGCTCCTCTGGCTTGAGCTCAGGCTCATAGGCTTGAGTGCAGGGTCACTCAATGGCTTGAGTATGGGATCACTGAGATGACCCCATGGTCACTGGTTTGAGCTCAAAGGTCACAGACTTGAAGCCCAAGGCCACTGGCTTGGCTGGAGAACCCCTGGTCAAATCACATTATGAGAAGCATCAATGAATAACTATGGTGACACAACTAAGAATTGATGCTTCTCATATCTTTCCCTTCCTGTCTCTCTTCTCTCTCAATAAAAGTATTAAAAGGCATTTAAATCGGTGTTATAGAACAGGGGAGGGGGAGTCTAGGCAGAGGGAAAAATGGAGTCGTTAACAGTAGTCACTTCTGACGAATGAGATGATGAGATAGCTGATGGGGAACTTTTCTAATTCATAGATTTCTGTAGTATTTCATTATTTTCCACTGATTTCCAGAGATTTCTTGATAAGATACAGCTATAAACCAGAATGCACATGAGGTGGGCATAGCCCCCAGAAGAACGGGACATGGTCCATGATCCTAAGGAGCTTAAGTGGAAGGGACAAACCCCCCAGTACGGAGCTATGCTGTGAACTGGCAGCACCCATGCCTATGAGGCTGGGGTCCCAGACAAGGTAGGGGCTCTCTGCGACAGGAGGGCCAGCTTTCAGTGGCCACAAGCTTGGTCGGGCAGGTTGATGAGAGTCCAGGTGGGACAGGAAGTGGGGTGTGACGGCTGCTGGAACAGGCTGCGTGGAGGGGCCGGCTAGGTCTACACGAGCTGCTCTGAGACTGCCCTGGAGGGCGTGGTCTGGGCTGGCTCTGCAGAGCAGGAACCAGCTGTCAAGGGCGTCGTGGACCCTCCCAACTGGGTCTTCACCCTGCACCCAGGCGCTGCAGCCAAGCCGTGACAAGAGGGGGTTTGTTTGAGAAAGAGCACTCGGACAGCAGACGGGCCCAGGCCAGGAGACACATCAAGACACCCAAGCGCTGGCTTCAGAAATACTGCAAAATCAGCAGGGGTGTGGCAGTGAAGACAGGAACGGCCAACACTCGAACACCAGTTCCGCCTCCTGCTGCCAGCTGAGGGAGCAAGGGGAGCTCTTTCTGACTCAGTGTCCTCATCTGTGAAGTGGGGATGATAAAAGGTTATCTATTAAACAGAGCTAGAGTGCTTCCCAGGATTGTGGCGAGGATTAAATTAGTTAACCCATGGAAGTGCTTGGAGAAGTCCCCAAACACAGGAAGGCTAAACCCGCACACCTGGCATCCCCGCCCTGATGCTGTTATGCTGACCACTCTTATGGGGGTTCTCATCTGAACAATTCCTCAGGACCGCATCAATTCACACGCTTCTCGGCTTTCTAACAGTCTCCCTGAGAACCTGAGGCCGACAGGATGACAGCCCGGGCTCTGAGGACTTGCCTCCCGGCCAGTGTGTCCTTAATTCACCTCTCAGGGACTGGAAACTCCCCCAGAGCAGGGGCAGAGCAGGGGACCAGTTCCATCACCCAGGAGCAAGCAAATGGCCCGGCCTGAAGTGAGGAGTGAGGGCTCGTCCTCACACTGCAGGGCACATACTGAACCCTCCACGCAGAAGCCCACAGAACAAAGACCTGCCTGGAGACCATCAGTGGGGATCAGGATCTCCATACAATGACCACTTGCTGACATCCATCACGCTGAGGGATGGGCACGCAGGGGCTCATCAGGCTATGTTCCCTAATTTGGTGCGTCATGTGACTCCTCTTCCATAATAGAAAGTAAAAGTAACAACAGTAAATAAACCCTCTGGAGCCAAGCTGCCCTGATCCCAATCCCAGTCCCTGCACTCAGCATCTGCAAACTTGGGCAGACCACCTAACCTTTCTTTGTTCCCATCTCCTCCTTTGTAATACAGGACAACAACATTGCACAGCTCACAGGTTGTAGCAAGGAACAGATGAATTAATACAGGTAAACCCTATGAACTTGGATGGCATACAGCAAGTGTTTGATCAACGTCAGCCGCTATAATCACGAGCCAGTTGGCGGAATGATGGCCACACCCTCATCCCCACAGAGGCGCCAGCTGCTGCAAACACTGCTTGGACATCCCTGGGCCTCCTATCCTCCGCGTCTAACCCTGGACCAGGTAGGGGGACATTGTGACAAATAACCACCGAGTCACTGGCCTGGGACACACCCATGCAGGCAGAGCAGGTGGAAATGCAGAGACAGCCTACAAGCCATGGGCACGGCCACACTACGAGGTCCTGGTGCCTTAGTCTCAGTAATGTCACTTCTAGAGGTCAGTCCGAAGAGGAACCTGAGATGGGAACAAACACTGAGGTCCAAAGACACCTCGTGCAGCACTGTTCGAAACAGCACACCAGAAACTTACCCAAACCTAAGGCACCAGGGCAGAGACGGTTCCAGACGCTGAAACACACGGAGGCCCAGAAGTCATTTCAGAGGTGACTAAACAGCGCACGCGTTGAAATGACCGCCCATGCCCTAAGTGCAGGTCGCCCGAAACAGCCCAACTGGGATTCATACACTACGTAACAAATAGCCTGTTTTGGGTAAAGATATGAGAAAAATAATTGAGGAAAAGATACCAAAATAATTTAATGGTTATCTCTGGGTTTTCACGTTTAGGCCTATCTTTATTTCCCAAGATTAAAAAATGAGCCCATAGGAGTCACCGAGGAAAGGATGATTAGGAGTCTAACAAACAGACCCCCAGAGCTGGCCCAAGGAACTGACTCTCTCCCAGCAAACAGAGTACCCCAGGGCCGGGCCCTACACTCCTCGGACACAGGAAGGTTCTGACCCGGGAGAACAAGGGAACAGGCAGCCGCGCTGGGCAGCAGGGTCCGCTGGGGCAGCAGGAAGATGTCAGGCAGGGAGGCATCTGAGCGGGTCTAACAGCACCCATGGAAACATTAGACGGGGAGGGGCTGGAGAGAGAGATGCCAGCTTCTTAGCCAACCAAAAGCTTCAAGGAGGCTTCGTGGTCAGCATACTGAGCTGAATGAAGCTGAAGGCAACACCTGTCCCAACTCTGCTTCCCATGGCGCCAGCTGGGCATTAGTGGGCCCGGAACTCGGTGCCAGGACCACCCACCAATGCACCAGCTCGCTTAAGAGTCTCTGCCCTTGGACCTGAGCACGCCCCAGGGGATGGCCCCCAACTCCCATGAGCGCACACTGCTTGCACGGGAGCTTCTGCTGCCCCAGTGTGCACCACTGGGGGCAGGCCCCCATGGCTGGGGCTGGCACTGTAACCAGCACCCAGGAAAGGCAGTGGCAATGTCAACGTTGGCAGACCACTCTGGACAACTTCACCCCAGCACAAGCTCCCAAGGGGCAGCTACTTTCAGAGCAGAATCTCTGAAAGGTTCTGGCTCATTCCATGTGCCCCTGGCCCTCCCCGTGCCATCCGCTCTCCCACGTTCCTCCCCCGTCTCCTGGAACTGCTTACGTGCTATATGCTCCAGTGAGGCCGCTGAACCCGGGAAGACGGGGCCGCAGCTCCGTGTGGAGCCAGCACACGCCTGGGAGCTCGGGCACCCAGCCTCCTGGCAGGGCACTTTGTTTTTAGGACTTGCTCAAGTTGACTAAGCGAGTCCAAGGCGGGGAAAGGACACCCTGAACCGAGAAGCACAGCCCCCCAAGGCACACAGGGCCAGCCGCACCGACGCCAGAGGAAGTCCCTTTGCACCGGTCAGCCTAAAAAGCTCAAGAGTAAAACTAAAACGGACAGTGTGGGCACCATCCGGGGACGTCGATAGCACATAACATCATCTCACAGACGTCTCCCACGTTGGTCCTCCGGAAGGTGATCTCTGTGAATGAGGAGACCTTAACTGACATATCTCCTTCTTCTGCCCCGTGTATCTTATTCAAAATATTCTATGATGGCCATCCTTACACATAAATTTCTCTTAACACTTTTTGTTAAATATATATCCTCAGTAAATGACTGAGAATGGAAATAATTTTCAGTGTTTTAAATCTGTATTTAAAACTTTAAACAAAATAAAACCTATCTTTTAAAAAGGTATTACGCTAAAATCCACACTAGAAACGCAGAAGTGGTACTGTGGGGGGTGGAGGAACGACATTCTCTACAGTGGCTATAATGTTTCTAAATTCCTAAGTAGCAGCAGTTTGCCCAAAGCTGTATCCACCCCCTCACCCCACCCATGAGCCACACTGTTCATGACAAAGGATGCAGAAAGCCTGACCAGGCGGCAGTGCAGTGGATAGAGCGTCGGGTTGGGATGTGAAGACCCAGGTTCGAGACCCCGAGGTCGCCAGCTTGAGCACGGGCTCATTTGGCTTGAGCAAAAGCTCACCAGCTTGGACCCAAGGCCGCTGGCTCCAGCAAGGGGTGGCTCGGTCTGCTGAAGGCCCGCGGTCAAGGCACATGTGAGAAAGCAATCAATGAACAGTTAAGGTGTCGCAACAAAAAAACTGATGATTGATGCTTCTCATCTCTCTCCGTTCCTGTCTGTCTGTCCCTATCTATCCCTCTCTCTGACTCTCTCTCTGTCCCTGTAAAAAAAAAAGGATGTGGAAAAATAAACTCATTCCTTAAGCTTCCATTAGGTGTCGTAGGTCCTGTGTGGCGAGGGTCATCCCGTTTTTTAAAATGAGGAAAATGAGATGAAACAGAGTCAGAAAGCAGACCATCAGGAATCAAGCCCAGACCCCTGGGCTCCGCGGGAAGGTCAGGCAAAGCCAAGAACAAGCTGTATCTCAGTAATGGTCCCAAATGGTCACATGGGAAAGTCTGGTGCAGAGCCAACTTCCCCATCCTGTGGGTGCCAGGCCTGCTGTCAGGGGTCAGGATCAGAGGCACATGTGGGTGGCCTTCGGGGAGCAGCAGCCCGTGAGGAGGGGGCCGTGGGCTCTCTCAGCAGCAAGGATGCCATGTCTCCAGTAGACACCAACGCAACAGATATTCTCAAATCCCTGTGCACCTGCCCCAGAGCACACCGGGCAGAACGAGCTAATGGAAGGAAGAAATGCTCACAGGCGCCCCACTCTACCTGGACTTCAATTACCTGGACATACAATCCAGTGAAGGCACTGAGGTCAGTCCTCTGGGACACCCTGGGGAGAGTGTGGATGGCAGAGGGAACCCAGGTGGGGATTAACCACTTGGCACTTTTATCTGCATATCGTATAAACAACCTTTTTTTTTTTTTTACAGGTACAGAGAGAGAGTCAGAAAGAGGAATAGATAAGGACAGACAGACAGGAACGGAGAGAAGTGAGAAGCATCAATCATTAGTTTCTCATTGCCATTGCGACACCACAGTTGTTCATTGATTGCTTTCTCACATGTGCCTTGACCGCGGGCCTTCAGCAGACCGAGCCACCCCTTGCTGGAGCCAGTAACCTTGGGTCCAAGCTGGAGAGCTTTTGCTCAAGCCAGATGGGCCTGCGCTCAAGCTGGTGACCTCGGGGTCTCGAACCTGAGTTTTCCGCATCCCAGTCCGATGCTCTATCCACTGCGCAACCACCTGGTCAGGCTGTATAAACAATTTTTGAACCATGTGAAAATATTACCCAAATAACAAATTCATTTATTTATTTTTAATTTAGAAATTAAACTTAATGGGTGACACTAATCAATAAGACTACATATCAGCAGTAGAGCATCGGCCCGGAGTGTGGATGTCCCAGGTTCGATTCCCAGTCAGGGCACACAGAAGAAGCGCCCATCTCCTTCTCCACCCTTCCCTCTCTCCTTTCTATCTGTCTCTCTCTTCCCCTCCCACAGCTGTGGCTCCATTGGAGCAAAGTTGGCCCGGAGGCTGAGGACGGCTCCATGGCCTCTGCCTCAGGTGCTAGCATGGCTCCAGCCGCAACAGAGCAACGCCCCAGATGGGCAGAGCATCGCCCCCTGGTGGGCATGCCGGGTGGGGCCCAGTTGGGCACATGTGGGAGTCTGACTGCCTCCCTTCTTCTAACTTCAGGAAAATACAAAAAAAAAAGAAAAGAAAGAAAGAAGAAGAGTATATTACACAGGTTTCAGGTGAACATCTCCATAGCATCTGAACTGCTGACTGTGTTGTGGTTCTGTCGCCCGAAGTCAAATCATTTTCCGTCATCGTATGCTTGACCCTCTTTACTCCCCCCCATAACCACTTCACTTTTGTCTGTGTCCACAAGTCTCAGTTTACAACCCACCTATGTGGGACATGCATCACATTCATTTTCTAAAGTCTAACAGAGAACCCAGCATCTATAATCCCTGGAGAGGAGCATACTTCTCAGCCCTGTGACTCTCCCTCTGGCTCGAAAGGCAGAAGGCAGCTACTGAAGTTACCTCACCTGCATTCAACGTACCTACCTGTTCTTTCCCCACCACTTGTCTGCACCCCAAGTCTGAGAACGGACCGCTTCCCCCCCCCCACATCTACGCAGGCACCACACCCTGCCATCTATCTCCTCGGCCCTCCACGGCTGCGTTAACTGCTGCCAGACCCCAACGCGCCCGCTCAGCTGCCGCCCCAGCCTCCTACCAGAAAACCCAGCAGTTCCTCGTCCTCCGGTCCAGCCCTGTCCAATCACCAACTCTGGGCTTCCCAGTGGGGCCCTGCCCACGCCCCCAACTAGAGCAGGCACCTGTCCCCCATAGAAGCCACTCAATGCCTCTTCACCCAGGGTCCCAGGAACAACACACTAAAGACTCTTGTGGTCTGGCCCTGCCACCTACTCTGACCTAGTTACTTGCCAACTCCCTCATGGCCAAGGCCCCAGAGCCTCCAAGTGACTCCAGGTCAACAGACCCCCTTGCCCAGCCTCTGGGTCCTTGTTCACGTGGTACTTACTCCCTGCCTGAAATGACGTTCAAATACTTCACCACACCACCCACACTTGCACCCAATGTAGTCCCTGCCACGAGGCATTAATTTCCCTATGAGGCCTTCCCAACTCTCTGCCCACTCCCCCCTTAAATGCCAGCCCCTACCACAGCACACACATAAGCCCTCCCAGCCCTCCGGGCATGCACATGAGCTGGGGGCAGTCATCAGAGGTCCAGCACCCAGCCCATCAGCCCTGGGCCCCTGGCCTGCTCTCAGCATCTCCCTCGGTGTTTCCTTTCCTCCTTGGTCATCCACCACCCAACTCCATCCCTGAACCACCTGCGCAGAAAGGGGGCAAACGCAGAGACAAAGGACTCCAACATCTCCTTCAAGCAAGCGACAATTCTGCAGAGACCCCAAGCAAGGCATGCCGCCCACGTGGGCACTGTGGCAGGATGGGAAAACGTGCTTCCTTGCCCGCCTAAGAGATAGCAGCTGCTCCGAACGCTGCATTTCATAACATCTGAATTCTCAAGGCATTTGGAAGGATGACAGAGAATCTATAATCAGCGACAGCCCTTCTCACACTTACAGCTTGCTCATTTGCATTTTAAAATAAAACGCCAACTCCTCACGTGCTAAGAGTCATCTTCTTCTCCCCTTGCGCCTCAAAAACACCTGGGGAGAGGCAGCCCCAAGAGCTGCCCAGGCAGAGGGGGGCGGGCGGGCCAGTGGGTACACTGTTCTTCCGAGCTCTTCTTCCATCAAGTTCAGGGCTGTTCTAGAAAGGGCCGATGACGACCAGGGATGAAGAAACCTCACAAGCCTTCCCACAGATCAGATGTGAGTGGAAAATGCTCCCAGGTGACACGTCCTGCAAGGCTGACACGGGTCCCCTGCCTGACCTGCAGCAGAGGCCCAGGACCACCTCCCCTCGCCCCTAGGCCACAGACAACCCAAGTGACGAGAATGCTCCCCTCCAGCAAAGGCTCACTGGGCACAGGGGCAGGGAAGACTGTACCACACTTGGCACTGGTCCTGTTAGCAGCTAGCTGCTTCTGGGGCAGGGGGCGCAGAGCGGCCTGAGATGGGCGAGTCAGGGGAGCCTGTGCAGCCAGCATCCTCATCACAGTGGTACAGAGGAGAAACTGAGGCAGAGTGCCTGCAGACTGTCACCATCGAGACAGGCGCCCGCGACCGCCGCCCTCAGCACAGGCGCCCGCGACCGCCGCCCTCAGCACAGGCGCCCGCGACCGCCGCCCTCAGCACAGGCGCCCGCGACCATCACCCTCAGGACAGGCGCCTGCAACCATCAGGGTCATGACCCCTCAGTACATCGGGTCAGGGACATCTTGTCCCACCACCCTTGCCCCACTGTCTGCTGTGTACTAGCCTGGGCCCTAGCACTAACACAGAGCAGGACTTCCACTGCTCCTGGCCCTCCCTGCCCTGGTCTCACCTGGGGTTTCTCAGACTAGGTGAGCGGAGAACTGCAGGTTTTACTTACTATCAAGCATCACCTGGCCTAACAGACCCGGGTTAGGGAGGCCAGTCAGCCTGCAGACCAGCCCGCTGCCAAGGCCACTCTGGGTCTCAGTAGACACACCGGCCCAGAGGATGAGCGGCCCAGCCCCCTCACTGCCTCTGCAGGATGACCTAAGAGCAGGCGCTGGTCCCTCTGAGGCGCTGCCTACCTCAGAGCCTGATTTTGAGAAGTAAATGGGATAATGTCACAAGTAGTGGCCTTCAAACCAAACCCCAAAAATAAATGTTTAAAACGATGTTTCTATTTGCACATTTTCAAGTTGACATCTAAAATTTCTCATCATAAGTTTAAATACTTGTAGAGGATGTAATTCCCAACATATTGTAAATATTAACATTTCAAAATAAAACTGTTACTGTTTCTCTTTTAAATGGATCTAATGGAATCTAAATATAGCAATTTGAGAGTGACCATCATCCATCTTAAAATTACAAAATCAAATTATTCTCAAACACCTGGAAAATTAGCAACATTCCTTCTGCCTCCTCTGGTTTCCCGTCCACATCCCTCAGAGATGTTTCTAGTATCCGTGTGTTTAATGTTCGAAGGCTTTAACTGATGATTATACTACAAGGCCAAAAAAAAGGATATAAATGTTTTAATTCTTTTAAGTTTATGGGACCATTAAGCTCTAAGTGTCAAAAATTTTCTTCTGGACAGATTTACTATCAAAATTACTTATAGTACGTAATTGACCAACACAACAGAAACATATAACAAATTTCTAATAGTAAGCACAAAATATTAAGCCTTGTTAGAAATACATCTGAGAAGATATTAATGGACATTTTAACTAATTCATGCACCACAGATGGCTAGATAATATCTATTGTTAGAATAAGACTGCGTGTATTGATTCTATCTCTATTTCTCAATTTTTATCTCTACAAGTGCTGAGACCACACATTCAAGTAAATGAGATGAAGTGGAAAGAGATTTTCCACAGCACGGTCTGAGTTCCTTCAGAATTATATGCCATGAATTACAGTACTCTATCATCAAAAATCATTGCTAAGGTTCTGTCAGCTGACAGCCCGGTCAAATCTTCTCTCAGTTTCACTGCAACAAAGAAGAAGTCCTCACATGCCCCAGGATCACAATGACCAGCCACGTGGTGCCAGGGGTTTTATGCCCGTGTCTCACGCCAGATTCGCATCTGATAACAAGAGTGAGTTTGTGGTTCTTCGGGAGATGGCCAGCGTCCCACGTGCCGGGTGCGTAGCTATTGCTCTACCCGGGTTCACGGCATTAGTGCTCACAGCGGTCCCAGGGGACAGAGCCCAGCATTATTCCCATCTCACAGATGGGGAGACAGAGGCGCTGAGTGGCTAGACAACTGGCTCGAGGCCACGTAGCCAGAACTGTGAACCCGGGCGTCTTGCGTCTCACCATTTGGTGCTCTGTCTCCGTGGAGATGGGAGGAGGGCCAATGGGAAAGGGCGGCTGGGAAGGACAGTGTACAGGCTCCGTCCCCGGCGGGTCGGCTGTGACAATGAGGACAAGGAGGCTGAGGAGCTGCAAGATTAACTTCTTAAATATGCTCCCACACCTTAGAGAGGTCACATCCACATGCTTCTTTTAAGTAAAAGCCATCACTGACTGGCACCCCAAAGTACCCCATCAATATGAAACATTCATACTTACCCCATCAATATGAAACATTCATACTGTCACCACTGCCATTTAATAGCAGGAAGAGACATACTCCCCCAACAGGGACAAACAGGGACTTACCAGCCTCTGTCCTCATTCCCGGCTGTAGGCCCCAACGTCCCCTTTTAAACGGTAGCCAGCCCCCAGGCAGTAACAGGCCTGTAAGCATTTGGTAAACGGACCGCATTCAAATCCCAGCTCTAACCACTTTCCAGCTGGGTTTCTCAGAGAAGTCACAACATCTGAGCCTCAGCGTCCTCATCTCTAGGACAGAGATGAAGACAACAGTCACCCGCATCAGTGGGTGGCCGTACAAATGGGAGAACGGCACGGAAAACATGGGGTGGTAGTTGGTGGCATGCCTATCTCCCCCTCATCATGAGTCACCGGTACGTATGACGGCAAACGCTCATCCCCAGCAGCCGGTGGCCACCAGCCTGGGGACCTGGCGCACGGAAGCCTGGCTGATTCTGAAAAACCAGCTGAGTGGATTCGCTTCCAATGTTTTGCAAAGAGCTTTTCTCTACGTCTTGAAATTTCAAGTTCTCCAAACACGCGGGATGCCAGGAGGAGGTGAACAGAGCGGCGGCGTGGTGGGTTTTATTTTTAGATGCCAGTGGGGAAGGCATCCAGTTTGGCTTCGTGCTGGCCCCAGCCACCACTTCCTCCAGCAAGACACCACCAAAATGAACAGCAGAGACATGCAGAAAGATTTCACAACTCTCTGCCTGGTACGTTCTAAAACAATGGCTCCAGTCTCCAGTTCCACCCGCAGACTAAGTGGATTAAAGGTTTTAGTCTACATCTTTCTGAGGAAGCCATGAAACACTGACCCCTGGGTTGTCCCTTCCACCCTGAGGCCCTAAGGCCCCTTCTCCTCCCATCGTGGGGATGGCATCCCACTGTGTCCCGGTCTGAACACAAAAGATCAGGTGTTGGGGGAAGGGCACATTTCTTTCCCTCTTAAGCACGGTGTTTGTTGGTGAGCACGTAAAATTACTTCCTCTAAAACTGGCTCCCACCAGAAATTTCCTCGTGGGCCCCGAAGAGAGGCTGGAGCTAACCTCGGGGAAGAACCTGGCCCTTCGCATACTAAGCTCCAACTGTAACTCTGACTACAAGTCCAGGTCTCAGTGGTGGGAACAGCACATCTGCAAAGGATCCAAGCACTCCAAGGTAACCACCTTTCTGGACTAACAGACGAAAGCAAGCCAAAGCATCCTGGAGCAGAAAGGATCTCGGAGACACGTGGCCCCAGAATGACAACTCTACAACTGCATCCCCTCAACCCACTGCAGGCCCCAGCAGGCATTATCAATCAACCCCTGCCCTCAGCCCTTCACAGATTCAGAATACTCCAGGCAGCCACTGCCAATCAAGCAGAAAGGGCACTGAAGGGAAACTTCTTAGCTATTCCTGAATTGCGACCTCCCCCTTTTGATGTATGGCGAAATAAAGGGCCAGAAAAAGCTCAGGGCCGATCATACAGCTTTGGAGAGACCAGATGAGCCTGGATGGAAACTAGAGCTGATGATAAGGTTTCCAGCAAACCTCCCCCAAAACAAACCTCAGCCTCCGGGTGACAAGTTCAACCTGCCAACTGCAAAAAAGGGAGGGCGGAGGGAAGAATTCAGCAGCCCTCCACTGGTGCTGCCAGACAGTTCACCCCACTTCACCAGCCCCCCACAAGCACTGTCGGGCCTGCACACTTATTTCCGAGCCACAGGGCCAGCCCCAGGCCCTGGGAGGGCTTCTCTTTATCTGTCCATCCTTCCTCACTTCTCCAGCCAATGAGCACCTGACCCAGGTCCACTGCAGGGTGAGACCACGTGGGGGTTGGACATCACCCTCTGACAGTCCACCCACAGGAGCCAGGGGCCCCTAGGAAAGGTCAGCTGTGACCTGACAGCAGACAAGGGGTGACAGGGGGAAGGGACATATCCTGGCTCGGGAAGGGGGGGACAGGCGTGGTCTTGGGGATGACACCACACACAGGAAGGTCTGAGATAGAAGCGGGCTCATCCGCAGAGGGCTGAATAACCATGGCGGAGGGGGGCTCCTGCTCCTCAGCAGATCCTGAGGACAGACAGGGACAAAACATGGGGGCATCGGGACCGTGCACACCACCCTGTACCCCCCGACCAAGAGCTCTTTCTCTCCCCCAGCCAGTGCCTTCAAGGGACAAAGTCACAGCAACCCCACGAATCTGAGAGACTACCAGTCCAGACAGTGCCCTGCCCAGGGGAAAAGCCTGGAGGGCCCAGGGAGAAGTTAAAGACACAGTGCACGTGCAGAGAGGCGGGGCGGCTAACCCCCGGGAGAGAGAGGAAGGTGGGCACTGACAGGCCCCCCGGCCTGAAAGGTGGTGAAGGAAAGGTCTGTACTCACCTGGACGACTTCTATCCCTCGCTTCCTGTGGAGGAAAACAAAGAGAACAAAGGTTACTCAGCAGGCAGGGAGCATCCTTCCAGAATGTTCTCTGTAGCCAGCTGAAGGCAGGAGAGTAAGGAGAGCAGGCGGCTGCCCCTCTCGGGTCATGCTTCCCAGAATGGCCTCATTTTCAAGGGGAAGGTCTATGACCTGCTGGTCAGTCTTCAAAGCCGCCTCTGGCAGAAGGAGAGGGTTGGTTCCTCAGAAGGACTTGGCCGGAGTCCTACCGCGACCCCACTTTGTCCTCCTCACAGCCAGCCGTCTCCTTCTTTAATCCCGGAGCCAGGCCTCTGTCGGTTTAGCTTCAGCCTGGGCTGCCCAAGACTCTCCCCACCACCAACAGCTGGTCACACACCTCTGCCTAGCCTCCCAGGTCAGCCCCAGCCTGCCACACTCCAGCCCATCCACCCGCCCTCATGCAGGAGGCCTTCAAAACCTTCAGTCCCTCCCCAGCTGCTTGGCCACCCTGGCCATCTCTGGCCCCCACTGACACCCAGCCCAGCCTCTGAACCTCGTTTAACCATCTCGGCCTCCACAATATCCCCCAAGCCTCGGCCCTGTCCCTTCCCACGCCCCTGCCCACAGTCCATGGCCTCTGGTCTCCTATTCCAGTGCCCTGACTCACCCAACCCCATTACAGAGCCTGGGGCGGCATCTCTACAGAGCACACAGGGCTACAGGGCTGAGCCACATCTCCAAGCCTTGGTGCCCACCTTCCAGCCCAGCCTTTAGGATTGGGCTCAGACAGAAACACGCCCAGGAAGCCAGCCCTGCCACACCACGCCTTCACCCCACCTGCAGAGCCAGAATGCTCCTGAGAACTCTGGGTACCATCACCCAGGCCCTTTGTTCCAGAGTACTGATGGGCTGTCACTCAAGGGGCAGGAGGACTGGAGAAGACACAGGGGTCTGTATGGACCGTAGGTGGCATGCCAACCACCACACCCACGTGTGTCTTCCTGGAAAAAGGCTGGCCTCCTGCAGGTGCTCGGGGGGCATGACCAGCAGAGGTCAGGAACTGAGTTTACTCGCCCAACTTCCTTCTCTGAAGCAGGAACTGTGTGGCAGATTCAACAACTAAGAGTCCCCCATGCCGAGCCATGGTGCTCACCTGGCATACGGATGTTCCATATACCTAAATATGTCACCCACAGCCCAGCTCCCATGCCCAGCCCAGCCTGGCACTCATAGGGGACAACAAATGCAACAGCCAAGACTCAGGCCCTTGAGGGGCTCACCATCTAAGGGAGGGGACAGCCCAATGCCTCCAGGCCTCTCTCAGCTTGTCACTGTCTGGGTGACAGTGAGCAGACACCGTCACCTCACACAGCACAGCTGAGGGGACACCTACCAGTCTTACACTTGTTGGTTAACTTATTCAACAAGGATTTCCCAGCGCCTTCCAAGAGCAAGGAGCAGAGCCTCACGAGGAAGCCACCCCGTGAGACAGCAAGACTGAGCAAAGAGCACTCACCAGGTCACACTGCTCGAAGGGCCCAGCCTCCTGCTCCTCAACCCCCAACACCGAGAAACCCAATCTGAGAACCAGTGGTTGGTCCAGGAGTCCACACCACCATGCAGCTCCTTTGCAGTACTGGAAGGAATGGTGGCCACTATCTATCTGCTTCCACAATCTTATGAGGGGACAAAGTGGACACAGCAGCAGAGTCCTGGGCCACCAGAGCCTGCGACAGCATCAACAGAAACGTGTGCCACGCCCCAGTCATCATCTCACAACTCACACCATTTCTGAGCCCTGGCCCTGCTGAGCATCAGTGACGGTCAAGTGCCCGGTCACTTGGCACGTGACTGTAACTAGCCAGGTCAGGTTCAGTGTACCCCTCACCACTGCTCCTGCTTCTGGACAGAAATATTAAACAGCCATGGGAGAAATCCCCAGGAGAACTCCAAATGACAAGACTGGGACCGCATGATGGGAGAGATAAGGACACTGAAGGAGACAGAAGGCATGTGTACGTGACCCACACCATGTGCAGTGAGCTTCCACTCGGTGCTGGTGCCGGCGGGCTGTTCTCCAGCGAGCTAATCCTCACAGCATCCAGATTAGCCCAGGGTGCCCGTCACTCTCCTCCCAAAGCCAGTGCTCATTTCCATATGTGACATCATCCCAGACAGCTCTCCCTCCCCCACTCCTAAAAACAAACAGGTCTCTAACTTTGAAAACAGATGGAACCCATAACATAAAAGAAACAAAGTAATCCTGAGGACAGACAGGCTGAAAACCTTAAGTAAGGCTGAGTTCCCAGGAGAGAGCAGGTTCTCCAGCTCAGAACTCCCAAACAGCAGAAACTGCAACTCTGGCAGAAAAGAGGGGGCCACACCTCGTGCTTTATCGGGAGCTAAGGCACCCCAAGTGCCCCCTGCTCCGAGGGAGGGGCAGTGACGGCCCATTGCTCAGAGGAGGAAGCTGAGACAGACCCGGAGAAGGGAGAGCCTGGTCTCCACCCCCTAGGGCGAGGGCCGTGGGGGGGAGGGGGGGTCCTACTCAGTACCACAGCCCATTCAGGAATGACAATGCAAACCTGCTGGGCACCTATCTTCATCAGGGACTCCTGCAAGACAAAGGTGCCCACAACCTTCTTTTCCCAGCAGCAGGCTCCTGAAATCCAGCCATGACCAGAAAGTGTAGAAGTTGAATCATAACACCACAGGGGAAGAGGGAGAGGGGTGAGGAAGGAAAGAAAGGAGCAGGGTTGGGAGGATGTAAGAGAAACCAGAGAGCTAGTTGCCAAGTGACGCTAACCACTCCCCCTGGATGCCCCAATTCCAGGGTCCCGTCCCACAGACACGCAAATACGCACAAAGGGTTCCAGGCTGTGGCTGTTAACTGCCACACTGTCTGTGATAGCAGATGACCAGCAAATGACCTAAATCCCCCAAGAAGGAGCACGCACATTGAAGGAATACTAGGCGGCAGTTAAAATGAATGAGGAAGCACTCCGGGCACACACACATAAGGCATGAATCATCTCTAAGACACCGCCATGTGAAAATGCAAGGTGGAAGAAACCCTGTGTGCAGCTTACCATTACTTGGGCTAAGCACAACATCCAGTACACAGAACGAATCTAAAAGTTCTCCAAGAAAATGGTCACAGGGTAGCCTCTGGTCAACAGCAAGTGTGGCCAGGGAGGGGCATGACTTCCTCTCACTGTGCATTCTCAGGCGTCTCTTGAGTGTTGTGCCGCGTACTTCTAACGTAATCTCCAGAACTAGAGAAATAACGTTTTTTGAATTATCTTTTAAATGACAGGTAAAACTCCAGTTGCCAGCATTCCCAGTGCCCGGTAATGACGTGACTCCATGGACTGACTGATGAAGTGAAGCGGAGAGCTCAGGATGTATCTAGGAAAGCTTCCAAGTTCTCTGAGAGCAGCCGAAGTAGCACCCACTGCAGGGCCATCAGACCGTCAGGCGTGGGGACATTTGATTCGGATTCTAAGCCCGTTTAAAGACACGGGTACCAAGAAAACAGATGGAAGGGACCCCACTGCAGTGTTAACTGGGGCTGCAGCAGCCCAGTGATGAGTTTTTCCCTTATACTTTCTTGTATTTTCTAGTTTTCTACAATAAATAAATAAATACAGATATCATTCCCAAAATAACAAAAAGAAACAATAAAAGTTAAAGTAATTAAAGAAGTATATTTAAAACCTGCCCCTGGAGAAGAATTCTACAGGCTCTAAAGCTCTTGTTTTCTTGATAAATATCACATTAATACATTTAGAACAGCCAGCCCTGGCCGGTTAGCTCAGTGGTAGAGCGTCGGCCGACCCAGCGTGTAGAAGTCCCAGTCAGGGCACACAGGAGAAGTCATCTGCTTCTCCACCCTTCTCTCTCTCTCTCTCTCTCCTCCCCTCCTGCAGCCATGGCTCTGTTGGAGCAAGACCCCAGGCACTAAAGATGGCTCCATGGCCTTGCCTCAGGCATTGAAATAGGTCGCCAAGCAACAGATTGAAGGTCCCGGATGGGCAGAGCATTGCCTGGTAGGGGACTTGCCAGGTAGGTCCTGGTTGGGGCATGTGCGGGAGTCTATCACTCGGCCTCCCACTTCTCACTTAAAAATAAATTTAGAACAGTCTACCCACAACTCATATTTATAAATCTATTTTTCAAAAAAACTGGATAACCACCAAAATGTGGATCCATTTTAAACAAGGACCCCTCTTCCTCCCCCAACCAAATCCAAGAAGAGCACAGCCATGGGGAATATAAAATACTCATTTACAAACAAACTATCCTTTCAGGAGAGGAAGGAGAGCAATCAAAGAAGGCTTCGTGGAGGAGGCAGCATTTGCCATTTGAACAGAAACTGAAGGGAAACTAGAAGCAGACACTTGGGAGGAAATAGCTGACTACCATGAGGAGTGCCTGCTTCCTGAAAGATGCCTGTCCTGGGGCGTGGGAGCAGAGCACGCACCGAGGGCAGGCAGGGTGATGGGAGATGGAACAGTAGATGCAGGCTGGCCATGCTGCAGGGGCTAGAATATCACAGCAGGTCTCACCTTTATCTCCTGTGCCTGTGGGTCCCAAATGCCAGGTCAGATGACTAAGAATCACTACAAGAGCTTGTCAAAATTAGTAATTTTAACATCCAGTCCTGAAGCCTGTGATTCCAGAGGTCTAGGGGCAGGGCGGGGGCTCAGTGGGTTTTTCGGGGTTTGTCAAGCCCCCCGGTGCTGCTCAGGAGCAGCAAATGTGGGAATGGCTGACCGCCCATCAGGAGCAACTCCTGGCGGCAACTCCTGGGGGTAACAGGATCAGATCCGCCCACGGAAAGGGGGAGAGGGGCAGGTTTCGGTCAAGGGCACCTCCCCAGGTCTGGGGAAGAGGAGTAAAGGGCACAAAGGGAACAGAAATGGCCATGATGCTCAGACACCAGCACGAGGAGAGGACAGGGGAGTGCATCCCCCGAGAAGTGGCCACGCTTCCGTTTCTCCGGCCGTGGAGGTGCCAGGAGGTGGGAGAGAGCCCAGGGCTGAGCTCAGCACCCAGTTCAGGAGCCGTCTGAGTAACACAGAGAAATGGAAGAGGCGGGGTATGTCCCCAAAGGAGGACATGGAAGCAGACACAACTGTACCTCGTGCCTCAGTTTCCTTATCTGTCAAGTGAGGAGAACCCTACAACCCAGTCTACAGGGCTGCCAGACCCACACTGGGACTGTGGGCTTCTGTTACTGTTGTTCCAAACTACCCTCCTCTGTCCCATCTGGGTGGTTCTGATGGGTAAGCCAACGAGTGAGGGACTGCGCCCCCTCCAGAGGTGGGTCCGTGGTCTGGCACCTCACACAGTCATAGGATGTGTGTGAGACCGAGCCAGGATAGCCCTGATCCTTCCCAGGACGAGTCCTGGGGGCTCTCAGCAGCACAAGGGGCACAGCCCCCACCGCCTCTGTGTGCCCTCACTCTCAAGGCCACGCCAGGAGGAAAGGCCCGCGTTCTCTCGCCAGAAGGTAAAGCCCACTCCAGCCGGCCAGCGCCCACTCCTCTGGACTAGCAGCTGCGGGGTTCTACTGAAGCCAGGTGACACTAAGTTCCCATCACTGCAGCTGTCTTGCTTACTACAGCGGGCTCTCAGTGACGGGCAGCGTCTACCACTTCCTGAAGATGACAGAAATTACCCTGAATGACCTGGTGCAGGAACCCAATGAAGAGGACCCAAAGCAGGGGAGCTCCACAAGAGCTCCCCAGGATCATCAAGAGAAAGAAGCGTCCCTATGCCCACGCCACAAGGCCACGTAAGGTCCAAGGTGCAGGTCACTGGATAAGACATCAGAAAGGTTATCATTGGACACCTTGGGACTATGACCCCCATGGAGCTGCAGCCTGCAGGACCCGTGAAAACCAGCAGCAGGAACAGGACATGTTGCTGAGCCACCTAGGGTCTCAGCTTTCACATCTGTTAAATGGGTATGAACTTTGCTATCCAACAGGACCTCCCTGGGCAGGTCTGAGACCCCAGGGCTACTGACAAGAGAAGCCTGAGAAATGGTGAATCAGAAGGGGAAACAGAGCAAGCAGAGACACAGAGGCCCCTTTGGACCAACGAGGAGAGTAAGTCCAGTGACAGCAGGGAGCATTCAAGGAGCTCTGAGAAGGTAGAGCAGCTAACGGAGAAAAGTTTGTAAAAACAGGGCCCTTCATTAAAAACTGCTTTCCTGTAATATGCAAGGCCACAGCCAACTCCTCCCACTCAGGCACAGTGGAGGGCTGGCCACAGCAGAGGCAAGCCACCACGGAAAAGGGGGCCCACCCGGTTACGCAGCTGTGGAGGGAAGCCAGGCCTCCAAGGAACAATGTCACAGTAGTGGGAATCAGCCCGGAAACCCAGACTCCCTCCCACCAATGGGCAAGGAGACAGAAGCTGCACCTGCACCCAGAGCTAAAACCCACTCGGAGACAGAGTGTAATTACGCCGGCAGGGAGCCAGCCGCATCCAGCCATCTGTAGCACACTTTGCTCATCATCCGGTTTCAGAGACCCCAGTATGGGTCCCTTCAGCATCCACAAAGCCTGCAGGCAACCTCCCCCTGCCTCTCGCTGCCTTCACAGGACTCAGGGTTCCCTAAGTAGGTGCATGCAGAGGAGCACGCTGTTCCTGCTGCCTCCGATGCCCTGCCACGTCACCACCCCCACACACTCGAGGTCAGCTTCTCAGGAGACACCCCCCCCCCACCGCAGCACCCCAGCAGCCAACACAGATACAGAGGCTGCCTAGATCCAATCTCCAGGGCGGACGTGACAGTGGCCACGTCCTGGTAGCTTTCCTCCTCCTGGGCATTCCCCTGGACACCCCCAACCCCAGGTTAGGCAGATTTATGTGCCCAGTGTTCCTGGATCTCAGTGGCTATGGGAGCACGTGGCCACAGAGGACTCCCCAGCCGGCTCTGGCCCATTCCTGGAAAGAAACCTGACTGGGTGGCAATGAAACCAGGCTGGGAACCAGTCAGAAACTATTAAAAGGACTTCGGCAAGCCATGGTTCTCGACTGTGCCCCCAGAGAACATTTAGTAAAACCTAAAGACATTTTTGATGGTCATAACTAGGAAAAAGTTCTAGTGGCATCCAGAAGGTAAAGGCCCTAAAATGCACACGACAGCCCCATGGACAAAGAATTATTTGGCCTAAACTGTCCACAGTGCTGAGGTTAAGAAATGCGGGACAGGGAGGAGCAGCACTGAGCCACCAGAGGGAGGACACCAGTCCTGGAGAGTTGCCTAGCTCCAGAGTGAACGCCGAACAAGCTGTAATAAACCTTTGTTGCAAACCTCTCAGGGCTGCTTGTTATTGCAGCCTAACTGGGCTGATCCTGACTGACAAACTCTCCTTGAGGAAACAGCGTTTGTGCCCCATCTACAACCCAAATTCTTATCATAAGACCTGGCATGTGGCATATGGCGGTACAGCATACAAGGCATTGGGGAGAAGGTAGTACCAGTCCCTCCTCGCATCAAACCCTCCTGAGAAGAACCCTGTTCTCTAAACACTGAGGCCAGACAGTTTGTGCATTTGCACAAGCTGTTCCCTCTGCTAGAGTCCTTCCTCTCCGGCAAACTCCTGCCAGTCCATCAAGAACAGCTCAAACGTCATATTCACAGGGAGGCTGTTGCCTGTCCTTTCCCAGGGCAGCAATTGAGCCCTTCAGCCATCGACACTTACTGGCTGTTAGTTTCAGAATCTGGATTTTCCTCCTATTAACAGTGCCAGGACTGAAATGGTGGCCCGATATAAATGCAACATATGAACAGAATTTTAAAGCCAGCACAAATATTGAATTGTTTGGACAGCTCCAGGAAAGAACTAGATAAACTAGAAGCTACCATATGTCTTTTTATTGGGGGAGGGGGGTGACACCCTTCCCCTGATTGGAGAGTCACCAGATCCTGTGACTGAAGACCTTCCCCTACACCAGGTGCCCCACCTGGAGCAGGCAGGGGGAGGGTGGGCCACTGGGTGCCCGCAGCGCAGACACGGCATGAGTCAGTGTGTTCCCTCAGACCCATATGAAACCCACGAGATCGGACGTGGCTTCTCAGGAACCCAGGATGTGGGCTGAAGCCAGAGATAGTGACTCACCTTCCAGGCACCTCTTGGAGGAAAGCAGAAGCTCCAGGACTGAGAGGCCTTTGTTGCTGAGGCAGCTTTAAACAACCCTTGACGCTCAGGATGGGAAAACTGAGGCAGGGGTGGGTTGAAGATCATCCAAGGATGAGTTCTGCTGCATCCAAAGTGTCAGCTTTTCCGACTGAGAATCACCCCAAATTTTCATTTGAAAACAAATGCAGAAGTTCCCCTGATGCCACCTGACACACCGCTACCTCTTAATATAAAAATTCTCTACTTGGCCTGACCAGGCGGTGATGCAGTAGATAGAGCGTTGGACTGGGATGCGGAAGACCCAGGTTTGAGACCCCAAGGTCGCCAGCTTAAGCGCGGGCTCATCCGGTTCAAGCAAAAAAAAAAAGCTCACCAGCTTGGACCCAAGGTCGCTGGCTCCAGCAAGGGGTTGCTCGGTCTGCTGAAGGCCCGCAGTCAAGGCACATGTGAGAAAGCAATCAATGAACTAAGATGTTGCAATGGCAACGAAAAACTGATGATTGATGCTTCTCATCTCTCTCTATTCCTGTCTGTCTATCCCTATCTATCCCTCTCTCTGACTCTCTCTTTCTCTGTAAAAAAAGTAAAATAGCCTGACCAGGCGGTGGCGCAGTGGATAGAGCGTCGGACTGGGATGCGGAAGACCCAGGTTCGAGACTCCGAGCTCACCAGCTTGAGCGCGGGACCATCTGGCTTGAGCAAAAGCTCACCAGCTTGGACCCAGGGTCGCTGGCTCCAGCAAGGGGTGGCTCGGTCTGCTGAAGGCCCATGGTCAAGGCACATGTGAGAAAGCAATCAATGAACAACTAAGGTGTTGTGACGGCAACAAAAAACTAATGATTGATGCTTCTCACCTCTCTCCGTTCCTGTCTGTCCCTATCTATCCCTCTCTCTGACTCTCTCTCTGTCCCTGTAAAAAAAAAAAAAAAAGTAAAAAGAAAAAATCTCTACTTGGATGTCTCTTTAAGGCTTTCACTATGGCCTTGCAGGTGCTGTAATTTTTCTTTCTCCTAATTAGGGACAGGACCTGGATTGGGGGGGGGGGGTGTCACAGGGCTGCAGGAATGGCTGGTTCCAGACTCTGACCCCCTCCAACTCCAGCTGTCAGCCTCTGCCTCAGGGCTAATGACTCAGTCTGTAAGCAGCTATGACAGAAGCCTGAAGAGCAAGGTGAGCTACAGCAGGAAGGGGAATGACAAGAATTCCTGTGCTGACACTTCCCCCCTCAGGATCCATGGGGGAGGGAGAAGACTGCCTAAGAAGGTCTGAATCCTTTTGCTGTTGTTTTTTAAGCACTTATCTTCAAAGTAACACAAGTACTACACAGGTGTGTGTTCCCGCCTGCGTTTTGGAAGGCTGACACCCTTAACGTCTGTGCCCCACAGGAAAATGAACATCTCCATCCCCTGTTCCTGCTGCTAACACTCCCTCACAATTCAAAGTTCTCTCCTGGGTTGAGGCTGGATTCCGAGACCACAAAAAGGGTTCTTTGAACCCCCGGGAGTCTCCTCCCTGCGCTGGGTCTCCAACCAGACAAGTGTGAGTTCTCTGTCAGCAGATATTTGCTGGGCGTCTCTGTCCAGATCCAGGCTGGCCCGGAAACATGGATCTCCAAGCCATAAGCCCTGCCTAGAGAAGCAGGTGGCCAAGAAAAGAAAGTCAGCAAACCAGTGTGTGAACCACAGAACCCTGAATACAGCAAGGATCTGGGGGATGGCAGGGGCAGAGGAAGGTGACAGAAGACAGATTGATATTTGAGTCGGACCCATGGTGGCGCAGTGGATGAAGCATCAACCTGGAATGCTAAAGTCGCTGGTTCGAAACCCCGGGCTTGCCCAATCAAGGCCCATACAAGAAGCAACTACTACATACTTCCTGCTGATTACCTGCCCCATCTCGTTCTCCTCTCTCTAAAAAATCAATAATAAAAATCTTTAAAAAGAAATTATAAAAGAAGGGAAAAATTGTTGTAATGTTGGGAAGATAGAGAAATTCTAAAAAGGAAAAAAATGAAGACTGCTCTTTGAGCTTTGCTCCTTCAGATGACCAGGACGGAGGTCACCAGACAGGTCATCAGCAGAGGGTTGGCCGAGTACCAGGCACAGCTGGGGAAAAGTCAGGGCCTCTGAGCATTTGGGGTTACCTGGGTCCCAAGTTACCCCCACCCCAATCTCAGAAAACTTAAACCCTGAAGCACCTTATTCAAATATTTTTCTAAACCCTCAGCTCTTTATAGGAAAGCGAGGGCGAAGGCAGGGCCGAGGTCTGTGATTCGGGTAAGGAGCGGCTCTGACCTTGACTCAGACACTCCCCGTTCAGGCCCCATATATATATACAGCATATGAATACTGTATTCATTTCCTATTGCTATTGTAACAAATCAGCACCAACACAGTGGCTGAAAACAATACAATGTATTATCTTCCAGTTCTGGAGGTGAGGAGTCAGACACAAGTTAGCAGCACCTCGGGCTCCTTCTGGGACCTTGGGGACAAATTGTGCCTTTTGCCGTTTCCAATTCTAGAGGCTGTCTGCATTCCTCAGCTTGTGACCACATCACTTTGACCTCTGCTTCTATTGTCATATATTCTCTAACTCGGACCTTCCTGTCTATTTCTCCTAAGGACCCTTGTGGTTATAGGAGGCCCTCTCAGATAACCTAGGATGGCCTCTCATCTCAAGAGCCTTACCTCAATCACATCTGCAAAGTCCCTTTGGCCATGTTAAGTACCACATTCAGGTTCTGAGGGCACACTGGAGAAGAGAGAGTGGCATTTTTCTGTCAACCTCAAAACTAAGGCTCTTGGTGCTCTGCGGCCCCACGAGCCTCGGGCGCTCCCTTGCAATGTCCACATGTGGGCCGTGGGCAAATGAAGATTCGTCCAGTGGTTTAGTGGGAGCCTCAACAGTCAACAAGGAGAAGGCTGGAGCTCAACCTCCACGGTGCCCACAGGGTTCCAAAAGTACATAGGTATAACCAGACACCAGCATGGGGTTCCCGAGAGGAAGAGGCGCCCAGGGCCAGAGAAGAGGGTGCCTGGGTGATGGAGACCTGAGGCCCAAGGCCTGGAAGTTGTGGGCGTAAGTTGTGGCAAGGGGACGTAATTGCTGATCCTTCGGTCCAACTGGAGGACCATGAGATGCCCAGAGCAGCCACACCTTCCCCCCCACCAAGGCCACCCGGCTACACTGAAGGCCATGTCCCTCAGACCCTGCCAGGTGGCTCTATCCAGCCACAAATACCCCCAAACACAGAGGCAAGGGGAGCCTGAGCTCAGTACCCAGGTAACACTAGCATCAACGGGGTGCACTCGGCCTTCACTGACAGGCCTGGGGTGCCGAGCCCTGGCTCCAGCCCCTTCCCAGATGCGCTCAGCTAAGGCCTCTAGAGACAGGCCACGACTTTACCTGGTGCCCGAGACCTTCAGATTTCAGGCTGGCTTCCAAAGGCCCAGTCACAGCCCAAACACACGAGAGGCAACAGCAGTATTTGCTGGGTCCTCCAGCTCTCCTCACACAGGGCAGGAGGGGACAGAGGAGGAGGTGCAGCCACGGGTCCTACGAGCTGGCCCTTCAAAGGTCAACTTAGCATTCATTTTAACAGCTGCCTTAGCGAGTGTGACTGTCCTATTTTTTCAAGGGATGAAATTCAGAGAAATTAAGAATACAGAAACACAAATACTGCTCGGTAGGTAACACTTGCATGTGGAGTCTTAAAAGAAATAAAATAAAAAAGAGTAGAACTCATAGAAACAGAGTAGAATGGTGGCCGCCCGGGGCCAGGGCTGGGGGCCAATGGGGTGGGGGCTGGCTGGTAAAGGGTGCAAACTGTCAGCTCTAAGATGAACAACCCCTCAGGAGCTCATGCACGACATGCGGACTCTAGGTGGTAACACTGTGTGATACAACTGAAATTTGCTGAGAGAAGTGTTTCACCAAAAAAATTAAAAAGGTAAATATGTGAGGTGATATGTGTTTTAATGACCTCTATGGTGAAAATCCTTCCATGATGTGTATACATTGTATAAAATCATCACGCTGCACATTTTAAATAGCTTATGATTTTATTTACAATTATACCTCCATAAAGCTGGAAAATACACACACACACATATATATACATAAGTATGCATATAATACACACACGCACACACATAAATCAAAGAGCAGCACCCGCCTGGCCTGTGGGGGGCAGTGAATAAAAGCATCAGGCTGGAATGCGGGGGTCCCTGGTTCAGAACCTCCGCCTGCCTGATTCAAGGCACGTACAAGCGAAGCGAGTTGGTGCTTCCTGCTCTTCCCCTCTTTTCCTTCTCTCTCTCTCTCTTCTTCCCTCTCTACCTCCCTCCCTCGCTCCCCAATCTCTAAAATCAATAAATAAAATCAAAATAACAAAAGAAAGAGAGGAAGAAAGAAAGGCACCCAAACTCACAGCAAATGACCACCAACCTCCGAGGCTGGGGGCCCAGCCACACCTGCTGGGGGTGAGGTTTCTGAAGTTTCTGGGGACAAACTGCTCTAGACAGAGCTGGGTGCCCCCCCCCTGCCACTCACCCCCCAGCGTGGGCTGACCTCCCCATCAGCCCTTTGGTCCCAGGAGGCTGGGAGCAGGGTACCACACCCTGTACGGCCTGCAACAGAGCCCAGAAGGCACTTTCTGGGGAGTGGGGTCAGGACACGCCCTGGGTCACTTAAGACCCAGAAGCAGGAGGAGCTGGCATGCCTGTCTCTCCTCCCCACAGAGCTGACAGCTCCTGCCGAGGACAACGTGACCCGAATCCACACTCCCCTAGCAGAAGGCACCCTTCTACTAAGCAGAAGGGCAAGGGAGCAGGTTTCAGCTCCACGGCAGGAAAAAGGTGCCAGGTCCCCAAGGAAGGCCGCCAGGCAGGGGAGACTGCCCGCGCTGAGGGCTGGTGGGCAAGGAGGGCAGACTGGTACACGGGGAGGTGGCAGGGCTTGTGTCTTTGGAGCCCTCCCCATCTCTAAACTTTCTGAACCACCAATGAGAAAGAGCCATCGGCAGGTCACAGGACTCAGAAGAGCAAAGGAGCTGCAGAGCGCAGACCAGGGGCTAGGGGAGCGTGAGCCCCAGGCTGCCAAGGGCCCAGGGGCTGCTCGGCACAGGTGGGCACAGGCCCCCACTCCTTCCTGCCTAGCCTCAAGCCCTGCCAGGCTCTGCAGCTGGGAGCCATAGTAACAGGCCCCAAACAGCTCAAGAAATCCTTCAGTGAGCCCCATGTGGGGTGTCACAGCAGCCACCAACCCAAAGCCAAGCGCGAGGGCCCTGGGCAGAAGTGAGAAATATCAAAAAGAGGAAGCCCTGATTCCAGCCAGAAGAGAAGAACACTTGAGTGTGACAAAGGATAGCCTCCCTGCCCCAAGAGACACAGACTGCTGTCCTGAAGGCCATCAGGCCACCATCCTACTGTCCCTGCACACACACACCCCAGCCTGTGACCCTCTGCATCTGAGGCATGACTCTTAACCTCATTGCCACCTGAAGTCTTCCTGTGGCTTCCCTGGTCCACCCTGCCATCACAGCCTCTTGTGACACCGGTCTGCCCACCTCCTCGTCCAGCGGCTGTCTTCACCCCTCTGCTCCTAGCACAGCTGGCTCCATGCCCTCTCCCCAAGGCTGATTCTTCCACACTTCGGAACACCTGCCCACCCTGTTGGTACCACATCTGCAACACCCCACTGCTGCCCATCACCCACAACCCTGGCAGCCTCTTCCTTGCATGACCCTGCCAGAAGGCCGCCCAAGAAGACAGCCACTGAGAAGCCCAAGGGTCAGAGGGAGAGCGGAAGGGCCCGCAAGCCACACCTCCTCCTGACACAAGTCCTCCTGGCAGAAGGAGAAGGCACACAGCCCACTCTGTTCTGGCCCTTGTGCCCTTGCGTACTGGGAAAAGGGGTCTCTCAACATCCACGCCCACATCCCTGCCTTAGGATGTTATCTGCTGGAGGGACAACTCTCCAGACCAATCCTAACATCCACAATACCGGGCTGTGCAGAGGGGGCTGACTTTTTTGTTTTCTTTTGTCAGGTTTTCTTGAACTAAATTCTTCCTGAAGATTTGCCTTCTCACTATCCAGGGTGTTCTATTCATTCATTTTTTTCATGCATACTTTTTTTTTTAAACCCACTGAACTACACGTGTTTTTGTTGTTGTTTTTAATGTTTTTGTATTGATTTGAGAGAGAGAGAGAAGAGGGAGAGGGGAAGAGAGATGGGGAGAGAAAGGGAGAGGGGGATGGGAAGGCGGAAGAAGGGGAAGGAAAGGGGGAGAGAGGCAAAAAGGAACATCAATCTGCTCCTGTATGTGCCCTGACGGGATCAAACCGTCAACCTCTGCACTTTGGGATGGAGCTCCAGCCACCTGAGCCATCCAGCCAGGGCCTCATGCACACTTCTTGAGCACCTATTATGTGCCCATCACAGTTTCACTACTGGGAACACAACAGTGAACATGACAGAAAGAGTACCAGTCCTCAAGGAGCTTACAGCATAGAGAGAAGGGTGAACAAGCAAACAACAGAGAAGTACAGGTGATATGTTCTGAATCATCACTCGAGAGACTGAGACACAAAAGTGGGAACTGTGCTAAGATCTACAGTCATGAGCAGAGGAAAGAGACTGCCAGGCAGCGGCAACAGCATATGCAAAGGTCCTGAGGTAAGAAAGAGAAACAGATGAAGAACTGAGAAAAGATCCTGGTTGGTAGAGTCCCAGCGGAGAGTGAGAGAGGCAGGAGGCATGCCTCTGCATCCTGAGGGGCCCTTCTTGTGCCATTTGGTAACCTGAGCCAAGAATCTCTCTTTATGCTTAAGCTCATCTGATTTGGGTCTTCTCTTACTTGCATCCCATCCACAAGAATCCTGGCTACTAGAATATCCAAACCAAAAAATCTCCAACCTGTGCCTCAATCTTGAAAGCAATCACCACGACCCAACCAGTCGCCCAGCCAGAGCCTGACATCACACTCCACTTTTCTCCCTCGTCCCTGTCCCATCAGTCTCCACAGAAAGGTTTCGTCTGGGCCTCTAGGCAGCCAAGGGCAGTGGTACCTCGGCCAAGGAGACGGGCTACTGCATGCAGAACGGAGGGGCAGAAAGAGCACAGCAGATGGCTGCTCGGCTGAGGGAGAGAACCCCCCGAGCACGCGCTGGCTGATTGCATGTAATTAAGAAGGGGGAGACACACTTTAAAATGAGCTCTCTAAACGTAGATATCATTTCAAGTGTCCCTTGCAGTGTGATTACAGCATCTGCTCCACGAATGTTTTACCGTTCAAGTCCCTGCAGGGAGCGGAGAGGGACAAAACGCACCCGGGGAAAGCACCAGCCTCAGACCCAGCCTCGCTGCCCTCCACCCCAAGCTCAGGACCCTTCCCGACAAGGCCTCCCATGGCCAGGTCCGTACTCGAGCCTCAGTTTTCTTGCCCGTGCAGGAATGGGCATGACGATGGTGTGCACGCTAGGGGATGCCGCGGGCGCCCAGTCCGTGGCCAGCGTCCCTCTGGGCCCTCGGAACGCACTGCCTCCGTCGTACAGGTGCGGAACCTGAGGCTCAGAAGAGCGCAAGCCATTCAACTAGAGGCTGACGAGCAGTTCTGCCCAAGTCTAAACTCCACACTCGTGTCCCGCTGGTCCCCACTGGGCTCGGGGCATGGTGGGAAATGCGCCGCTCTGAGCTTCTCCTTACGCCCCTCCTGGCAGAGCCGGCAGACCCACGTGCACCCCGAGCAGCTGGCAGCGTGGCCTCCCCAGCCTTGGCACCTGACCCTGTTCAGCTCTCCAGGTTTGGAAATGTCACAGGCTCTAGCTGGGTGGCTGGCCTCCGCCGCTTTCCTCTACCCCTGGTGGGGGCCGTCTAGCTCTGGAGCCTCTGCCCCCCAGGGTCCCACATTTTATACTCAACAGAACCAAGGCGCAGACTGAGAGGAACCTGAGGTCACTAGGAAAGTCAGCAGATCAACACACCGTCACCAGGCACCCTGTAACTAGGCCAGCACTGGGGGGTGGGGAGGCACCACATACTGGCATCTCCAAACCACACCAGCCCCAAAGGAAGGGCTATTGCAGCCCCACTTTAAAGATAAGAAAAATCAAGGTTCAGAGAAATATAAGCCATGATCTTCCATCCAGGCCTCCCGACCCCCAGGCCAGAGAACAAGCTATACCGAGTACCCAATGCCCACAAGCCTCAGGCAGAGTGTGAGGACAGTGACCAGCCACCAGAGTGGGTAGGTGGTAACACTGCCAAGCTGGGAACAGAAAGGGGCTGTAATGGGACCCACAGCTGTTCTGGCTGAGTGCCCTGGGGGACATCTGGCGATCCCTGGAGACATTGTTGGTTGTCACACTAGTGGAAGAGTGGGTGGAGGCCAGGGACGCTGAGAAACGTACTAACAAGACAAAAGGATCCAGCGTAACATGTCAACAGCACAGCGGCCGAGGAAACCTGAGCTACGGGAAGCTGTGAACAGGGATCTGGGTCTGCCTGGGCATGGGGCTGGTTCAAAACACAAGGGCCCTGGCCGGTTGGGTCAGCGGTAGAGCATCGGCCCAGCGTGTGGAAGTCCGGGTTTGATTCCCAGCCAGGGCACACAGGAGAAGAGCCCATCTCCTTCTCCACCCTTCTCCCTCTCCTTCCTCTCTGTTTCTCTCTTCCCCTCCAGCAGCCAAGGCTCCATTGGAGCAAAGTTGGCGTGGGTGCTGAGGAAGGCTCCATGGCCTCCACCTCAGGCACTAGAATGGCTCCAGCCTCAATGGAGCAACTCCCCAGATGGGCAGAGCATCGCCCCCTGGTCAGCACGCTGGGTGGATCCCAGTCAGGCACATACAGGAGTCTATCTGACTGCCTCCCCACTTCTAACTTCGAAAAAATACAAAAATTAAATAAACAAACAAAATCACAAAGGTCCGGGCATCCAGCATACTGGCTCCCACAAAGAAGGGAAGCGAGAAGAAGAAGGGACATTCTGCCATCAACGAGGTCATGACCAGAGAACACAGCTGTCTGGGCCGGAGGAATAAGGAACATCCAATACGTATCCAGGTGGCATTGTCCAGAAAAGGTAATGAGGATGGAGATTCGCCAAACAAGCTCTATCCCTTGGTTACCTACATACCTGTCACCACTTTCAAAAATCTACAAATAGTTCACGTGACTGAGAACTGCTGACTGTCAAATAAAGTTATAAAACTGCAACAAAACAAAGTTCAAATAACATGCATGTGTGTGAGCACATGTGTGTTCATGTAAAAGCGGTCACATATATGTGCTCACAGGGCCTGATTCGCAGGGGGTGAAACAGCTAGGACAGGAACCCTCTCACTGTAAGTTCTTTCTTGTCTTTTGATATTGAACGATGCTGGCTGTACTGTCTATTCCACAACATTTACATTCTCTCAAAAATAATAAAATAACATTCCCCTGGCATACACAGTCTCCCTCAACTACCCAACCTCCGTTTAGAAAGCCTCTGTTTAGAACGTTGATTTGGATGCCCAAAGAGGCACAAGGCCAAGTGCAGAGCGTGCGTGGTGTTAGTGACGGCAGCCCAAGCAGACTGGGGGGAAGGTAAACCACGAGCCCTGGGGCAAGCCTAGAACCCCAGAAAGAGGCTGGCAAAGGTCTTGTTCAAGGCTGAGGTTACACTAGAACAGAAAAGTGAAGCTGTATTTACATATCACTTTCTTTTTAAGATTTTATTTATTGATTTTAGAAAGAGAGGAGAGAGAGAGAGAGAGAGAAGACGGGGAGGAGCAGGAAGCATCAGCTCACAGTTGTTTCTCACATGTGCCTTGACTAGACAAGCCTGGCGTTTCGAACCAGCGACCTCAGCATTCCAGGTCGATGTTTCACCCACTGCACCACCACAGGACAGGCGAAATACCACTTGTTAGACAATGATGGTCGAAGTCATAGGTACAAATCATCCCTAAGCTTTATTAAACAAAAAAAGGTGAAGCGTCGGAGCGCTCAGATGGTGGGCCATCGCGGTGCCCCTGTGTGTCCGTACACCCTGGCTGTACAGACACAGCACGCGTCAGGACCGTGGTCACGCGGCTGCCTCCAGGGACTGGGGGTGAGTGTGAGGCAGACGAGATTTCACAGTATACTCGCTGGCACTGCTTGGTTTCTGACCATGCATATCATTACTATTTTCCCAAGTGACTTGAGGGAGGGAGAGAGAGAAGCATCACCTGGTCTGTTCCGCTAAGTTGTGCCGTTCAGCTGTGCACTCATTGACTGCTTCTCACGTGTGCTCCGACCTCGGTGTGCTGAGATGATGATACTCTATCCACTGAGCCAGCTGGCCAGGGCCTATTACTTTTTAATGTAAGTTTTTCAGTGGTATTCACAAGTCAGATATGAGTCTGCCCAAGAGAGACGATGGAACTGCACGCAGACAAGTCACCAAAGGCCCTGAGCTTGGTTTTTGTTTTCCAGTACTCTGTTCTCATCATCTGATAAACTGAAATGACCCCTCCTCTTGGCCTCACACAGCAGACCGCACAGCCCAACAACTCAGCTCGTCACGGCAGTCCCACAGCTAGACCAGAAGCAGTGGGTTACCAATGAAATGTGCTTCCCGGGGCCTCGGAGCTGGGGACTCTGATGAAGGCCACACCGCTCCACAGCGGAGAGAGGCTTGAGCCCCTGGCCCCAGCTCTCGCCACTGCGTACAGCCTCAGAGGACCCGGGAGGCTACCTGGGGGCTGATACCAGGCAGGCCAGCCCTGCCTGCTGTCCATGGTGTCCACAGCAAAGAGGAGAGGGCCCAGGAGAGCCTTCCCACCAGCACTGCCTCCCATCTGCTACTAAAGGCCATACACTAGGAAGAGCCACTGGCCTATGAGAATTCGGGGCACCCAAGCAGAGGCACCCAGCAGCTAGGGCAAGGGCAACGGGCAGGGCAGCCCTGGCTGCTCAAGGGTCCTCACCTCCCCGCTGGCTCCAGAAAGGAGCTTCTAATGGGCCCCAGCACCCTGAGGCCCCCCCCCACTCCCTTCACCTGAAGCCCTCAGGGGAGCAGGGTCCAGGGGTGTGGCCCCCAGCCCCTTGCCATTCTCTCCCTCCCCTCCAGGAGGAACTGTTCCCAGGGTGCTGTCCCTCCCAGGCGTGCTTGGATGGGAGGGCCAGGACAGGGGCACTGAGCGCCCCGCACACACGCTTCCGTCCAGCGCCACACCACCATCAGACAGTTCACAGCTGGAAAATTCAGCAGGCTCCCAGAGGAAGACACCTTCTAAAGGCTCCCCGAAGTCTGGCCTGTGCTGGCACAGTGGACAGATCATTGACCTGGAATGCTGGGTTTGCGGGTTCACAACCCTGGGCTTGCCCGGTCAAGGCACATGTGAACAGCAACTACCTTGAGTTGATAATTCCGGCTTCTCCCTCCCCACTTTCTCTTGCTCCTCTCCCTAAAATCAATAAATAAAATATTTTAAAAAATAGAGTCCCCACACGGGACAGGAACGAACAGCAAGTGGTGATGCTAACACAGGACTGTTACCCACAAAACACCGTGTCAAGACACGGAGGTGCTGCAGAGCACTGCAGCTGGGGCGCGCCAGCCTTCAGCCTCCCCGAGCCCCCAGCCCCATCCCTCGAGGCAGCATCCCAGGAGCCTCTGCTCCGGACCGGGCCCTGCCTACGTCAGACGGGCCGTGAGCACGAAACCCGCTCAGGTTTATCTGAGCACAAAGACGGAACCAGGGGCCCAGTCTTGGGCTCCAGCTTGTGGGGGGCACTCTTTACCACCTTCTTTAGGCCCTGGCCCTGGAGACTGTGGGCGAAACTTCAGGGTGGCAGAAGGCACCCCACCTTTCCCTGGCTGCCCAACAGCCATCCCACTGTCTTCAGGGAAAAGTCTCGGATTCCTGTGTGGGGTGTCCCTTGCCCACACCCAGACCACGTGGTAGGCAATGGGGCAATACCTCGCCACTGGTTCAGAGATAGGTGTGTGGCTCAGGCTGACCAATCAGGGCAATCAGAACGAGTCTCGGGTCCCCGGGATATGCACCTGTCATGGAGCCGACCTGCCCAGGTCTGGCTCCCAGCCCTGCTACCCACTCAGTGTGTGGCCCTGGGCAAATTATCTGACCCCTGTGCCTCCTTCAGTTAGAGAACAAGGGCACTAAGCACGCCACCTGGACAGGCTGTCATGCAGATCAAATGAGGCGACACACAAAGAACTCATCAGCACATGCCTGGCTCAGAAGAAACGTCCATTTGTGAGGACTCACCTCGCATGACGTGGGCCGGAAAATGAAGCCAACTCGCAGAGACCAGGAAGACGGGAAACCCAAGTCCTGAGAACAGCTACTGAGCCCCCGAACCCACCTAAGCCTGAAGCCTAAACTCTTCACTTCCAGGGGCCCCTTCATTACTGACCCCGCTGGCACTGAGTTTCTGTCGGAACCAATACACCCGGGCGACTTGCAGGCATCAGCCACACATGGCTTCCCCGCTCAGATCATTAACTTCATCCTGACAGCTCTCCACATCTGTCAGCTGACTGGGCAAGAGAGAAACAGGACATGGCTGCCCCATGGTGTCCTCCAGCAATGGGGACAGAATTGCAGGCACTGGGCCTAGTCCGCTGGTCTCACTCTCAGAGGGGTCCCAGTTCATTTCATTGCTGGTGCAGAGACCAGAACTGTCCACATCCCAGATGGCTGCCCACCCCCTCCCCACCCTGCTAGGGGAGCATCCCACGTCCACAGAGCTTGTCCCTTCAGCGCCCCAGCAAGGCCGGAGGAAAGACAAGACAGGCACTAGGAGGGGGGGCAGGGGCTCCTGACCACCTGAGCCCATGGACCAACATCACCCGGGGGCAGGGTCCGCCAACAGTGGCCCCAAGCAGCACAGACCCTGGCCTTGCATTTGATCGGAGGTTCCCGAAGGCTAAAGGAGAAGCCTGTGGGCTCAGGAGCTCCGGCCCAGCCCACTGGGTAGCAGCGCTGGGTACACAGCCCAGCAAGGCCGGCCGCACGAAGCCGCGGGGCCTCGCCCGGAAACACCCCTTCTGGCTCAAAGATGGTGGACCGCTGAACTAGCCAGCAGGGGGGTTTACTCTGCCACCACGTGTGGACATGACAGTGTGACTGCAGGTCGGGGGATGAGGGACAGCCGTCCCGTGCTCCTTCAGTACCAGTCTCTGGACCTCACCAGAGGAGGACGTTTGCGTGTCGAATCCCCCCCACACACATGCACGGGCCCGGCTCTTACAAGGAGGAAATCAAGGCCCAGAGAAAGGAGCCAGAACCCACCAGAGTCACCCACCCAGTAAGAGGCTGAGTCAGGGTCTGGATCCCACCGCTGACGGAGCCACAGGACACCCCGCAGAGCCCAGTATTGCCTTACCCTGGACCCTGGAGCTACGCCCCTAGCTTGCCCAGAGGTGAGGGCGGTCAGACACAGCTCCTGGTAAACAGCTCATCAGCCTTTAATGACAGGTTCCAGCACGAGTTACTGAGTTACCTTAACTGAGCACTCACCAAGGGCCAGCTCGGTGCTAGCAACTCAAGCTGCCACAGCTCAGGCTGGTATTAAAATGCCCACTTCAGATACAGAAAGTAAAGGCTCAGAGAGCCCTGGTCGGGTAGCTCAGTTGGTTAGAGTGTCAACCTCGATACACTAAAGTTTTAGGTTCAATCCCCGGGCGGAGCACATATAAGCATCAACTAATAAATGCATAAATAAATGAAAGAGTAAATTGATCTCTCTTCCTCTCAAATAAATAAGCAATAAAATTAAAATAAAGGCTCAGAGAGGTTAAGTCACTTGGCCCAAAGTCACACAGCCAGAATGCAGCAAGCATCTCCCCCTCCTGAAGCTGAGTCAGCACCCAAGCTTTTGGGGGGGGGGGTCTTTCCAAGGAGCTTCCAAGACCCTCTAGGCCTCTAACTTCAATAGATAAAGCAGCAAGGTCCCAAAGGTGACCCCCAGGAACAAAGATGAGTGGCAGTTTAAAGGGAAGAGTGGGCCACATAGCCTCGTCCATACCAGCTCAGGGCATCTCAAGGGAAGAGCAGGGTGAGGTGAGAACGGCAGGGCCCTGGGATGCTGACCAGCTGTCTGGAGCACAGCACTTCGCCAACTGGGCAGCCCACTCAGCATCCACAGCGCGGACGGCAACGCCGCTGAACGGCAGCTGGGGGCTGGGCAGAGCCACCGTCCCGGCCTGAGTGGGTATCAGCTGAGCCGGCACCTACCTCTCCCAGGTCCACGCTAGCAAGGCACCCTATTGAACTTGAAAGGAAAAGGGGAAAAGCAAGAGACTAAGAACACTGAGGACTGGTCATTAGAGAAGAGCTCAGACTAAAGGAAAGCCATCCTCCTGTTGTCTGCCTTCACTTACAAAGAGAAAACACTCTGTAACGGTCAAGGGTATGAGCTTAGAATCCACACAGGCTGCTGTGCAAACCCCACCCCAGGAGGGGCCAGCCACGGCACCCCAGGAAGGTCTTAGACTCTCCGAGCCTCAGTTTCCACACATGGACTATGAGGCTTCCAGCACAGCGTCAGGCCCACAGCTGGAGCTCCAGAAACGGGAGCGACCGGGATTTCTAGGGCGAAACTGCTCTTGTACCTCTGAAAATGATGCCTCACGGGGACCACATTGTAATCCCAAGCAAAGGCTGGTGTGTCCATGTGGAGGAGGACCCCGCTGCCCCCTCCACACCAGGGCAGCTGCATCAGTCCCCCCCCCCCAAGGGAACAAAGCCCATTCCTCACCAGCAGGGAAGCCTCCGTGAGGCCCAGAGGCTAAGGCCTGGACCAAGTGCCCAAAGCTCCTTGAAAGCAGGTGCAGGTCAATGCGAGGGCCAGAGGCCTGGGGGCCAATTCCGCAGGAAACAGAACTCCTTCCCATCAGGATCCTGAAGCTCCTGCCCAGACATGCCCACAGGGAGGTGGAAACATCTGACGGAATGGTCGTAATACCTTTTCTTTTCAAGGATCCCATGATGAATGTTAGGGCTTTAAAAATAAAGTCTTAAAGAAAAGAAGCTTTAATGTCAGCCAAACCAAGTTCAAAACCAAGCTGTCCTACCTATTAGCGCTACAATATGAGGCTAACTCTGCATCTTTTTTCTGGGTCTTTGTTTTCCCACCTGTAACACAGACTGGGGTATAAAAACAAATTGCATCTAGAAAAAAACCAATAGTGCCACAGCACTGAACATCCCTCACAGAGATGCCCACGAGCCCAGGGTCCCTTCCAAACCAGCTTCCAGGGACTCACAATGTGTCCACTTCCTCTCCAAGGGTACCCCAACCCTTCTGGGAGAACAGAAGCGCCCTACACAACCTGTACCTTTGCACACTGCAGGGTGGAGCCCTCGTGGCCTCAGGCTGTTCTTGGGGCCAGGGGGGACCTGCAGTGCTCACTGGATCACCAGAACCCAGAGGGACCGGCCACGCAGCAGGCACTCAATAATACAACATGTTAGGCCTGACCAGTGGTAGTGCAGTGGATAGAGCATCAACGCGGAACGCAGAGGTCTCTGGTTCAAAACCCTGAGGTCACCAGCTTGAGCATGGGGTCACGTGCTTGAGCATGGGATCACTGACAATGCCAAGGTCACTGACCTGAGCCCAAAGGTTGCTAGCTTGAAGCCCAAGGTCGCTGGCATGAGCCCAAGGTCACTGACTTAAGCAAGGGGTCACTTGATCTGCTGGAGCCCCCCCCCATCAAGGCACATTGAGAAGCAATCAACAAACAACTAAAGTGAAGCAACTACAACTTGATGCTTCACATCTTTCTCCTCCTCCCCTCTCTCTCTAAAAAAAAGCAGAGAAACAATAATACATGTTGTGAGACTGCACAAAGGAACAACGAGGGTGCTTTTAACAGGAGAAGGCTAGGCCCACCCTAGATGTTGCAGGGGGATGGGGTAGCCCAGGAACCTGCACCAGGACGAGTGCCCCAGGGTGGGGACCCAATGTTTCCTCACCTCCGTACCTCGGGTGAGGCAGAAATGAAAGCGAAACTCCCACAGGGGCACTCCCTGTCCCCTCCTACCCCCTCCAGGCTATCCCAGGGAGCAGAGAGCCAGGATGCCGGGGCATGTCCTGGTCACCCGCGTTGGAGGACCCCACACCAGAAAAGGACAGGGGAAGGAGGCAGGAAAGCCACCAGTCTGCGTGGACCGTGGGCTCCCGCCAAAAACATGTCAAAGGTCCCACGTCCCAGCTACGTGGGTAGGAGGGGACAAGGGGTGGCCCCCTGGGGAGGAAAGGGAAATCCTGTCATACTCACTTGCCCTAGAGGTAAGTGGACTTCACCCACAGTACAGATGGAGGAGCAGAGGCTCGGGGAGACGGAATGGCTTGCCCAGTCAGTCATCCACAGCCAGCTGGGCAAGTCCTGTGCTCCAAGTTGACAGCCACACCACCCTCTGGGCCCAACAACTGCATGCAGAGAAGGCTCAGAAGAAAAACCCTCACTTTCTTCTGAAATGGGGTACAAAGACAATAGTGCCCGGATGTTAATTAAGTTCAGGGCGGCAGCAACCTGGCAGGGTGGGAACAGCAGGTTTCAGGCATCAGTCAGCCGCAAGGGTGAGTCCCAGCTCTGCCACTACGCTGTGTAACCTGCAAGTCACCCAGCCCCAACCTGAGCCTCAGTGCTCTCACTAGCAAACGGAGACTGCCGGGCCCGGGGGGAGGAGACCTCCATCTGCCGCAGGGCCTGGCCCCAGCCACTGATTTCAGGGCGAGCAGAGGCACGAGCCTCAACACAGGCCTTCTGAGGCATGGAGGGCCTCCTGGGCATGCCCACGCCTGCTTTCATGGTTCGGACTCCAAGACCCAAACTGGCCACTGCCGAGGGGAGCCGAGGGGTCTGCGGAGCCGAGTGTGGAGGAAGGTCCGCATGCCAGGCCTGACAATCGGCCTCGCAGCCGGCCAGCCCCAGGAACGTCTCCTGATCAGAACCCAGCTCCTGTCCAGACTCAGGATCCACCTAGAAATACATTCCAGGGCACCCCAGCAGCTGATGGTGATACATTTTTTTAAAGGGGAAAGTGGGTTGTCCAAAAGGTAGCAAGCACAGGCAGAGCTGGGCAGAGCGGGGGGGGGGGGGGGGGGGGTCCCGCCCTGCCCCCTCCCGGGATGAAGCTCAGAGGCAGCTGGCTGTCTGCACAAGGGCTCCCAGAACAGGCCAGCCTGGGACCACTTACAGCCCAAACGCCCTCCTGGAGAGCCCGCCCCCCCAAAGGTCCCACAGTAGAGTCTATTTTTGCCTGTTTAACTTGGTGTTAAACATGACTGACAGTTTTGGGGGGAGGCCCAGTAATAACAGCTCCCATTTCCCAGAGGAACCAAAAAGGCACCTATTAAAGAGAGACTCCCAGACCCCTGCCCCGAGACATCTTGGGAGAGGGGGAACTCCAGGGACATGTGACTCCAGGTGCTTCTTTTGTTGAGCAAGTCTGGCAAACGCTGGCCTAGGAAAAGGTAACTGACTATTAAAGAGAACCAGCCTCTGATGTGGTTCCCACCCTGGGCACCTGAGGCCCAGAGCTCTGGGAAAACGCATAACCTATGGCCTCCAAGGGCCACAGGACCCCCACCCAGCCCCCAGCCCAGGCCCTCAAGGCCCAGAACACAAAGGCTGCACGGGACCACACCAGAGCGGCGCGTCTGGCCTCCCATCCTGGGCCCGCCCGAGCACAGCGGCAGCTTCAGGTGAAGGGCCATCTGAGGGCCCCCACGTGCCCCCCGCACACTGTCAGGAAATAAGACTACCGAAGGACACACCCTGCTGTCTCTCCTGCCCACCAGTCTAATGTGGACCCTGGCCCGCCCTTCCCTAGACGGCTGCCCTGGGTCCACACAGAACCCAGGGCTGCAGCAGGTGGGCCAGGGCGCATGGGCTCTAGGCAGCTGACACCACCCGCCCGTTGCTTTATAGCTTCTGGAGAAAAGGGCTCTCAGACCCTCTCATTAACTGTCGTCCCCTCAGAGAGCCCTTCTCTAACCAGAGTGCTACAGTGGCTGCAGCCACCCGGCCACAGCTCTTTCCTGTTTGCAGGCTTCCTGGCTCTGATCTTAACTCGTGCGTCCGTGTACAGGTTTACCTGCATCTCCTTGGCTCGCATCTAGGTGCACAAAGGCATGGATCAGCACCAGCACTGGCACCAGCATGGGGGGGGGGGGCTCAGAATTCACTGAGTGAATAAGCCACTGAGCTGCTTCCTGACCTAGAACCCATCACCACACCCCCATCCCCCCCATCTCCCCCCACTCCCCTACCTCCCTCCACTCCCCCATCTCCTCTCACCCCTGAGGTTTTTCCTTCCTGGCACAGAGTCAAAACTGGCTTCTGGCTGAGCCACGGGGACACAGGAAAGGCTTCCAAAAACCACCAGTCAGTTCCTCCCTCCACTAATAGGTGCTCTCTTGAGATCCTACTATGTGCATTAGTACAGGCACTGGGGTTTCAGCAGCGAATAAAACTGCCCAAGTCTCTACCTTCACGGTACCAGCTTTTCAAAGGAGAGATAGGTAAGGAACACACCATAGTGTGTTGAGAGAGAAAGAACGAGCCAGCACTGGGATCTCCAGGGCTGAAGATTCTAAGTGAAAGGGGAAATCAAATGTCTCCAAGAAGCCACCTCTGGAAGGACTTGGCCATGTGTGTCTTGCTTCTCCCTCCAGGGGTGGCTAGTGCCCTAGAAAAATCTACCTGGGCTCCAAAGGCAGGCTTCCTGGGAATACCAAGAGCAGTTAACAGGGTGGGACAGTTGCTGGCCCCCAAGGGTGGGCACCCAGCACCCAGGGACCTCGGGCAGGGAGACAGGAGTCTGGGGGCCCCTCATAGGAGTGTTTCTCAAATCTCCATAACCAATGACAGTCACCCCAGGAGCCTTAAAAATGGGGGGTGAGGGCCCCCCAAGAGCTGTCACTATCCTCAGCCTGGAACCCTGACAGGCCTCCAAGTCCACCCCACCTATGAGGCCAGGCTAGGGAGGCACGGGCCACAAGGGCAGCAGCTTTCTGAGGGCGGCTGGGAGCAGGCAGGACAAAGCACGGGGCAGACTTCACAGAGCCCAACAGCAACGGCCTGGCGGCTCCAACAGGCACCCCATTCGCAGTACTGAGGAAATGCTGCCTGAAAGGAGGTCTCAGCAGGCAGGGAGGGCCTGGCCTTGGAGCTGGCAGGCCCCGGGCAGCACCTCACTCTGTGACCTTGGGCAAGCCACTGCCTGTTGCTGAGCCTGGGTCTCCCTCTCAGGAATCCAGCTCTCCCCAGAGCAAGGTCCCCCACCCCCAGGCCCAGCGGAGGGACAAGCTGGGGGGTGGGGCTCATGCCCGAAGTGGGGAGGCAGTTAAGACCGTGCCTTTGCCAGGGACGGAGTAGCTATACAGCTCCAGAATGATCTGCTTTCTAAAATGAATCTTACTTTTTAGAAGAAAGTCCCGGAACATTCCTTCAAAATAAAAAACTAGTGTAGCAGCTGAATCCACAATACAAGCAGGAACAAAACCCTATTTGCATCCAACTGTTCAGGAATCACACTCACGAGGCATTTCACTGAGCATTTACTGAATGACCCAAACCTGCTAGATCATATGTGAGAAACAACCAGTCGGGGCAGGGCCGCCCAATGGTTAGAAACGGCACCCCAACCCGCATGCAGGTGAGCCCCGCTCTGCCCAGCACCTGCCTAATGCATTCAGCCCCCACAATGTGAACTCCATATCAATGTCATAAAAGAAATGCAATTCGGAAGCACCCTTTCTCACCTGCTCGTGTGACCAAGATCAAAAACCGTTTCTCCACTATGCTGGGGAGGGTGCCGGTCACAGCCCTCCCTTTCACTATCACTTGGAAGCAATGGCATGCCTTAGTTGGCCGTTTCAGAACTTCCAGGAAAAAGTAAAATGCCTGTGCCCAGGACTCAGCGCTCACTCACCTGGCAGGGAGCACCCAGGAAATGGGACAGAGCACACACTGCCCACGGTCTATACCGGCAGAAGCCAACCACATGGCAAGAAATACACAGTCTAGCCTGACCGGGTGGTGGCACAGTGGACAGAACGTCAGCCTGAGATGCTAAGGACCCAGGTTGGAAACCCCGAGGTCACCGGCTTGAGGACGGGCTCATCCGGCTGGAGTGTAGGATCATCAACATGACCTTATGGCCACTGGCTTCAACCCAAAGGTCGCTGGCTTGAGTCCAAGGTCGCTGGCTTGAGCAAGGGGTCACTCACCCTGCTGGAGTCCCCCAAGTCAAGGCGCATGAGGGAGGGCAGTCAATGAACAACTAAGGAGACACAACGAAGAAATGATGTTTCTTGTCTCTCTCCCTTCCGGTCTGTCCCTCTCATTCTCTCTCTCACAAAAAAAAAAAAAAAGAAGGAAGGAAGGAGGGGAGAGGAAGGAGGGAGAGAGGGAGGGAGGGAGGGAGGAAGCAACATAGGGAGGAAAAGGAAACACGGTCTATCATTTTAAGAGCTGGGCCCCATAGCCGTTGAAGAAACAAAACAAACAATACAAACCTGGCTCCAAATGACGCAGCAATGTGCAGTTTCTCTAACTCATGGTGCTCCATGAGACAAACAGAGAAGGATGCACGCACAGACCTGCGCACGTGTGTGACCCTGTGCTTGTACAAGACACCTATGGAGAGGTACTGACAAAAGCCATTGTCCCTGAGTGACTGGAATCCAGAACAAGAAGAAAACTGACTTTTCACCTGTGTATTTCGAGTCCTCTGACTTTTTTTAAACATGTAAATGTATTAAATATTCAAAATCATAATGAAAACAGTAACTGTTAGCTAATAATAGTAACATGATTGCTCATGGAGACTCTTGGCATTTTCAGGAAACCCAACAACTCTTCTTGAATCATCGAACTTAAAAAGAAAATGGAAATAGCATCTTGCATTAACATCTCATTTTCTCTGGTTCCCTATGTGTTAAATAGGTGAGGACAGCGCCCTTGCCTCCCAGGGGCTGGAGGGTTCGGATGGACCAGGCCATGTATAAAAGAAGAAGACCGCAGGGTAAGCCCCTCCTTAGCTGCTCCTGCCAGCCCCGCACCGCCATACCCCACACACACCTCAGGATGGTCAGTCAGTATCCATCATGGACTTCAGGGTCACTCACAAACTGCCCCAGCCAAGAACACTAAATCTACACAGGCCAACAATCCCAGAATAGAGGCAGCCACGGCAGAAGCCCACTCGCCCACTCTGTAAGGACAGCAACAATGGGGGGTGGGGACATGCAGCAACCGCTGTTTAGAGTTCCGGGCACTTCACATGTCCTCACTGACTCCTTATTATCCTCACTTGACAGATGAGGAAACTGAGGCACAGAGGGCTTAAGTGCCATGCCCAGGGTCACAAGAGGCCCGGGACCCAGACAGTCTCAGTAACAAACAGCACTGCCCAAGTGGCCACGTTCTCCCACTGTGAGCCCACTTCACTTCGGGGGCTGGTGGAGGGTGTTCATTTGCAAAGCTGGGTCATGAGAGTCCCCGTGCATTGCTGCAAAGGAGACACGGTCCTCCTCCCACCCCCACACCCCCACAGTGGGGCCGCATGCGCACAGAAAACAAACAGACGGGCACCACTCGATCCTGAGAAAGATCCTCCCTCCTCCCCCTAAGAATCTCCCAAATGAGCCTGACCAGGTGGTGGCGCAGTGGATAGAGCGTCAGACTGGGATTCGAAAGACCCAGGTTCGAGACCCCGAGCTCGCCAGCTTGAGCGCGGGCATGTCTGGCTTGAGCAAAAGCTCACTAGCTTGGTCCCAAGGTCGCTGGCTCCAGCAAGGGGTGGCTCGGTCTGCTGAAGGCCCGCAGTCAAAGCACATGTGAGAAAGCAATCAATGAACAACTATGGTGTTGCAATGGCAACAAAAAACTAATGATTGATGTTTCTCATCTCTCTCCGTTCCTGTCTGTCCCTATCTATCCCTCTCTCTGACTCTCTCTCTGTCCCTGGAAAAAAAAAAAAATCTCCCAAATGAATTCCAGCTTAGAACAGTAAGCCATTGCCCTGGCCATATCAGCCAGGTAGAATATCGTCCCGACATGCAGATGTTGCCAGTTTGATCCCCGGTCAGAGCACTTACAGAAACAATAGAAATTTCTCTCTGTGTTTCTGTTTCTCTCTCTCTTCCTCTCTTTAAAATCAATAAATACATTTTTTTTTTTTTTACAGGGACAGAGAGAGGGATAAACAGACAGGAACGGAGAGAGATGAGAAGCATCAATCATTAGTTTTTCGTTGCCGTTGCAACACCATAGTTTTTCATTGATTGCTTTCTCACATGTGACTTGACCGCGGGCCTTCAGCAGACTGAGCCACCCCTTGCTGGAGCCAGCGACCTTGGGTCCAAGCTGGCGAGCTTTTGCTCAAGCCAGGTGGGCCTGCGCTCAAGCTGGTGACCTCCGGGTCTCGAACCTGGGTCTTCTGCATCCCAGTCCAACGCTCTATCCACTGCACCACTGCCTGGTCAGGCTCAATAAATACATTTTTTTAAAAAAGAAGAAAGAATAGTAAGCCATCACAGCAGAAAGGGACCCCTTTTGAAGGAACACAGGCCCTGAGGGGAAGGGACACAGGAGCCCCAAGCTCCCCGACATGCCTCCTAGGCCAGGCCAGGTCACTGTGAACACCGCACATGTAGCTCCAGGAGGATGGGGCTCTGCTCCCTGCCCCCACCCACTCCCTGACACCAGAGCCGGACCCCAGAAGGTACTTGGTGAACTAGAGTCACAGGGGAACCCTGGCCCGTTCCTTCTGGGGGAACTGTACATAGTCCCTGTGGGAAAGCCAGCATCAATAACATGGTCTGAGAGTGCATCATAGGCATCTTATTTCCTGGCAGCTAGTCAGCCCAGCTGGCCCCCAAGTTTCTCAAGGCTGAGAACCTCACAGAGACCTTCTGCTTTGGGAGCCTCCAGGAAGCCCCGGGTTAACCTGGGCAAAGAGGACACACAAGGAAGTCACGTTCTTAGGTTCAGAGCCCTCAGGACTTATACTCCCCAAGCCTCAGTTTCCCCACCCCACTATCCCTAGGCTGCTGGGAAGATGAGGGGAGAGATATGGTAGCTAGAAGAATCACCCTAAAAAGTCAGCGGCTATGATGGGGAAGGCAGCCATTGGCTCCCTCACAGTTTACATCAGCAAGCTCCACAAAGTCACGTGCCTTTCCACCACCCCGTGACACAGGTCCCGCCACAGGAAAGAGGAGAGAGAAGGCGAGGAGGAGGACAGACACAGGAAAGACGGACAAAGGGAAGCTGGCTCGGCCAGCGTTTCCAAACGGGCCACTGTGGAAAGCTGAAACAGAAGTCACCAACATGTCCAACCAACTGCTTCATTTCCTTGCTGTCCCTCTGAAGTCCCCTCTGGGCACGGTGAAAAAGCCACAGAGCAAGTGTGAGGCGGCGTCAAGCCCTGCTCCAGCATTGGGAAAGAGAAGGAGAGTGACGGGAAGAAGCCCGGCCCCTGGGGAGAGGGGAAGAAACGGGCGTCACAGGAACACATCCTATCGCTAAAAAACAAGCTGAGTCAAAGGCCCGTCTGCTGACTAGTCAGAGGGCTGGGGCATCAAGAGTTTGAAGGGCTGGCCCTTATGCCCACCTCAGGTGTCCCAGCAGGACCGAGCCCCAAATACCCACAATGCCATTCACACGCACTGCCCCTTGGAGAACAACTCACTTCCTAAAGGCACAACTCAGCCTCACAGGGAAAAGTGTCTCCAGGGCAAGATGGCAGCCGCTGGACTCCAATGAAAATAACGAGGGGTCCACCTTTCTGTCAGAGGTGCTCAAAGAAGAAAGGGCTGGCCTTCTGTGTGGGTCTCAAGGGCATTCGACTGGATCCACCGTAGATGTTAAAGAAAAGGAAGAACGGTATGGAACCTGCCCTCTCTCATGCCTGTTCCCCATCTGTTTAAAAAAAAAAGCACTAGATGAGATGATCTCCAACATCCTTTCCTGCTCGGAGATTTTACATGGCCTGACATTCAACTAAACAACTAACTCATCCCGGTCTGTTCGGGTCAGCCTTTCTGGCGCTAACACTGCCCCAAACATTCAGAGCAGAGCCTCAAGTCATTTTCAAACATCTCTGGACTTTTTCATTGGGAAATTCACAGACAACTCATCATCCATCAAAACAGGAGTGCTGTACCCCCAGACCGTGGACGGTGAAAACATGACACCATCCGTCTGCATGGCCTCTCGGTTCACTAAAATGCACCAGCTTTCCCATGGACTCAACAGCAGCAGAGGGCTCTGGCCACTCTGCAGGGGGGGAGCATTTTTACCCAGTATAGAAACATGGCCACCAGGGGGCACTGCTGCAGAAAATAATAGAGAAGAAACAGAAAAAAACTATTTTTGGTGGGTTTTTTTTCCTTCTTAAGCTTCAGCGGCAAAATATCTACAGCGTTCCTAATGAAAACACAAAGTAGGCTTCCTGAGGTTCTAGGATGACCTAGACACTTTCTTCTCAAAATCACTATTTTGGCCAGAAGACAACTCACTTTGAGGACAGCAACCCTTTCAGAGAATTAATACTCCATGCTGGATTTCCCCTGAAGAGCTGACATCATAGCTTGCCCTGAACCCCTTGTTTAAAGGCCAGGGATCCACGAGGTGGGAAGGCCAATCTGCAAGTCTGGGAGGAGGACATAGCCGCCAGCCTCAGCTAGAGCCTTCTAATTACAGAGCAAAACATGCCAACCAGATGACAAGCCTCCTGCTTTAGCTGCAGACACGAGATGACACAAATACAACCAGACTTCAGGAAAACGGTGCAAGGTCTTAACTGGGATTACCCAAGTCTTAGATGACTACAGGGGATCTCTGGCACCTCATACCAGAACTAGACTTCAAGGAACACATCAAAGGGGCTTCTCCACATTTCTTCAATGGCTAGGGCACATCTTCCAGCGAGTACATCCCGCAGGCAATGTTCAATGCCCTTTTCTAATGTTCCAAAAGTCCTCAGACCCACTTCCAAACTTCTGGCTTCAGTTTCTCCTGATTTCCTCGTGTATTTGTCATACCCTACTGACCATGGAAAGCTTGCTTTATACTGGGAAAGAGGGTTTGGGAGGAGGCAACCAACTCCATCCCCAGCCCCGGGATGCAGACCCAGGAGCTGTGCTGTGCAGAGTGCGCCCCTCTGGCTGCCGGGAGAAGAGCGCCAGCAGGGCTTGCCCGGGGCAAATGGGCACCAGGCCCTTGGGACAGGCAAGAGGGGCACAGAAGTGCTCCAAGCCCAACTAGCTCTGACCAGCCACTTGCTCCTCACACCAGAAGATAAAGAAACACAACTGTTCGATTCTTCAAGGTGTTTGGAGACGCCACAGGGATGGAAATGCAAGTGGGGCTAATTTTTAAGAATCAGATCTATCAAGTGGAGACGCTGTATAACAAAAGGTTTCCATCCAGAGTTTGCAAAGGCTTGAGGGGCTGAATTCTCATTTGGTTTTACTGAGAACAGAATTTAACTCACAGCTTCTCAAAGGCAAGGCCGTAGCTGTGGGGCAAAGTAAGTCATACCTGACCCAACACTGCATTCTTCTGTAATGGATTATGAATGTCACCTTATTAAAACACTTGGGTCTCCACCATTGAGCATCAGCACTGGGGGGAGCAGAGAGGGGTTGGATAGAGGAAGCCCAGTTCCACGACACAGGCATTTATCCAGCCTCTGCACCAGCCACTCCCTAGCTCTGGGACCCCTGGCATGGTATCCCAACCTCACTGCAGCGCATCCCCCTTCTCAAACACGTGGCCCAGAATCACCACCCCGGCCAATTCTCAAGGCTGGTGCGAGGCTCTAATGAGACAGCAAATCATCACGTATGTATATGCGAAGTATTGCTACTCTCTCTTCACACCAGCATAACCCAGTGACATGCAGTGACAGCTTCCAGAGTTGCACTCACGGGGCACATAGTAGGTGATCCGCAAACATACGAACACTGGTGCCCTTCTCCACGAAGAGAAGGGAACGGAGCCACGGGAGGCAAGAACACTCCGGTACAAAAGTAACCTCCAGCCACAGGCAGAGAGCTTGGATCCCCCGATTTCGCAGGTCCCTCAGCCACCTTCAGCAACGCTCCCACCGCGCCCTAGGCGGCTGGAGGCTTCCCCACCCGGTCCCAGTGCACCTGAGAGCCCCGCTCAGTGCCACGCCGCCCGAATTGGCCATCGGTTCCCTCGAACACAACCGGCGGCCACCACAACCACCTGGCTCCCCGGACTCAGTGTCCCCGCGCACTGCTCCTTCCCGTTTTGCTCTAACCTCCCTAAAGAGCCGCTGGGGCTGAGCCGCTCGGGCTCGGAGTCCCCGGCCGCCGGAGCCCCGTCTCTCCTTACCTGCACAGCTCGGCGAAGGCCTGGAAATTGAGCTTCTTGATTTTCTTCTCGCTCAGCCAGTAGCCAACTCTCTTCCCTTTCAGAAAGGTCTGCATCTTCCTCCTCGGGCGGGCAGCTCGGGTCCGGAGGAAATCGCCCACAGGCCGAGTCTGGCGGCCCGGCGCGCGCCGCGAGCGTGCGGGCACCTCCTCCCGGCGGCGGGGACGCGGAACGGGGCTCCGGGCGCGCAGTCCTGCCGGGAGGGGCGGGCCGGGGCGGGGCGGACGCCCGGGCGGGGGAGCGGCGCTCAGCGCGGCGTGCCACTGGCTGCCGCCGCGCCGGGGCCGCCCCCGCCCGGGTCGCCGGCGCGCAAGTTCGCGAGCGCCGCACCGGGGCAGGGCAGGGCAGGGCAGGGCCGGAGCCACCCGCGATGCCCGGCCCGCCCCCCTCCGGCCGCCCGGGGCCGAGCAACCCGCCCTCCGGCGCCGGCGGCGGAGAATCGACCCCGCGCTCGGGCTGCTCGCCGCCCCCAAGTCCCTCCTCCCTCTCTGCCTACTCGACCGGCCCACCCTCCGAGCCCCGGCCGCGCAGACGGCCGTTCCGGGCCGGGCGCGTGCCCTTCCCGGTGCGCTCGGACCCCAGCACGCGGCCTCCGACGCGCCCACGGCCCTCACCCGCCGCCGCCACTTCCTCCTCCTCCTTGTCCCCGTCTTCGCGCGCACTCGACGAGCCCGGCCCCACCGCCACGGCCGAGCTGACCCGGCCGGCCGGGCCGCTGGACCCGCCGGGGCGGAAGAAGCGCGGCCGCGCCGGCCGCCAGGGGGCAGCGCCGCCCGCGGCCTCTTAAAGGCGCCGCGCCTTCCCCGCCTAGCGTTGTTGTGGTGCCTGTTTGTGTCAGGGCTCAGGCTGTTGAGTTTGGGGACTGAGAACATGGGACTGGATTGGGGGCAGCCTTAGTCAAGTGGTTCTACTTTTTTAGCGCAGCGATGTGAGCATTTTCTGCCTGTCCTTTGGGAGTGATCAAGCCACTGGGTTTCATTCATCAAAAATATTTCTGTACCCTGAGCTGTATTCAGCCCCTCCTCCAAGGTAGTTCATCGGAACAGCCGCGGGCAGTGAGATCCAGGCGTTCAGTGAGCTCATCTGTTTTCCCTGTAGGATAGGCATACCCAGGCCCAGGATGGTGGTCACTGGGGTGGGGACATGAACATCCAGGGGCCTTCTCAGGCTTAGGACGGTGACCCACACTCTGGGTCCCCTTCAACTGAGGTGGAAAAGGGCAGGACTGGAAGCATCAAGGCTAAGGGTGTACCACTCTCAGGAGACCATTTCCTTCAGCCTCAGCGCCTTTAATTCACAACCCCAGCCTACCCTGCCCAAACCCTAAGGGCCTGCCTTCCTGCCTTAATTACAGCCTCCTCCCACCCTTTCCCCTGGTTTCCCAAGTTACAGCTAGGGGAGGCTTTTCCACTCTGGCACTTAGGGAAAAATCATACCTGTCCTCTGTCTCCACCTCTCAGCTAGACTGCACACTTGCTGTGTGACCTTGCAGGCCACTTAGCCTCTCTGAGCCGCAGGTTCTCCACCTTACCTCCCAAATACGCCCTGCCTCATGAGAGCACTTCAAACTGCAACAGAGCTTAACTATGCAATCTAAACTTTACGGCGTTATGAGGTGTGGTGGGGACCAGAAAAGGAGAATAGAGATGTCTCTTATTGTAATGAGAATAATGGTCTTTGGCTTCTAAAAGACGGGCAAGGGAGGGTCCTAGTTCAGCTTGTCCCAGCTTGAGCAAATCACTTAAGTTCTCTCTCAAGGCGGGGAAAGTAATGATGGCCTTAAAGGACTATCGTGATGATTAGAACAGGATAGTGCACTGATCCTCAAGCAGGCTTTCAGAAATGGTGCTTTTTCTGTCTCATCCAAGGATTCTTGAATCCCAGGTACTTGGCCATCTCGCCCCACCCCATGGCTTCAGGAACCCTGGAGCTGCCAGAAATTATGTACATAATGGTCATACATTTCAACAAACTCTCAAAGGCTCTGTGATCTGCTCCAAAAGTTGAATCACTGATTACTCCACCTTCCTGTCTTACCAGTAAGAAGAAGTGAACACAGAGAGGAAAGGAGATTTGCCCAAGGTCACAAAGCAAGTACACAGGAAAGCTAAGACCAGCATTCCTGGGGCCAAGAGGTCCTCCCACACTCACCAACCTTCTGGAGCTGTGGGAGGGATGTGAGAGGAAAGGCAGGTTCCAAGCACTGGGACTCCTGCCCAGGGTAGAGCAGAGTCCTCCCCGCATACTGTTGGGATGAGGGACCCACCCACACTTCTCTGGAGACCTGGGAAAGTGTCGGCCTCAAGCTTCTTCTCTACTGAGAATGGGAATGTGTGCCCTGGCTGGATAGCTCAATTAGTTGGAGCATCATCTTAATACACCAAGGTTGCTGGTTCAATCTCTGGTCAGGGCACATACAAGAATCAAGCAATGAATGCATAAATAAATGGAACAAACTGAGGTTTCCCCCTTTCTTACTCTAAAATCAATTTTTTTTTTTTACAGGGACAGAGAGAGAGTCAGAGAGAGGGATAGATAGGGACAGACAGACAGGAACAGAGAGAGGTGAGAAGCATCAATCATTAGTTTTTCGTTGCCGTTGCGACACCTTAGTTGTTCATTGATTGCTTTCTCACATGTGCCTTGACCGCGGGCCTTCAGCAGACCGAGCCACCCCTTGCTGGAGCCAGCGACCTTGGGTCCAAGCTGGCAAGCTTTTGCTCAAGCCAGATGGGCCCGCACTCAAGCTGGCAACCTCGGGATCTCGAACTTGGGTCCTCCGCATCCCAGCCCGACGCTCTACCCACTGTGCCACCGCCTGGTCAGGCTCTAAAATCAATTTTTAAAAGTTATTTTAAAGACTATGAGAATGGAAACTTGTACATTTTTTATCTCTTTTAAGATCTTGGTCATCCCACAGGAAGCTCCAGGACTACATCCACCCTTCTGAGTGTCCCACCTTGACCAGTGGAGTGGGCCTTCTTGCCTACCCCACCCTTGCCCATCAGCCAGTCTTTGAACATGAACTGACCCTAGAGAGAGGCATGGCGTTGGGCCGAATATTTCTCAGATTTACTACTTTATTTCTTTCAGGGCCACCAACCCTTCTTGTGTGTCTCCTTTAGTCCATGCTACCCAGGTCTCTACTCTTCAGCCAGAGCTATCCAGAATATAAATCTGTTCTGATCAGGCCAATCAGGCTACACCATTACCAGGCTACATTATTACCACACCTCCCAGTTTAAATAGCTTCCAACTGTATTTGAGATAAAACCAAAACTCCTTGACAAGTCCAAGACCTTCCAGCCTCATCTCCCACCAAGTTCCCCTTACCCTGCCCCAGCCATCCTGGCTTTTTGTGGTCCCTGCTATCCCTAGTACCTTTAGATTTGCAGTTCCTTTTTCTAGAAAGTTCTTTGTTCTGTTAGCTAATTATTCATCCAACAGCTCTCAGGAGTCCCTTCCTGGCATCTAAGTCATCTAGCTCTCTGTACCTTGAATGACAACGGTAATCACACTTGGTCTCTTCCTTAGGCTGAGTACTTAACAATGTTTGTCCCACCACTAGACTGCCTGTTGGGCAGATAAAATATATTATGCTCACTTTGTTAAAGATGGCGCTGCCCACGTACAAGTTTTAAGAGTAAGCTTTTCCCCACACCCTTGACTGATTGGATGATGTGGGGTGGTGCACTCTCATGAGGAATCCTCCTATTATGCCTCAGATGGGTGACTTTGTATCAGAGACTTCCTTGTTTGTAGATTGGATTTAAAGGTTTTGTAACTACACTATAAAGTGGGGCAGGCTGGGAGCTTGCTCTCTCTTGGTTCCTGAGGTTCGCATTAGAGAGGAGAGCAGATTAAGGCCACGTGGAGGAGAGGAGAAGCAGCCAAGATGGCAGAGTGCTGAGGAAGAAGCCAGTGTGTGCAGAGTTTGTGCTAGAGAAGGAGATGGAAAACAGAGGTGAATAAGTCTGGTGAGCTAGAAACCTTTGATTCTAGGAAACTCGGATAAGTCAGTAGCTTTGTGAGCACTGAATGAGTGGGTTTTGGAGCCCAGTGTGTGTTTTTGCTTGCCCGCCAGGTGCAAGCTAGAATTAAAGTTGATGGCTCACCAGTTCTTGGCTCTGTTGTTTCATTACTGACTGTCCGAATCTAATGGGAACCTGCACTGGCCAGGCGGCTGTGATGGTGGCCTTGGCCACGAACACTGGCTTTACACTGTCAAAGGCAGGGACCATGTATGTTTATAGAGAAAAAGACCATTGTATCTGCTAAGACAGTACTAGATATACTAGTGGTCAATCTAGGTTCTGTCTGGATTTGGATAAAGCCAAATAGTGCCAGACACATAGAAGTGCTTGTAAAGCCAGTAGCCAAGGCCACCATCATGGCAGCCTGGCCCATGCAGGTTCGCATTTGATTCAGACAGTCGGTAATGAAACAACAAAGCCAAGAACTGATGAGCCATCAGCTTTAATTCTAGCTTGTACCCGGCGGACAAGCAAAAACACACACTGGGCTCCAAAACCCACTCATTCAGTGCTCACAAAGCTACTGACTTATCCGAGTTTCCTAGAATCAAAGGTTTCTAGCTCACTAGACTTATTCATCTCTGTTCCCCATCTCCTCCTGCGCAAACTCTGCACAAACTGGCTTCTCACTCAGCACTCTGCCATCTTGGCTGCTTCTCCTCTCCTCCACGTGGCCTTTCTCTGCTCTCCTCTCTAATGTGAACCTCAGGAACCAAGAGAGAGCAAGCTCCCAGCCTGCCCCACTTTATAGTGTAGATACAAAACCTTTAATCCAATCTACAAACAAGGAAGTCTCTGATACAAAGTCCCTTATCTGAGACATACTGGGAGGATTCCTCATGAGAGTGCACCACCCCACATCATCCAATCAGTCAAGGGTGTGGGGAAAAGCTTACTTTTAAAACTTGCACATGGGCAGCGCCATCTTTAACAAAGTGAGCATAATATATTTCATCTAGCCAACAGTGCTCAATAAAAGTGACTGAATAAATGAATCTCACCTAAGTGTCCAAGGTGGTCCCTGACATCTCTGACAGAGATGGAAGACTCCCAAGCAGGGACCTGGACACAGTGACATTCCCTCTGGCAGGCAGGTGAACCACTAAAGGATTAAGTGGCTATTATATGTCCATGGCCTGGGACCACTGAGAGAGGATTCCAGAACTGGGAGAGAAACTATGGTCGATGAAGGGCCTTGGGAAGAAAGGACATTGCCAAGTGGCAGAAGTGGGCCAGCTAGAAAGCCCTCCTAACCCTAGTCCTTCGGAGGAGAAGGAGGCTTTAGCAGGTGAGACGATGTAGTGATTGAAAATTCAGACCTCAGATTAAGTTGGTGAACTGATGGACTTGAATTCTAGCTATGTGACTTTGAACAAGCATCTTAACCTCTCTGAGCCTTACTTGCCCATCTGAGAAGCACAAGATGGTGTCTATTTGTAGGAGACTGATTAAGTAAATCGTGTTATACACATTCTGTACTAGTCTGGCACAAGTAGTGAAATGTAATAGTTCAAGATGCAGCCAGATGGCCATGACCTGTTATCTGTGACTTTGGGAGAGGGAATAAGTCTTTCTGAACCTTAGTTTTATAATCTAATAAATGAGAGTGACTGCCAAACCTAGTTCATAAGATTGTTGTGAAGTGTAAATTCATAAAGGACTTTAAATTTGTAAAAGACTATAATATTGTGAAGCAATTAATTCCAAAAATGTCTATATCATATAAGAGTATTACCAATCACTGTGCTATTATTATTACATCATTCATACAACAGATCCCTACCCACCTTTAAAATAATCAATAGGAGGCCCTGGGTGGTTGGCTCAGTGGTAGAGCATTGGCCTGGGGTATGGGAGCTCTGGGTTCAATTTCCAGTCAGGGCACACAGAAGAAGCCACAGTCTGCTTCTCCAGCCATCCCTCTTCTCTCCCTTCCCCTAGGCATACCCTTCCCCTGACCCTCATCCCCACAGCCATGTCTCAAACGGTTTGAGCAAATTGACCCCAGGCAGGCTGCTGAGGATGGCTCCAAGACCTTACCTCGGGTGCTAGAATAGCTCGGTTGCTGAGCAATGAAGCAGCAGCTCCGGATGAGCAGAGCCTCACCCAGTAGGGGCTTTCTGGGTGGATCCCAGTCAGGGTATATGCAGGAACCTATCTGTCTGCCTCCCTACCTCTCACGTAATATAAAAAAAAAAAAAATCAATAGGATAATATCTGTTCATTCCTTCATTTATTCATTTGCTAAGTATTTATTAAGCACCTACTATGTGCCAGGCACTATTCTAGGCACTAGGATACCGCAGTGATGAAACTGCAAACTCTCTGTCCTATGGAATTTATATTCTCATTGGGCTGTGGATTTAAAAAAAGAAAAAGGATTTTATAGAAAGTAACCTCATAGGTTAGTCTGATCATAAATTCCTAACTGGACAGGTCATGGTGGGCAGTCATATCCCAGGCATGTAACTTCTCTAGTAAAAGGTTAATCTTAAACAAGCCCTGTCCATTGTTTCTGTGCACCAAGGTTAACACACCTTTGAAATGACTCTTTTCAGACCCTGCCTTCTCAAGCCCTCACCAGAGCACATAGCCTTGTTAACTGCCCTGTAAGCAAAGCCCTGCCTTGCTTTCTCCCACTTTCACGCAGTCTTCCTTAGTTCTCCCCCGCCTAATTGCAAATGCATAAACGAAGCTGCAAACTCCTTTCTTGAAAGCATTTTTCTCAGTCTGTTGAGATCTTGTTTCCAGACATGTCCTCTGTTGGACTCAATTAAATTCAAAAATTCTCTCCAGAGGTGGGTGGAGGAGGGTATGGGGGTAAAAGGTGATTGCTGATGACTTGACTTGGGGGGTAAACACCCAATACGATGTAAAGATGTGCACCTGAAACCTGCATACCAGCGTCACCCCAATAAATTCAATATAAAAATTTTTTTACAGGTTTAGATTTTTTTTACATTGACAAGGTAGACAAGAACATACAAAATAAGTAAATAAATTATATAATGCCTGACCAGTGGTGGCGCAGTGGATAAAGCATCAACCTGGAAATGCTGAGGTCGTCAGTTCAAAACTCAGGGCTTGCCTGGTGAAGGCACAAGGCACATATGGGAGTTGATAATTCTGGCTCCTCCCCCTTCTCTCTCTCCCCTCTCTCTAAAATGAATAAATAAAATCTTATTTTAAAAAATGAAGAAAAAATTGTATAGAATATTAATAAGCAATACATGCTCAAAAAAAAATCAAGAATACTAAGGGAGGCAGGAAGTGGGTTGCAACTGTTATTTTTTAGTGTAACTTTTTAATTTTATTAAACTGACTAGAGCGACATTGGTTAATAAGATATGTTTTAAGTATACGGTTCTATAATACATCGTCTGTATTTTGTATTGTGTGATCGCCACCCAAAGTCAGGTCTCCTTCCATCACCATATATTTGACCTCAGGGTTGCGATTTTAATCCAGCACTCACGATAAAGCCTACAGGAAGGTGACATTTGAGCGAAAGGGTGACAGAGATGAGCAAGCATGTCTTGCAATGAATATCTAGGGTGAAAGCTTTGGGGCCAAGGAACAGTATATGTCCCAAGGTAAGTTCCAGCCTGGGGCTGACATGGGACAGTGAGGAAGCCAGTCTGGCCAGCTCAGAATAAGCTATGGAGGGAAGAACAGGGGTGAACCCAGAGCCAGGTAGCAGTGAAGGTGGCAAAATGCGGTCAGCAGCTTGAAGAAAGAGTTGATAGAATCTGCTGGTAGGTGGGGTATGGGGTATTAGAGCAAGAGAGAAGTCCTGGCTGTCTCAGGCTTTGGGCCTGGGCAACTGGAAGAGGGAGTTACCAGAAATTGAAATGGGGAAGATGGCATGTAAAGCCAGTGGCTAAGGCCACCATCACAGCCGCCGGGCCCATGCAGGTTCGCATTGGATTCGGACAGTTGGTAATGAAACAACGGAGCCAAAACTGATGAGCCATCATCTTTAATTCTAGCTTGCACCTGGTGGGGCTCCAAAACCCACTCACTCAGTGCTCACAAAGCTACTGACTTATCCGAGTTTCCTAGAATCAAAGGTTTCTAGCTCACCAGACTTATTCACCTCTGTTTCCTATCTCCTTCTCTCTGCACAAACTCCTCACAAACTGGCTTCTTCCTCAGCACTCCGCCATCTTGGCTGCTCCTCCTCTCCTCCACGTGGCCTTAAACTGCTCTCCTCTCTAATGCTAACCCCAGGAACCAAGAGAGCGAGCTCCCGGTCTGCCCCACTTTATAGTGTAGAAATCCAAACCTTTAATCCAATCTACAAACAAGGAAGTCTCTGATACAAAGTCACCCATCTGAGGCATAATGGGAGGATTCCTCATGAGAGTGCACCACCTCACATCATCCACTTAGTCAAGGGTGTGGGGAAAAGCTTACTCTTAAAACTTGTACGTGGGCACTCCATCTTTAACAAAGTGAGCATAATATATTTCATCTGCCCAACACGGCAGGAGGTAGAGGTTTGGGGGCTTAGATTGGGAGCTCTATTTGGGACAGGTTAACAAGGAAACATCTGCCTGTAGTCTAAGTGGAGATGTCAAGTAGTCAGTCTGATCAAAGAACCTGGAGCTGAGGAGCATGACTCTAGAGATATAAAATCAGGAGTTGTCGGCATAGAGGTAGAACTTAAAACTACAAGACTGGGTGAGATCAGCAAGGGTGTGGGTGTAGAGAGAGAAAAGTTCAAGGATGGGTCCCGGCGGCATGACAGTGTTCAGAGGTCAGGGAGGAGTAGAGGCGTCAGCAGAAGAGCTAAGGAGAGAGGGGTGAGCCAGGAGAGTACAGCCCCGGAAGCCACACCAGGGAAGGTTCCAGGAGGAAAGAGCAATCAGCTGGTTGTGTAATAAGAGGGCTGACAGGCGGCCTTGGAGCTGACAACCGGGAAAGTCACTGGGGGCCTTCAGAAGCGCATCTACGGAAGAGTCAGATATGTGTAAGTTGAAACAGTCAGATGTAACCCTGGCTGGATGGCTCAGTAGGATGGAGTGTGTGTCATCCCGATGTGTGGGCACTGTAGGTTCAACCACGGTCATGGCACATGAAGGAGCAGATCAATATTTCTGTCTGTCTGTCTGTCTGTCTCTTCCTTCCTCTCTCTAAAATCAATAAGTAAAAAAAAAAACTTTTTTAAACCAATCAAGTGTTTTTATTTTTTTGTTTTGTTGTTGTTATTTTTGCATGGATGGTAGGCTGTGTCAACAGAACGTCCAACCCCGTAAAGAATTTTTGTGAAAATGAATTTGAGCCAGAAGGAGGCTACACCAGGAAGCAAGGCTCACCAGACTGATCACGCTCCCTGGTGACAGTTTGCATTTTCTTTCTTGCTTTTGGAATTAAGATTAAATGAAGGTGGGAGAAGGTAAGGTGGAGATTGGGTTACAGGATAGCTAAAATCATGTGCTCCATTGAGGATGATTATGCCTCCTACTGTCTGGAAAAAAAAGCTATTTGCCATTTCAAAGGTATGTTAACCTAGATGCACGAAAACAATGGACAGGACTTGCTTAAGGGAAAGAGAGGCCTTTTACTATAGAAGTTATAAGCCTGCGCTGGCCAGGTAGCTCAGCTGGTTAGAGCATCGTCCTGATGCCCCCCACCCCAGGTTGCAGCTTGGACCCAGGTCAGGGCATATATAAGAATCAACCAATGAGTGCATGGGTGGGTGGAAAAACAAACCAATGATTCTCTCTCTCTCTCCCTTTCTTTTCTTCTCAAATCAATAAATAAATTAAAAAAATTTTTTGAAGTTATAGGCCTGGCCTATATACATAGGCCTGGATAAAGAGTCAACCTGGGATGCTGAGGACCCAGGTTCAAAACCCTGAGGTCGCTGGCTTGAGCGCAGGCTCACCAGCTTGAGCTCAGGGTCACTGGCTTGAGTGAGGGATCATAGACATGACCCCAAGGTCGCTGGCTTAAGCAAAGGGGTCACTGGCTCAGCTGGAGCCCCTGGGTCAAGGCACATATGAGATAGCAATCAGTGAACAACTAAGGTGCCATAACTATGAGTTGATGCTTCTCATCTCTCTCCCTTCCTGTTTCTCTCCCTGTCTCTTTCTCTCTCTCTTGCTTAAAAAGAGAGAAACAGAGATGTTTATTTAGAGTATAAACAGCAACTGAGCCCCTGAACCTAGTTTTCAAAGAACTCCTCAATACATTGCTACAGGGGTTTCAGCAGCCACCCTGTAAAGAAGGGTGTGTGCTCCCCATTTTACCTGCTAAGGACCCCTGGGTGAAATGCTCAGCTGAAGGTCACACAGTGATGGCCAAGAGGGGCCTGACCTCTCGTGCCGGGCTCTCCCACCGCTCCTTGTTTCTATGGGATGAGACAGAGGAGGGCTGAGGACAGAACCCTGCTTCTTGAGCTCTCCAGAGGAAAGAAGGAAGGAAGTGCCCGGAGCGACAAGGCAGTGCAACCGAGTTTTGAAATGCAGCTAGCTGCAGCAACGTGCCCTTTGTACAGGCCCGTAAAGCAAGGCAAAGGGCGAACTCCAGCAGCAGCCAGCGCTGCCTGCGGCCTGATCAAGACCAGGCTCCTAGGACCACAAGACCAGAGCTTCCTCGGGCAATGCTAGCTCTCTGCTTACGCCATTATATCCATGCGGTGAAAAAGCATTGAGCAGACCTGTGCATGGGGATTTGTGTCCATATTAGCTCCCCTCTGTAATAGCCAGTCTCCTTCCAAGGCCTGGGAAATGTCCTTCTCAAAGCCATCAGTTCCCTCCATTCCAAACATTTACTGACATTCCTTTAGTCCTCTGTGGCACTCAGAAAACATAGCTGTTGACTAACTATATTAAGAAATGCCATCCACAGCCCACGGCTGGCAGCCCCATGAGCCCCAGTGACGTCCACCCTCTGGGGTCATGGGGAAAAAGGTCCCGGGTGGCCTTTCAGGTCCTAAATTGTTTTTCCTGGCACAGTCTGGCCCTCTGGGCTGTGGCAGATGGAGAACTGCAGAGGATCCTTGCTTTCTGAGAGCCCTGGGTTAAAAAAGAAAAGAAAAAAACAATCTCACCCGTACCTTGGGTTTTAAATAAGATCCCATTGATAGCAGAGGATCTCCAACCTCACTTCCAAGCACAAGAGGTGCGTGCTTCCACAGCAGAAATGAGCACACAGGTCATTTGGACTCTGTTCAAGTGTGTGTTCTGGTTTGTGGGCCACTTTGAGCTGAAAGTTACTAGATGCTGTAATAACACCTTAGGTTAGTGGTTCCCTGGCTGCAGATTAGACTCACTGAAGAACTTTTGAAAACACATACCTCTGTCAGTGCCTTGGCCCAGACCAATGGATCAGAATTCTCGGGAAGAAGGAGGCGTGCGGAGAAAAAATTCAAACTCAAAAAATAAACGAGGGCGGCACCTTGCATGCACCAAATAAAAGGGAATACAATTCCTCTGTCTCCGAGATCGACAAAAAGCAATGCAGGAAATAAAAGTCTTCCCCGGGATATCGGGTGCATGTGGGAACTGAGGGCTATCAATCACACTGTACAAGTATGCGGGGAGAAGCGAATCACAAATTATCACCATCCCTTATAACCAGGTAGCCAATACTCTTTTTTAAATTGTTTTAAAAGTTGATTTTAGAAAGAGAGGAAGGGGAGGGGAGAAAGAGAGAGAGAGAGAGAGATTAATCTGCTCCTGCATGTGCTCTGACTGGGAATCAAACCAGCAACTTCTGCATATCAGGATGACACTTTTGCCAACTGAGCAGTTCAGTCAGGGTTGTTTCCCAATATTCTTTACAGTTGGAAAACAATCATAACTGACCCTAGCTCAGTTGGTTGGAACTTTGTCTTGATACACCAAGGTCATAGGTTCGATCCCCAGTTGGGTCGCACACAAGAAGCAACCAAAGAATGCATGGATGGGTGAAAGAACAAATCAATGTTTCTCTCTCTCTCCCTCTTTGTCTCTCTCTCTCTCTCTCTCTCTCTCTCTCCTTGGCCATGCATGCATTTGCATTATAAGGCTCCTATAGTGTGCACACAGCATCACGTTCAAGCTTCATAGACCCTGTGCTCGGGTCACAGTTATTTCCCATTTTATACCCAATGAAACCGGAGGGCTGAGAGGTTAAGGGACTCCCCCAAAGTCCCAGTAAGTGGCTGGCAAGGCTGGCGGTGAGCTCAGGCAGGTGACCCCTGCCCCCAGTCCATGCTGTAAATGGGGATTCCGCAAACAGCCAGGCCAAACCTACACATCACTGGTTTTTGAACAGCCTGTAAACTAGGAATGTTTATTCCATTAAAAAAAAGTTTTAATTGATTTTAGAGAGAGAGGAAGGGAAAGAAACATTGATTTGTCGTTCCCCTTACTTATGCATTCATTGGTTGATTTTTTTTATGTGCCCTGACCGGTGATCGAACCCGCAAACTTGGTGTATTGAAAGGATGCTCTAACCAACTGAACTGCCTGGCCATGGCAGGACCTTCCATTTTTCAATAGTTGGGGAGAAAAATATCCAAAAAATAATAATTGATGTCATATGAAAATGATTTAAAATTCCTACTCCGGCATCCACAAATCAAGCTCTATTGGCACGCAGCCACACCCACCCTTTTCCTTCTTGTCTGTGGCTGCTCTCCTACTCCAGGGCGGAGTCGAGTCACGGTGACAGAGACCATATGGCCAGCGAAGCCTAAAACATGTACAGCTGGTCCTTTCCAGAAAAGGTTTGCTGATCCCTGCTCTAACCACCACGCAGTTTATAAATACACCACTTTTCTTTTTCTTCTTTTTACACTTAAATGAGAATGGTGTTTACCCCCAAACTGATCAATTCCAGCATGCTTAAAGTTGCTTTTATAGGGTCACTTAACAATAAACCAGTGACTGCGTGTCCAAGATTTCTGGTTGATCAGTGCAAGTCCCTGCACGCACATGTATTGACAGGTCAGATGCGTGCAACCACAATGACATCCACAGCAAAAGGAATCTTCTCTCCTCTTTCTTGTATACGTGTAGTGTATGTGGCAACTGTCGAGTCTCCTGGAGGCTGGGCCACACCCGGAAGAGGCAAGAAAGAAAGGAAAGAAAATCAAAACGACAAACTAAAGAGGGTGAGGGACGCTCCATCTCTTGAGGCCAATCACATGCTCTGGGGAGTCGAGGGAAAGAGTCACAGTTTTTTACCTTAAGAAACTTGGCCCTGACTGGTGGCTCAGTAGATAGAGTGTTGGCCTGGCATATGGACATCCCAGGTTTGATCCCCAGAGAAGCAACCATCTGCTTCTCCCCCACCCCTCTGCCCCTTCTCTCCCTCTTCTCCTCCCATAGCCCATGGCTTGGTTGATTCGAGTGTGACCCTGGGCACTGAGGATAGCTCCCTGGAGCACATCATCCTTAGGCACTAAAAATAGCTCAGTATTCAAGCATTAGCCCCAGCTGGGGTTGCCAGATGGATCCTGTTCAAGATGGATGCAGGAGTCTGCCTCACTATCTCTCCTTTACTCACCTAAAAAAAAACAAAGGAAAGAAAGACAAAAGAAACTCATGGTCTGGTGGGAAAATCAGGTAGGTAGGTATAGAGAAGGTACCCTCGAGAGCATCCTGAGGAGGTGAGTCTTGAGTGACTAATTAGTGGGTGCTACATGAAAGTGTTGTGGTCTGAGACCCTGGAGGGCAGGTTTTGTGTGTTTCTCATCTCCCCGTTCTAACTGCTCTGTTGTGGGCCTCTGCCTGGCACTTGTTAAATACTATCTTTATACTTGGGAAGAAAAGGAAGATTCTGGATGACTTTTTGATTTTTTTTTTTAATGATAAAATTAACCTACACTCACTAAAGGCACTAAAGGATTTTAGGGAAAAAAAACTATGGAAGAAAAAATTATCTAACAATTAGAGCATATTTTTTCCTTCTAGTATCTTCTCTACACATAGGTAAGAAGATTTAATTTTAATTTTATATCCTGCTTTCCCCCATGTCATCATCATACCCTAAGTATCCTCTGTGTTGTAATAATCATTAGTTTTAATGATTGCCTTATGCCTTGCCTGGTGGTAGACCATCAGCTCACTTAACTACCCTGATATTGGACAGTTATTCCCTGGTTTTCAGTCTTATCGTAAGGACTCAGCAATTCGCTTACAGCACCGCCATGAGAGTGTTAGCAACTATGGCAGATACAGTCATCTTTATCTATATCTAGAGAGATAGCAGTTATTATAGGCAGTGCCGAATGAACATCTTGATCCCTAAAGCTTACTTACAATTTTTGTTCTTGTGAATGACTCCTTGGAGGGGAAATCACCAGGTCAAACTCCTTCAGTAACAAAAAGTCCAAGCAGAGGTGTTTTCCAAAGGCTGAGACTGACTTCAACTTCCCAGGTAGCTTTTTAAAGGTTGATACTACTGGGGAGCAGCCATTTCAGTTTCATGTGTTCTGAGTGCAAACTTGGCTGAGTATTCACATGTGAATGACATCATTCCAATGCCTTGAATCAGTAGCACTGCCCTTCCCTGACAGATGTCACTGCCTTTATTATTATTATTATTTTATTCCTGAAGTTAGAAGCAGGGAGGCAGACAGGCTCCCACATGCGTCCAGACCAGGATCCACCTGGCAAGCCCACCAGGGGGCAATGCTCTGCCCATCTGGGACATTGCTCTATTGCGGCCAGAGCCATTCTAGCACCTGAGGCGGAGGCCATAGAGCCGTCCTCAGCCTCTGAGCCAATTTTGCTCCAATGGAGCCTTGGCTGCAGGAGGGGAAGAGAGATATAGAGAGAAAGAAGAGGGGGGAGGGGGGAGAAGCAGATGGGCGCTTCTCCTGTAAGCCCTGGCCGGGAATCAATCCTAGGACGTCCACATGACGGGCCGACACTCTACCGCTGAGCCAATCGGCCAGGGCTTGTCACTGCCTTTAAAGACACTGAGGAGCACCCCTTTCCTTGTTGTTTACCATATTTACCAAAAGTTGCCAGATCGAGCAAATAAAAATTAGGAAAGCTCAGTTGCTTAGAGCATCCTCCAGAAGAGGCAGAGGTTGCCGGTTTGATCCTCCATCAGGGCACATCTGGGAGCAGCTCGATGTTCCTGCCTCTCTCTTTCTCTCTCCCCTCTTCTATTTCCAAAATCAATAAATAAAAAATTAAAATAAACAAATTGGGAGGCCAGTTCAATCTGAATCTCTGATAAACAACATTCTTTTTATAGCATATCAGTATATTCTAGCCCTGACAGGATAGCTTGGTTAGTGAAAGCATTATCCTGATACGCAGAGGTCCCCAGTTTAATCCCGGGTCAGGGCACATACAGGAACAGATAGATGTTTCTGTCTCTCTGTCTCTCCCTTCCTCTCTCTCTAAAATCAATAAAATTGAAAATAATAATAATAATAATGATCATGATAAAAGTCAAAAGAGGGAAAAAAAAGTATATCCTAAATGAGCAATGGGGCATACTTAAACTTTTTAAGACTATTCTTTAAGGGACATTCAAATGGAACTGGGCCTCCTGTATTTTATCTGATGAACCTACCCCTGAAAAAGCCCATCCAACACCTGTTTGTTTTCAAATTATAAAAGAAAGTTTATTTAGAAAGTCACAGATGTAGCAGCAGTGAGCGGGCTGGGCTAGCAGACTCGAGGAACAAGTTACAGATGCGAAGAAGGGCCCTGGGAGTTTAGGAAAAAGAAAAGTAGAGGTAACGGGCCTGGGGGAGGAGGAGGGGGCCACAGGCACAGGCATGCTCCCAAGAGGGAGAGCTGTGCCCTATCCAACCTCTGAAGCCACCTCGGTGTGAATGTGACCTTTACCTGCCACCTGGGGTTAGTCCCTCTTCCCCTCCTGGATGTGGGACTGCGGTGTTGATTGGATGCCCATATTAGGAAAGCAGGGTATGTCCTAGGACCTAGAGAAACTATTAAGTTTGTTTGTTTTGTTGGATGAAGACTTGCATGCTTACATTAGTGGGTAAAGTTTTGTGTTCTTTTGGGAGAGCCGGAAATATCCAAGCAGCCCTGGGGCCAGGAAGGGCTGGTGGAATAGGTCAGAGCGGCTTCCCCCACGTCATCCCTGATGAAAGCCCTACATGGATTTTCAGTGGGGAGAGAAAAGAGTGTCTTAGCCTTAAGATACAGATAGTTGGGGGGCCGTGCAGGGGCGGTGAGCCTGCAGTGAGCGTGGGCCAAGCTGAAAGTGATGTCAGGGACCATCAACATCTTGGTGTGGAAGGACGAACTCAAGGCCTGCTGGGAGCTCTCTGGACAGCTATCCTGACTGGTCAGTCTCTGCTCCTCCAGGACAACCCATTTTGCATCTACACCCTGACTTCCTTCCAGAAAGTTCTTTTGTCTTTTGTACCCAATCTCCGACTCCCTCAGGGTAGAATCAGACCTTTTTAACTTCTAGTTTAAGACTGAGGTCACCCTGGGAGCTCTTCCCCTCTGACCTATGCAGTGAGAACCTCCCCTCTGGACCCTGATGGTTGGGCAGAAGTGCCAGGAACCCCTAGGACACCGAAGCCCAGAGTCATTCCTTCCTCTGATGGCCCCCGAGAGAGGAGAGAGGAGAAAAGTCATCCCACCCTTACCCACTGCTGGTCTTTTACCTCCAGGCCAGAATGGCCCATCTTCTTGCTGGGATTGCTCCTCCCTGAACATGATCTGGGCCCCCGGGCTCACCTGGCTGCTCCAGGGCAGAGTTGAATTTTCTCCCCTTGAAGTAGACAGAGATATGTCTTTGGATGGGGCTTCTGGTCAAATTAGCTTTTTTGACTGGTTCTAATCCAGTGGTTCTTAACCTGGGTTCTATGGAACCCTAGGGGTTCGATGAGTCGGTCTCAGGGGTTCGGAGAAGCCTCTGCCGCGGAGGCCAGAATAAAGTAATACCATAATTTGTTGTGAGTTCATGCACTTTATTGGTTTTGTTCATTGAGCAAGCTGGTGTTCATGCACGGCTCATTTTGTGCACCAGTAAAAAAAATATACCTATGTCTTGAATTTGGAAAAAAAATCATATTTTACTTATCACTAAAGAAGGGTTTGGTGAATGCGCATATGAAACTGGTGGGTTCGGTACCTCAAAAAAGGTTAAGAACCACTGTTCTAATCCTTCACTTTACAGATAAGGAGGCTGAGGCTAAGTGGCCTGCCCAGTGTCACACAACGAGTTGGTGGCAGAACAATATTGTGAACCCAGGTCTCTGGCTCCAGAGGGTGTCAAGAGGGGTGGATGGGCCTGTGGCTCTGCCTATGGACCATGAGCACCTGATATTCACAACCCAGGCCTTGTGCTTGGTGTGTGCATAATGAGAATGTTTCTTAGCCTCTCCACTGAGCCTCAGTTTCCTCATCTGTAAAATGGGGGTTATGATAGTACCTTACTCAAGGGATTTCCCAAAGGATCAAAAGAGATAATCCTTAAGCACTACTTGTAGCTGTGGCTGGATAGCTTGGTCGGTTAGAGCGTCATCCCCATATGTAAAAATTATGGTTCCATCCCCCATCAAGGCGCATAGGGGAACAGGTTGATGTTCCTCTCTCTCTCTCTCCCTCTTCCCCTTCCTCTCTCTCTCAAATCAATTAATAAATTAAAAGCTAAAAGCACTACTTGTCCCAGTGCTGGGGTTGACATTTAGTGAATGTCACTAACTGTTGTTATTTTAAAAACGGCTTTTGAACAAAAACCACACGAACGGTGGTAGTCACCCTGGTAAAAAATCTCAGTGTTGTACAGAGTTGAGAGCTGGGTGTGAGACAACTTTGACTTCCATAGCTTGCATCCTCTTCAAGGCGATGCTGGACGCGCTGTAATTAACGTAGGGTCCCAGGGATGTAAGTGAGGGCAGTCCTGGGCATCGCTCATCCATCCATGGCTTCATCGAGGGCCCACGTGCATCAGGGAACGAACAACGCCCCCTCTCCTGCAGCTCACATTCAAGTCCAAACACAAAGCAATTACACACACACACACACAGAAATGTAGACTATAAGGTTTGGCTGGGTGCTGGGAAGAAAAGTAAAAAGGGGCCCAGCTAAAAAAAAAGTTCTCACTTTAAACGGTAGCGCCACCTAGAGGATACTTTTGAAATTTTCGAGGGTTTTTTCTGGTTGTGGCATTGATGGGGGGCACACCAAGAGTTTAGCAGGGGGGTGTCAGGGACACCAGACATCCTGGGACGAGCAAGACGGAGGAAGGGATGACGGTTTGAAGACTGGTGCCCTTCGTGCGAGTCTGGAATGTCCCAGCAGACATCCATGTGGGTGAAAAATCTGCTTATAATTATATGAGCCTGGAACCCAACTTGGTTTTATAAACAAACACAAGGTATTTTGTACACAGATTTATCGCTATCACTGAGGAATTCTAGAACTATGTACACAGAGAGTTATACTTGGTTTGCTTTGGGGCTCTCCCAAGAGTTGTTTACTGTTTGAAGAAATCGCACCTTACTGGAATCTGAGCCCGCACCTCCCACTTTACAGTACACATACAAATGTACACAGCTCCCAGGACAGTCATATGATAAAATATGAACTAAGTTATGAAGCATTAATTTCCTTTTCTTTCTCCTTTAAATTTAGTATGCCCTATTGATTTATTTTTAAATAAGCTTGGGTAAATTTTGCTATCTGTGAATTTATCTTCATGCTTGTGAAATCTTGTAAAAGGGGGCACTTGGGTGCAAGTGCTCACGAGCAGAGATCCTGCTGGAGGAAGGGAGGGTCAGGAGTGTATCCAGGGAAGAGTGTTCCAGGCAGAAGGAACAGTGAGGGTGAAGACATCAGAGTGGAGGGTGAGACCCAGAGAAAGGAGCCCATACATCTTTGTCAGCCGTGGCAAAGACCACAGACTCGAGGCCTGACCCTTGTTGTCCCAGTAGAGCCCAAGCTCTACGTAGATCAGGCGTCCCTGATTTGACTTCCCCGCGCAGTGGGGCACTCCTGCTTACCAGCAGGGCTGGCAGCCTCTTCGAGACTACTCTTGAGGTGGCTGTGAGGATTCTACTTATTGGTACCGAGACCCACTGCCACCGGAGGAAAGACACGGCAGACACACAAGTTAGTTGCAAGAATCACATAGGCAGCTTGTTGCTCACAGATCCTATGGCGCGCCTGGGTACAGCTTAAGGGAGCCCCGTCGGCGTGCTCCTCTCGGCTGGCTTTGGTTAGAACTCAGAGCAGCGTGGAGAGAGCTCACGTTCACGTTGGAGTCTGGGCGACTATTGCAACAGGGGGCCCCTCAGCTTAAGTACCTTTTCTGGACAACATCTTCTAACAGGTGTCAATCCACAGGATTATCATCTCAACCCACCTTTTTGGGAGTTCCTCGTAGGGAACCCCTTTTATGTTAATTTGCTGAAATGTTACATCAAACCACTTTTTAAGATGTTCCTAGGGAAGCTTCTTATTTATTTATTTATTTATTTATTTACAGGAACAGGGAGAGTCAGAGAGACGGATAGATAGGGATAGACAGACAGGAAAGGAGAGAGGTGAGAAGCATCAATCATTAGTTTTTCGTTGCCATCGCAACACCTTAGTTGTTCATTGATTGCTTTCTCATATGTGCCTTGACCGTGGGCCTTCAGCAGACCGAGCAACCCCTTGCTGGAGCCAGCGACCTTGGGTCCAAGTTGGTGAGCTTTTGCTCAAGCCAGATGGGCCCCGCGCTCAAGTTGGCGACTTTAGGGTCTCGAACCTGGGTCTTCCCCATCCCAGTCCGATGCTCTATCCACTGCGCCACCGCCTGGTCAGACTGGAAGCTTCTTATTTATGTTAACTTACAGAGTTATGACATCAAGCCACTTTTTATTTATGTATAACTTCACACACACACTAACTGGGCCCTGCTCCAAAGTCAGAGTTTGTTTATCACATCTGCACCCACTATATTAATTCCTATCCAGACGGCATAACTTTATTTAATTTTAACATTATATCATAATTACTTTTATATGTTTTCCATATTTTTGTTCATCACATTTCTATATATTTAATTACTATAACATTATATTACCACAACACTTGGTCAGGGATAAGGATTCAGGATCGAACCAGCCAGACAGGTATGTCCTTGGGGCTAGGACCAAGTAGGGGAAGGACAGAATCTGATTACCCACACCCCTTTCTAAAGTTCAATGTGGTGCTTGACCTGTGGTGGCACAGTGGATAAAGCGTGGACATGGAACGCTGAGGTGGGAGGTTCAAAACCCCAGGCTTGCCCGGTCAAGGCGCATACGAGAAGCGACTACTACGAGTTGATGCTTCCTGCTCCTCCTCCCTTTCTTTCTCTCTCTCTTCGCTCTAAAACCAATCAATAAAATCTTAAAAAAATAAATAAATAAAGCTCACGGTGGTCTCCTGATGGAGGGCAGATAGGAAGTTACTGCCATAGTCCAGCCATGCCAGTGGCTTGGATTAAGGAAGGAGGTGTAAGGTGGTCAGATGTGTGATGTATTTTGAAGGTGAAACCCACAGAATTTGCTAATGTAAGTGTGACTAAAAAAATAAAATAAATAACAAAACCAAACAAAAGCCCACAGGACTGGACCCTCAGAGAAAGGAAGACAAGAGAGAGACAGACGGTTAACCCATAAGGGACATTCAGGTTTGTAGTTAGGAGATTAAATTGAGAAAGGTTTTGCATTTTGAAAACACAACAAATCTCTAAAAATATAAAATATTAAGCCCAATTAAACAAAATGTTAGCGTATTTTTCAGTTAGGAGGTATGGGTTTTGTGTTATTATTATAACTTGCTTGTATATGTTACGTATTTTCTTTTGTATATATTAAATATCACATAATAGTTTTTTTTAATTTAATTTTTTTATTTTTAGAGAGAGAGAAGGGCATGGTGGTAGAACAGGAAGATCAATTTGTAGTAGCAGTTGCTTCTCATATGTGCCTTGATCTGGCAAGTGTGGGGCTTCAAACTGGTGACCTCAGCATTCCAGGTCAACGCTTTAACAACTGCGCCACCACAGGTCAGGCACAATAGTACTTTATTAAAAGCTTGGCACTGACATTTTCTGTGAGCTTGGGACTCTATTTCCCGGACAAAGCCAGCACTAGCCGGAACGTGGGCAGCTCAGATAGACAGGTGGAGATCAAGGAAACGCTGACCAGAGTGGCAGGGCTTGGAGCAAGATGGTGCAGCTGGTCAGCCAGGGCTGAGGTTCTGACCTCGCTGCTGGTCATGTGACCTTGGGCAGGTTCGGTCACTTCTCTAAACCTCTGTATCCTCATCTATAACATGGAGACCATAACACTGCCTCGCGAACGGTGCTGTGAGGACTGAAAAGAGATAGTACAAGCAGAGCCTTCAGCACAATGCCCAGCACAGAGGCTGCTTTTGTTGCTGCCGTTCAGTTGTGCTTGAGGATGGGGTCGGAGGACAAGAAGAGGTTACTAGACGCTCCTGAAGAGCAGCTCCCTGAGCGTCGGGCTTCCTGGTAAAGACGGGACCCCCACCCAGGGCTAGTGCTGAGCAGCATCCAGGTTTTCTGCCTCCGGTGTCCTCTTTCAAAGGTGCCCTGCAGTCCAGCTGCTTTAATCAGCACCTTCTGTCTTCAAGCAGAAGGCAAATTCATCCCAGCTTTCCTGTGGCCCAAGCTCAAGGAGGAAATGGTTTCTCCAGGATGTCAGTCTGTCCCACAACTATAAGCAAGAGAAATGGAAAGCCAAACTGTAAGGCGGGGGCTATCTGGTGAGCAGGGGAAGTGAAGGGGTTGATACCTTAGAATGTGCATCTGGTCTCCCCCTTCCCTTGGTCAGGTTGAGGACATGGCAGGGCCAGCCCCAAGGAAAGACGTGAGTGGCAAGGGACTCGGTTGTCCAGGAAGATTGAACAAACAGGGAAACAGTGAAGAAGTGGAGTCTGGATTCTCACCATCAGAGCAGAGACCGGCTTCCTGTGGAAAAGGGGAAAGACAGAGCTAATGCCATGTGCTGAATTGGAATTAGATATGTGGGTATAAAGCCTTGGTTTTTAGACATACAGAGATATAAAAGTTGATATTAGATGCATGGCTTAACTATGCACACACTCATAAATACATATACACGCACATATATTCCCTGGTTTTGTCAGCTGGGAAGCCTAGAAGTAGTGTCAGCTCTGAAAGACAGAAACCGCAGGCCTAACTGAAAACATGAGGCCAGTATGTTTCAAAAGAGGAATTTATTTTAAAAGTGCCTGGGTGCGCCTGACCTGGCGGTGGCGCAGTGGATAGAGCATCAGACTGGGATTCGGAAGACCCAGGTTCGAGACCCTGCGGTCTCCAGCTTGAGTGCAGGCTCATCTGGTTTGAGCAAAAAGCTCACCAGCTTGGACCCAAGGTCGCTGGCTCCAGCAAGGGGTTGCTTGGTCTGCTGAAGGCCCGCGGTCAAGGCACATGTGAGAAAGCAATCAATGAACAACTAAGGTGTTGCAACGAAAAACTAATTGATGCTTCTCATCTCTCTCCGTTCCTGTCTGTCTGTCCCTATCTATCCCTCTCTCTGACTCTCTCTCTGTACCTGTAAAAAAATAAATAAATAAATAAATAAAAGGCAGCCTGAGACCAACAAAGGGTGTCAACCCCAAGCTGCAGGAGAGAGCCTTAGATATAGGAGTTGCTGCAGGCATTTGCTGTCATGGGGTTGGGGCACCTGGTCATTCTCAGATTAGCATATCTTGGTTTGTGGCCTTGGTTACAGACTGTCCCCTTTCCCAACCCTCAGGTCCTTCATGATGACTTTGTCCCAAGGCCATTTCTCAGCACCCTCCCAGGGGGGGGAGAGTTGCTTAAGGGAAGGGGGAGATTGCCAAGGGAGATGCTAAGTGAAGAAGTGGCTCAAGTGGGAGGTTGGGTGAGGGGAGATTGAGTTCAAAGGGGTTCTGGATTTAAAGGAGCCCTGAACCTAACCCTAATAAGCTCAGTAGTAATAAGCATGCCTAGCACACAGGTCGTGGTTTTTAATTACCTTTCTCCATGAAAATACATTACTGGTCATGGCTGATTCCAAGACTGGGCCATGATAAGATGATCCTGGAATATTTGTGCCAAATGTAAGGAAATACTCAAAAAACAAAATGATATATGTATATCAAAGTAACACATTTGTCAAACACAAAGTAACACAGCCTGACCAGATGGTGGTGCAGTCGATAGAACATCGGACTGGGATGCACAGGACCCAGGTTCAAAACCCCGAGGTTGCTGGCTTGAGCGCAGGCTCACCGGCTAGACATGACCCCATGGTTGCTGGCAAAGGTCGCTGGCTTGATGCCCAAAGTTGCTGGCTTGAGCCCAAGGTTGCTGGCTTGAGCCCAAGGTCGCTGGCTTGATGCCCAAGGTTGCTGGCTTGAGCCCAAGGTCGCTGGCTTGAGCCCAAGGTCGGTGGCTTGAGCCCAAGGTCGGTGGCTTGATGCCCAAGGTTGCTGGCTTGAGCCCAAGGTTGCTGGCTTGAGCCCAAGGTCGGTGGCTTGATGCCCAAGGTTGCTGGCTTGAGCCCAAGGTTGCTGGCTTGAGCCCAAGGTTGCTGGCTGAAGCAAAGGGCTCACTCGCTCTGCTGTAGCTCCCTTCCACCTCCCATCAAGGCACATATGAGAAAGTAATCAACAAAAAACTAAGATGCCGCAAGACAGAATTGATGCTTCTCATCTCTCTTCCTTCCTGTATGTCTGTCCCTATCTGTCCCTCTCTATATATCACAATAAAACAAACAAACAGACAAACAAAAAAAGCACAAAGTAACACAATTGTCAATAGGGACAATCTAAACAGTTGTCCTAGTTGGCTCTCTTTTGGATGCTATGAGCTCCTTAATGGTTGACTGAGTATCTTAGTCTGTTTGGAGCTATAACAGAAGTACCATAGACTGGGGTGTCTTATAAACAACTGAAATGTTCTCACAATGCTGGCGGTTGGGGAGTATAAGGTGGGGGTGGCAGCAGATTCTATTTCTGGCCAGAACCCTGTTGCCACCTTCTCGTTATGTTCTTACTTGGTGGAAGGGGTAAGGGAGCTCTCTTGGGTCTCTCTTTTTAAAAAATTGATTTTAGAGAAAGAAAAATATATAGAGAGAGACATTGATTTGTTGTTCCACCTATTTATGCATTCATTGGTTGATTCTTGTATATACCCTGACTGGGGATCAAACCCACAACTTTGGCACATGGGGATGATGCTCTAACCAACTGAACTACCTGGTCAGGACCCTCGTGGGTCTTTTTTGTAAGGAAACTGATCTCATTTGTGAATGTTCATGGCCTAATTACCTCCCAAAGGCCCCACCTCTAAATGCCATCTATTGGAGTTAAGATTTGACACATGAATTTTAGGGGGACACATTTAGTCTGTAGCATCGAGTATTAGAATATAGATCTGGCTCTATTAAGAAAACCCAAGTATTGACAGTGACTAAGCAAATATAAGTGTCTTTTGCGCTGCAAAGTCTGAGCCGGGGGCCTCTCCTCTGTTAAGTCATTAGGGACTCAGTCTTCTTTTATCTTGTTTCTTGACATCCTCAACATTCTTTACCTCATGGGCCAATATGGCTGGTCCACCTCTTGCTTGCACATCCTTGTTCCAGCCAGAAGGACACGAGAAGAGATAAGAGAGGAATTTGTGCCTTCCCTTTTAGGACGTGACCTAGAAGTTGTACGTTATTACTTCCGGTCACATCCCAGTCTCCAGAGCATAGTCGCCAAGTCATGCCAGTCTGCAAGGGAGGCTGGGGAGAAAAATGTACTATTCAGCCGAGCAACTATGTACCTAGCTAAAAATTGTTTTACCTGGTAAGAAAAGACTAACAGACATTATGGGACAGTTGGCAGTCTCTGCCATTTTTACAAGTAAATTCCTTGTTTTGCTTTAGTTAAATAAAAAGTTGATTACTGCCGTGTATGACCAACATGACATAAATACAGGAGAGGGGACACTAACTTCTATCAACCATCTCTTGTGTCTGAGGCACTATAAACTTTTTATTTTATTCATTTTTAGAGAGGAGACACAGAGTGAGAGAGAGAGAGAGAAAGAGAGAAAGGAGGGAGGAGCTGGAAGCATCAACTCCTATATGTGCCTTGACCGGACCAGTGCAGGGTTTTGAACTGGCGACCTCAGTGCTCCCAGGTCGTCGCTTTATCCACTGCGCCACCACAGGTCAGGCTCTGAGGTACTTTATATAGATTGTCTCTTGTAATCTAGTTTTTATTTTCTTTCTTATTCTTTTATCTCTTTTCATCTTATTTTATTGATGGATTGATTGATCTTAAAGAGAAAGGAAGAGAGACACAGAGAGAGAGAGAAACATCAATTTGTTGCTATACTTAGTCATGCATTGAACCTTCAACCTTGGCGTATCGGGACAGCACTCTAACCAGATGAGCTCCCTGGCTAGGGCTCTTTTCATCTTCACAGTGACTCAATAAATAGGTTTTGACAGATGAGAAAATTTAGACTCAGAGAGAAAAAGTGACTTGGTCACAGTCACAAGCCACAAGTGACAGAGCTAGAATCTGAATATAGAGCTCTGAGACCCCGAAGTTCAAGTTCTTTCCCTGGAACCTCAGATGAGGTGCTCTTCTTCCTCTGCTCAGGTGCTGCCCCCACCCCAAGCACCCTTGTCCCTTGGTGCTGGGAACATACTGGCCATGGTGAGCCCTGCTCTGCACTGTCTGCGGGTGTCACAGCCTGTCTTTGTTTGCCATCTTCCCCTTAAGCAGTGCTGAGGCCATCCTCAAAGACGCACCTTTGTGCTTAGACAGCAGGCGGTGTCTGTGGCTCCAACCTGATCTCTCGATTAGAACTGGGGTGTTAGAACACACCTCAGTCACTTCTCAGTCACCCATGCGCTCAGGAATAAGACCTCAGTTTTCAGAGAGAAACTCCCCGTGTAACAAAAGACTCAAAAATAGCCTACAGTTATGCCACCCTGAGCGTGCCTGATCTCGTCTGATCTCAGAGGCTAAGCTGAGGCAGGTCTGGTTAGTACTTGGATGGGAGACCTCCTGGGAACACAGGGTGCTGTAGACTTTTAAAAAAAAAATACTTAAAAATAAGCATTTAAAAAGTGCTGACGGTGCCTTTGGGGCAAACGAGATGTGGAAGCCAGGAAAGGCATCAGAGAAAAGAAGGCATTTGGTCCATGACTCTCCTAAGACTATATGCAAATATTTGTGTGTTGGGGTGTGTTTCATCTACGGAGAAGGTACGTGACCTTCCCCAGATTGTCCAGGTGATGACAGTGAAGGAGAGACTCTGGGCTGGAGGCTGAGGAGGCTCAGGAGGTCAGGGTGTGGGCATAGCGTGGGGAAGGGTGGAGGGCAGGAGCTGGCAGGAAAGAGCCTGGAGAAGCAGGGAGGGCAAGGGCCCCTGTTCAGAGGGCAACCCTGCCAGGCCGAGGAGTGTGGACTACACCCTAGGGGCAACAGGCTGTTGTTGCTGAGTTGGGGTGTCTCTTTTATCCTTGGTTTATATCATGTAACTCTCAGAGTTCTGGATTTTCTCATGGTGTCTCTTAGGCACTGTGAGTACACAGAAAACTAGCTTTTTTTCCTTTTCCTTTTAAAATTTATTGATTGATTTTAGAGAGAGGGAAAAGGAGAGAGAGAGATAGAAATTTATTTGTTCCTGTCCGTGCCCTGATCAGGGATTGAACCCACAACCTTTGTATATCAGGGCGATGCTCTAACCAACCAAGCCATCCAGTCAGGGCAGAAAACTAGCTTTCCACAAGCACTGGGGGAGGCTTCTCACAGGAGAAGTACTAGGTTGTAAAGCAGAAGTAGGAGTTTGCCCAGCAGATGTATCAGTCTTGTGGGTGTTTAATAACCAGCTCCTAGTGGGGATCCCTGGTCTGTAGCATCGGCCAATTTCTGTGGTGTAAATACTACCACCACGACCTTTTCAAGCTACCAAGGTGATGTTATTGAAGAAATATGTACACTTGGTTTTCATGAAACAGTGCAAGCCAGCTCCTGCACACCATTGCTTAAGCCCCACTTATTATAGGAACATGTAGGTACTCTATGGGGACCTAGCTGGAGATGTGGTGGGGGGCTCGGGTCATGCTTTTGCGACTCATCCTCCCTCTTTCTTTATTCATTCCTGTGAGTTCTTGTCTTCCATTGTGGCAGACTGGCTTTCTTGGCTCCCCAGTCCCTGCAGCCAAGAATTGCTATTGCCATCCTGGTCAGATAGCTCTGTGGGTTAGAGCATCATCCCCACACACAGAGGTTATGGGTTCCATCCCCGGTCAGGGCACATACAGGAACAGATTGATGTTCCTCTTTCTCTCTCCCTTCCTCTCCCTCTAAAAATTAATACGTAAATTAAAAAAAAAAAAAGCGAATTGCTATTACCGACAGTTTCCAGGTGTTCACATCTCTCTTGCAAAGAAAGTAGCCAGCCATTGGTCCAGCTAGTGTCAGGTGCCCTGCCCCAGTCCAATCAGCTGTGATGAGAGAAAAGGATGTTGTTATTCCAACATAACAACCAAGCTCTCTGATGCTGTAACCACAGGGTGGTAGGGAAGGAGAAGTAACCAGAGGAAAAAGGAAGCAAGATCTGAACGACCAACTCCTCAGGGATTTTAACCAGCAGAAAATCGGGGAAACTGATCATATAATAGTTCACGTTATCTCCCTTAGTCTCTTTTTTTAATTTTTACGTATTGATTTTAGAGAGAGAGGAAGGGAAAAAGAGAGAGAGAAAGAAACATCAATTTGCTGTTCTACTTCTTTATGCATTCATTGGTTGCTCCCTGTATATGTGCCTTGACCGGGGGATCGAACCTGCAACCTGGGTGTGTCAGAATGATGCTCTAACTAACTAAGCTACCTGGCCAGGGCTCCTCGAGTCTGTTGAACTATCCACTAATCTACTGAATCAGTCACTCGTTTAGTTATGTATTTATCCATTCAATCGTGCATTCAGTAGCAATTTGACATTTACTGAATATATAGTCTGTGTTAGACACCACGTAGGGCTCAAAACGAAGGGAAAGATGAATAGGCTTAGTCACTGCCCTCAAAGTGCCTGTAACCTGGGATTGAGACAAAGCATCTATAACATAACCTGGGAAAAGCTTCGCAAGAAGTGTGTACAAAGTACCGATCCCCTGAGGACCGCAGTGGGAACCTGTGGCCACGGCCGCTGAGACAGCCCCAGCGGTCTTCACCTGCTGCGTCCGCACCCCTGTGCAGTCCCCTCCCACACTGCACCCCGGTGGGTTTGTGTGTGTGGCTAATAGAGGAAAGCAGAAGTAATGGTATGACACTTCTGACATCAGGTTATAAAAGACTGAAGCTTCCGTCTTCATGCCCTTACACCATGCACTCTGAAGGGGGCCAGCTGCCAGGACACGAGCAGCCCTACAAGAAAGACCCATGTGGCCAAGAACTGAAGCCTTCTGCCAACAGCCATGTGAGTGAGCTTGACATTGGATCCTCCAGCCCTAATCAAGCCTCCAGATGAGACAGACTGCAGGCCTACCAACAGCTCAAGTCAGAACCACCCATTGAGGCCACACTCAGATCGCTGACCCTCATAACCCATGGGCAATAATCAATACTCTTTGTTTTAAACCGCAAAGTTTTCGGGTAATTTGTTACACAGCCAGAGATGACTAACATAGGAGGTGATACTCAAGGTGGATCTTAAGAGATGAACTCACCCAGCAGAAACAAAGAAAGGCAAGCACAGTGGGTTATTCTAGCAATGTCATGTGCAAAGCTATAGACAAGAAAGTGCAGGACGTGAACAGGGAACAGCGGCTTGGTGCGGCCAGAACTTGAGCTGGCTGGGAGAAGACAGCATAAGGCTGTAAAGAAGGGCCAGGCAGGCCCTGGCCTGGTAGCTCCGCTGGTTAGAGCATCGTCCTGACCAACGTTGTGGGTTCCATCCCTGGTCAGGGCACATATAAGAGTCAACCAATGAATGCATAAATGAGTGAAACAACAAATCAATGTTTCTTTTTTTCTTTCTCTTTTCCTCTCTCTAAAAGTCAATAAATAAATTTAAAAAGGAAAAAGAAAAGATGGGTTAAGCAGAAAAAGGGCTGAGGATACTGCTATTAGTTTAGCCATTGGCTTCAAACATTTCTTAGCACAAGGAGCCTCTTCTTCAAATAAAATCTTGTACAAAAAGCCAGGCTGGTTGGAGGTGGTGGCGTGGGGGTTGTAGCAGGACAGGGTCCTGCCCTTCCTCCCTCTCCCTGTTTTTACACACACGGAGCCACTCTGCAACGAAACACGGCACACTGGATAGGGTGGTGGCCCAGTCACCGGGGCTGGTAGCTGAATGAGTGGAAGGGAGAATCACTTTTTTACTAGATTTTCTTTTGCATTTTATGAATTTTAAATAGCAGTGTGTGTCATTACTTATTCCGAGAAGTCATAAAATGAAAGGTAAAGCAATAACAAAACAACGTTAGGAAAAACCCAGAAAAGATTTTTGTTTGTCTGTTATTTTAATAAGAGTATATTTGAGCCTGACCAGGCGGTGGCGCAGTGGGTAGAGCGTCGGACTGGGATGCGGAAGATCCAGGTTCGAGACCCTGAGGTCACGAGCTTGAGCGTGGGCCCATCTGGCTTGAGCAAAAGCTCACTAGCTTGGACCCAAGGTCACTGGCTCCAGCAAGGGGTTGCTCGGTCTGCTGAAGGCCCGCGGTCAAGGCACGTGTGAGAAAGCAATCAATGAACAACTAAGGTGTCAGAACGGCAACGAAAAACTAATGATTGATGCTTCTCACCTCTCTCCGTTCCTGTCTGTCTGTCCCTATCTATCCCTCTCTTTGACTCTCTGTCCCTATAAAAAAAGAAAGAAAGAAAAAAGAGTATATTTGAACCAAACTGATGACTTACGCAGGGGAGCCGGATCTCAGATGCTCCCCCAGGAGGGTTTTAAACAGGGCAGTGCCAGGGTCAGAACAGGCTGCGGAAAGGTCCCTGTGGCTGCCACGTGGAGAACCGTGAGACTGGGGGCAGGGCTGGAGCCTGATCAGTTCAGGGGCCACTGGGAAGATTCTGGAACCCAGAGTAGAGCATGTGTTTGTTCCAGGGACACATCTGAGGTGGAACAGCCAAAGCCCTTTATTTTTTATATCTAACTTCGGAGAACAGACGAGATCGGGCGCGTTCAGGGTGGTACAGCCATAGACTGTATCTATCTACTTATTTATTTACAGCCAAAACCCTTTGAGCCGGTGTTGTTCAGTCAATAAATACTTATTTACCGAGCACACACGGGGTATGGAGGGAGGCAGGAGTGCCTGCAACGGCGATCGATCCGCTCTGCTGCTCTCTCGCTCTGTGACCTCGGGAGGCTCCCTGACCGCCCCGTGCCTCAGCTTTCCATCTGTGAAATGGGGTTACTAATATCACCTCCTATTTATTTTTTATATTTTGCTTTTTATTATAAAATGTTCAAATATTCAGCCTGACCTGTGGTGGCGCAGTGGATAAAGCGTCGACCTGGGAACACTGAGGTCGCCAGTTTCAAACCCTGCACTGGTCTGGTCAAGGCACATATGGGAGTTGATGCTTCCAGCTCCTCCCCCGTTTCTCTCTTTCTCTCTCTCTCTCTCCTCTCTAAAATGAATAAAATAAAATAAAAAATTAAAAAAAATGTTCAAATATTCAGAAAAGTAGAGAAAATAGTATAACAAACTCCCATATACTACAACCTAAATTTAACATTTTGCCATATCTGGTTCATGTAGCTATCGCGATTGAATTCTTTTAAGCGTAGACATCATCACATTTCATCTCTAAATGGTTTATTATGCTAAAAAAACGACACTTCCCCCCCTAGAATCACCACAGTTTTATCACACCTAACAAAAGTAACAGTAATTCTTTTATACCATCTAGTCCCCAGTCTATATTCAGATTTGCCTAAAGTTCTCTAAAATGTCTTGTACAAAATCCCCCCCCCCTTTTTTTGCAAACCCAGCTCCAGTCCAGGTCAGTACGTTGCTCTCAGAGGGCCTTTTGCCACGGATGAAATGAACGGAAACGTGCTGGGACAGTTCCCTGGCCTGCCGCGTTCCGTGAGCGGGGACTCCGATTTGGCACTAGGGATGGAACGCCTACTGAGTGAGGTGCCAGGATGCACAGAGTTGGCACACACCATATCACAGTGGCAACAATGAGGGTGGCAGGAGCAGAGGTGAGGTCCAGGGGGCTCACATGGGGGGGGGGTGAGGCCCTGGGAGCAGATGACCCCAAGGGGAGCCTCTGCATAACTCCTCTGACTGTCCTCCAGGGGGCGGCGTGGGCCGGCCGGGAGGAAAGCTCGTAGTGAACGAGGAACTTCCATATTGCTTCTACCCGGGGTCCCGGGATGCAGAGGGAGTCTGCCTTTGGTAGAGGTGTGCGTGGGCCCCTGGGAAGGCTCTGCGTCTGTGAGCTGAAAGGCAGACAGGCCCTGACCGTGATGTGACATAGACAAGGCCAGTGCCAGCTTGGACATCAGGGTCGGGGGCCTGCTCCAGGGACACAATGAGCCTGGCCAGCCCCAGCTCTGACCTCCCACTCCTATTGCTTGGAGGTCTCCCTTTCTCCCCCCACCCCAAGGATTTGTACTGGATGGGGTGCGGGGGTCATGAATTTCCTGCCATCTGTACATGCATTGCTTCCCTCTCCCCACACCACACCCAATTTGGCATTTCCTGGGCCTCATCCTGCCCCTTGTCCCAGGTTAGCATTGCTCCGAAAACTTGAAAGGACAGGCTGCCCCGAGATCAGACTTGGTCCTTACCTCCCACAGCGACTGTGTCCGTGGAAAACATATGACTCTGTTTAGTCCCTGAGGGCCAGCTCCCGGGCTTCGGCTGAAACCACTCGGGAAGAGGCCTTCTGGAGCTGCTGGGCTTGAATCAAATAAAAATGAAGCGGAGGAAAGCAGAGTCTAGAGGTGGACAGAGGGGAGGTTTCTGACACACTGTTTAAACACTGTGTTCCCACAAAGTCAATACCCTTCACTTTTTGTGTAAGCCAGCTAGTTGGTAACCTAGCTAGGGTCCCCCCAAAAGCAGAGCCTGGGGCAAAGACCTATTTGCTACTGAGTGTGATCTCCAACAGCAGAAATGAGGGCCAGGAAAAGGGAGTGAGAAGGAGCCTCTGTCAACTGGAGGGGGCTCCACCATACAAGCCCTCCCCTCCCAAAAGCCCCATCAGTTTCATCTCAGGACTGTCCACGGAGGGGAAAAGGGTAGGAATTGATCCACTGCTCACATCTCTCATTGGTTCATGGTTCACTCAAGGGGGCATGAACTCCTCAACTATCCCCCCCACCCCCGCCAAGTTGTGGCCATGACTTATGAGTTCTTGGAGCCTCTGGGAACACTGGGACTTACAATCTCGGGGGAGAAAACCAGAATGAAACAAGTAACTGCAAGGTGGGCAATGTTTTGAAGAAATAGAGCAGGACATTCTAGAGGAGGGGCGTCAGGAAAGGCCATCTGAAGAGGTGGTGAATCCAAACGTAGACCCAAAGGAGGAGCAGCAATTAGCTAGGCCAAGAGGGTGCAGGTGGGGAAGGGCCCTTGGGTAGAGAAGGCAGTGTGTGGGAGTGTGTTTGGGAAACTAAAGGAAGGCCAGAATCTGGCAGGATTTAGAGCAAGCAGTTTAGTAAGCATTTATGGACCACCAAGCATATACTGGGACACAGCTCCTTATTGTTTGGGTTGCCCACCCCTTCCTTCTTTTCTCAGGGAACTGAGCCTTCTTCCTTCCAGCCCGGTGCCTTCTAGTTACCATAGGAACAACCTCCAGCCTATAAGTGGACCACACCCCTCTGGACATAGTTGATTGGGCTAAAGATGAACACCTCACCCAGGCTGGACCAATCAGAGTCTCCACCTTTAGAGACTGGGCAGATTCCGATGAAGAGTGTGATAAAGCTTTCAGCGCAGGGTTGGGCAAACTGCACATCTATTAGGAGATGCTGGCAGCCAGGCTTTCAGCCTGGAGCACCAGGAAGCAGTGGAAGACGCTCTGCAGAAAGGAGGTGTTGATGAGACAGATAGATGTAAGAGATGAGGAGCCACGAGAGAGCCTGATTCCTGTTCCTCCAACACGTCGCTGCACCCTTGCCCTGGGGCTCTATGAATCAAAGCTACCTTTCTGCTTAAATTGCATCCAGTGGGTTTCTATTTTTTTCAATGAAACAAGCCCTAGCTAATACCTTGTTAAGTGCTACAGATGCATAAAATATGGCAGGGTCTCCTCCCTGAAGAAAGTCATAAACCAGCAGGAGAGACAGACATATACACTAAACATTAACTACAGGGCGTAAGCGCCATAATAAAAGTTTGTTCAAGGCAGGGAGCTTGTGCAGAGAGAAATTAAGATAACAGATGTAAAAAAGCACTTTGAAAAGAAAAACATGGTATATGTGTCCTCTAAATCATCCGTAGGAGATTGAATTGAGTATCTACTTTCAGTTTAATCGAGAACACAGCAACCCAACTTTCAAAATGATGCTGTTTTACAAGGCAAGGGCTGGCCTGTTATCTGGAAATGGGTAAATTATCCAGGGCTAATGATTTTAGCTCCTCATCTGTGTTTGGAGATTAGCTGGATAAATAACATTAGAGTTTCCCAAAGAATTGGGAAGAATTGGCTGTTTCTAACTTTGCGGCCATGTTACAATTTTCTGCTCTCTCTACATCAGCCTCCCCTTGACCCCATGAAAGTAAAAGGTTGCTGACTCAACTAAGATAAAATCTCACAAGTGAATTACTGATTGAGAAGTTTACTGATAGATAGATATATACCATGGCTACGTTAAGCACAGACGGGGACATTACATCCGGAGAGGTTTGACTGCTTCTACCTAAACAGTCTTCAAGATCATCCTGTCCAAATGTTGAAGTAGTTTATGTAAGAGCAATGACACTTCGTTAAGAAAAACTTTCCCTCCACCCTCATCACAGACAGACTTCTTATTCCTCGCTGAATCCCTGATGGCAGAAACAACAGCACAAGCGTAGTTTAGAAGCACTCTGGTGCACAGGCACAAAGCAGGGTTTGGTGTGAAGCTGACCTAGGTTCAAATCCCAGCTCTACAGATTGCAAGCTGTGGGGTCTTAGCTAATTACTTGACCTCTCTGAGCCTGTTTCCCCATCTGTTGAAGAAAGTCAAAGACACTGACAGAAGATCAGCTGTTGAGTGAATGGGTAAATAAAAACGGGTAGAGCTGTGAGGATTTGACAGAGAAGGCAGATAAACATAATCTAGCACAAATTGGAGCTTTAAAAACTGTTCGTTTCTTCTCTTGTATCCTGGAGCGAATTTGGTTTTCTGGGACAGAGTGGGATGGTGGGACTTCCTTTCCCGCAGAATCTGATTGCTCGCGTTTAACGAGGATGATGGGTTTCGAGAGACTTGCGTCGTTTAAAATTCAATCATTCAAGAGTAATTTACCCATAAGAATAACTCTACACCTGGAGGCACACTTCTCAGAGCACAATACACAACGGCTGTAGTATTGTGCGACCATGGAACTGTTACTCTCTGCACTATTTCTATTATCTTGCAGAAGCCTCCCACGTAAATTAATATAAGCTCAACCACAGCGACAGGCTTTCTTGTAGCGCTTTATCTCAGCTGACCTGTCACCAAGAGTGATTATACCACATCGACGCGTCTTTCAGCCCCAGCGCTTCCAAGACCACTTGGACTCAGAAGTCCCAGTTCACCTAAACAACGTGGTTCCCACGCTGCTACTCGGAAAACCTACTTGTTTACCCGAGAAAGTGGCGCCACTCTGTGGAAACGTCATGAACGGCATGCAATCACCAGACCCACCAGTTTTGACATTGGAGGGATTCTTGACTAATTATTTCCCCATTGATTTGAGGAAGGGAGAGCAGAGAGAGGAGAGAAAAGAGCGAGAGAAGCATCAACTCCTTGTGCCAATTAGTTGTTCCATTTATTTATTTATTTTGAAATTTATCGATTTTAGAGAGGAAGGGAGAGAGAGAGAGACAGAAACATAGATCTGGTTCTGTATGAGCCCTGATGGGGAATCGAACTTATGACCTCAGCGCGCTGAGACAATATTCTATTCATTGATCCACCCAGCCAGGGCGAAGTTTCAATTTTCACTGTTTCAGATGTCATTTCTTAATTTCGTGTCCCACTCCTCCTTCCACCCCTCATGTGAGTGAGCAAAGTCCAGGCTTCAAATCAGACTAGGGTTTCCTTGCCATCTTCACTAGGAGTATACAGTTTGCACAAATACTAAACCAATCTGAGACTTAGCCGTCTCTACCTTTACCAATAAAATTGAGGTCATCACACGTACAAGTGCGTGAAAAAACGGGTGAACTCGGAATTAAGCCTGCAGATTGTACCAATGGCAGTTTCCTGGTTGTGACAGTGTACTGTGGTGATGTAAGATGTCACCACTAAGGGGAAGCTGGTTAAGAGGACACCGGACGTTCTGCACTGTATTTGCAACTTCCTGTGAGACTGATCATTTTCAAATAAAGAGGTCTTTTAAAATGTAGGTAATGAATTGATAAAGACAGAATCTCCAAAATTAATTCTTTCTTTCTTTTTTTTAAAGATCTACTCCCCTAATTAGATGAACATACCCAAAAAGATAACTTAAGTCATTAAAATGTGTTTACATTAACTGTAAATTCATTACCTCTTCCTTTTTAAAAGTCAATAGCATAAATGTTATCATTATACTGTTGCAATTTATTTTTTAAAGACTTTATTTATTTTAGAGAGGAGAGAGAGAGAGAGAGAATGGGGAGGAGCAGGAAGCATCAACTTTCATATATGCCTTGACCAGGCAAGCCCAGGGTTTCAAACTGGCAACCTCAGCATTCCAGGCCAATGCTTTATCCACTGCATCACCACAGGTCAGACTGTTGCAATTTATTTATTTTTTTAAATTTTATTAAATTTACTGGGATGACATTGGTTAATAAAATTATATGTTTCAATTGTACAATTTTATAATACAGCATCTGTACATTACATTGTATGTTCACCATCCCAAATTGTCTCCTGTTACCATATAATTGACCCTTTACTCTCTTCTGTCACCTCCAAAATATATTTTAAAATGTTAGTGCTAACTTGTTCTTTACTGAATGATGGGGAAATGCTTATGTCCTAACGTGGCTTGAAAGAAAAGGACTGCTGACTTACACTCACAGCGTGCTCACAACTGTATCCAAGGGAAGGAAATTTATATCTCAAAGAAGTGGAGAGAAATATTCCCAAAAGTTAATGGTGAAAGTACTTGATTCTCTAGCCATTATCTTGTACATCTGAAATAATACAGGACAAAAAATGTTTAAAATTTTTTTACTGATAGATTTTAAAGAGAGAGAAACGTTGATTTGTTGCTCTACTTATTTATGCATTCATTTTCCCTCGTTTTTAAAAAATATTTTATTTATTGATTTTATAGAGAGAAAAGAGATGGGGATAGGAACTAGAAGTATCAACTCGTAGTTGCTTCACTTTAGTTGTTCATTGATTGTCGCATGTGCCTTGACGGGGCAAGCCCAGGGTTTTTTTTGTTTTTGCTTTTTTTTTAACAGGAACAGAGAGAGAGTCAGAGAAAGGGATAGATAGGGACAGACAGACAGGAACGGAGAGAGATGAGAAGCATCAATTATCAGTTTTTCGTTGCCGTTGAGACACCTTAGTTGTTCATTGATTACTTTCTCACATGTGCCTTGACCGCGGGCCTTCAGCAGACAAAGTGACCCCTTGCTAGAGCCAGTGACCTTGGGTCCAAGCTGGTGAGCTTTGCTCAAACCAGATGAGCCCGTGCTCAAGCTGGCGACCTCGGGGTCTCGAACCTGGGCCCCCTGCATCCCACTCTGATGCTCTATCCACTGCGCCACCGCCTGGTCAGGCTTATTTTTTTAATGTTTATTTTTTATTGATTTCAGAGAGAGGAAGGGAGAGAGCGAAAAAGAGACAGGAACATTGCTGTTTTCCCGTGTGTGCCTTGCCCGGGGATTGAGCTGACAACCTCTGCATTTCAGGACAGTGCTCTAACCAACCGAGTTGTCTGGCCGGGGTGATGAATCTGACTTTATATGAGAGGAGACAATACTTCACCCAAAGAAGAACAGACTTCGGTGCCGAGGCAGAAAACCTCAGAGTGTGGTTGCCATTCGTTCTGCACAGCATTGGCCTTGCAAAGACAAGACCATCTTTATTGTTTAACAAAATGAGTTCTGGAATGAATTATGAATGCTTATGTTAACAATCCATAAAGTCGCTTGACCAGGTGGTGGCACAGTGGATACAGAGTCTACCTGGGATCCTGAGGGCCCAGGTTTGAAACCCAAGGTCACCGGCCTGAGTGCAGGGTCACTGGCTTGAGCGCGGGATCATAGGCATGATCCCATGGTTGCTGGCTTGAAGCCCAAGGTCACCGGCTTGAGCAAGGGGTCCCTGGCTCAGCTGGAGGTGCCACCCCCCCATCCCCATTAAGGCACGTATGAGAAAACAATCAATGAACAACTAAAGTGACACAACTACGAGGTGTTGCTTCTCATCTCTCTTCCTTCCTGGCTTTCTGTCCCTCTTGCCCCTCCCCCAAAAAGGAATCCATAAAGAGTATCACAGTGGAAAGTTCTCTGACTAGCTCCTTTCTCCTTTCCACGGTAAGCATTACTGTTTGTTTTTCTTCAGATTACACTCAGTTTTTACCTTTTTTGAGAAGTTTGTGGCTCAAGTTTCAAAGAAGCACAGTGGAAAGGCAATCTTATGTTGTTAACTTCCAGAAAGAGCCCCACTCCAGCCAGGATTGTACCAGGAGAGGTCTACAATTGTCTTTGGAAACAAACTATTACTTCCCTTTATCAGTTGACGTCTTCCCAAGCTGTTTCTGCAGGTCAGCGGTGGGCCCCTCCAGGGGCCATACATGTGGCTACTGAGCAATCTCTTTTTTCTTTCTAATCCTCTTTCCACTCAGGGTGGTGATTTTCAGATCGGGTGTGTAGGAAGATTCTTGGGAGATCTATGAGTTCTATCAGAAGTTATAAATGTCGGCCCTGGCCATTTGGCTCAGTGGTAGAGCATCAGCCCAGTGTATGGATGTCCTGGGCTCGATTCCCGGTCGGGACACACAGGAGAAGTGCCCATCTACTTCTCCATCCCTTCCCCCCTCCCTCCTCTCTCTCTATCTCTCTCTTCCTGATCTGCAGCTATGGCTCAGTTGAAGCAAATTGGCCCCCAGCACTGTGGATGGTTCCATGGCCTCACTTCAGGTGCTAAAAGTAGCGTGGTTGCCAAGCATCTGAGTAACAGACCCAGATGGTCAGAGCATCACCTGGTAAAGGGCTTGCAGGGTAGGTCCCAGTCTGTGCACAGGTGGAAATCTGTCTCTCTGTCTCCCCACTTCTCACCTAACAAAAAAATAATACTTTTTAAGAGAAATTTTAAATGCTGTGTTTTTATTTTCAGATCATCTGGATGATCGCCCCAGAACTCAGTGCTGTTTTACAATTGTAAAACCTCCTTCTCCATTTGGATTAAGGTCACGTCCATGGCAGATGAATCAGTGCGCAGTATCATCAAAGGCACATAAATGCTTCCTTCACCACAGTTCTAACAGAGAACGATGGCACCAGGACTGTGTGGTTCAATGGGATAACGGATGTCCCCGTTCCCACCTGCTTCCCATCCAACTTGCGACACTGTATTAGGAGAAGTATGGTGTAAATAAACAATAAAGAAGTTTCATTAAGCACTATTAACTGTCTTCTGTATTATATGTTAGGGTGCATGATTAAATTATATGGCTCATTCAAAAAATGGGTAGGTGCTTAAAAAGGCATTTATTATTCAAAATAAAAAAAATTAACAATGATAATGTCAGTGACTCTAATAATGGCCCATTGTCCAAAAAAAAAAAAATGTTGGAAGTTCATCTTTCCTGCATTAAAACTGCACAGCAGTGATTCCCAGCGATTCAGTTTCAGTAAGCATCATATTATGTCAACTGAAGGTGGTTAATTTGAAGTTCATGGCTTTCTGACGGTAGTTTTATTTTAGTTTAAAAGCAGAGGCGGCATATGAGCTTTTTAAATATGTGAATTTAACAGTCTTGTTTTTCTCTCTTTTCTTCCCTGCTTTGGAAGGATTGAACCCAATATGGGGGGGGGGGTTACCATATACCCCCATGCAAATATTTCCAAATATTTCCTTCCCTTTCCTGTAGCAGATGGAGAACAAACCCTCCCAGCGGTCGGAGCTGGGGAAACCAGCTGTTCCATAGAGAACGACTGAGTGTCCAGCTTATTGGCCCAGCAGGTTCTGTCATGAAAAAGGAGAGAGTAGGGTTTTGTGTGGAGGGATTGGGGGTGCGGCACTGTGTGTGAGGCTCTGAGTGCCCGGAGCTGTGCTGGAATGCTGGAACCTCCCCAGCTTCTGCCTGGAGACGCCACACACAGACGCCTCTGTCCTCTGCACACAGTACGCACTCAGCTTCTCACCAGGGATGGGCCAGCAGGCACAACACCCACAGATGCCACAACATTGGTCTGTCCTGCTATGGCTACTCAGTGTGCAGGCACCTCCTTGAAATGCTCCTGGACCCCTGCGAGCTCAAAGGGCACGCCTGCCCACCCAGCAGCCAGGATGGGAGGAGATCTCACAGCTGGAGGCCCCCAACCTGGGACAGTCATTGGAGATGACCCGTCACTAATCAAACCATTGTGAAGACAGTCCTGAGGAGGGGGCACTGCCCAGCCACTGCTGGTACATGGGAGGGGGCACAGCAGAGCATGTCTGGAGGTGCTGAAGGAATCTGGAGGCTGGAACTAACGGATGTCATGAAGACAACATGGGCAGTAGCACCAAGCAGCAGGAAAGATGTCCCTTTCCTCTTCCTCCCTGTCTTTCTCTAGGCAGGCTGGCCAAGGAATCTGGAATGTGGCTTCCAGAGTGCCAGCCCTAGGTCACTGAGAGACCTAGCCATGTTCAAGGCCAGAGAGCAGCTAATATCCTGCATCTTGTTCAGGACTCCAAGGTGCAAGCTAGAGAAGCCGTCTGGCCGACCCCAGCTGAAAAGGAATTTACTGAAGGTTATTTGAACATCTCACGGAATTAGCTTGAGAGCCGATATTGGAACTTCGGCCAGAACCACAGGCGGAATCACAGCCTAGAACCAGACCATAAAGGACACCACTGCCACCCAGCATCTGATATTGCTGCCATGCTGTGACAGGCTCTGTTATTTTTAGGAAGGATTTCTTCTCCCTTCTTTTACCCCATATATCCCTCACCCACTGACTTCGGACTCTGTCATGGGACCTTCACTGACTTATGGAATATGGGCAAAGTGACTAAGTGTCTTTTCGTTTTTTTCCTTATGACATCAATTTCTTTTCTTTTTTGCATTTTTTTATTAAGAAGTTTTTTTCAATTACAGTTTACATTCAGTATTATTTTGTATTAGTTTCAGGTGTACAGCACAGTGCTCAGACAATGCCATACTTTACAAAGTGTCCCCCTGATATTTTCAGCGCCCACCTGGCCCCACACACAGATATTACAATATTCTTGGCTATGTTCCCTGTGTTGTGCATATATGCGCCCTTTCTGAGCCAAGTGTTTCTACCCCACATCTTGCAAGAGAAGAGCACACCCTAGGGGCCGCTGCTCCTCCAGCCTGAGCTCTGGAATAAAACCTAGAATACACCTGAATTTAACATCTACCCCGAAGCCCAACCATTGGGGGCCCAATAGAAACCAGGCAAGCTGCAGTCCACCACCAACCCATTCACAAGACTGTCAGTGAGAAGCACATGTTTGCTGTTGAAAGACACTGAGATGGGGGGGTGGGTATATTTGTTACAAAGTAGCAGCTAACAAATACCAGTTAGAAGAATCATTTCTCCCCTGCTTCTCTTAAAAAAGTTCTAGCTGCAGATACAAATCCTATGCAGGTGTCCCACCGGGCAAGCCGTCGTCATTACCTGTTCAGTCAGTAACCAATTGGGACATCAGGAAAGTGCAGAGCAGAAGTTTTCATTTTCTATGGAAAGAGGCAGGTTCTATAGCTTCTGTATCCCAAACAGACTCAGGTGGGCGCACTGGGTGGAATAGTGTCCCCTAAGAGTTAGTGTCCATCTGAAACCTCAGAATGTGAATATTTGGAATAGGGCCTTGGCAGATGTAATTGGTTAGCATAAGGTCATAGTGATTAGGCTGGGCCCTGATCCAATTACTGGTGGTTTTATACAATGAGAAAACTGAGACGCAGACACACACAGGAGAGAAGGCCACGTGAAGATGGAGGCAGAGACGGAGTAATATGTCTACAAGGCAAGGAACGCCAAGGATTGCCGGCAACAGCAGGAACCGGAAGAGGGGCGTGGACCTGATCCTTCCCTGGGCCCCGCAGAGAAAGTGGAGCCCTGCTGAGAACCCGGGCTCACACTGTTAGCCTCCAGAACTGTGAGCGAATCCATTTTGTAAAGAGGTGTTTTGAGTGCGCGCGAGAGGTTGCGGGCCGGGACACTGCGGTCGGTCGGTGTGGCTTGAGCTATTTAAGACGAGATGCAGGACCCCAATGCAGACACTGAGTGGAATGACATCTAACGCAAAAAGGGCATCTTGCCCTCACAGGAAAGTTTGAACAAACTGGAAAAGGAGGCAGAAGAGGAAGAGCAGGGAGTCCTTCAACAGTCAGTTGTGAAAACATATGAAGATGTGACTTTGGAAGAATTAGAGGATAATGAAGACGAATTTAATGAGGACGATGAACAAGCTATTGAAATGTACAGGCAGCAGAGACTGGCTGAGTGGAAAGCAACTAAACTGAAGAGTAAATTTGGAGAAGTTTTGGAGATCTCAGGAAAGGATTATGTTTAGGAAGTTACCAAAGCTGGCGGGGGCTTGTGGGTGATCTTACACCTTTACAAACCGGGGATTCCCCTCTGTGCTCTGATAAATCAGCACTTCAGTGGACTTGCCAGGAAGTTTCCTGACGTCAAGTTCATCAAAGCCATTTCAACAACCTGCATACCCAATTATCCTGACAGGAATCTGCCCACAGTTTTTGTTTACCTGGAAGGTGACATCAAGTCTCAATTTATTGGACCTCTAGTGTTTGGTGGCATGAAGCTGACAAAAGATGAGTTGGAGTGGAAATTGTCTAAGTCTGGAGCAATCAACACAGACCTGGAGGAGAACCCCAAGAAACCCGTTGAAAATGCGTTACTGTCCTCCATGCGATGCTCAGCCCCCATGAGGGGGGGCAGTGACTCTGAGGACTACTAAGGCTGTGCCACAACTTCTCAACTGTCCTGATGTCACAAATCATCTGGATTTTTTTTAAAAAACAGAATGAATCCTTTGTTATTTAGCCTTTTATAAATATGTTTCAAATCTCATATATCTCATTGCTGAGAATCCTATTGATTTCTTAGAACTCTTTAAATTAGTAACATTTTAAAAAATAAAAATAAAGACCAGCTTAAAAAAAAGAGAGATGTTTTGAGATAATCTGGGATATCTGAATATGAACTGGGTATTAGATGATCTCAAGTCATTATTAGCCATTTTATCAGGTGTGATATTGGCATTATAAAAATAGGGCTTTTTTTTTTTTTACCTTGATTAAGAAATAACTTTATTGCTAAAAACAGCTAAACATTACCAAAGCCTTCAGGGAGTCATAATCTTTTGGTTGGTGTAGGGTCTTGCCTTGATGTTGATTGTGGCCAGGGCTGTTTTTTAAGAGGTAGGTACTGGCCCTGTCTCGGATAGGCTTTACAAATATCATAATATGCCTGACCAGGCAGTGGCACAGTGGATAGAGCCTTGGACTAGGATGGCAGAGGACCCAGGTTCAAAACCCCAAGGTTGCCAACTTGAGCACAGGCTCACCAGCTTGAACACGGGGTCATTGGCTTGAGTGTGGGATCATAAATATGACCCCATGGTGGCTGGCTTGAGTCCATAGGTCACTGGCTTGAAGCCCAAGGTTGGTGGCTTGAGCAAGGGGTCACTTGCTCTGCTGTAGCCTCCCTGTCAAGGCACATATCAGAGAGCAATTAATGAACAACTAAGGTGCCACAATGAAGAATTGATGCTTCTCATCTCTCTCCCTTCCTGCCTGTCTGTCCCTGTCTGTCCCTCTTTCTATCTCTGTCACAAAAAAAATATCATAATGGTAGGGTTGAATTTTGACCATTGCCTTTAGACAAGCAGTATGATTTCTGATAGACTGCCTGCTTGCCCTTAGTATGGGACTATTTCAAAAACATGCATATAATATTGTAATAAATGGAAGAAGCAATAAATATATTTGTAAAATATTTAAAACCAGTGGAGAGATATTTGGTTAAACACTGTCTGTTAAACACACATGTTATCTCTATTTCTACCTGAAACTCATCCAAAATGACAGTCAAAAACTAAAACAAGTTTCAGCCTACCAGAACAAGAAGGTGGTTGCATCCACTGTCAAAATGTGTCTTAGTCTGTTTGGGCAGCATAGCAAAATACCACAGACTGGGTAACTTATAAACAACCGAAATGTATTTCTTTCCGTTTTAGAGACTGAAAGTCTAAGATCAGGGTGTGAGTGTGATTGGGTGAGGAACCTCTTCTGGGGCAAAGACTTTTCTTTTATTTAATTTTTAAAATATTTTATTGATTGATTTTAGAGAGAGGAAGTAGAGGGAGAGAAAGGCAGGGGTTGGGGGAAGAGTGGGAAGCATCAACTCATAGTTACTTTCCATATGTGCTTTGACTGGGCAAGCCTGGGGTTTAAACTGACCACCTCAGCATTCCAGGTCAATATGTTATCCACTGTGTCACCACAGTTCAGGCCAAAGACTTCTCATATCCTTGCACAGTGGAAGGGTCTAGGGATCTTGCTTGGGTCCCTCGCAAGAATGGCACTGATCCCATTCATGAGGGCTCTACCCTTATGGTCTAATTGCCTTCCAAAGGTCCCACCTCCTAATACAGTGATGGACAATATTTTGAGGATGGCGTGTGAAAATTCGCCAAAAAAACGAGCATAACTCGGGTGGTATGTCACTTTGAGAAAAACAGCCTAACCGGAAGTCCCAGAGCTAAACACTTTGTGCCGGAGTTCTGTTGTTTTGGCCTACAGACCTCCGGCACAGAGTGTCTAAACTACAGCAAATGTTTTATCCTTGGCTACTGCACCTGGCCGTGCAGGAGCCGAGGATGAAACGTCCTTCTCAGCATGTGGCCCCATACTTCTCTGGTATGTGACTGCGTGTCATCAAAAATGGGTACACGGCCTGACCAGGCGGTGGCGCAGTGGATAGAGCGTCGGACTGGGATGCGGAAGACCCAGGTTCGAGACCCTGAGCTCACCAGCTTGAGCGCGGGCCCATCTGGCTTGAGCAAAAGCTTGCCAGCTTGGACCCAGGTCGCTGGCTCCAAGGGGTTGCTCAGTCTGCTGAAGGCCCGCGGTCAAGGCACGTGTGAGAAAGCAATCAATGAACAACGAAGGTGTCCCAACAGCAACGAAAAACTAATGATTGATGCTTCTCACCTCTCTCTGTTCCTGTCTGTCTGTCCCTATCTATCCCTCTCTCTGAATCTCTCCCTGTCCCTGTAAAAAAATAAAATAAAAATAAATAAAACATTTTTAAAAAATAGGTACACGTGTCAGTGCTGACACACGTGTCATAGGTTCGCCATCACAGTCCTAATACTACCAACTTTTGGGTTAGGACTTCAACGTATATAAATTTTTTGGTTGGGGGAGACAAACATTCAGAAAATTGCAAGATGTCAACACAGTTTTGGAATATGGAGAAGTGTCAAAGGAATGGCACTTACCCTAGGAGAGCAGTGGAAGCTACACTGTAAGTCCCTGAAGATGGAGACGGCTAACAGCAAACAGCAAACCTGCACACTTCAGCCTGACCAGGCAGTGGTGCAGTGGATAGAGTGTCAACCTGGGATGCAGAGGACAGAGGTTCAAAACTTCAAGGTCACCAGCTTGAGGGTGGGCTCATCTGGCTTGAGAGCAGGGTCACTGGCTTGAGCATGGGATCATAGACATGACCCCATGGTTGCTGGCTTGAAGCCCAAGGCGCTGGCTTGAGCAAGGGGTCACTGGCTCAGCTAGAGCCCTCAAGCCCCGCTGGTCAAGACACATATGAGAAAGCAATCAATGAACAAATAAGGTGCCACAACAAAAGAATTGATGCTTATCATCTCTCCCTTCCTATCTGTCGGTCCCTACCTGTCTCTCTCACTGTCTTTCTCTTGCTAAAAACAACAACAGCAAAAAACACTGCACCCTTCACAGAGCTTCCAAAAGGTATACAAGGCACTAGAGACAGAATCAGCATAACCAAAACCTGGGACTGAAAAGCAAAGGTGTAATGGATTGCATAATGGCCCCACGGCTATCAGGCGCTAACCCCTGGCATCTGTAAATGTTACCTTAACTTGGAAAAGGGGGCTTTGCTGATGTGATTAAGACTCTTAAGAAGGAGAAAATTTCCAGGATTATTCAGGTGAGTCCTAAATGTAATCATGTGTCCTTATAAAAGGAAGATGGAAGGGGATTTGACACAGACACAAAGGAAAAGGCCGTGTGAAAATGGGGCAGAGAGAGACTTACACATGGTGGCCTTAAAGATTGGACTGATGAGACCATAAGCCAACGAATGCCAGCAGCCACCAAAGCTGAGGAAGCAAGGAATGAGTTCTCCCTTGGAACCTCTGGAGGGAGTGCGGCCCTGCCCACACTTTGATTTGGAACCAGGGAAACTGATTTTGGACTTTGGGATTCCAGACTCGTGAGGGGATACATTTCTGTTGTTTTAAGCCACCAAGTTTGTGGTAATTTGTTATAGTGGCCGTAGGGAACAAACAGAAAGTTTGGCTAAACGTCAGATAGTTATAAGGAGCTGTAAGACACCCGGAACCCCCCCCCCCAACCATCCTGACGGCCCACCTTGTCAGGAAACGGGAAGCTTAGTTTCTGAAGAAGCTGAACTTGAACCAGACGTGCTCCTGACTCAGGGGTGTAAGACGCAGCATGGAGGTGCAGGTGAGGCTCCTGCCAGGTGAGGGCACTCTGCATTTCAAATAGAGCTGCCCAGGACTTGTTTGCCACCAGGCTCCTGAAATGGCAGTAGTCAGGCTCACTCCCCAGGCAGGAGAGTAAAGAGTCATTTCTTGGATAAACTGAATAGTTTGAGAAAGAAGACCTCACCTCCTGACATTTGGGGGTCCCCCATCCAAAAATCTGACCTCTGTCCTATCTATCCTCTTGCGGCGAGGCTTCTCGACCCACCCGTGAAACCTCCAGTAGTGTCAGCGATGTGGTGGCCCACTCTAAGATGAGAATTGTTAGCTACACACATTGGAGAATCCACAACGCATTTTCTCAGATTCCTTTGAGAAAAGTTTCCAACACAGGAGGGAGAACAGAACAAACAGAAAAGGGGAACCGGGATGCAGGGCCACCCATAGATGGGACACGGACATCATAATACAGCCCCCATGGTTTCTGCCCACGTGAGGGGCTCAGCTTGCCATCCCCACGTTGCCTTCCCCAAGGGATGGATCTGACAGAAGGAAACAGCAACAGCTAGGGAGGGACCTAAAAGGATAAAAGCAAACAGAAAAAAACACCTGGAGTCAATATCCTAGGAGTGGGGACGAGGGGTAACGGGCCATGGAGACAGACTGCCCTTCCCAATGATAGGTTTCTCCCGGCCCACCTGCTCTCCTCACAGTGGGGCTGCACTGGGGTCTCTGCTCTTTCCTTAGGTCTGGGTGGGGGAGGGGCTGCACCTGCCCAGCCATAACCAGTGACAGCCACAGAAGGGATGCTATGTGACCTCTGGAGCTAGGTCATAAAAAAGATCTAACTTTTGCCCGACTCTTGGCATGTTTGCCCTTGGAACCCAACCACTCTGTTGCAAGGAAGTCCAGCCACAGGAAAGGCCTGGCACACAGCACGTCACGCCACCAGTTAGCCCTGAGCTGACTCCACCACCAATGAGCAGACGGCTAAGTGACAAGGATTCCAATGATTCTTAAGGTGACCAGATGTCCCGCTTTGGGCGGGACAGTCCCGATTTTCAACAATTTGTCCCACGTCCCGCGGCGTTTTAAAAAAGTCCCAATTTTTGGAAAGAATGCACAAAAAGCTAGGGAACGGCGGGAGAACGGGAAGGGAATATACGGTTTTCGGCGGGTAGACCCTGCCTCAACCTGGAAGCACCCGCTCTGCCGCAAGAGCTGGCTGCCCTGTGCGGCCTGAAACAAAGAACTTCAGGCAGGATGTACCTCCTGGGGCAGCGGCTGTCAAGTCCCCTAACTACGCATAGGCCCGCGTCCTGGACGCTAGCGTGCGGCTCCGGGCTCCGTGAGGTGCAAGCGGCTCAGTCTCCAGCAGGTGGCAGGGCTGGACGCCAGGGGTGCGTGCAGCTCCAGCATCGGTTTCGGGACCGTGTAACCCAATCCCTCTGACTCACTCAAAATTTCCCATATAGTAATATTGCCGAAAATGATCTTTTTAATGAGATATCATTATTAAAAAAATATATTGATAAGGAAAAGGTTAAATCTTGGTCGTCATCAAAAATCACAATAGAGAACAAATGGTTAGAAATATTTCATCATTTTGAAACAAACCATGTTCCATACAATAATGCGCTAAAAATTATGGAAAACGCACTGCCTTTACCAGGAACTAATGCTGTGACTGAACGCGTTTTTTCTACGGTAAATAAAGTGTGGGCATCAGAAAAATCACAATTAAGTGTTGAGATTTTGAAAGCCATTTTATGTGTGAAATATAATTTAACAAATTATTATTATTATTTTTTATAGGGACAGAGAGAGAGAGCCAGAGAGAGGGATAGATAGGGACAGACAGACAGGAACGGAGAGAGGTGAGAAGCATCAATCATTAGCTTTTCGTTGCTGTTGCAACACCTTAGTTGCTCATTGATTGCTTTTTCGCATGTGCCTTGACCATGGGCCTTCAGCAGACGGAGCAACCCCTTGCTGGAGCTAGCGACCTTGGGTCCAAGCTGGCGAGCTTTTGCTCAAGCCAGATGGGCCCGCACTCAGGCTGGCAACCTTGGGGTCTCGAACCTGGGTCTTCCGCATCCCAGTCCAACGCTCTATCCACTGTGCCACCGCCTGGTCAGGCTAATTTAACAAATTCTTGTGAAAAATTTCATGACCTTTTAAACAATGACAGCAATCTACTAAAAAAAATCACTCAAATGAGAAATATGCCAAAGAATAAAATAATATTACACATAATTATTTAAATGTATTATATCTGTAAATTGTACTTATGTTGAAATTAAAATATATATATATATTACAATACTGTTTTTGCATTCTATGAAAATATTTTTTGCTCCATATAGACCAAATTTTTAATCAAGAACCCCCCACCCGTCAATGCTGTCCCGCTTTACCAATTTTAAAATCTGGTCACCTTATTCTAGCTCCCCTGCCTGGGAGTCTTCTAGCTGAGGACCCCAGATCGCATGTCACAGACAAGCCACCCCTGCTAAGCCTTGTTTGAATTCCTGACCCAAAGAACTTATGAGAGATAGTAAATGATTATTGTTGCTTTAAACCACTGTGTTTTGGGGTAGTTAGGCAGTCATAGTTACTAGGTAATAATAGCAATACAGCCAAGAGTAAAACAAAATAAAATGGAATAATCACACAATACAGATGAGTGCTCAGAAAATAAAGCTGTAACAATTTAGAATTCAACAGAAAGGCTGCCCTGACCATGTGGTGGCTGTTGGGAAGATAAAATATATTATGTTCACTTTGCTAAAGATGGTGCTGCCTACGTGCAAGTCCATTGATATTAATGTGTGTTGGGGGACAGGCTGTGGGCAGGCCGGGTCATTATAGCTTAAGGCTTAGTTTTAGGAGTAAGTTTTTTACAACACCCTTGACTGATTGGATGATGTAGGGTGGTGCACTCTCATGAAGAATCCTCCCATTATGCCCCAGATAAGTGACTTTGTATCACAGACTTTCTTGTTTGTATAATTGGATTAAAGGTTTTCATTCTACACTATAAAGTGGGGCAGGCTGGGAGCTTGCTGGCTCTCGGTTCCTGAGGTTAGCATTACAGAGGAGAGCAGATTAAGGCCATGTGAAGGAGGCAAGGAGAAGCAGCCAAGATGGCAGAGTGTTCAAGGAAGAAGCCAGTGTGGAGCCCAGTGTGTGTTTTTACTTGCCCGCCGGGTGCAAGCTAGAATTAAAGCTGATGGCCCATCAGTTTCTGGCTCCGTTGTTTCGTTACCAACTGTCTGAATTCAATGCGAACCTGCACGGGCCAGGCAGCTGTGATAGTGGACTTGGATACTGGGTTTACACTCCAAAACCCACTCATTCAGTGCTTACAAAGCTACTGACTTATCCGAGTTTCCTAGAATCAAAGGTTTCTAGCTCACTAGACTTATTCACCTTGTTTCCCATTTCCTTCTCTCTACACAAACTGCACAAACTGGTTTCTTTCTTAGCACTCCCCATCTTGGCTGCTCCTCCTCTCCTCCACGTGGCCTTTCTCTGCTCTCCTCTCTAATGCTAACCTCAGGAACCTAGAGAGAGCAAGCTCCCAGTCTGTCCCACTTTATAGTGTAGAAATCCAAACCTTTAATCCAATCTACAAACAAGGAAGTTTCTGATACAAAGTCACTTATCTGAGGCATAATGGGAGGATTCCTCATGAAAGTGCACCACCCTACATCATCCAATCAGTCAAGGGTGTGGGGAAAAGCTTACTCTTAAAACTTGCACATGGGCAGCACCATCTTTAACAAAGTGAGCATAATATATATTATCTGCCCAACAATCCACCCCTATGCTCACTTTACTACCCACAATCCATACCACTGGCATCCCTGTACAAGCAAATTAGGCACATTACACAAATTAAAACAACATGATAAATTATACAATTTCAACAATTACAAAGGTACATTTAACCAGTCTCTGAGCACTTTGCCAAAAGCGCAAAATGTCCTTGGCCTTTCTAGCTATGGGAAAAGCTTCCCGGGCAGGGGAAGTGCTTACAGCAAAGCCCCCACCCCCACCCCTATCAGGGTATTTCACATTGTCCAAAATCCGTAAGTCCATCCAACAAAGGAGCCAGTGCTCACTCCAGTCATAGTCTAGGAAATCAGTCCACACGCATGGGGTGTTAGCCTCCCCCCTCATTCCTGCCGTCATGGCAATTCTCACACTGTCCTAAAGAGAAGCATGTGGCAATGGCAGTCAGCATTTCCATCTCTGCTCTGGGGAGCATGATGGCATCCACCCCTATGTTCCATAATCACAGACCTACCAGCGGTAGGGTAGGAGCTCCTTGCTGCTGGGCTCTCACCTTCTGGACACTGCAGATTGCAACTCCAGCCCGATTCTCCTCATCCTCCAAAGAGGAACTGAAAACATCAGCTCCTGCTGCTGGGCTTGAGCTCCAGGCCACCGCTGCCTTCTGCTCAGCAGGCCTTGCAGCTTCAGCCCTGGCCGCAGCTCCGGCCCCGGCCTCATGCCGCTGCTGGCTCTCCACAACATCCAGAGCAATCTGGAACTCACGAACCTGTGATCCTTCCTCCAGTGGCTGCTCCATTTTCAAGTGAATCTTGCAAACCTGGTCAGCCTCTTCCGTTGCTTGCTTCAGCTCCAGGGTCAGCATTTCTTTCTCCCACATTTCTTCTAGCTCCTTCCACTGCTTGGTTTGCAGGTCCCGGGCAGCCTCTCCCACAGAGCGCTCGGTTTCCTCACACATGGCTATAAAAGTCAGACATCCTACAGTTCCCTGAAGAACAGCCATAGGGAACCATAACAGCAGCCAGTCCTCTACTCCACCTCTCAAAGGTGGTGGTGGCTCCATACCGATCTGTATTGAATCCTGCCGCAGACTACGCCAAATGTAAGGCCAGTAGTCAGGGTCACCATCACAGCCTCCTGACCCATGCAGGTTCCCATTAGATTCGAATAGATGGTAATGAAACAACTGAACCAATAACTGGCGAGCCATCAGCTTTAATTCTAGCTTGCACCTGGCGGGCAAGCAAAAACACACACTGGGCTCCAAACCCCACTCATTCAGTGCTCACAAAGCTACTGACTTATCCGATTTTCCTAGAATCAAAGGTTTCTAGTTCACTAGACTTATTCACCTCTGTTTCCCATCTCCTTCTCTCTGCACAAACTCTGCACAAACTGGCTTCTTCATCAGCACTCTGCCATCTTGGCTGCTTCTCCTCTCCTCCACATGGCCTTAATCTGCTCTCCTCTCTAATACTAACCTCAGGAACCAAGAGAGAGCAAGCTCCTGGCCTGCCCCACTTTATAGTGTAGATTCAAAACCTTTAATCCAATCTACAAACAAGGAAGTCTCTGATACAAAGTTACTTATCTGAGACATACTGGGAGGATTCCTCATGAGACTGCACCACCCCACATCATCCAATCAGTCAAGGGTGTGGGGAAAAGCTTACTCTTAAAACTTGCACGTGGGCAGCACCATCTTTAACAAAGTGAGCATAATATATTTTATCTGCCCAACACTAGGAAACTCGGATAAGTCAGTAGCTTTGTGAGCACTGAATGAGTGGGTTTTGGAGCCCAGTGTGTGTTTTTACTTGCCCTCTGGATGAAAGCTAGAATTAAAGCTGATGGCTCACCAGTTCTTGGCTCTGTTGTTTCATTACTGACTGTCCAAATCTAATGGGAACCTACACTGGCCAGGCGGCTCTGATGGTGGCCTCGACCACTGGCTTTACACTTGTTCTCTATATATGTAAAAAAAATGAAAAAATTTCCAACCCCCCAAAAAACACCCAAAGATAATTGCTGGCATCAACAGCCTCTCCATGTCCCCAAAGAGTCTCACCACCCAGAATTCACACCCTGGTGTAATCTGCTTCCCTAAGGCTGGATTTATTGGCTTTCTTCTAAGGAAGGGAGTATGGCAGAAGTAATGGGATATCACTTTTGAGATAAGCTTATGTAAGGACTGTGGCTTCAGTCTTGGGTGTTCTCTCGCTTTCTCTTGGATTGCTTGCTTCCATGGAAATCAGCTCCCTGTTCTGAGGCAGCCCGGCAGAGAGGCCCCGTGAGGCAGCTTAGAAGAAGATTCCCTAGATGGCCACAGACTTAGCCAACAACTCTGTTGCACTGTCAGAGATTTTTATTTATTTATTCATTTTTATTAGAGAAATAGAGGAGGGGGAGAGAGAGGAAAGAGATAGAACAAGGGGAGGAGCAGGAAGTATCAACTCCCATATGTGCCTTGACCAGGCAAGCCCGGGGTTTTGAACCAGCGACCTCAGCGTTCCAGGTTGACACTTTATCTACTGCGCCACCACAGGTCAGGCAGCCAGTTAAGTTGCTCCCAGATCCTTGATTCTCAGAAACTGAGGGATAACAACTCTGTTTTTAGCCATTACGTTTTGGGATAATTTGCTATGCAGCAATAGAGAACAAATACAAGAGCTGTTTGTGGAGTACTTAGTAGGTATCAGGTTCAGTTCTCTGCAGTGCAGTTTTCATTCATTCGGTCTTCACAGTGACCCTACCAGGAAGTGCCATTATTATCCCCAGTTTCAGTTGAAGGAACTGAAGCCCAGGGGGGTGAATAAACTTGTGGGAAGACCCAGAGTTAGACAATGGTGACGCTGGAATAGGAATCGAGGCATTCTGGCAGCAAGCCACTCACAAAAATGAAGATGAAAAAAACATTGCTGCTCATATTTCACTGGGTACAATAGTAGTATTTGTCCATGCCTCAAGCAAACAATCTGGCAAAGGATACAGAATCATCTTAAACGACTCAAGATTTACCACCCTTACTTCCCGCAGGGGCTGGGGAAAAGCTGGCTATCCCCTGAAATTCACAGCTCTGTGCAGTGGGTGAACTAATCTGGCTTTAGACACAAAGGAGGAAGAGGGCGGTGGCTGCTGGGCGGGGCTAACAGTGTGGTCTCTATGGCAGCATCATCTGGACTGCAGTATTTATTTTTGGAGGGAGACCACAGGGAGTGGCCATAGATAGGATTTCAGGTTATATGGTCAGAAACGGGCTCACCAGTGAGTGTATCCACGCACTCAGACCCACTCCTGAAATGGTTTAGTTCAGAGCCAAGATACTATTGGAGGCCGTCTGGTACAGTGGCTAAGGTACTGGCTCTGGAAACAAGACAGCTCTTTGTCGCTTCTAACCGTGTGACTCTGGACAAGCCACTTTACCTGTCCAAAGTTCTGTTTCTTTACTTGAAATTAGGAATACCGATATGCCCACAAGGGCTGTAGTTAAATTATGAGGTAATATGTGTAAAGCATTTAGCAACGTGCCTGGGGAAAAGGAAGAGCTTAACAGATGATAGACGTGATGATTATTATACACCGTATTTCCCCATGTGTAAGATGCACCCTTTATCAAAAAATATGGGGTCTAAAAACTGGGTCCGTCTTATACAGTGATTATAGATACTTGCATTTCCTGCTTTTTTGCACGGATGAGGAGTTGTATGAATTTTATGATGAATAAAACTTGAGTTCAGCCTGACCTGTGGTGGCGCAGTGGATAAAGCATTGACCTGGGAACGCTGAGGTCGCCAGTTCAAAACCCTGCGATGGTCTGGTCAAGGCACGTATGGGAGTTGATGCTTCCAGCTCCTCCCCCCTCTCTCTCTTTATTTCTCTCTCTCTCTCTCACTCTGTGTCTCCTCTCTAAAATGAATACAATAAAAAGAAATTTAAAATAGCGTTGCCAACACTAAGTTTTTAATTTTTTTTTAAAGAAAAAAAACAAAAAAACCCCAAAAAACAAACAAACAAAAAACCTTGAGTTCAATAAATTTATGTAATACATTTTTTTTTTCAAATTTCGGGCACCAAAATTAAGGTGTGTCTTATACATGGGAGCATCTTATACACTGGGAAATACGGTATAATAAGGCACATCAGAGCACTGCTAATTAGTTAAGAAATATTTCTTACTTTTATTTTATTGTGGTATAGTTTTTATTTCATAATCATAAACTTAGCTCAGCAATCCAGCTAGACTTGGAAGGGGTTAGGAAAATATGGAACCCACAGAACTGTGGTGAGGGCCCGGAGGTGATGGAACATTCCAAGCAGATGTGCGTGAAAGGGTGTTCTCCTGAGCTGCAGAAAGGAATGGTCTGGTGGTTAAGATAAAACACAAGTGAAACTTATTAGAGCTGCCCACAGTGAGCAATGGTGGTCTTGCCATTCCTGCACCTGGAGTGCCCATGGCAGTCACAAAACCCATGCCGTCTTTCACCCGGCTGAGGACCACAGGCTTGCCCTCCAGCCGCTCAGTCTTGGCAGTGCCGGTGAAAACCTGGGAGCCGTTTGTGTGGGGCCCAGCATTTGCCACGGACAAGATGCCAGGACCCACATGCTTCCGGATGAAATTCTCATCAAATTTCTCCCTATCGGTGGCCTTGCCGCCTGTGTCACTGGGTGTGTGAAAATCACTGCCTTGGCACATAAATCCCAAAATCTGTAGAAGCAGAAAACTTTATAACCACGTCCTTTCTCCCCAGTGCTTAGAGTGCAGTTTTCTGCTATTTTTGGAACTTTGTCTGCAAACAGCTTAAAGGTGATGTGGCCCAAGGGCTTGCTGTCAACCAGAGATGTCAAAATACACAGCACCTCTTACCATGGCTGGGCGCAGGTGACTCCGGGGTGACAGGCACCTGCAAGGCCTTATTTTCTTTCAGATATAGAACATCATGTTGAGCTTATATGGGGATATAATACACCTTGATATCAAGGAGAACAGAATCTAGTTAGGGAGTTAGATAGATAGATATCAAAAGATATCCTTATTATCATATTTTGGAATACATCTTAAGTGACAAATATTAGGTATGTTAAGAACTTAGTTTTTAAATTAAGGTATTCAAATATAGACAGATTTCTTTAAAAAGATTGTATTGATTTTAGAGAGAGGAGAGAGAAAAAGAGAAGGGGAGGAGGAGCAGGAAGCATCAACTTTTGTATGTGCCTTGACGCTTTATCCCCTGTGCCGTCACAGGTCAGGCAAAGACAGATCTTTTGAGTCACACAGTTTTAAAGCTAAAAGAGACTGCACATTTTGTAGGTAAGTAAACTGAAGTCCAAGGGGGGTAAGTGGCTTTACTCAGGTCACCAAGCAAGCCAGAGGCAGGCTCAGATTTGGGCTCAAGTTTGGCTCTGTCACTAAATAGCTGTGTGTCCTGTGTGTCAATGCTTTATCCACTGCATCACCACAGGTCAGGCTATAGCTGTGTGTCCCTTAAGCAAGCCACTCACTCACCTTCTCTGAGCCTCTCTTGACTCATCTGCAATATTCTATGCTTTTAGATCACAGCCTTCTGACTCCCAACTTACCTCCCAGGGTGGTGACTAAGCAACCCTACTCTAGGCTAAATTAAATTATTGATTTAATAAATTAGTCCAGTTTATATGGTAATCCATGTGCACATAAGAAAACGAACACCTCTGAAAGCAGTGAGGCTTGCCGACAGCAGAGGCAGGAGAGTGTGAGAGGAACCCATGACAGCTAGAGTACTTTCGACCTCAACGTCACCGTCTTTGAAATCACAGACTCTCAGGACTGGATCTGTAAAACCATGTAGGTTCCAGTGTTATGAAATGCCCAGGCTGGGAGTGAAGCAGAACCGCTAGGAATGTTTTCCCTTGTATTGGCAGATCGGTCTGTTTGCTAAGTCCAGGCCTCGCTGACAAACTAATTAGAAGATTCTAGAAGTGCCACGGAACTAGAGAGGAAGTCACTGTCCTAGAGTGAAAGGGTACTTATGTTTTTCCCCCTCCTAAAAGCCTGAGAAAATTTCCAGTCTTTGAGGGGGTGGGGGTGGCAGATAATCCTTTTCCCTGCTTTGACCTGGCTGAGGCCTAACCTGAGTGCTTGTCGCCACCTAGTGGTGTTTAGATGAATAACCATTTTAAGGAAAGGGTTGGTCCTCCAGTTACTTCCACTGATTTCACTGACTGGCATCCCAGGTCATTTGTTGTTGGCTTGAGCATCCATGTATGTATTCCAATAAATATATTATTTAATAATAGTTTTATACTTACAGAAAATTTACAAAGATAGTAGAGTTGTCGTATACTTGAGTGATATATTACTGTCAACTCAAGACTATCTTCAGATCCCACTGTTCCTCTGATGTCCTTTTACTTGTTTCAAAATTTCTTCCAGAATACCACGTTACATATAATCAATCACCTTCTCTCCTTAGTCTCGTCTGGTCTCTGATAGCTTCTCAGTCTTCTCTTGTTTCTTCATGATCTTGGCAGTTTTAAGGAGTGTTGGTCAGGTATTTGGTAGAATGACCCTCAATTTGGGTTTGTCAAAAGTTTTCTCATGATTAGACTGGGTCATGGGCTTTGAGGAAGAATACCGGAGCTGAAGTGCCCCTGTCATCACATTGTATCAGGAAGACATGCAGTCCACATGACGGATGACCGATGTTAACCTTGATCACCCAGCCACACTGGCCCTTGCCAGGTTTCTCCACTGAAAAGTTATTTTTCCTTCCCATACTCTATTCCTATTTCAGCCCACAGTAACTCAGGAAGGGAATAAACTCCAATCTGAAATCCTGCTTTAAGGAAAATTTGACTCTTCTCTCACATTTATTTATTCATTCATTTGTATCAGCATAAACTTGTATACATTTATTTTATACTTTGGGTTGTAATTCAATTTTGAATTATACTCCAGTTTTGTTGCTCAAACTGTAGCTTTTGCCAGTGGGAGCTCTTTCAGGCTGGTTCCTGTGTGCTTTTAAAATGCCAGCTTTTCCCAGGCGCTGTAGATGGCTCCATGGCCTCCGCCTCAGGTGCTAAGAAGAGCTCCGTTGCTGAGCAATGGAGCAACATCCCAGATGGGCAGAGCATCCCCCACTAGTGGGCTTGCCAGAATGAATCCTGGCTGGGGCACATGCGGGAGTCTGTCTGCCTCCCCTCCGCTCACTGAATAAAAAAAATAAATAAAATGAAATGCCAACTTCCTTTTGCTTTTTGAGCACTTCCTTTGCATATTTATTTTTGTTTAAAAAACACATTTAGAAAACAAAAGGAAAAAAAGAATATGCCTGACCAGGTGGTAGTGCAGTGAATAGAGCTTTGGACTAGAACTCAGAGGACCCAGGTTCAAAACCCCAGCTTGAGCGTGGGCTTATCTGGTTTGAGCAAGGCTCACCAGCTTGAGCCCAAGGTCGCTGGCTTGAGCAAGGTGCACTCTCTCTGCTATAGCCCCCTGGTCAAGGGACATATGAGAAAGCAATCAATGAACTAAGGTGCTGCAACAAAGAATTGATCCTTCATCTCTCTCTTCCTGTCTGTCTGTCCCTATCTGTCCCTCTCTTTGTCTCTGTCACACACACACACAAAAGAACCTAAATCATTTTCATAATTCCATCATCCCAACACAACTAGTTATGGTATTTTAGAGTTTTGTCGTTCATATTAAAACATAGCTATTTTTTTTTTAACAGGGACAGAGAGAGAATCAGAGAGAGGGATAGATAGGGACAGACAGACAGGAACAAAGACAGATGAGAAGCATCAATCATTAGTTTTTCATTGCCTTTGCGACACCTTAGTTGTTCATTGATTGCTTTCTCACATGTGCCTTGACTGCAGGCCTTCAGCAGACCGAGCATCCCCTTGCTGGAGCCAGCGACCTTGGGTCCAAGCTGACGAGCTTTTACTCAAGCCAGATGAGCCCGTGCTCAAGCTGGCAACCTCTGGATCTCGAACCTGGGTCTTCCGCATCCCAGTCCGACATTCTATCCACTGTGCCACTGCCTGGTCAGGCAAAACATAGCTATTTTTTAGAAAGATTTTATTTACTGATTTTACAGAGGCAGTGGGAACACGAAGTAGCTGTTCATTGGTTGCTTGTCATATGTGCATTGACTGGAGCAAGCCCAGGGTTTCGACCCAGCAGCCTCAGCGCTCCAGGTCATGCTCTATCCACTGCACACCACAGGCCAGGTGAAACACAGCTTTTAAAGAACATAGATATTTATTATTTACTTCATAACTTTACAACATAACTGTCATTTTTTAAAAAATTGAAATTATTGGGATGATACTGGGTAACATAATGATACAGGTTTCAGGCGCCCAATTCTACAACACATCTCAGTACAGTACACCCTATTGTGTGTTCACACCTCCCCCAAGTCAAGTCTTTGTCCACCTCCATTGATCCCTCCCCTCCCCTCCCCCACCACTCTCTCTACCCCCTGGCAATCACCACACTGGTGTCCATGTCCATGAGTTTTTGGAGCCGAGGATGAAACATCCTTCTCGGCATGCGGCCCCATGTCATCGAAAATGGCTACATGTATCAGTGCTGACACGTGTGTCATAGGTTCGATATCACAGACATAGTATATACCAGAGGCAAGTTAGAATACCTTAAGAAAAGCTCTCAGGGCTCTGGCCAATGGCTCAGTGTATAGAGCAGGGGACCCCAAACTTTTTACATAGGGGGCCAGTTCACTGTCCCTCAGACCGTTGGAGGGCCGGACTATAAAAAAACTATGAACAGCCTGACCAGGCGGTGGCGCAGTGGATAGAGCGTTTGACTGGGATGCGGAAGATCCAGGTTCGAGACCCCGAGCTCGCCAGCTTGAGCACGGGCCCATCTGGCTTGAGCAGAAAGCTTGCCAGTTTGGAACCAGGGTTGCTGGCTCCAGCAAGGGGTTGCTCGGTCTGCTGAGGGCCCGCGGTCAAGGCACATGTGAAAGGGCAATCAATGAACTATGGTATTGCAATGGTAACGAAAAACTAATGATTGATGCGTCTCGCCTCTCTCCGTTCCTGTCTGTCTGTCCCTATCTATCCCTCTCTCTGTCCCTATAAAAAAATAAAATAAAAAAAACTTTGTTAAAATTAAAAACAAAACTATGAACAAATCCCTATGCACACTGCACATAACTTATTTTAAAGTAAAAAAATAAAATGGGAACAAATACAATATTTAAAATAAAGAACAAGTAATTTTAAATCAACAAACTGACCAGTATTTCAATGGGAACTATGGGTGCGGATGCATCCTGTGCTCCTCTCACTGACCACCAATGAAAGAGGTGCACCTTTTGGAAGTGCAGCGGGGGCCTGATAAACGGCCTCAGGAGGCTGCATGCAGCCCCCCGGCCGTAGTTTGGGGACCCCTGGAATAGACCATTGGCCTGGCATTTCGATGTCCTGGGTTTGATTCCCAGTCAGGGCACACAGGAGAAGTGACCATCTGCTTCTCTTCCTCTCCCCCTTCTCTCCCTCTTTCCCTCCCACAGCCAGTGGCTTGATAGGTTCAAGCATGGCCCCAAGCACTGAAGAGAGCTCAGTTGGTCCAAGTGTATTAGCCTCAGGCTCTAAAAATAGCTTGGTACTTGAGCTTTGGCCCGATGGGGATTTCCCGGTGGATCCTGGTCTGCCTCACTATCTCCCCTCTTCTCACCTAAGGGGGAAAAAAAGGCTCTCAGAAACGAGACTATGTGCCCTTACCCTTGGGTCTGAAGCTTTGAGCCTCAAGCCTTTCTTCTGTAAGAAAGGGCAATGAATTTAACACGGCAGCATAGAATAGATTAAGAGCAAGGACTCTGGAAATAGATGGCCTGAGTGTAAATACTGGCCCTGCAGTTATTGGCTGGGGAGTCCTTCAGATCTACGCACTGATGCATCAGTGTGCTCACCCACTATATACAGTAATTTGTGTACTGTCTAGTTTCATTCCATGTGGCACTGCTCACAATCTTCATGATAAATGAAGGGTAATACACACTAAAAACTTTGATACATGATCGCATTTGACACGCTACCCTTTGCACCTGTTACCACACACACAAGATCAGGTCAGCAGAGGAGGCACTGGACCCTTGCCTTCCTTAGGTACTACAAATACACAGTGATAGGCTTTTGTACAATAAAAAATTCACAGGAGTGAATTTACAAATACCAGTGCAGAACTGCAGCGTTCCTAGCGTAAGGTCTTTTTCCCTGCCGAGAAAGGAAGGGGGCCGAGCGCCACAAAGTGTGAAATAATAAGAGGCTTTTTATTAAGTACCACGCATCCCGCCTAACGATGTCCCCCAGCCCCGGGGTCAGAGGCTAGGGGAGTCATGCCAATTAGACTGCATGAGAGATATTTAAAGGGGTCCTCTAGGCTGGGCGAGCAGTTATGACACGGTGAAATCTCACTGGCTGACGAACAGTCGCTCTCTTCCCAAGGTCCTCTGGGAAGTTTCTTTTTGGTGTGCTTAGTTGTGGGCGGCCATAGTCAAAGTTCCCAGGACTGAGTTCCTCACGTGACCATCCCCATTGTCCACCATCCTACACCTAGTCCATGACACATTTAGGAGATATTAAATAGGCACAGAAATGACCATGAATTTGTACTGAGAACTGTACAAACATGAGTTAGATGGCATCACAAGGTAGGGCTTGGTTAATGTCTATCACTGGAGTATATAAATTGTTCCACCTTCGTGGTCTGCTCACTGTCACAGTCCCTTTCTGGTTTCCTAAAATTCTGGTGAAAAGGCCCTCTAATCCTTCAGGGAGAAGGGCCTCCTCCTCCTTTTCCGCTGCCTCTCCATCCCTTATCAGTGTCAGTAACTCTAATAAGCCAGGGGCTGATCGTCCTCCTTCAGAGCAATCTTCCTGCAGTGTTCTGTGCGCCACTCCAGCAATGATCTGGTCTCGGCAGGCCTGGTTCACAACCTCTTACTCAACTGCTCCTCTCTCCACCAGTTTCTGTAATAAAGGCTCCAGCCTCAGTACGTAAGCAGACAATTTTTCTTCATCCTTCTGGTAAGTGGTCAGATATTTGACCTGCAAATCCCTAAGATTATCAATAACCCCCAAAACCAGCTCAAGAGCCTGCAGGCATTCAGGGACTGTGATGAAAGGATTGTTTATATTGAGGACCCGAATCACATCATACGCCGGGCTTCTAAGGCTCTCTAGCAATCGCCTTCTTTTCTCGGCATCAGACATGTGCCATGTGTTCATCACTTGCGTAGTATGAAACAGCCAGTGCCCCGAACCAGCATGGATAGTAATTCCCGGTCCTGAGTGGGAACGGCGCAGAATTAAGAATATAGACTTAAAAGAGAAAAAGGATTAGGAGGCTTCTGTAAGCTGATGGCAAGAACAGAGAGCACTCTAGCAAATCAATGATATCTCTGACCACATTTCCAAGGCAACCCAAGAATTCTACCAAGTGCAGAAAACCCCCACCATACATAACATCTTAACTTCACAAAACAAAGGATTGCCTCCAGTCTTTCTGAGGGACAGGGGGAATAGGACTAGTATAAACAATCCAGCTAACATGGAGGTGTGGGAAATAACAGCCTTCAGCAACTTCACTAAGCAAGTGAGGTGGGGGGTTGGACAGACTGTCAGTTTACTGCCAGTTCCCCACACCTCTGTCCCCCCAAAATCTAAACTACAAAGACCCTGTTGGGTCTCATCTAATGCCTGTGCTAACATGGGGGCCCGTATTTCTGGGATCATGTTCTGGTCTGGGTAAAAGGGTCCTTTTCATACCCAAAAGTTCTGATCAACTCAACCAATGTCACACCCTTTCCTTCTAAGAATTCAGTTAACCTGCTTAAAAATTCCCTATCTGGGTCCGGGGACTTACAGATCACTCTCCAGGAACCCCTTCCCCAGGTATCCCCTTAGGGACCAGAGCAACACTAGTCTTCTGGGTAAGTCCTATTGAGGCTACATCCCTGTTGTGGTCCCTCCGGAACATCCTCCCCCAGCAGTGTGTGCTCGCCCAAGGGAGCTAGAGCAGCCTCCAGGGCCTCCTCGATTTCCGCCACATTACAGGTCTCGGGGGTGCCGGTAACTGCAGCGCTTTCCGAGGGTTCATATCCATCTCCCTACACCAGTCTTCCAAGAGCCTCAGCGTCATGGTGCCCAAAACAATGTATTTAATTAAATTCCAATTTGTTGGGGGCGCGGATGTCACCGCAATTCACAGTAATCCTCCGAAGAACCCCGGATAAGTCCGGTGAACGTCCCCAGCTCCAGGTCTTGTGAGGAAAAGGCAGTCAGGTCCGCCGAGGGTGTCAAGGACCACAGGGCCCGGAAAGCCGGGCGCACCCTAACGGGCGTGCGACGCCAGGCGGCCCCACAGCGGCAAGCTGCCGTCTTACCCGCTCCTCCGCCTCGGGCGCCCGCCGTTGTCTAGCTGGCCATGTCTGCGGCCACCGCCAGCGGCCCAGGCACCAGAAGGCCCGGCCGAGGAGCGGGAGGGCAGCCTCCGCTCCGCTCCGTTCGGATGGGCGCAGCAGAGGACCACCGGGGCCTGTGCACAGGCGCGATGCGGGGCAAGGAACGGCTGCCTCGTCGCTGCGGTTCTCTGCGCGGCCGGGGGGCGACGGGGTGATCAGAGTCGCGGGAGAGGGCCGGGGGCAAGGCCGACTAGCGCATGGCAACGGGGGTCACACCCTCGAAGTCGCTGCAGGCTCAGCCCGCGTCCTACCTCCAGCGGTTGGGACGCGCCTGAAGTAGCGAGGCCGCGGCCTGCAGCGCCCTGACGTCACGAGGGGCGCGCCCTTTGGGGCGGGGCGCGCGCGCTTCCGGGCCGAGACGGAAGCCCCGACAGTGGCAGCATCCGGGACGGCGCGCCGGCGGGCCAATCCGGACTGGAAGGTGAGATCCCGGGCCTCCCCATCTCTGCAGGCTCGGCCGGTGGCCGCTGCCCGGCCCCGGGCTCCTGGCGCTGCCAGGCGGAGAGGCCCGGGCTTGGCGCCGCCCGCGCATCCCTGGTCGTGGCCGGCGGGCGCTGCAGCGTGACAGGGGGCGGGGTCGGCTGGGGAGTCTCCCGGCCGGGTCGGGTGACACAGTCTGGGGGCTCCGGGAACAGTGACGGGGGCCGGGCCGCCGCGTGACCCTCCGCAGTCACGCCGTGCTTAATCACAATTAGCTTGTGCTGCGGGCCGGTCGCGTTCACCGTTCTCCCAGCCGGTGACCCCGGGGATTTCTTTTATGGTAGCTGTCTCTGACATGCCAAAGCTACCCGATTATTCAGAACTGAGTGACTCTTTAACGCTTGCCGTGGGAACAGGAAGATTCTCGGGACCACTGTAAGTGTTTAAGAGTTACTGTCTTGACTTAGGGGCCCCGTATGAAGCAATCCTATTAAGTCAGAGAGTCTTTGAACTGTAAAAGTGTGAAATGTTCCTACGGAAACCACTTTAATTCCAGTTTCTTAATGGAAGGTGTAGTGGACCTATTTAAGCCAGATATAAGTGATTTATTCTGTGGAATTCACACAACAGCAGACTCGGTATATACCGAAACTTTTTGTACTTCCTCATAACTGTTAATAAAACAACCACCTGTAAGTTGTTGACGTGCCTTAAGGAATTTAATTTCAATTTATTTGAAACCATAAAAGTGGTAGTGGGGTATTTTAGAACTCACTGGAAATAAAGCAAGTATATTTGGAATAGTTGCTGTGACAGCTTTACGAGACCCTAACTGTATTTTCTTTCTTTTAAATTTGAAGGCACAGAGCATGGAGAATGATGAATTTCCGTCAGCGGATGGGATGGATTGGAGTGGGACTGTATCTGTTAGCAAGTGCAGCAGCATTCTACTATGTGTTTGAAATCAATGAGACTTACAATAGACTGGCCTTGGAACACATTCAACAGCACGCAGAGGAGCCCCGTGAAGGAACCACGTGGACACACTCCTTGAAAGCTCGGTTACTCTCCCTGCCCTTTTGGTTTTGGACAGTTATTTTTCTGATACCTTACTTGCAGATGTTTTTGTTCCTCTATTCTTGTACAAGAGCTGACCCCAAAACGGTGGGCTACTGTATCATCCCCATATGCTTGGCAGTTATCTGCAATCGCCATCAGGCATTTGTCAAGGCTTCTAATCAGATCAGCAGACTACAACTGATAGACACATAACATCAGTCACTATTTTCCCCTTTATGATTACAAAATTGTCAGTACCATATGGAACCTGATCACAAGACTGCAGTTTTTTTCACAGCTTTCAGGAAGTTGTGGTGGGGCAGAGGCTTTTTTAAAAATGTGACTAGGGGGCTATCTTTATCTGAATAATGATGAGTTTTTAGGTAAAGGCTGAGATACAGTACTACAAAATCATGTGGATGACTTCAGATTTTGGAAGTAAAATCTTGTCTGTTATTTGCAATCTTTAGAAACTTGAATAAGTTCCTAAACTCATATTTTTATTCTACTGTGCAACATAGTGATGGTTCAGAAATTTTTCCTTTGGGGAAAATATGAGTATGATCATTTCCATTGTGTTTAATATGTAAAAAGGTCCAAACATGGTCATAAAATTTAAATTTTATACAGTTACATGGCTTGCTTTAAACTTCTTCATACTAAAACACCAATTCATCCTTCTGTGAGTAAGCTAACTATTTATGCTCTGTTGCTATCAGCTTGTGAGAAATGGGTATAAAATTATTGAAGTAACGGCTGTCTTGATACACAGAATGTGTTCCTCCTTTTGGTAATGCTACTGGTGTTGTTAATTAACTAGCATTAGTAAGGCAACTGATTTAAAAAAGGAAACGTTGGGAAGAGACTAAATGTCTGAATGTTGAGAAATCTTATGCATAGAAGATTGAAACAAGGTGTTCAGTGAAAATATTTGGTCCGGCGCCTGTCAGATGTGTGATAGCTCTCTAAAAGATACTATCAAGTCAGCATCCTGATACTCTTGCCTAGCCTGAGGGCTGGTCCTCAGGTGATAGGGTAGTTGCATGAAGATGTGGTCCTTGTGCTTCCTGTGCATTTGTGCTTGACTACCTCATGTCTGGTACCAGTACAAGTAACAGAAAAATGGAAATACTAGATTTTAGGATTTTTTTTCTTTATTTCTAGGTGAGACTGAGATATATTTTTATAGTTATGTGATTAATACCAGGGAACTGCTGTTTCACACTAATAGACTTTAATAATCAACATTTTTTGGTGCTTGCTCTGTTGGGCTCTGTTCTAAGAACTTTACATGAATTAACTCAGTGCAACAAACCTATGAACTAACAATTATCTAGATTTTACAGATAAGGACACTGAGGTGGAGAAATTAAGTCACTTGCCCTTGGTCACTTAGCTGGTAGGCGGCACAACCAGAGTTATGAAGTCACCTGAGGCCTTGGTTCCTGACCATAGCTGTAGTGCTTCTCACAGATGGCAGCTGTTTCAGCACTGGGTGCTGTCTGCCTAGCCATGCTTGAGAATGGAAATGGCATTACTGGCTTTGGCCAGTTGGCTCAGAGGCTAGAGCATCGGCCTGCCGTGTGGATGCCCAGGGTTTGATCCCCAGTCAGGGCACACAGGAGAAGCAACCATCTGCTTCTCTCCCTCTCCCTCTTCCGCTCCTCTCTCCCCCTCCCACAGCCAGTAGCTTGATTAGTTCAAGTGTTGACCCCAGATGGGTTGCTGGGTTGATCCCAGTCAGGGCACATGCGGGAGTCTATTTCCCCACCTGTCACTTAAAACAAAAAGAAGTGGCATTACTGAGAAATAGCTCAATTGATATGAGCTACTGGAAATCTAAGTTTCTAGCAACCTCAACTCTGAAGTCTGATTTGACCCGAGCGGAAGGCGGCACGTTCCACAGCGATCTTTTCCCTGAAAGGTAAAGCCTGTGCCTTTGCAATTCAGAAGCAGCAAGAGCAGGCTCTTCCCTAACTGGTCTCATTGCTTCTACTGCCTCCGTAGGTCTAGTTCTGGAAACGGGTTATCTTCTGCTACAGGACTTGGAATCTTCAAAGTAGACAGCAGTTTGAAATAAGGGTTTCTGTAAGGGTCAGATGAGCGAATCACACGCATCCTTTGAGTACTTAATAAGTACAGTCCCTGACTCAACCCTGGTGTAACAGGATTTTTCTGCTTTATGATGGTGTGAAAGCAATATCCACTTAGTAGAAACTACTTTGAATTTTGATCTTTTCCCGGGCTAGTGATACGCAGTAGGATTCTTGTGATGGGTAGCGAGATGATTTTGCCCAACTATAGGCTGTTCAGTGTGCTGAGCATGCTTAAGTTAGGCTAGGCTAAGCTCTGAGGTTTGATAGGTGAGGTGTGTTAAATCCATTTTCCACTTGCATTTTCAACTCACACAACCACTGTTAAGTCAAAGGAGCACTGTAGTACGCATGCTGCAGGCACTGCTTTAAATGGTTTACATTCTTTGCAATAGCCCTATGAGGCAGGTATGTACGGGTTCTGGTGCCAGGTCACAGAAGAGGAAAATTAGGAAACCTGAAGCACATAGGAAGTAATAACTTGTCCATGATCAGCAAGTAAGTGGGAGGGCCAGGACTTGAACCCAGGATGTCTGGCTTCTTATCTTTAGCTCTAGCTAGCATTCCACTTACTGCTTCTCAAAAATAATCTGAGGAAAATCAGTGAGCATTTTCTTGTTTTATGTGATTAGTCTTGAACAGTGATGGTTTAGAAATAATTTAAGAAAATTATTTGTCACTTTTTGTTTTACAAATGTTTGATGTAATGCATGGTTTGTGAATTTGTCACTTGTAAAGTAGTAATTTCTTTTTTTGAGAGAGAGAGGGGGAGGGAGGGGAAGTGGAAGAGAGAGAGATGAGAAGCATCAACTCATAGTTGTGTCACTTTAGTTGTTCATTGATTGCTTCTCATACGTGCCTTGACCAGAGGACTCCAGCCAAGCCAGTGACCCTTTGCTTAAGTAAGTGACCTCAGGATCTTGTGTAGATGATCCCATACTCAAGCTGCCAACCTCGGAATTTTGAACTTCAGACTTTAGCATCTCAGGTCAAAGCTCTATCCACTGTGCGACCACTGGTCAGGCAGTAATTCCTTTTTATTGAAGTAGACCAGTGGTTCTTAACATTTTTTGAGGTACCAACCCCACCAGTTTCATATGCGCATTCACCGAACCCTTCTTTAGTGATAAATAAAATATGATTTTTTTCCCAAATTCAAGACATAGGTATATGTTTTTTTTACTGGTGCACAAAATGAGCCGTGCATGAACATCACCTTGCTCAAAGAACAAAACCAACAAAGTGCACGAACTCACAACAAATTACGGTATTACTTTATTCTGGCCTTCGCGGCAGAGGCTTCTCCGAACCCCTGAGACCAACTCATTGAACCCCTAGGGTTCAATAGAACCCAGGTTAAGAACCACTGAACTATGGTGTCACAACAGCAACGAAAAACTAATGATTGATGCTTCTCACCTCTCTCCGTTCCTGTCTGTCTGTCCCTATCTATCCCTCTCTCTCTCTGTCCCTTGAAAAAGAAAAAGAAAAATAAACAAAAAAGGCAAATATGAGAGGTGCTTCAAGGATTTTAGGGAAGGGACGAGCATCCTAGGATTCATAACTAGCCAATATTTGCTTCCAGATATGAGGAAAATAGGGGTCTGAGTCATTTGTGTGAACCACACCTGAAATGAGGTAAAAGCCTGCTGTTTTTCATAAAAACATGCCAGATATTTTAGTTTTAAAAAGTGCCAGGATAGGGAATAAAAGGGAATAGATAACTGAAATGCAGAAACACCTAATTCATGGAACTTAAGTCACCACATAAATTTTCTGGTTCAAAAGAGGTTATCCGTTTTAAAGTAAAAAGTAAACCCCTAAGTTTAGAATTGGTTGTTTCAAAGCTTTTATAATTAACAAAATGTTTTCCTTTAGGGAAGTGGAATCATTAGATAAAGTGCTCTCAAGAGAGTAACTGTACTGTGCATATTGTTAAAGTCTTTATTAAGATTATCTAATGTTGATTTCCTTCTTGATGTGTTTAACGTTTTCAATCTCCAAGCCACTGGCAGAAAAGCTTACCACAATACCACATGACTCAGTTTTGTATCAAATATTTGCCATCCCTTTATAAATTCTACAACATATATATATATTTTTACAGGGACAGAGAGAGAGAGAGAGAGAGTCAGAGAGAGGGATAGGTAGGGACAGACAGACAGGAACGGAGAGAGGTGAGAAGCATCAATCATTAGTTTTTCATTGCCATTGCGACACCTTAGTTGTTCATTGATTGCTTTCTCACATGTGCGTTGACCGCGGACCTTCAGCAGACTGAGCAACACTTTGCTGGAGCCAGCGACCTTGGGTCCAAGCTGGCGAACTCGGGGTCTCGAACCTGGGTCTTCTGCATCCCAGTCCGACGCTCTATCCACTGCGCCACCGCCTGATCAGGCTCTACAACATATTTTTAAGGTTCCATGTAATAATTCTGGACTATAACTAGGAGTCATCATGCATTGGTATTTTTGTTTTGATCTAAGACAGTGAATGGATCTTGAAATGTGCCTGTATATTAGAATCACCCAAGGAAATAAAAAAAATAGCAAAGCTCACATGAACAATGTCGGGATCCCTTCCAAACCAATTATATCAATTCTGGGGGCTCTACCCAGTTTCTTTTTTTGTGTGTGTGTGACAGAGACAGAGAGAGGGACAGACAGACAGGAACGGAGAGAAGTGAGAAGCATCAGTTCTTCGTCGTGGCACCTTAATTGTTCATTGATTGCTTTCTCATATGTGCCTTGACTGGGGGACTACAGCAGACTGAGTGACCCCTTGCTCAAGCCAGTGACCTTGGGCTCAAGCTGGTGAACCTTGCTCAAACCAGATGAGCTGGCACTCAAGCTGGTGACCTTGAGGTTTTGAACCTGGTTCTCTGAGTCTCAGTCTGACGCTCTATCCACTGCCACTGCCTGGTCAGGCTCTGCCCGATTTCTAAATGTTGGCATGTCTTTTCTCTAACTCCCGTGATCATCTCATCCAGGTTCATGGTTTTAAATGCCCTAATTTATATCACTATCTTGTATCTTTCTTCTGAGCTCCAGTCTTGAATGGCCTACTTGTTATTTACCAAGACGTCCTAAACCAAGTGCTGATCTCTCCACCCACCCAAATCTGCTCCTTAAGTCACCTGTGAGACAATTACCAAACAACTGGCAAGGGATCCTTTTTAAATGTTACCCCTTTCAAAAGTCCTCCTATAGTTTCCCTTTTCAGAATAAAAGCCGAAGTCCTTAACATGGCATGAAGAGTCATAAATGAGTGGCCCTTGACTTTTACTTCATTTTCTAATACTCTCGCAGCCCCCGACTGCACTCCAGCCACATTGGTTTTCTTCTAGACTCTAGACCACACCAGAAAAACCTGTTCCAGGGCCTCTGTACTCTGTACTTTCTGCCTGGGTGCTTGGCTCTGGCCTGCTCCAGTCACCCGCAGACCTTTGCTCAACCCTCAGGTTAGTCAGGTGGTGTCTGACCACCGCATTGAAAACTCAGCATCCCCCCCGCCTTGTTTTATCACCACAGCGCTTACCCATGACTTACCATGTGACATGTTATATGCTTTGTCAGAATCGAAACTCCACAAGAGGACAGAGTTTGTCTGTTCTCTGCTGTATGCCCCATGCCTAGACCAATGCTTGGAACACAGTAGACGTTTACTACTAAGTACAGGGCATAATCCGTCCCATGTGCTTGGTAAGTCTTTCAGTACGTACTGATGGATTCTTTTCAAGGCCAAGATTTAAAATGAATCTCCCAATTTATTTTTGCCAACAATTCTTATGTTGGTTTTCTTGGGATTTTCCCTATTGATGCAGAGAAAAACACACACCATATTCACAAACAAGTGGCATATTTTAAGTGGTGGTTAGAACTTTTGAGAATTCTCATTATAGTCATAATGGTTCCTAAACCACCTAACATACGCACCAACTATCTTCACCTCTTAGAGCAGGGGTGCTCAATACGTCCATCGCGATCTACTGGTCCATCACGAAGGAAGTGTGGGTAGATCACATGACATTAAAAAGACATTTGTCTCTTGATTGGCATACAGGGTAGCCAATCTGACGTCTGAACTTTTGACACCCTATGCATGCGCGTGAAACTGCGCTAACTTGTTCAGTTACATTGCTGCATACTTAGCCTTCAATTTATTTAAACTAAATACAACAAAGGGTATAAAAATGAGTGCCGTTGCTGGTCCAAGTAAGAAGCCGAAAACCTACCACTTTCATACAGAATGGGAGGGGATTTTTTTCACTATGCCATATTCTAAGTGCGTTTGCCTCATCTGTCTGGGTGCCATTGCTATTCCAAAGAAGGAAAATGTGGAGCGGCTTTTTCGGACTGTTCCTAAAAACTATGACATTGACTTTCCTCCGAAAAGAGAGCTGAGAAGGAGAAAGGTGAAAGAAGAATACACAATATTAAATAGTAATAAGAGTAACTTAAATAATGATAATATAGAATAGATTTATGTTTTGCATTTTTATTGTAGGTAGATCATTTTGACTTGGTCGTCTTATAAGTAGCTCGCAAGCTGAAAAAGTGTGGGCACCCCTGTCTTAGAGCTACAACATACAATCTCAGTATTCTGGTGTTTGAGGCAACACCTTGGCTCCATAAACCATTCATTTAAACTAGTAATGTTTTCCTAGAAGTTGCTTCTATCTCCAGCAGAATTTTTGGCACTGGAGTATATTTTCATTTAAGACGACCTCAGTGACCCCAATGTGAACTGCTACTTTTTAAGGTTTAAATAGAAGCTTACTGTCTAGCATTCACTGATTCCTGGACCATGTCTTTAAATAGAGCAGTTCCGATCCCAAAGGTCACCTGAGAATGGAATAGTTGCAGCAACGCTGAAATTCACTTAATAGTTTGAGAGGAACGCACTGGCTAGAGGGCGGTATCTTCAGGGTTAAGTCTCGGGCCTCAGTTTTAGAAACACCTCCTACCTTTATTTATATCCTAGCTCATACTTCCTCTAATTTTTTGACCTCTTTAGAAACCACATTTTACTCCCTATTCTGGCAAATTAGTGTTCAGATAGGAAATGTGAAAGTCTTACTTTGTTTTTTAAGTCTGAAGTGGTTCATTTTTTTTTTTTTTTTAATTTTTATTTTATTCATTTTTTTTTAGAGAGGAGACACAGAGAGAGAGAGAGAGAGAGAGAAAGAGAGAAAGGGGGGAGGAGCTGGAAGCTCAACTCCCATATGTGCCTTGACCAGAGCAGTGCAGGGTTTTGAACTGGCGACCTCAGTGTTCCCAGGTCGACGCTTTATCCACTGCGCCACCACAGGTCAGGCCTGAAGTGGTTCATTTTTGCCTTGAATTACTTAACGACATTTTAAACTGTTAAGATGGTTTTTTGCCCTTAGTAAATTAAGAGCATGGGTTTTTTTTGTTTGTTTTTACAGGGACAGAGAGTCAGAGAGAGGGATAGATAGGGACAGCCAGTCAGGAACGGAGAGAGATGAGAAGCATCAATCATCAGTTTTTTGTTTTGACACCTTAGTTGTTCACTGATTGCTTTCTCACATGTGCCCTGACTGTGGGCCTTCAGCAGACCGAGTAACCTCTTGCTGGGGCCAGTGACCTTGGGTCCAAGCTGGTGAGCTTTTGCTCAAGCCAGATGGACCCACACTCAAGCTGGCGACCTCGGGGTCTCGAACCTGGGTCCTCCACGTTCCAGTCCGACACTCTATCCACTGCACCAGTGCCTGGTGAGGCAAGGGCATGGTTTTTGATAAGTAAAAATGGAAAGTGTCACAATAACTTCTCTTTTTTAATTTATATGCTGCTTTATCTCTGTAAGGATGCGCTGAAACATTAGCCGGTAATAGCTAGTGACAGAATGGAGAAATGAGGCGGCCGCTTCTCTACCCCTGCTATGGGAATGTTAATATGTGTTCTCATTACTTGTTCACTCTGATAGCGTCTCATTCTCCTGTGTAATATAACATAGCTAGAATACAGTGAGGAGGTGATCCGGCAGCTCAGGTAAGCACTCCATGGAAATCCGGTTCTACCTGTGAGGATGGTGGCCTCCCCACTCCCCCGAGACCCAGCTAAGTTCTTGAGGAACAGTCCTAAGAGTCACAAGAGAAGGGATGCTGGTGGCCCCTTTAACACATTGGAAAAGAGCAAACTGTTTGGAATGTCACCTCCGTATCAATGACAGTCCTGATGCCGGTTCAGCTACCCCTCCAGAGCTGTATGGTTACTTCTGGAGGATGATTTCAAAACTGCGGGAACATTTGAGGGAGTTAAAGTGTTTTCATGCAAGTCTCCAAACTCCTAAATTATGCCACTATTATTATTGTTTTTTTATTTCTTTTTTTATTTTACAGGGACAGAGAGAGAGTCAGAGAGAGAGGGATAAACAGACAGGAATGGAGAGAGATGAGAAGCATCAATCATCAGTTTTTCGTTGCGACACCTTAGTTGTTCATTGATTGCTTTCTCATATGTGCCTTACCCGCAAGCCTTCAGCAGACGGAGCCACTCCTTGCTAGAGCCAGCGACCTTGGGTCCAAGCTGGCGAGCTTTAGCTCAAGCCAGATGGGCCCATGCTCAAGCTGGCGAGCTCGGGGTCTTGAACCTGGGTCCTCGCATCCCAGTCCAATGCTCTACCCACTGCACCACCGCCTGGTCAGGCATGCCATTATTAATTAAACAAAAATATTAATTAAAAAGAAAAACTACAGCTGGGTTAGTGTCGTTAGGCTTCCAGAAGTATTCACTGTGACGATCTTTCCTCTGAAACAGGCTCGTTTTCTCAGACTTGTCTCCACTTTCTAAATCACCTGCATGTTCCATGCCTGAAAGTAGGGATGTTCAGAAAACACGGGACATGGGGAACTCAATGTTAGTTTGGCGAAAAGGTCAGTATAGAATCGGAGATAAATTCAAATGTTAATTTTCTGAAAATTTGTATTCGTCAATCAAAAGCACAAAAGAACAGAAAGGTTTTGATGAGGAAGTTAAACCATGCATTTTGCTAGGTTTGCTTTGTATTCACAGGACGGGGTGAGCAGTGAGTTGGAGCAGCCGCGTCATTATAACTGTTGTGTGTTGTAGATGCCATGTGGGTCCCAGCTGAGCCAGGAAGGGCCTCTCAGTGGGGGCTTTACCTTTTAGGCTTCTTCCTTACATCTCTAAGCAGCTAAGCAGTTCATGCTTTTCTGCTCTATGATAAACATAAAGAAGAGTCCATCTACCTAAGTGTTCATTTTTTTAAGCGTAGCCATCGCATAATTAACTTTGCTGCAGGGTTGCTTCTTGCTAAATCCTAGTATGATCACTGTGTACCCTTATTTGAGTGACACTGTAAAATGGGAGAAAGAGAAGGAAGAACCTTGAAGAGGTGAAAGGCCTCTCTTTCCTGCCTGGCCTCAGGTGGCACAGTGGATAAAGCTTTCAGCCTGGAGGGCTGAGGTCACTGCTTGGAAACCCAGGGCTTACCTGGGCAGGGCACATACGAGAAGCAACTACCATTCCTCCCACTAAGTTTATGCTTCCTGCTCCTCCTCCCCTTTCTCTCTCCCTCCTCTAAAACCAATAAATAAACTCGTAACAACAAAATAAAAGCCTATGTTCTCTATGGATGGTGCAGGGCAGAGGGCGAGGACATAAAGAACAAGACCCAGTTCCATTTGACAAGACAGGAGCCCCTGTCACTTTACAGGTTTTTGAAACATTCAGGGCAATACACTTCATCCTGATGGAAAACAAAGCGCTTGTTGGCCAGATTCACGGAGCAGCCTTTGCAGTGGAAGCAGTAGTCGTGCCAGGTTTGTCCTTCAAAGGTCACCACACTGGAGCCTTTCCCAAACCCAGTGATGGGGTTCTTGCATCCAGCACACTTCTTGGCCACATGGTCCTTGTAGCAATCCACACAGTAATACTGGTCCTCCAGAGCAGTGAATCGCTGCCCCGCCAGCTTCTTGGAGCAGATCACACACACAAAGCACTCAGAATGCCAGGGCTGATCCTGATAAGTGATTCCTCCAGACGTGATGGCCTTGTTGCACTTCACGCAATACTTGGTAAATTTGGCTTCGTGGCAGCTCACGCAGTAGAAGTCCTCCCCTTTAGGGAAGAAGCTCGCGGTCCCGATGACCTGTTTGCAGTGGGTGCAGGTGAAGCAGTTGTTGTGCCAGACTGTGCCCTTGTACTCCACGTTCTGCTCTCCTGCCATAATCGGCTTGAGGCAGCCGTGGCACATGGCCACGTCCTCCTGCTTGATGCAGTTGTTGCACAGGATCCTGCTGTCTTTGGCGACAAAGGGCTCACTGGCCAAGGGGCGCTGGCACTTGGCACAGTGGAAGCAGGATTCATGCCAGTAGCGTTGCTTATACTGCACCTCCTTGGAGTCCGCGCCGATGGCCTTGTGGCATTTCGCACAGGTGTTGGCGCAGAACTTGTCATAGCAGTTCAGGCAGTATTGGTGGCCATCCTTCTCCACAAACTTCTTCCCCGGCAGGGCTTCCTTGCAGTAGTGGCAGCTAGACTTCTCAGCCATGGTGCCCACCTTGTGCCTGGAGGGACCGCACACTGGATGTGAGAAGAGGGAGATGTATTCGGCAAGCCTGGTGGAGCTGTCAATCACTTTCAGGGTGCAGCTCCCCCGGCAGCAGCCCGGTGGCGGTAGACTCCACAATAACTTTCTCTGTATTTGTGTATAAAAATATTTAACATGATTTTTTTTAAATGCAAAGAGAATGAAAAGTTTATGATAAGAAATCTCCCTCTCACTCCCAGCCCCTACTCCCTAGAAGCAGTTTGACTAATATCCTTTCAGAGATATTAGGCATATGCAGCCAACAGTCCCCAGCAGCATTCTACACTGTTCTGTATTTTGCTAGTTTTCATTTAACATAGTATCCTAGAAATTGATCCTTAACAACATACAAAGCTAACCTTTGGTCATTTTAACAATGCTCTAATATACTAATGTTCTGTTTTTATTTAACTAGGCTCTTCTGATGAACGTTTAGGTGGTGCACTACCTAGTTAGTAACCATAGTGCTACAGTGAACTTCTGTAAACAACCGTGCACACGATGCTCTTATCTGTAGTATTAATTTCTATAAGTGAAGTTAGTAAATCAGAAAGCACATACAGCCTGACCAGCCAGTAGTGCAGTCGATAGGGTGTCGACCTGAGACAGTGTGGACCCAGGTTCGAAACCCTGAGGTCACTGGCGTGAGCCAGGCCCCCCACCTTGAGTTCAGGGTTGCTGGCTTGAGCAAGGAGTCACTGGCTGAGCTGGAGCCCCTGGGTCAAAGCACATATGAGAAGTAATCAAGGAAAAACTAAAGTGACACAACTACAAGTTGATGTTTCTCATCTGTCTCCCTTCTTATCTGTCTCTCTCACAAAGAACATGTACATTTAACATTTTCTTTTTTTTTTTCTTTTTTACAGGGACAGAGAGAGAGCCAGAGAGAGGGATAGATAGGGACAGACAGACAGGAATGGAGAGAGGTGAGAAGCATCAATCATTAGTTTTTCATTGCCTTCGCAACACCTTAGTTGTTCATTGATTGCTTTCTTACATGTGCCTTGACCGCGGGCCTTCAGCAGACCAAGCAACTCCTTGCTGGAGCCAGCGACCTTGGGTCCAAGCTGGCGAGCTTTTGCTCAAGCCAGATGGGCCCGCACTTAAGCTGGCAACCTCGGGGTCTCGAACCTGGGTTTACTGCATCCCAGTCCGATGCTCTATCCACTGCACCACCGCTTGGCCAGGCTACATTTAACATTTTAACAAAATCATAAACTGGACTTTCAAAGAGCTTATACCAACCAATTTATACTAGCCATCAATATATTATAACAGTGGTTCTCAAAGTGTGCACTGGTGCACCCTAGAAGATGTCCAGGTGCACCACATGGTATTCCAGAGAAATATGTGCCTGTTGGGGACCAAAAAAACCAACACGGTTTTTGGAGTTCAGATTTTTTGGGGGATAGAGGTGTGGGGAATTTGCTGTAAGCACAGTCTGCCCAACCCCCCACCTCACTTGCCTGATTAAGTAACAAAAGGCTAAGCTGTGGTGCTGGATTGTTTACACTACCCCCCTAGAAAGACTGGAGGCAAGTTTCTTCCATCTTTTGTTTGATGTAAAGTTTATATGTATGGTGGAGGTTTTCTGCACTTGGTAAAATTCTTGAGTTGCCTTGGAAACATGATCAAAGATCTCATTGATTTGCTAATGGCCCGCTTTGCCCTATAAATAAAGCAAGATGAGCTTTTGGGTGCACTTTGTTCTTGCCAGCAGCAATTACAGAAACCTCCTGACCCCTTATTTTCTTAATTCTGCGTATTTTTTTAAATTCCACACCATTGCCTCTTGGGTCCTGGAATTACTAGCTGTGCTGGTTCGCGGCATGTGCCCAGATATAAAAGTTATATAGTTACTCTATTATACCATTTCATTATGGAAATACCGTCCTTTTTGTTAAGACATCATTATTATATTTATTATTAACACATCATTATATTATTTTTAGATAAATACACCCAAATAGAATGGACAGATTTCTCAAAAAGAAGTGTGATATTGAAGAATTTAACTCTGGAAGTGAGCAAAAGTTAAGTGTAAATAAATTAGGACTTGAAGGCTGATGGGCAGAATTTAATTTATAGCATTTTCCATCACTTAACACTGAACAATATGCTTGGATTAGAAACCCATTTCTGGAAGTTTCAAGTGATTTTGGTTTAACATTAATAGAAGAAATGGCAGCTAAATCCACTGATCCTGGATTGATGATTAAACGTAAGGAATTATCTCTTGAAGCCTTTTGGGTTTCTATAAAAGAATATGTGGCAATATCTAAAAAAACTTTGAACATTTTATTACAATTTTCAACATCCTATTTATGTGAATTAGGATTTTCTACCCTCAACACAACTAAGAGTAAACAGAAAGGAATTTCTTCAATGTATTGACGAGGAAATGAGTTTGCCTTTCAGATATATGCCCAAACGTTGAAGAAATCGCTAGGACACATCAGGCTCATGTTTCTCATAAACACAAGAATAAAAAAACTTAACACATTCGCGCCAAGACCTGCCGAATTTACTAAATCTTACTAAGAATGTATCTATATATAGAGAGATAACATTTTTGTCGTTTTTTTTAAAATTTTTAATCCCTTGTTTATGAACTCTAAAAAGCGTAACTCAAAAAATGTAACAAAAATGTTTTTTAATGTCAGAATAAATTTAATTTTGTCGTATTTATTTTGTTTACCATAAAAGCATGCATGGACTTTATATTTTTTTCTTTTTTACAGGGACAGAGAGAGAGGTATAGACAGGGACTGACACACAGGAATGGAGAGATGAGAAGGACCGATCATCAGTTTTTCATTGAGACACCTTAGTTGTTCATTGATTGCTTTCTCATATGTGCCTTGACCGTGGGCCTTCAGCAGCCTAAGCAACTCTTACTCGAGCCAGCGACCTTGGGTCTAAGCTGGCGAGCTTTAGCTCAAGCCAGATGGGCCCGCGCTCAAGCTGGCGACTTCGGGGTCTACAACCTGGGTCTTCTGCGTCTCAGTCCGATGCTCTATCCACTGCACCACCGCCTGGTTAGGCCTATATTTTTTTCTTTAATATTTGACTTAATTATTACAACATATTTCTCAGAAATTTGTATATAGTGCGCCTACAATTATTTGTAGGATTTTGAATGCACCCCGACTTAAAAAAGTTTGAGAACCACTGTATTATAGACTTCACATCCTTTATTGCACTAAAACTTTTGATTTTTCAGCCTGACCAGGCAGAGGTGCAGTGGATAGAGCATTGACATGGGACACTGAGGTCCCAGGTTTGAAATCCCAAGGTCGATGACTTGAACACAGGCCCATTTGCTTGAGCCCAAAGGTTGCTAGCTTGAAGCTCAAGGTTGCTGGCTCAGCTGGAGGCCCCCACCCCCATGTCAAGGCACATATAAGAAAGCAATCAATAAACTAAGGTACTGCAACTATGAGTTGATGCATCTCATCTCTTTCCTTTCCTGTCTGTCTTTTCTCTGCCCCTGCACTAAAATAAACAAACAAACACCTTTTGATCTTGCAGCCTGAAAGGTAAAAAATGGTTATTTGCATTGTGATGGTAATTTTCATTTCTTGGAAGTGGCACATTTTTTAATTAAAAGCCATGTGTATTTCTTGTGATCTTGCTGTTCCTTCCCTTTGATCATTTCTATTGTCTTTCTGACTGATACACATGAGATCCATAAAAGGTATTAATTCTTTATAGTCATTTGTGCTGAAAATAGAAAATACTTTTCCCTCTTTGTCTTTAAACCTTTCACAGTATGTTCAGTAACTTTATTATGTAACCATATTTACTAATCTTTTCTATTATAGCTCCTGGATTTTTAAAAATCTTGCTCAGGGCCTGACTTGTGGCGGCACAGTGGATAAAGCATCGACCTGGAACGCTGAAGTTGCTGGTTGTTTGGAGCCCTGGGCTGTCAAGGCACATGTGGGAGTTGATGCTTCCTGCTCCTCCCCTGCCCTTCTCTCTCTCTCCCCCACCTCTCTTGCTTAGAAAACCTTCATCACTCTGAAATTATAAAAACTATCATCCCATTTCCTTTTAGTATTTTTATGGTTTTGTTCTTTACACTAAAATTCTTGAATCTACCTGAAATTTATTATGTTCTAGGTAGTGAGAAAACAACCCACCTTCATCATAAGAACTAACCAATTTGTTTCTCATTTGTTTTAATAAAACTGTATCTTACATACTCTTTAATTTCCATAAGAAGTTTACACTTGGCTTGCCATATACTTAGATATCCAAGAAATAATTATCACAAAATGACTGTAGTATAATTAATTAATATGTTAATTTTACTTAAAACTATCATTAGCTGCCTTTATGGTAATGTAGTTTGTTTTTTGTGTTTTTTTACAGGGGCAGTGAGAGAGTCAGAGAGAGGGATAGATAGGGACAGACAGACAGGAACGGAGAGAGGTGAGAAGCATCAATCATTAGTTTTTTGTTGCCGTTGTGACACCTTAGTTGTTCATTGATTGCTTTCTCACATGTGCCTTGACCGCGGGCCTTCAGCAGACCCAGCAACCCCTTGCTGGAGCCAGCGACCTTGGGTCCAAGCTGGCAAGCTTTTGCTCAAGCCAGATGGGTCTGTGCTCAAGCTGGCGAACTCGGGGTCTCGAACCTGGGTCTTCCACATCCCAGTCTGACGCCCTGTCCACTGCGCCACCGCCTGGTCAGGCGGTAATGTAGTTTTGAACTTAGCAGTGCTCAACCACAAGCAGTTCAAAAGGCATTTCCTGTAAACACTGTACCACTACATGATGGCTTACAACGAGTCAAAAAGACTAGGTTTCCAGGATGTCTTAGGTAAGACTCTTACCGTCCTATGAGAAATGATATTCTATACTTGTACAGACTGAACAATTCCACTGAGAAATAGGTATATCTTTAATAGGCCAAAGAGGAGCTAGACAAAAGTACTATATAATAAACTGAGGGCCACAGATGTCTCCAACTAATTTTCTCATTTGGAAGAAAACATAAACGTTATTTCCTTTAAAAAGTCTAGGCGTCCTTGAAAACACTATATACTAAGTGAAATAAGTCAGAAAAAGCTAAGAACTGCATTATTTCTTACATATGTGGGACTAAGAATGAGACTCATGGACATAGATAAATACACAGTAACGGAAAATGATCTGACTTTGGGTGATGGGTACACAACAGTTCAAATGCTATAGAAATTTTTACCTAAAACTGATGTACGTTTATTGGTCAATATCACTCCATTAAATTTAATTTTCTAAATAAAATTATTTTAAAGGCCCTGGCTGTTTGGTTCAGTCGTAGAGTGTCCGCTGATGTGTGGATGTCCTGGGTTCAATTCCTAGTCTGGGCACATAGGAGAAGTGATCATCTGCTTCTCTATCCCTCCTCCTCCCTCTTCTCTCTCTCTCTCTCTTCCCCTCCTGCAGTCATAGCTTGATTGGTTGGAGTGCATACATAAGCATGGGCACTGAGGATGGTTCCATGGAGCCTCTGCCTCAGGCGCTGAAGATAGCTTGGTTGTGAGCATGACCAGATGGGACAGAGCATCCGTCCCAGATGGGGGGGTTGCCAGGTGGATCCTGGTCAGGGCCCATGTGGGAGTCTATCTTCCCTCCTCTCACTCAAAAAAAGAAAAAGAAAAATGTCAGAAAAGAAAGATCTAGGAGTTTTTGTTTTATTTTTATTACTATTATTTTTTAAAGCAAAGGGGAGAAAAAGAGAGAGAGGGAGACACAGGGACAGACAGGAAGGGAAAGGGATGAGAAGCATCAACTCATTACAGCACCTTAGTTGTTCATTGATTGCTTTCTCTTATGTGCCTTGACTGGGGGGGGGGGGGAGTTGGTCCCAGCTGAGCCAGTGACCTCTTGCTCAAGCCAATAACTTTGGGCTCAAGCCAGTGACCATGGGGTCATGTCTGTGATCCTACATTCAAGCCAGCAACCCTGCGCTCAAACTGGGGAGCCCGTGCTCAAGCCGGATGAGCCTGCACTCAAGCCGGTGACCTCAGGATTTCAAACCTGGGTCCTCAGTGTCCCCGGTCAACGCTCTAGAGCGTTTTCTTTATAAAAGTTAAAACAAATTCTTAGTTGAAGAGATAATGCTGATATAGTACATTTCATATTGGGACGGGGGGAGTACAGAGCACTAGCTGCCACGGAACTACACAGCACAAGGACCTAACTAATCCTATCCAAGAAGCCGGGACAGGTCTACTGGAGGCAGTCTTTACATTGAATCTAGAGAATGAGAAGGGCTAGACAGGTAAAGGAGGTCACTTGCCCCAGGATTTGAAAGGTGAGTAGATTGTGTTCTGCTTGCCTGTGACTAATGTTTCTATCTTTACAAGGCAGTAGACTAGAAAACCAGGCAAGGCATTTCTTCAATAGTGGTCCTCCAAATAGATTTTGTCACATACATGGCTCACTAATGAAGAAGACAGTATTAGAATTAAAATCAGTATTAAAGTTAAAGAAAAGACCAATCAAATCTATAACCCAGATCATAAAATACTGAATTACAAGCAAAAGTATCTTGAAATTTCTTCTTTATATAAACACATATTTACTAAACAAAGCAAGCAAAATGTTCAGGAGCAAAGTTCAGCTAATAATTTAAAAATATGAATGATTTTTAACTATCCAGGCAAGTTGCTTTTACAAATTGTATAAAGATAAAAGGTGATCTTTCATCTTCATATGTCAGAGTTGAAGTCACAATATTAGAGACCTCACAAACTAAACAAGATAATTTCTGACCACTTACAAATAGTCCCTCACTTACAATGGTCCCACATGATTCTTTTACTTTATAATTGTGAGAAAGAAATATGCTTTTAGTAGAAACCCCACTTCAAATTTTGAATTTTGATGTTTTCCCGGTCTAGCAATATGTGACATGTCATTATTTCGTGATGCTGGGCCGTGGCAGCGAGATGCTTTTGCCCAGCTATAGGCTGTGTGCCAAGCAAGTTTAAGGTAGGCTAAGCTGAGTTATGATGTTTGGTAAATTAGGTGTATTAAATGCATTTTCAACTTATAATGGGTTTGTTGGGGTGTAAGCCCCTTTGTAAGTCAAGGAACATCTATATAAAACCTTTTCTAGTTGGTAATATTTTGATTACATCAGAGTACTTAGTGGAAAGCTGATGTTCCAAATAAAACAATACCTTAAAAATAAGAAAAGCTATGTAAAGCTGTTTCCTTAATAGAATGCTGTTAAGCTATTAAGTATAATAGTAAGCTATAGATTTCAGAATGTGTACCTGAGATAATAGTACTACAGTAATCTTTTTAAGGCTATGTTTTTAACCTAGTTCTGTAGCTTAGGGCAAACACATATTCTAAGATTCAACCGATCTCTGAAATAAACCAATAATGCTAACATAAGGTAACTTCCAACTCTAAATATCTATTTGTATTTCACTAAGTACATGCCACTTGGATTTCTCGGCATTTTAGCTACGAAGTGAATCAGGAAACATATGCAGTAAATAAAAAATGCCTCAGTCACACCTGACCAGGTGGTGATGCAGTGGATAGAGTGTCGAACTGGGATGTGGGAGACCCAGGTTCGAGACCCCGAGTTCGCCAGCTTGAGCACGGGTCTATCTGGCTTGAGCAAAAGCTCGCCAGCTTGGACCCAAGGTCGCTGGCTCCAGCAAGGGGTTGCTCGGTCTGCTGAAGGCCCGCGGTCAAGGCACATGTGAGAAAGCAATCAATGAACAACTTAAGGTGTCACAATGAAAAACTGATGATTGATGCTTCTCATCTCTCTCCGTTTTTGTCTGTTTGTCCGTCCCTATCTCTCTCTGTCCCTGTAAAAAAAAAAAAAAAAAGCCTCAGTCCCACTGACACACAGAAAAGGGACACACACAGGATTTAAAAATTTAAAAATAGTCCTTTGTTAAGCAAAATCAGTATGGCTACAGGATGAAAGGAAATATCTAAGTTATGGTCAACAGACTGTTTACTTAATGATTGCATTTGTGATTATATGTATAACATATCACAGTATAAAAGCACTCCCCATTTGGCTCTTTTTTTTTTTAGTGGGAGAGAAAGGGAGAGATAGGAAGTGATGAGAGATGAGAAGAATCAACTCATAGTTGCGGTATTTTTAGTTGACTGATTGCTTCTCATACGTGCCTTGAGGGGGGGGGGGACTCCAGTTGAGCCAGTGACTCCTTGCTCAAGCCAGCAACCTTGGGCTCAGGTGGATGATATCATGCTCAAGCCAGGGACCCCCTGTGCTCAAGCTAGATGAGCACATGCTCAAGCTGGTCACTGGTGTTTCAAACCTGGGACTTCACACTCTACCCACAGCGCCACCACTGGTCAGGCCCCACTGGCATTTTTCTTTCTTTTTTTTTTTTAGTGAGAGGGGAGGCAGAGAGACAGACTCCTGAATGCGACAGGACTGGGATCCACCCGGATAGCCCAATAGGGGTCGGCACTCTGAACTGAGCCATTTTTTAAGCACCTGAGGTGGAGGCCATGGAGCCATCCTCAGCACCTGAGGCCAACTGACTGGCACCAATTAAGCCTTGGCTGCAGGAGGAGAAGAGAGAGACAGAGAGAAGGGAGAGGGGGAGGGATGGAGAAGCAGCGTGCCCTGGCCAGAAATTGAACCAGGACTTCCACACACCGGGTCAACGCTCTACCCCTGAGCCAACCAGCTAGGGCCCTATTGGCTCTTAAGGTACAATTTAAATATACAAGTTGTAGCAAAAGTAGGTTTACAGTTGTTTGTATGGAAAACACAGTAATTAATAAATAAATAATACAAGTATATTCTTAAAATATTTTAATTGCATTACTGGGGTGATATTGGTCAACAAAATTATAAGGCTTCCAGATGGACAATTCCAGAACACTTCATCTGTACACTGCATTGTGTTCACCAGCCCAGGTCAAGTCTCTGTCCATCAGCATTTATCTGCCTGCGTCGCCTTCGCCCTCCTCCCAGCCCCCCACCCCTGGCAATCACTATACTGGTGTTCACGTCCACGCGCTTTTCTTTCCCTCTTCCACTCAGTCCTTCTAAGAATAAACTCTGTTGCACATACCCACACTGGCAACCTCCTTCTGTCCCACTCTACATATCTGCTGGGGGAACCATCTCCAGATGTGTGTGTATTGGGTGTGAGTGTGGATCCAGTTTCCCTGGGGTTCTCTCAAGGGCTCCCCTTTATCTTTAGCACCTCTCTCTATTCCCATTTTCTTACTACTTAAACAGACTGTCATTTTTTAAAAAAACTAAATTTACTGAGGTGACACTGCTTAATAAAATTACCGTATTTTTCACCCCATAAGACGCACCTGACCAGGGTTTTGAGGAAAACAATAAAATATTCTGAACCAAATGGTGTGTTAAAATATTTAATGAAATACCATATTTTTCACTACTCAAGATGCATGGGCATTTCTCCCTCCACTTTTTGGGGAAAAAAGTGCATATTATGGAGCAAAAAATATGGTATATCGGTTTCAAGTGGAAAATTCCATGATACAGATTGCCATTCTTATATTCAATACCCAATTTCATCACTTGCTCATGTCAGTTCTTTGTAATGTTTCTGCCCATGAACAATGACATGTACTTTTGAAACAGAAGTTACAAGATGTAGACATTACACAAATTAGTTCAATGGTTACTTTAAAAGTAGAAAACAATAAAACTTCAGTTGCCAACTTAAGAGAATTTTATACATTATGAAGTTTTCTCTATTTTTCCATGGTCTGAAATTTCTCACGAAAACAGATTCATTTCAAAACATTTATTATATCTTTACTGGCTTGAAACAGAAGGTTTTTTTTTTTTACAAAACTGTGCCAGGAGAATAAAACAAATGCTTTTCCAAATTAGAGCAGAAATCTTCCTTAAAGGTCAGTGTGATAACTAAGATATGGATGGTGGTTTTGGCCGTTTTGCATCAGATGGTCCCTCTGAGTTAGTTCTGTTATCGTTATTTTCATCCTCTGCATCATCTTCATCATCACCTTTTAAAATAAATATTTGCTGTATGACAATACATTCATTGGTTGAAAGAAATATAATTAAAATGGTTGACAATGAGGCCATCTCCCACTGGATTAATAAAACCATGCATATTCCAGATGTGAAGTATGTACTATTAGAAATATTTCAGCAATTTTGGTGTTTAAAACCTTTCCTTTCTATCGCTTTTTTTGAAGCTATAATTCACATAACCATAAAATTGACTCTTTTAAAGTATGTATCTTATTGATTTTTAGTATATTCACAAGTTTGTGCAATTACCACAATCTAATTCTGTAATACATTCATCATCCCAGAAAGAAATCCCATCTCCATTAGGTCACTTCTTATTCCCCTCTGTCCTTGGCAACCACTAATCTTTCTTTTTTCTTTTTTATTGGGTGACAATGGTTAATAAGATCCTCTACTTTGGCCTGACCAGGCAGTGGCACAGTGGATAGAGCGTCGGACTGGGATGCGAAAGACCTGGGTTCGAGACCTTGAGCTCATCAACTTGAGCGTGGGCCCATCTGGCTTGAGCAAAAAGCTTGGACCCAAGGTCGCTGGTTCCAGCAAGGGGTGGCTCAGTCTGCTGAAGGCCCGCGGTCAAGGCACATGTGAGAAAGCAATCAATGAACAACTATGGTGTCCCAACAGCAACAAAAAACTAATGATTGATGCTTCTCACCTCTCTCCATTCCTGTCTGTCTGTCTGTCCCTATCTATCCCTCTCTCTTGACTCTCTCTCTGTCCCTGTTTAAAAAAAAAAAATCCTCTACTTTGTAGATTTGTCTATTCTGGACAATTCATATAAATGGAATCATACAATATGTGGTCTTGTGAATCTGGTTTCTTTCACTTAGCAAGTTTTCAAGGCTCATTGATGCTGTAGTGTGTATCTGTACTGCTGAACAATATTCCACTATGTGTACATATCAGTTTGTTATCCACTCATCAGTTGATGAGCCTTTATGTTGTTTCCACTTTTTAACTATTTATATATAATGATGCTCAACATTACTGTCTAAATTTTTGTGTGAACATATGTTTCCAATTCTCTTGGGAGAATTAAAGTGGAAATGCTGGGTCAGATGGTAAGTTTATGTTTAACTTTATGAGGAGTTGCCAAACTCTTTTCCCAATAAGGCATGCCATTTTACCTTTGTATGTGTGTGTAAGAAGATGGGGAGGGAGAGGGAGACACACACAGGACGCAGGAAGGAAGAGAAATGAGAAGCATTGACTTGCAGTTGCATCACTTCAGTTGTTCATTGATTGTACATGCCTTGACTGGGGGGGTCTCAGGCTGAGCCAGTGACCATGGCTCAACAGGACCCCATGCTCAAGCTGTAGAACCAGCACTCAAGCTGGCGACCTCATGGTTTCGAAACTGGGACCTCAGTGTCCCAGGTCAAAGCTCTATCTACTGTGCCACCACTAGTCATGTGCCATTTTAAATTTTCACCAGCAGCGTATGAGGGTTCCAATTTCTTCATATTCTAGCCAACAGTTATTACTGTTCTATTTGATTACAGCTACCCCAGTGGGCACTTAGTGGTATCTCACTGTGGTTCTGAGTTGCATTTCCCTGATGGCCAGTGATGGTGAGCATCTTTTCATGTGCTTATTGGCTCCACATATCTTAGTTATTTATTGAATTTTTTTCCTCAAGTGAGAAGCTTGAAGGCAGAGAGACAGCCTCCCGCATGCATTTGATCAGGATTCACCGGAAATCCCACCAGGGGGCAATGCTTTGCCCATCTGGGAGTTGCTACGTTGCAACCTGATCGATTCTAGCACCTGAGGCGGAGGCCATGGAGCCATCCTCAGTGTCCGGGCCAACTTCGCTCCAGCGGAGCCTTGGTTGCTCTGTTGCCCTGACCAGGAATCGAACCTGGGACATCCACATGCTGTGCCGACATGCTACTACTGAGCCAATCAGGCAGGGCTAGCTCCACATATCTTATTTGGAGAACTATCTATTCAATCTATTCAACTCCTTTGTATATTTGGTAATTAGATTATTTGTATTTTTAGTGTTAAGTTCTATCACTTTTCTTCAATACTTATAATTTTTTACTTTGTATATTGTTTGTTAATTGAGATATAATTCATATAACATAAAACCCACCACTTTATCACTTTTAACAGATATTTCAAACCTAAGCTTTATGGGGATTTCATTAAGCAAATACAAAAACATGTCTAGCTAATACAAAGATATTACAGACCCAGAATTAATAGAGCAGGTGATAGTTATTTTTCCAATAATGACAGATTTTAAAAAATGGCCATAGATATACTCTTGTCCTTATGCCAATAACATTTACCATGGGTTAGTAAGGTACTTTTGGAGCCATGAAACAGGCCTTCACTCTCAATATATGTGACACAGAAACAAATCTATTATCCGAATTCAGTATGATGTTCTAAACTGAGACCTTCACATTATTTGGAACTATCAAGATGTAATTGAGATGGAAAAGAAAGAAAAAGAAAGTACAGTGTATAAGCTACTCTACAAAGGAGTTTAACCCTGACTTCACTATTTAGTTCTTGGGTTCTTCAGTTCGGGGCAGTCAAAATGCACCTACCGCCCTGGCCGGTTTGCTCAATGGTAGAGCATCAGCCTGGCGTATGGAAGTCCCAGGTATGATTCCCGGCCAGGGCACACAGGAGAAGCGCCCATCGGCTTCTCCACCCTTCCCCCTCTCCTTTCTCTCTCTCTCTCTTTTCCCCGCCCGCAGCCAAGGCTCCATTGGAGCAAAGTTGGCCTGGGCACTGAGGATGGCTCCATGGCCTCCGCCTCAGGTGCTAGAATGGATCTGGTTGCAACGCGCAACACCCCAGATGGGGAGAGCATCGCCCCCTGGTGGGCATGCCGGGTGGGTCCCGGTTGGGCGCATATAGGAGTCTGTTTCTCTGCCTCCGTTTCTCACTTCAGAAAAAGACCAAAAAAATAAAATAAAAAACACTTATTTTTTCATTCAAGACATTTAAAAAGTATTAATGCAGTTAAGTTTCACATTTGTACTTTCAAACTGCACCTACAAAACTGGGACACGGGAGAGCAATGCCTGGGAGTCTTAGGGCTTGTCAGGCTGAAATCTGTCCCAATGTTCAGAACCAGTTCCTAGTCTTGGACAGATGGCAGCCTTCCACATATTTGTCATTTCACACCTGGTAAAACTCATTTTCTTCAACTCCCAGCTCAAAAGTCATGCCCTCTCTGAAGCCTTCCTGGGTCCTCTCGATTTGCAGTCGTTACAGATGGTCCTGTGGTCATACTTCCACTCTTTAGCAAGAGCGTCTGCCTGTCTAACCTCTACTCTGAGGTCCACAAGAGAGGTAAGTGTTGGGCAAATATGTTTGTAAATATTTGTGCTATTTGATTCTGCTCACTTTCATTGTTAAAAACGGCTGCTGCGGCCCTGGCTGGTTGGCTCAGCAGCAGCAGCAGAGCGACGACGGGCGTGTGGAAGTCCTGGGTTCGATTCCTGGCCAGGGCACAAGGAGAAGTGCTCATTTGCTTCTCCACCCTTTCCCTCCCACAGCCAAGGCTCCAATGGAGCAAAGTTGGCCCAGGCACTGAGGATGGCTTCATAGTCTCTGCCTCAGGTGCTAGAATGGATCCCGCCGCAGGGGAGCATCGCCCCCTGGTGGGCATGCCGGGTGGATCCGGTCAGGAGCATGTGGGAGTCTGTCTGCCTCCCTGCTTCTAACTTCCGAGAAAAAAAGAACCCAAAAATAAAAAAGGCCACTGCCAGGTGATACTAGTAATTACCTTCCTGCTTGGGAAAGAGCTTTGTTATGCTAATGTATGCTGGGGGGTGGGTTTCAGCGCCAAAAAGTTTAAGAGGAGGAGACCCACGTTTTTGCAGAGAAGCAGCCAAGATGGCGGGGTGCTGAAGGAGAAGCCAGTTTGTGCAGAGGGAAGGAAATGGGGAATTGAGGGGACTAAGCTAGTGGGGGCCTTTGACTTTAGGAAAACCGGGATGTGTCGGTAGCTTTGTGAACACTGAATGAGTGGGTTTTGGTACCGTGTGTGTTTTTACTCGCCTGCCCGGTGCGAGGCTAGAATAAAAGAAATGGCCCAGCAGTTTTCGGCTCCCCAGTTTCTCTATTGTCTATCGGATTCTAATGCAAGCCAGCACCTGCCTGGCGGCCGTGATGGCCGTCAACTACCGCCCTTACAGTAGTAACTCAGTCGCAATCGGCTCATTTCTTCTCCGGAGCTCGGCCCAGTGCCTCGCACGGAGTAGTAGGCGTTGGGCACGTGGTCTTCCACCCCCGCCCCCCACGTGATATAAATGAAATGAAAGAGTTGTGAAAACAACTGGGTAGAAGCTGCCCAGATACGGCAGAAGGTGTCAACATTTTCAGGTGGAAATGCTCCTATCCCGAGGCTCACTTTCTTCAAGTCCGCTACCTGGGGCTCCCCTTCCCCGCCCTCCATCGTCTCAGAGCTCACCGTCCAAGGCCTCGTCCGGAGCCACCGCCACTCCGCCCTGCGCTCCCTGCTGTGCTTGGGGGCTAAAAAGCTCGGCCACCAGATCCCTCATCTGGGCCACGCCCGCCAGTAAGCCCTGGTAAGGGTCCGCGTCGCGCGGAGCATCACAAAGCACTCGCAGCTGCCGCGTCTGCCCGTCCAACCCGGTGTACTCTGCCGAAACCTCCATGGCAACCACGGAGCTTCCAGAACACGCCACAGAGAAGTATCACCCGGATGCGGAAACCAGCCTGCCGCGGGCGCCGGCGGGAGAAGGGAGAGGAGTGACTTCCGTTTATCGAAGTCGCTCCTCCCCCTTCCTTCGCTTTCTTCCTTTGGGATTGGTTCCTGGCGCTCAAGATCCGCCTCCTCCGGCCACGCCTCTCGTAGCCGCTTTTCCCGCCTCCGCCGGGGTAAACCTGTGGTCGGGTGACAGTTGAGGATGGCCGGAGCCGAGCCCGTGGTGTCGCTGGTGGACGTACTTGAGGAGGACGAAGAGCTGGAGAATGAGGCGTGCGCCGTCCTGGGCGGCAGCGACTCCGAAAAGTGTTCCTATTCTCAGGTGGGCGCGCGGCGGGGCCTCGGCTCCCTCGGGCTCCCGCGGAACCTTCTGTTCCCCGCCGGACCGGCCCTATTCCCGCCTGCCGGGCCGCCTTGGGAAGTAGGCTTCCCCATACCAGGTCCAGCTGCCCTTCCACCCTCAGCCTCCTGCGCCCTTTCCTCCTCCGGCCGCTCAGGACTCTCCAGGCTTTGGCTCCGGAGCAGCCGCTCCTGTCTTCCTCTCCTGTCTGTTCTCGGTGCCTCGCCGTTTGCACGAAGCCATCCCCGTGATCTCTCAGCTCCAGACATCTTTGTCCTTACTTTTCCCCTCCTAAGAGTATTTATTGGGGAACGAGTGGGAAGAGTCAAAGCAGAATTAAAGGGCAGACCCCTGGATTTGAAAACCTCCCCGAGTGGGCCGGGCTCCCTGACAGCTAGTTCGTCTGCAGGTTCGGTGAGCGGGTAGTATTTTCTAGGTCGTTCCACAGTCTGCCCCGCATGGGGACAGGAACCAGAGCAGCAGGTGGCCCTGGCAGAGCGCGGGGAGAAAGGGAGAGAAGGATCTGTTTGAAGAGGAAATTTGGCGTTTGGAAGAAGTGTGAACAAGGATTTGAGGGGGTGTGATGTAGTGTCGGGTGACTCATATTTCTAGGTACGAAACGGCTTGAGGTGAGTACAAGAAGACTAACAAGGGATGAGAATTGGTAGGACGAAGGTTGCCTTCCAGGGCAGTGGAATGGAACCCTGGGGAAATGAGGAGAGAGCCTGGGGCTCTTTGTGGTGTGGACTGAGGTTGTTATTGACCAGTTGAGTTTACACTGCAAAGTGGTTAGGTTTTTAAATACATCTGGTATCCAGAGATAGTCCCAGATGTTGGTATTTTAAAACCTTTGATCACCACTAGATTAACTTTTACTCTGCTTTCCTTTTTTGAAATATGAGCTTTATAAAACAGACTCACTTAAATGTTTCCTTTTATTGTAAAATATATGGAAAAGTGTACAGATCACGTGTAGGGCTGGGATACAAACACTTGCGGGCAGGTACCTCCCGCCCAGATCAGATACGGAACAGTACTGGTGCTCAGAGCTTCCGGTGGGTTTCTCCTTCCTTCCTAGAAGAGGGTAACCAGCAAGGTTTGCTTTATCTTCAACTTTTTTTAAAAAAGATTTTATTTATTGATTTTACAGAGAGAGTGGGGGTGGGGGGAGTGAGAAGTTGTCAACTCATAGTTGCTTCACCTTAGTTGTTCATTGATTGCTTGTCATATGTGCCTTGACCCAGCAAGCCCAGAGTTTCAAACTGGGGACCCCAGCCTCCAGGTTGAGGGTTTATCCACTGCACTGCCACAGGCCAGGCTCTTCAACTTTTTATTTTGAGACATTTTTAATCTACAAATAAGTTGAAAGAATAATATTATGAATACTTGTGTATATCTTGCATATATTGTTTTTAACATTTTATATTTGTATTTCTCCTTGATAATATATATTTTCTTTTTTGTTTAGTGATGAAGCGTTTGAAAATAAATTGCAAAGTTGGGCTGGTGAACACACAATGCAATATAGAGATGATGTAGCATTATGCACCTGAAACCTGTATAATTTCATTAAACAATGCCACCCCAATAAATTCAATAATTTTTTTAATATAAAGAAAGAAAAATAAATTGCACATATCACCACACTACACCCCTAAATGTTTCAGCATACATCTCAAAAAATCAAAGGGATTTTTTTTTAAATGTATTGATTTTTCTCTTTGGTGGAATCACAAGCATTTCCCCAAATTAAATGGTGGCTATTACTTCAATAAACCTATACACATTCTCCTAACATTTTCACGTGTTAAAATGATTAAGTAGACCAGCTTATTCACAGTTGATTGAAAATATTGCACTTCCTATGACTTAAGAGAAAAGTAAAAGCAAACACTAGGAAAAGTACATATATAATGATAGGAAACATGCAGCAATGTTTAGCACTCTGCTGTGCAAGCTTTTTTATTAAACTTAGTGCTTTTTACAGGAAGATCGGGATCACAGATAATCGGGTTTCATGTATTTCTTAGCTCTCAGTATGATTATTAGGTAACTATGCTATATTTCATTAATTCTCTTTTTCAATTTGGGGGCTTTTAGGGCTCAGTAAAGAGACAAGCACTATATGCCTGTAGTACCTGCACCCCAGAGGGAGAAGAAGCGGCAGGAATTTGCCTAGCTTGCAGTTATGAGTGTCACGGAAGTCATAAACTATTTGAGCTATACACGAAAAGGTAAACACAGTCAGAGATTGGTGCTGAATGCTTTTTTAAATGTTTAGATTCTTTTCCAGCTACACAGTTTTCCTAGTCTTTCCTTTCGATTCGGAATAGCTTTTGCACTGGTAAAATTTCTTACGGTTTTATAGAATTCAAGATAATAGTTTTTCAAGAGGGCCTTTGGAAATATAATTATGGCACAACTCAGACTACTCATTCTTCTCTGTCATTAATTTACTTGTGTCTCTGGGTGTTATATAGATATTTGTCTTTGCATGTTAATTTCCAGAATTATTAAATCTTATGTGAGTGGAGAAATTCTGAATTGGATACATGAGCAGCAACGAAGGCTACTTTTTAGATCCTAGAAATGATTTGGAAGAGGCTATAATATGAACTTTAAAAAGTCATTAGATTTAAAAGAAAAATTTAAATTGGCTCTTTCTACTTTGTTTCAGAAATTTTCTTTGTGATTGTGGAAACAGCAAGTTTAAAAATTTGGAATGCAAATTATTTCCTGTAAGTAAACAGTGTAACTATAAACATTGAAAATAGCTGAGATTGATATTTGACAGAGTAGATAAAAACCAAATATTTTCTAAAAAGGAAGTTCTTATACTATTTGCAAATGGACAGATTAATATTATATTTTAAAAAGTTTTTTTTAAGACTTTATTCATTTTAGAGAGAGAGAGAGAGAAGGGGAGAGGAGCAGGAAGCATCATCTTTCATATGTGCCTTGACCAGGCAAGCCCAGGGTTTCAAACCAGTGACCTCGGCGTTTCCAGCTTGACGCTTTATGCACTGCGCCACCACAGGCCCAGATCAATGTTAGGCTCCATTTTTTTTAATCCTGTTGGAAAACTAAGTAACCTATTTAGAGTGTACAATATAGATTGTGATTAATATGAAAGGTTTTGGGGAAGTGTTCTTTGCAGTGATTCAGGTTTAATTATGTTGGTTGTGCTCAAACTCTAAGGCTTTTCTTTCTTTTTCTTTTTTCATTCTCTTCAGGCTTTTAAAGCAAAGGGTATGGTGCTAAAAACTGGATAAATATAACCTGGTAATGAGTATGGGCTAGATGCACGCAGGAGTTCTTCATTGCTTTTTGGCTAACAAAAACGATGCTTATACAATAACTTTTAGTGAAATAACAGGAAAGAAAGAAGAAGGGTTTGTTTTTTGTTTTTGTTTTTTTTAATTCAGTGAGAGGAGGGAGTCAGACTCCTGCATGCAACCCTACTGTGATCCACCTGGCAAGCCCACTAGGGGAGGTACTTTGCCCATCTGGGGTATTACTCCGTTGCTCAGCAGCCAAGCTGTTTTTAGTGTCTGAGGCAGAGGACATGGAGCCATCCTCAGCGCCAGGGCTAACTCGCTCCAATCAAGCCATGGCTGCAGGGGAAGAAGACAGAGAGAGAAACGAGAGGGGGAGGGGTGGAGAAGCAGATGGGTACTTCTGTGTGTCCTGACCAGTAATCAAACCCAGGACATACACACACCAAGCCAACGCTCTACCACTTAGCCAACTGGCCAGAGCCATAAAAAGGGATTTTTATATTGTTCAGTTATAATGACTAAAACTGTTACACTTTTCCCTCCTTTAAAGATTACTTTTAGACAATTTTCTTGTCTTTTGTTTGTACCTTCTAGTAACCTGGGGATTTTGGCTATTATGGCTTGCTATTAAGGACTTTGAAATTCTAGGCCAATGTCAGTTTACACAGGTTGATAATTAATACTTATGATTAATTTTCATTACTATTTTATTAAGTGGGTATATTCAGTTTCCCCAGTTGCTACAAAGAAGGTACAAAAAGCCTGACCAGGTGGTGGTGCAGTGGATAGAGTGTCAGACTAGGATGTGGAAGACCCAGGTTCACGACCCTGAGGTCGCCAGCTTGAGTGCGGGCTCATCTGGTTTGAGCAAGGCTCACCAGCTTGAGCCCAAGGTCACTGGCTCGAGTAACAGGGCACTCGGTCTGCTGTAGCCCCATGGTCAAGGCACATATGAGAAATCTATGAACAACTAAGGAGGCGCAACGAAGAATTGATGTTTCTCATCTTTCTCCCTTCCTGTCTGTCTGTCCCTATCTGTCCCCCTCTCTCTCTGTCTCTGCCACACACACACAAAAAAAGGTACAAAAAATGATTTTTCTTTTTTCCTTATATCCTGAATTCTTTTTCTTTGTGTATTTAATGCGAAAATTTGTTGAATGTAGAAATGGTGTGATGCATGAAATTATGGTTAAAATTGGAACATATTATATTGAAATTAATATCTTTTAGGACAAAGCAAAGATAAATTCCAGCAATAAGTATAATGACAACTTTTTTGGATTGTACTGCATTTGCAAGAGACCTTATCCTGATCCTGAAGATGAGGTAAGAGAATTGGGGGCTAACCCCTGGGACTATGTCATTGCTAGCCTTCACTTCTCAGCCTCTTTCCATGTCTGGGCCCCTGTAGCTGTTTGAGGGAATTTGGGGATTGTGAAAGGATTATAGATTTATCTCTTTTGAAGAATCTAGGCTCGCTCTATCATTGGTACAGATCTCAGCTGTTCTCATTCATCACGAGAACAAAATGCTGCCTTAGACTTTCCCGAGACCATGACCTTACTCCTTCCTGTCCTTCTTCGCCTGCCAGCGCTGCTGCCCCAGTCACTTCCTCAAAAATGACTTCAAGCTCTTGCCTTTCTGGAAGGAAATAAATGCGTGTACAAACGATCCTCTTAAAATTTTCGATTAGAAATATAGACAGAATTTAGAGTAGTTCTCTCTCACTCCTGTACCTTTCTTCAGGTCATAACTACTGTTGACCCTTTTCTGGTGTTTTTTCATTTTCTGTGCACATGTAAGTGCGTGAATGTATGTTTGAGTATATAGTTCCTTTTATTTAAAATTTTTATTGATTTTAGAGAGATGAAGGGTTGGAGGGGAGAAAGAGAAAAATATCGATTTATTGTTCCATGTGTCCATGTATTTATTGTTTGACTCTTGTTTGTGCCCTGACTGAGGATTGAACCCACAACCTTGGCATGTCAGGACGATGCTCTAACCAACTGAGCTACCTGGCCAGGGCTTAGTTTCCTTTTTAACAAAAGTAAATATTCTATACATTCACTTCTGCAACTTGCTTTTCTCATTCATCAGTATATCTTTGACAAGCCATACATTAGTTGCCTAAATATTCTATAGCGGAATGGTTTTTTCCCAGTATTATATAGAAAGCTGCAGTGGACACCCTTATACAGTACTATAACTGAGTAAACTGCAGGATTTATGGAGAACACATATCTAGAGGTAGAATTGGTGGGTCAGTGGTGTTTGTATTTAGAATTGGGATCCTGTCTTTGTAAAGGGCTTGGCCATCAGCAGCGTGTGATGTTATTTTTCCCCACACTGTTGTTATCCTTGCACATTACAAGGTTTTTAAAATTTGGATGGATGGAGAACAGTAATTTAAAATATTTTTCCTTTCCTGCCTGACCAGGCAGATAGAGCATTGAACTGGGACGTGGAGGACCCAGGTTTGAAACCCTGAGGTCATGGGCTTGAGTGCGGGCTCATCCCATTTGAACGTGGGGTCGCTGGCTTGAGCCCAAAGGTCATTGGCTGGAAGCCCAAGGTTGCCGGCTTGAGCCCAAGGACCCTGGCTTGAGCAAGGGGTCACCCACTCTGCTGTAGCCCCCCCTCTGGTCAAGGCACATATGAGAAAGTGATCAATGAACAAATAAGATGCCACAGTGAATGTTTCTTATCTCTCTCTCCCTTCCTGTCTCTCTGTCCCTATCTGTCCCTCTCTCTGACTGTCTCTGCCAAAAAAAAAATTCTTTTTTCCTGATGGTGAGTGAGGTTCTGCATCTTTTCATGAGTTTATTGGAAATTTGTAATAACCTATCTGAATTGGCAACCATGGTGTGGTAAAAATTTCAGTTGTCACATTCTGAATTACCTCCCTGGGCATGGGTCAGTGTATAAAATGAAAACACATTGCTTATTTATAAAATTTTGTGAGAATCCGATATTAACTGATGTGAAAGAGCTTTGGCAGTTGCTTGCTCACAAAGTGCTTATTACATGGGAGCCCTTCTGCAGCTCCAGCTCATGTAGAATGAACAGCTCTTTGGCCCTTTGATCTGATGTCTTTCTTGTCCAGTTGCATATTCCTATAAATAGCGGTCTCGCAGATTTGGTAGAGAATTATTTAATATCTCACTTTACTGTGTGCCATATTTACTTCTGTGTCCCAGAATTCATTGTAATTGTTCACATACAAACTACTTTTCCATGTTAGATTCCAGATGAGATGATCCAGTGTGTAGTCTGTGAAGACTGGTTCCATGGAAGGGTAAGGAAGCTTTTTACCTTTTAAAGCCATTGTCTTCACAAAAGGAGAAAAGGTCTTTTCTTTTTGAATTGTGTTATATTTTACATTATATTGTAAAGATAAGGGTCAGTGTACTATTGTAATATTAGTTTATAAAATAATGAGCATCTGGACAGCCTGGGGATCACAGAAAAATACTCAGTTTTGTGTCTTCCCAGCATCTGGGTGCCACCCCCCCCGAGAGTGGGGATTTTCAGGAGATGGTGTGCCAGGCCTGCATGACGCGCTGCTCTTTCCTCTGGGCGTACGCTGCACAGTGGGCAGGTAGGTGTCTCTGGGGTTGGTGTGTCACAGACTTGTGCTTGTGACATTTGTGTGTTCTGTCCAGAATTTTTAGCACTATTTTTAACCAGACTCTGAGGTATAGAAAGAAGTATAAGACGTGTCCCTTCTCCATGAGATGCTTACAGATCTATCAGGAGACTGCCGAGAACAAACCTAACAGATCTGTGCTTAATTGGCATGACACAGTGAGGACGAGACCAGAAGCAGAGAAAAACGAAAGGGAGGTTTTTGTTTTGTTTTGTTTTGTTTTTTGTTTTTTTAAACAGGGACAGAGAGAGAGTCAGAGAGAGGGATAGATAGGGATAGACAGACAGGAATGGAGAGAGATGAAAAGCATCAATCGCCTGACCAGGCGGTGGCGCAGTGGATAGAGTGTCGGACTGGGATGCAGAAGGACCCAGGTTTGAGACTTCGAGGTCACCAGCTTGAGCGCGGGCTCATCTGGTTTGAGCAAAGGCTCGCCAGCTTGGACCCAAGGTCGCTGGCTCCAGCAAGGGGTTACTCGGTTCGCTGGTCAAGGCACATATGAAAAAGCAATCAATGAAGATGTCGCAACGGCAACAAAAAAAAAACCCTGATGATTGATGCTTCTCATCTCTCTCTGTTCCTGTCTGTCTGTCCCTATCTGCCCCTCTCTCTGTCTCTGTCTAAATAAATAAATAAATAAATAAATAAATAAAAAGAAAAGCATCAATCATCAGTTTTTCGTTGTGGCACCTTAGTTGTTCATTGATTGCTTTCTCACATGTGCCTTGACTGCAGGCCTTCAGCAGACTGAGCAACCCCTTGCTGGAGCCAGTGACCTTGGGTCCAAGCTGGCGAGCTTTTGCTCAAACCAGATGGGCTCCCGCTCAAGCTGGAGACCTCAGGGTCTCAATCCTGGGTCCTCCGCATCCCAGTCCGACTCTATCCACTGCGCCACCGCCTGGTCAGGCTGAAAGGGAGTTTTTGAATGGAACTCTGAAAGATGAGTAGAACCCAAATCATTGCTTTTCAATGTAGGCTGTGCTGGTGGCTGGGGAGAGGGGTGGTGGGTATGTTGTCTAGTGTTTTTATTATTCACTGAGAAATTGGCCCAAAACAACCAATCAGCAATGAATCGTCTTGAGACATTAAATATTTTATTTTATTGCAATGCCATATGTATTAGTTAATTATTTTAGGTGGCCGCATTTCATAGTATTTGCTGCTATGGCCTTTTAATTTCTTGCCCTTCTCAACTAGAGGCTACTTCACCTATAAACCACAAAGAGCATAGCCCTAGCTACAATCTCATCCTCTGCTTTTCTTTCCTTTCGTTTTCTTTCGCATCATCTTGCGCTTTCATTTGTCTCAGAGGTCTTAGACTCGGCACTGCTCCCTGTGCGCCCACTCTCCCCAGTCTGCGTCCCTGCCCTGGACCTGCATGTGGCCTTCCTAGCTCAGCACGGGGCCTTCCTAGCTGAGCCCCTGCCTTCCGTTTCACTCTCTGCCCTGTCAGCAGAGAGCTCCGTCTCCTGTTCAGTGCCATCCTGTGCTGTCCTGTGTCCTGAGCTGTTGCACAGCAGTTCTGCCTCTATACCCATTGTTTAAAACTTGCTTCCTCATAAAGAAGAGCGGGTTGTTTTCCAGAGCTACACCATTGCCTGTGTTTGGAGTTAAATCTTTTCCTCCACTGCTTACTTCTTGAGGTATTTCAGCTCCAACACCTGTGGTAGTTTTCTTTCTTTATCACATAGAAAGTGCTTAAGTAGTGACTATATTTTTATATCTTCAGTATTTATTGATTGAGCCTGACCTGTGGTGGCGCAGTGGATAAAGCATTGACCTGGAATACTGAGTTCACCGGTTCAAAACCCTGGGCTTGCCTGGTCAAGGCACATAAGGGAAGCAACTACGAGTTGATGCTTCCTGCTCCCCCATTCCCCAACTCTTCTCTCTAAAATCAATAAATAAAGTCTTTTTTAAAAAAATATATATTGATTGATTGATTTTAGAAAGTGAGGGAGAAACAGAGAGAGAGAGAGATAGGAACATTGATCTGTTCCTGTATGTATCCTGACCCAGGTATCAAACCGGCCACCTCTGTAGCGAAATGATGCTCTAACCAACCGAGCTATCAAGCCAGGGAGTGATTATACTTTTAAATAAAGTATTCAATTATCTGAACTCTTTGGATTGGCAGGCATAACCTAAAAAAAGTATTGGCTTCCTTTCTCATTCCAACAATTAAGATTGACTCTTTTTCTCCAGGCTATAAAATATTTTTTTTTATTTTTAAATTTAAATTAATTGCCTGACCAGGCAGTGGCACAGTGGATAGAGCGTTGGACTGGGATGCGAAAGACCCAGGTTTGAGACCCCAAGCTCGCCAGCTTGAGCGTGGGCCCGTCTGGCTTGAGCAAAAAGCTCACCAGCTTGGACCCAAGGTCGCTGGCTCTAGCAAGGGGTTGCTCGGTCTGCTGAAGGCCCGTGGTCAAGGCACATGTGAGAAAGCAATCAATGAACAATGGCAACGAAAAACTAATGATTGATGCTTCTCACCTCTCTCTGTTCCTATCTGTCCCTGTAAAAAATAAATTTAAAAAAATAAAAATAAATTTTTAAAAAATTTTTTTATTTTTCAGTTACAGTTGACATACAATATAATATTAGTTTCAGGTATACAACCTGGTGATTAGACATTATATAACTTACTAAGTGATCATCCTGATAAGTTTCATACCCATCTGACATCATACATAATTATTAGAATTATTAGAATATTACTATTTTCCCTATGCTGTTTACCAAGTGCACTGGCTCTGGGGCCTCCCAGGAGATGCAGTGTCTGTCACCACTTGTGCCCCGCCTGGGGCCATCCGCCACAAACTACAGAGCAGTGTGCAGATGGTTGCCACCTGTGCTGGGCTTAGTGGTACCCAGGATGGGCCAGGCTGTGAACCAAGGACAGCTGCCACTTGTGCCAGGCCTGGGGTCACTTAGCAGGAGATACAGGATACGCAGAGGCCAGGTGCTTCTTGCCTGAGAGATTTTAGGAAAGTCAGACGCATGAGGCAAGAGAGGCCATTTGTTTGGAAAAGCCACTGGGAACAGCTTGGGTGGACCCACAGATTGGGTGGTGGGGTCTCAGAATCATTTGGGCAGGGCAAATAGTATGAGCTTAGATATGGCTCCAGCCTGGTGGCTTCTTTGGAGGTTGTAAGGGTCTCAGAAAAGGGACAATGGCCTCTGTCAGCACTTTTAATGGGCAGAAAGCTGCCCCCAGCTCTTGCTCTGATGCCAGACAATCCACTTCCTCCCCCATGTCCCTGATTCCTTTCAGGCTTCTGCCCCAGTGTTGGGGCTCAGGAAGGGAGTCCCGTAAGTCGGCGCAGGCCCTTTACAAGGAGCTGCCTGGGGCTGCCGCTCTCTGTTTCACTCAGCTACATCCCCATTGGTTTTTACAGCCAGACAACCTGGATGTTATGGGGACTTCTCTTCCTGGCACCGGAAGCCTGGGCTGGGAGGCCTGGTGTTGGGCTGGGACCCCATGCTCCTCAAGGTACTGCTGTAGCATAGATAATTTCTGTCGATTTTAAATTTACCACACGTGGGTGTGGGAGAAGCCCCTCCTACCAGTCTCGATGTGGCTTCTTTAAATCCCTAGTTGTAGGACTTCCATTTAGCTAGATTTCAGGCAGTTTTGAATGATGGTTGTTCTGTAGTTTAGTTGTAATTTTGATTTTTGTTGTGGAAGGATTCGAGCACTGTGTTTACCTACACCACCATCTTGACCTGAAATATTTTTTAATCAGGGAAAGTGATTTTTCTCCTTGTCTAATAGGTCTGTGGATGTATGTGTGTGTGTTTTCATTGATCCTACAGTAACTAAAGTATCTGCTGAGGATGATGGGTTGGCGCTGAATGTTGATGGAATAGGTGATCAGGAAGTTATCAACCCTGAAAATGGAGATCATCAAGGCGGTGCCCCCAAAGAGGACGCGCCAGAACACACAAAGGATGCTGTCAGGGAAGTTAAAGCAGAGCAGACGAATGAACCGTGTACCAGCTCTGGTTCTGCACCCAGTCTCCAGGTAACAGATGACGTAGGTGCCAGGAAAGAAAACTAGCAAAATGAATTCAGTAAGCTCTATAGCTTTGCATTTGAATTATATATTTTACCTAAAGTTCTCGTACAAGTTTAAACTGTGAAAACTATGATAGTTTGAAAAACACAATTTTAAAACTTAATTCTATTTCAGACAGTGTTTAAGAATCCACATCTCAACACAGAGTCCCAGTCCGGCTGCAGACTTCAGGAGCTTAAAGCTAAACCTTTTATAAAGAGAGACACTGCTACCTACTGGCCCCCGAACTGGCGTAGCAAGCTGTGTACCTGCAAAGACTGTCTGGTGAGCACCTGCCAGATTCCGTGTCAGTGTGTGTGCGCAGATGCCTGAAATAAGAACACCTGAAATTGATGTTAGGAGTGTAGAGAAGAGAACATTTTTTTATGCTAAGCAAACTTATGAAATAGTATTTGCAATCTAAATGCTTGTGGAAGAAATGAATTATGGATTACTTATTTATCTGTCTTCATTTTAGTGGTAAAATAGCAGTTTTTAGCTTTTTATATCATAGAATTGCTTGGACACACATTGCTTGGAAGTTACCAAAAATCAGCGGTTTTTAAGTAAAGCTCTCTTGGCCCGTACAGCATCTACTAGGAAGTTGGGAGGTTTCTGAGAGAGATTTGGGCAAATACTAGAAGAAATCACTCCAGCAGTTCTGTGGTAAAAGGCTCAGGATTTTCTGGCAGTTAATCTTAAAAAACTAAATTGTTAGTGATTCTCACGAGGTTGGCTTTCTGAGAATGACATGTTCTAATGGGGAAACTGGTTTTATTTTCTAAAGAAAATGTATGGAGATCTCGATGTCCTATTCCTGACAGACGAATATGACACAGTTTTGGCTTACGAAAACAAGGGCAAGGTTGACCAGGCAGCTGACAGGACAGATCCTTTAATGGACACCCTTAGCAGCATGAACCGAGTTCAACAAGTGGAACTCATTTGTGGTAAGTACTGTTTGAGTGTGAAAATTCATGAAATTCATAAAGTTATTTTTGCTTTTGAAAAATAAGAAAGACAGGCCTGACCTGTGGTGGCGCAGTGGATAAAGTGTCGACCTGGGAACACTGAGGTCGCCAGTTCAAAACCCTGCACTGGTCTGGTCAAGGCACATATGGGAGTTGAGCTTCCAGCTCCTCCCCCCTTTCTCTCTCTTTCTCTCTCTCTCTCTCACTCTGTGTCTCCTCTCTAAAATGAATAAAATAAAAATTAAAAAAAAAAAAAAAGAAAGACAGTTATTGTTTTAATAGAAAGAAAGAAATTTGGAATTGTAAGGTAGAACTTGGCTCTACTTGCCTAAGGGTCACGTTGCTGGGCATGGCGTTGCTGTGGCCAGTGCACCAGGCTCATGCGCTAGTGTAATTACTCTCTTGAGAAGCCACAGCAGGCGCTGTTTTGATTAAGGGAGATGTGTAAAGAGCATTAGAGTCAGTTTCTTTTTTCATCCAATGGAAAATAATTTCATCAAGCATTACATGTCATGTTTTGACAGTTCTTGAGGTTCCTTCAGTGGTTCACAGGAAACCACTGGGGAGGTGGGTATCCCCAGACTCTAATTGCAGGCTTTGAGAGTGCCTGACTTATCCTAGCGACTTCTCTCCCAGCCAGTTTCTGGGGATGGCACCACCTCTGTGCCCCTTGCATGGCATTGATCGTTTTATTTGTAACTATTTGATTTCCTTTTGCCTTTATTAGACTGAAAGCTTTTCGAGGATGGAGGCTGCATCTAAATGATTTTTGTAACCTTCAGCGAGCTTCGTACCTAATTCAGATGGTTGATTGAGGGAACAGTTTTAAAAAATATTTGGTGAATTGATGTTGTTTCAGACATTAGCATTCCAGAGAGACAGAAAATCTTTTAAAAATGCCTTAACTTATCTTTTTGGGAGTGAGACTATCTCTGGTTTATGAGGTTGTGTTTTTGTTGTTTTTTCTTTTTTTTTAATGAAAGTATCATTTTAAAAGTCAAAATGAAGTAATTTGGGAGAAACAGAACAAGTTTCTATGCAGGTTTCATTTAAAGAAAAATTGAAACTATTAACTAAAATTTAAACTATATATATTCAACAGTCACTGATAAAGGAATTTTTTTTTCCTAAAAGCTAATGCTTCTCTCTTATTGCTTTGATTTAGAGTATAATGACTTGAAGACTGAACTTAAAGACTATCTCAAGAGATTTGCTGATGAAGGCACGGTATGTTGAGTTTAAGAATTTTTTTTTTTTTTACAGGGACAGAGAGAGAGTCAGAGAGAGGGTTAGACAGGGACAGACAGACAGGAACGGAGAGAGATGAGAAGCATCAATCATCAGTTTTTCGTTGTGGCACCTTAGTTGTTCATTGATTGCTTTCTCACATGTGCCTTGACTATGGGCCTTCAGCAGACCGAGCCACCCCTTACTGGAGCCAGCGTCCTTGGGTACAAGCTGACGAGATTTTGCTCAAGCCAGATGGGCCCGCGCTCAAGCTGGCAACCTCGCGCTCAAATTGGCGACCTCGGGGTCTCAAACCTGGGTCCTCTGCATCCCAGTCCGATGCTCTATCCACTGCGCCACCGCCTGGTCAGGCGAGTTTAAGAATTTTAATCATAGCCCTGTATGTTTTGAATAAACTCTTTATCTTTCCTTATGAAAAACATTTGCATCTTAAACTGGATTCTTGAGAGTTTACCACCAGCAGAGCTAATGGAAACCAGTAAGGTTGCATCATGTGTCTTTCCACCCCAGGCCAGAAGAATGCGGGGCGGAGCAGTCACAGGGACCTGGAGAGAGTAGTTGTAGCTTAGGAGAAGGCCCGTGGGCCAGCCACCCAGTTCTGGGTTCTGGATTCTGGATTCTGCCCACCTGACCTTCAAGCAAGTGTCCTCAGAGGAGGAAGAAAAGTAACTAGGCAGGAAAATATTATAAGCGGGCCCCATTCTTGGGATTCTGGGTTCTATAGGTTAGAGTAAAAGAACTTTATAGTTAGGAGATAAAACATTTACCAGTAAGAAAATCTATATACTTGCGAGGGGCACGCTGACTATAACGTGCGGTATTTTCAGTGGCGTTCTAGATTAATTTACAGTACTTCCTAGCTCTTTACTATTTATGTTTGTGATGAAATTTTTTAATTTTTTTCTAAAATACTTTTCTACCTTTCAAGGGCAGGTATAAAAGATAATTTAACTTTTTTTTCATGGCCTAAGGTTGTCCTTTTGGGCAGTAAATGCTTTTACTCTGCTGTAGCTGGCCAGACAAGCCCACTCAAGTGTGGGCCTGATGGACGCTCAGGAGGTGCCCTGAGGCTTCCTTTCTTTCAGGTGGGAGGCAGTCTGCCAGCCCACCTGAGGTTGTTTCTTCTTCCAGAAATGGGAGAGCTTGTAGCTGCCTGGATTTCCTGGCGGGCACAGCGCTGCCTTTTCGCAAAGTGAATTGTAAACTTCAGTAACAATCATTCAAGTTGATCTTACAATATACACAGGTTTTGATTGACTTACGACCTGTGCAACTTACGGCCATTCGACTTTACGACTTTACGACCACAGTCGCTAGCCACGACTGCTCCACGTCCGGAGCAGTTTTTGTATGCACCTGTATTTTGTAATTTTGTATGTTCTGCAAATATTAAACCAGTTGTATTGGTAATACAGTGTCTTACTTAAACCTGACAAATGTAAAAATAAGAAACAAAATGGTGTAGAGATGATACAAATGGCATAAATGAACAAAGAAAATTATTATATATAACTAATGAAAGAAAATTATGATAAAATATGACTTAAAGATTTTTATAACATCATTTCACAGCACTGTACATATAGCCTACTCAACTTACGACCAAATCGTGTTACGACCGGTCTGTCGGAACCAATTGTGGTCGTAAGTCAAGCACTGGCTATAAAATTGGGACGATTTAGAGAACCAACTTTGCATGTAGAATTCAAAATGGTATTGAGCCATAATTGAATTTTACAGTCAGAGTTATTTCTATTGCAAAGGCTATCTGGTTAACATAGACTCGTGCTTCTCTTGCTAGAACTGCGAAGGTTCGTGGTGGAATTGTTATAAACTGCATTAGTGGACATCCGAGTTCTTTCTGATGTGTCCAAGCATGAGTTCTTAACCAGCTCTGAGCCTCTGCTCTTGTGTAGTTTGTAGTCACGGTGCTCTTTATTAATTTTATTTTACATGCACACACTTAAAATCACAGAAAAAATAGTTACATTGTCTTTTTCCATTCACATTTCAAACATTTTTATTCAGTCTTCATGTTTCTTTAACATACTGATCTGTTATCACTAGAGTTGCTCTTTTTGAGTCTTCCTAAGAGAAATCCTACATGATGTGATGGTTTAAAAGGACAGAAAATGTTTGTATTATTTGTTCCATGACATTACTAACTGGATCTTTAGCAAACAAACAGAATCCGTTAAGTTGTCGTAAGAGTTCCCTACTTTGGCTTTGTGTGTCCGCAGATGGTGCTAGTGATTTCTAGATGTTCTGAGATGGCAGACTGCCTCTACTTAATGTCTGTGTCTGTTAGACCCACTCAGAAACAACAAATATTCTGAGACAAACTAATCCCTTGGTTTATTATTGAACCCAAGTATTTTTTCTTTAATGTTTCTACCCTACATGTTGACTGTGGACATCTAGAAACTAAAAATTGCACGCTCTTATTGGTGTGCTTTTAGGTCTCCTCCGACAGTGTCCTTGCAGGAGAGATGTTTTCCTTTTATTGCCTTTCAGTGTTGAATGTTTGTGCTTCAAGGTAAGGGTAAATCCTCCGACTGGAACTCCAGAGTATCCTAATTACTAGCATTTTATAAGTGTGCATTTCCAAACCATTTAGCCAAGTGCTTTAGAGCTTTGTGCTGCAGTTACCTCTGAGAGTGGTAGCCGTCTAGATCTTGAATTTGTTAGGGCAGGGGTCCCCAAACTTTATACACAGGGGGCCAGTTCACTGTCCCTCAGACCGTTGGAGGGCCGCCACATACAGTACTCTATACACTGACCACCAATGAAAGAGGTGCCCCCTCCAGAAGTTGGCGGGGGCCGGATAAATGGCCTCAGGGGGCCGCAGTTTGGCCCACGGGCCGTAGTTTGGTGATCTCTGTGTTAGGGGTTCTAATTGCTCACCGGTTGACCAGCAGGTTGACCGTTAGTGTCTGTGAAACTGGCCTGTCAGCTACTACTGTGGGGAAGAGAACTGACAAAATGTTAAGTCCTATAATTGGAAGGGTTAATAAGTGTCTCATTTTACCCAAGAAGGTTCTTCCAGTTAGCCTTGCTGTTTGCATGTTAGCGTCACTCACCCTGGGGCGTGGGAGAGACTCATATTTGACCCAGCAGTGGTTGTCCCTTTATCTCTTTCTTCCTCTTGCTCACGTGCATTCTCTGCTTTCTCCCTCCTCCCGGGCCCACTGCTTTCCTCCTAGCAACAGCATGTGCTACCTTTGTAGTTCTAAGTAGTTAAGGAACCTGTGCCTTGTGATGGCGTTAGACAGCGTTAGATCAGATCTCTGGCAAGACTGACTCCTGGGTGAGCAGGGACTCCTGGGCAGTCCCGGCCACTTTCTACTCTTACTTCCCTTTGTCTGATTTTAATACTTTGTCATAAACACTTCTTGTGTCGTGCTGCAATCCCTTTCCCGATAAAATGGGAAGAGAGATTTCTCATTTATATGGCACAGAACTCCCTCCGTGCTGGGAGTCCTTTACAGGCATTGTATGTCATCTGCTCTTCCCTCCTCGTGCTTGAGGTGGTCAGCGTGGCGGTGGGGCCGCGCCCGGAGCTCCCAGGGGTTGTTCTTCCTTCCTTGTGCGCGGGGAGGTCGGCGTGGCGGTGGGGCCGCGCCCGGAGCTCCCAGGGGTTGTTCTTCCTTCCTTGTGCGCGGGGAGGTCAGCGTGGCGGTGGGGCTGTGCCCCGGGCTCATGCCTTTCTGCTGACCCTGAGTCGGAGCAGGCCGGCCGCTCTGGGCCCGGGAACTGGGTGACGGGAAGAGAGTCTAGTTTGACTTGCTTGTGAGCCTTATGTCTGGGGTTGCTGCTGTGCACTGTGGTTCCCTTTCCTCACCTTTGCTTCCCGTCCACAGGTTGTGAAGAGAGAGGACATCCAGCAGTTCTTTGAGGAATTTCAGTCAAAAAAGAGAAGAAGAGTGGATGGGATGCAGTATTATTGCAGCTAGAGTGGAGCGAGGGCCTTCTCACCCAGGCTGCTGAGTGCCGCCACCATCCCGGGAATAAAGGGGCCTCTTTCCCATCTAGTCCTCTCCCGTCGTCCCTGGGGCTCCTCTGCCCTGGAGCGCCCTTCTCTCCTTCACCTCAGCCACAGGGCTGCTGGTTTCCTAGCGGCATTCCTGTTTCCCACTCAGCCCAAAGCGCCTCATTCCAGACTTCAGCCCCGCCACCCATCCCACCCCACCCCGTCCACCCAGGGTTTTTTACATAGAAGTTGTAAGAAGTTTGATTTGGTTTTGAGAAAGTTTCTTTTCCGATTTTTTTATCTTTAACTCCCCAATGTGTCTACTCTGCCTCAAAGCTCTCGTCTCCCAGGGCCTGCTCTGGGGGTGCCTGCCTATAGGCCTGAACTGTCCCCTTGGCTCTGTGATCGAGGTGCCTTAGGTCGGAGCTTCCTCAGGCCTGGTCTGCTTCGCCCATGCCTCTGCGCGGGTTTTTTTCCCTGGGCCCAGCCTCCCGAGTAGCCGGGACTGCTGGCTCTGTGGCCTGGAGACCGGCCGCTGGCAGGGCTGAGGAAGCCAACCTTTGATACAGACTTTCCTAATAAATTGGAAGTGACCATTTCGCTCACAAGCCTACTGGCACTAGCATATCGATTTCAGTACTGTAGTGCTCACAGGCCTCCTGCTGGACACAGGTGGTACCACAGGCCTCTGCAGCCTCGGAACCAGCCAGGCACCGCCCTGGGAACTGCAGCGCTCACAGGGTCTTCTGGCTTTCTTTGTATTATCAGGGATATTCATAAGCATATATTAAAAACAGACCTATTTTGATATTGTTCTGTTATGAAATGTTATTAGAATCCCAATAAATTATTTTCTTCCCCTTAAATTGTGCTGAAGAGAAAAGATACTAGCTTAGCCTCCTTGTAGTGAGCAGGGCAGTGAGCGCCCTGTGTTGGAAGAGGCAGAATGTGTGGAAGGTTCCAGATAAGGCCGGGGGCTGCACAAGTGATGAGCTTTTATGTACAGAAGGTAATGCCCACGGCTGGTTCCCTGGTGACAATGAGGTCTTTAGAAAATCTCATGGAATATTGTCTAAATCCCTGTATTTGAAGGGAAGTCCTTTCAGTTGGTTTGCAATCTCCTTAAAGCCCTCAGTCTGTGGAAAACACCCGTTGCTAAACACAGAGTTGCTCTCCCTCTGAAAGGACGAGATCTCTCCTAACAACAGAGGACACGCTTTAAGACCTGTGACTACAAGCATTGGCGGCTTTGGGGCCACAAGTGTTTATTAATACTCCTTTGTGTGTTCAGTGGCCACTCAGATGAGTGCCCACTGCTCCCTCGATGAGAACCACAGGAAGTCAAGGCCTAAGAAACGGTCTGTCCCACGCTTTTTGACATCGTGCCTAATGATGGCCCCATGAGGGCGTAGGAGCCGAAAAGTCTCCTGGCCACAGAGACTCGTGTGCCCTGGGCCGGCCTTGCAGGGAAACGGTACGGGCTGGGGTTAGAAAGCTCAGGGCTATTTGAGGTTGTCCCACAACCCCCAGTTGGGGAGCTCTTCCAAGTCAGGATTTCTGCACTTGCTCTGCGAGGTTGCACAAGTAGTGGGTCACTGTGGCTGGAAAATTTCTGTCTTCTCTGATGTTTGATTTAACTGCCAGAAAGTTCCTTACTTCTTAAGACAGGTCAGGACCAGGTCTCGGAGATAACGTGTCACTGTGCAACACTAATGCAAACCACCCCGTGCTGAAGGGCTCGTTTTATGAAAGGTACTGCTCCTTTCACATTAACCAGAAAACCTCTTTTTTACCTGTCGTTCACAACCAGTTTTCTTACTGTATTGGACCGTCTCTTCTTGTAGAAACTGATCTTGGCCAACATGGGGCAGTTAATGCATGTTTTGTGCAGAAGAAGAATACGATGTTAGTTGCTTTTAAGGAATTCTGGCATTGTATGTCCACTTTTGTAGAATTGTTACTGGACTTATAATTACATACTAAACTCCAATCAGGTTTCTGTAAATTAAATAAAACCAGTTCAAAATAGTGGCTTCCAGATTATTTCAGTCATTGAGATGTACACAGCCTCCCCGGGCGGGCTGTAAGAAAGTAAGTACAGTGCCTGACCTGTGGTGGCGCAGTGGATAAAGCGTTGACCTGGGAACACTGAGGTCGCTGGTTCAAGGCCCTGCACTGGTCTGGTCAAGGCACATATGGGAGTTGATGCTTCCAGCTCCTCCCCCCTTTCTCTCTCTCTCTCTCTCTCTCTCTCTCTCTCTCTCTCTCTCTCACTCTGTCTCCTCTCTAAAATGAATAAATAAAAAGAAATTTTAAAAAAAAAAAAAAAAAAAAAAAAGAAAGTAAGTACAAGGGGAGCTGACTCCAGCAGCCGTTCCTGTCCTGGAGTCCTATCCAAGTGGGGGCACTGGTCCCTTTCTCCTGCTGCTTCGGAAGATGAGGCCTGCCTGCGGCCTGGCTGCACACCCTGCTGGGACCTGGAGTCAGACAGTTCCGCAGAGATGGGCCTGGGCTGTGAGCCATCTCAGTGGGGCTGCTGCAGCGGGCAGGGGAGGGCTGGGAGCCCAGTCTAAGGAAAGGGTGAGATCCACTACTGGCAGCCATTATCTCAGAAGGAAATGTGAAAACAACCAAAACGTGGCCATGCGCTCCAGTGGGCAAAGGAAGGGTTCTGCGGCCCGGAGCTGCTCCCGGGCCTGGAAACGGTTCTGCCATAGATTAGTGCCGGGACCACCATGGGGCTCCTGTTCCCTTGAGGGTCCCCAGTGGGCTGAAGAGCATTGAGAGCAGTCCAGGTGCTTACAGGCCATGACCGTGGCGGGGTTCATCGGCCCGTGGAAGATGTGGGCTGGGGAACGTGGGCAGTACAGGAAAGCGACCCCGCAGAGTGCCCAGGAGCCAGTGCGGCCGCCTCCCAGTCGGGTCATCTCACAGCTGGTCAGACACAGGCCTTGGTCTGAGGGGGCAGTGGGCACTGGCCCAAAGTCACACTGGTACCTCATCCTGACTGCTAGGCTTGAGATAAGTGTATGCTTCACGCTTAAGTCACAGCGCCCCCAGAGTGGGAGGGGCCTGCAGGTTCGCCCAGCTCACCTCTCAAAGGGGAGTCCCTCACACAGCTGGTCCTCACAGCGCTTGTGCTGGTCTGAGCCGCTTGGCTTCCCTGTCCCCATGCTCCCAGAGGCAGTGCCTTGGTTTTCATGTAGCTTTGCCATGTGATTGAGGGGCACAGGCCACATCCCTCTCCCAGCTGTGGGGCACCAGGCTTAGGAGGAGGCCAGCACCCTGTCAGGGAGGAAGGGGGCGGCCAGGTCTTTGGTGGTTCAGCACGGGCACTGGGTTGAGCCTTCCTGAAGCCTGTGCTACCAGCAGACATTTCCTTAGCGAAGGACACGTCCGTGGTTCCATAGCTCCTGCGTCTAACACTTTTAGTGCCAGCTCATTCCCTCCCAGGGCTCTGTTTTCCCAGGCTTGGTGTCACCCGGTGGAAAAGACTAGACACTTCCAGACTTTTCCATCGGCCTTCCATCCACATCTTTGTGCTGGACCTCTCCCAGTGATTCCTGGGGCAGGAGGAGGGGCTGTTTGTGCTGCTCTCTACCACCTGCTTAGCAGCTTTGCCCCCAGTCTCCCCACCCCGGAGTCCCACCTGGACTTCTCAGCCATCTTTCCACCTGCATGGGGCCTGCGGCTCGTGCTGTTCCCCCACTCACGTACGTCCTACTCTCCGGCTTCCCTGTCTGGCCCCTGCCTCAGGCCTCCGGGCTCCTAGTTGCAGCTAACCTGAAAAGTTCTATCTACATTAGGCTTCTCTAGAGACAGAACCAATGGGAGACAGGAATATAATACCTGCCCTCTGCAACCTGAGCCCCAGGAGGACAGGGTGCACTTTCAGTCCCAGCCCAAAGGCCGCAGGAACCAGGGGACCTCATGGAAGGCTATCCCAGAGCAGGGGTGACACCAGAGTTCCAGCCCTGACAGAATTCCCCCTCGACCCTTTTGTTCCGTCTGGGTGCTCCACGGACTGGACAGTGCCCACCACACCAGGGAGCACAATGTGCTTTACTCCGTCCACACATACAGATGGCAGTTCATCCAGAAACACTTGCACAGACACTCCCAGAATCACGTTCAGCCAAATATCTATCTCGGCACCCATGGCTCAGTGAACCTGACACACACAATTAACCATCACAACAACCAGCCCATTTGTTTTGTCTCACTCTGCTCCAAGCAGGTTTGGTGGCGTAAAGGAGGCCCCTTGCTGGGGTCTGATAGATCCTGAGTGCCCCAGGCCTGAGCTGAGCAGGGCCCTGTGCTCTACTGTCACATTCTCCCCTGCCCCAGCTGCACTCACATTGTTCTCAGTACAAGAGGCCAGCTGCGACAGACACACGGAGGGGTGACCCTGCCAGGGTTGCAGCACCCATGTACAGGGGATGAGTGTCTCAGCTCCCTCAGGACAGCTCACCTGGGTTAGCCGGTGGAGCAAAAGTACAGAACAGCAGCTGGGATCGAGAGCTACTTTGGAAGGGTAAGAGGGTAAGAGGCACCTTCTCCACAGTTTACAAAACTGCAGTCAACTCAGACTTCGTTCCCCATGTTCTCTTCTTGGTCTACTTGCCAGTCAAGTGGACTGAGTCTTACTCTTTCCCGCCTGGCACCCCGTTCCTCATGACCTCTCAGTGATGGACGCAAAGACCTGAGACGTTGTGGTGTGGCTCATTCTCAAACCACCATTGTACTTTGTAATTGCGTATGTCAGTATTTGTGAGTTTGCTTACTGTATCAGTCCTACGCGCTAAACCGTGAATTCTGTTTGTGAGGTCAGGGACTCTTTCCAGCTCATTCCTAAAGTGCTGTCACATGATGGCCACACCACCATTTGTTAAATACACGGAAAGTCCCCTGAGCACAGCCATGGGCTGGAAGCTTTTGTGTACATGATCTCCTTTTGTCCGCCCACAATGACCCTAAGAATATTATCGCCCATCCCTATTTGCAGATGTGGTAACTGAGGGTCCAGGAAGCTGAGGTTGCACAGCTAATTGGTGGTGACTCGGGTCAAATGCACTTCTGCTGGGTCCCAGGGCCTCCCTGATCCTTTCACTTCACTAGTCGGACCCCGTGGGAGCGGGACAACTGTGAGTCCCACCCTGTGAGCAGTTGATAATCTTAGGGCAAAAATGAGAGCAGAAGCCAAATGAAAGGATGTCATATCTTGTCCCGGGGAAAGAGGGACATTGACTCGTCTCTCGGATTTTTGTTTGGTAAATTAACTTTGACATTTTAAATGACAGAATTGGACCCTCTTCCAGCTTAACCACTCCAGGGAGGGTTTTTCTAAACCTTTCAAGAAACAGCTCAGTTTCCCTGAAGCAAGGCCAGGAACAGAGACCAACGTCAAACTCGAGCTCTTTTCTTTCCCCCTATTGGATGCCTCCTGCTCTCCCCACACCCAACCACCAAGTCCTATAGAGATTACGCCCTAATTATGTTCACATTTGAAATCATTCTTGGTTCTCTAAACTATTCAGGCTCTGCCTTGGAGACCCACCAGCATCCTGCCTGATGCACTCCCGTGTCCCTTCAATCTAACCACACGGACCTGTGCAAATCAGATTACATTATGCCTTTGCTTAAAACCCGGAAGCAGCTTCCTGTTGTTAGGATTACGTGTCTTATGAGGCCAGGTGAGGTGGGCCTGAACCCCACTCTGACCCCACGAAGCTCCTTCTCCAGTGCTCAGCCCTGCTTGTCTCAGACTCGGCCACTTCCTGGAAGTCCTCCCCGGAATCTCTCCTCCTTGTCTTGTGATCCTGACCGCCTTCACTTGTATTTTGAAGTCTTCCTAATACTAGGACCAGCCTTAGCTTTGTGATTATTCAATGGCTTTTCTCCCTTGAGACCCTAAAATTGTTAGGGGTGGGACTATGACTGCCTTGTTCATTACCGTCCCCTCCGGACCGAGCAGTGTCTGGCAGGTAGAAGCTGCTTATCTGATGAATGAACGTGCAGAACAAATGAACACTGATTTACCTCCCTCCACCCTGCATCGTGCTCCCCCTGCCCGGGCCACCAGCCTTTCGGGGTTGGAGCCGAGGCTTGGCCAACTTATCAGCTGCCTGACCTTGGACAAGTTACTCACTCTGTGTTTCCATTTCCTTATTTGTAAAACGGCACTAAAAATAGTATGTAATTCATGAAAGACTGAAGAAAATACAGCTAGTGCTTGACTTACGACCACGATTGGTTCCGACAGACCGGTCGTAACACAATTTGGTCGTAAGTTGGGTTGGCCAAATGTACAGTACTGTGAAATGATGTTATAAAAACCTTTAAGTCATATTTTATCATAATTTTCTTTCATTATTATTATATATCATAATTTTCTTTGTTCATTTTATGCCATTTGTATCATCTCTACACCGTTTTATTTTTACATTCGTCAGGTTTAAGTAAAACACTGCATTACCAGTACAACTGGTTTAATATTTGCAAAACATACAAAATTACAAAATACAGGTGCATACAAACATTGCTCCAGACGCGGAGCAGTCGTGGCTAGCGACTGTGGTCGTAAAGTGAATGGTCGTAAGTTGCACAGGTCATAAGTCAATCAATACCTGTAGTACCTATTTTATTTCTTCACTAATTGGAGAAATAAAAAGTGCTCAGTACTGAACCCAACATACCCCTCCTCTTTTTCTCTCCTGGACCATGCAAGCCAGGCTTCCCCTCAGTCATGATAATTCTATGGCTACGGACTATTCTGATGGTTTCTAGAACAAAAGTAATTTCGGACCACACTTTAAAGTTTCTGAGAATAGGTATCCTGTCTGCTTTGCTTCTCCATATTCCAACTCTGGGAAGACTGGACTCCAGTATTCCTTAATGCACTGAGGAGAAATAGGCCTCCAGTGGCCAGGGAAGCTAGCCCAAACTCATTTATCTAGAGGTAATCCACAAGACAAGACATGGAGTTGACTTATTCAACTTTCCTTAGACCTTTAAGACATTCACAAAAAAACCTTAGATTTTATCTTTATCTTGATACTCCACAGTTAAACCTAAGATGGTTTCAAAATATAAAGAGTTACTTTAGTGAGGCAGGAAGGGTAAAATGCTAGGGTGGAACTCACTAGTGAAATGATTAAAATAAATTTAAATAGTAGTAGCTATTTTACAGCAACTAATAAAGGGAAATTAGAGAACTTTCTATTTTGCATGTTTTTTCAGAAACTTAGACTCTAGATCATGACTCTATTTCCCTTTCAAATTGAAAAATATTAGTAAGTCTGAGTATAAAAGAAAATCCGTCCGAGTCTAAGCCAGGTCTGACACCTAGAAGCCTGTGAATCTCGCGATACGCCCAGGCCTCTGACCTCTGACTGACCACGGCGCTTGGGTGCACATGGGGAGAATGTTGAGCTCCTTCTGGAGAACTACCCTCCTCGCCCCGTGCAGGTACTTTCTGCTCAAATTTGTACAATGAAATCTCTCAGAAATGCCCAATGATAAAGGAAATATAATGACCTTGATTCAGATGAAAACATATTTCCACAATAATTTTAAAAGCCTCTGAATAACTAAAATCTTAGAAACTGGAAGTTCACATATAAAAACATGATTCTACCCTAGAGGGGTTCAAGCGATTCCGGAACTGCGGACTGCGGGTCACACTGTTAAAACAGACTGTATCCAACTCGGCAGGTTCTAGACAAGCCATTTATTTGAAATGCCAACTATATGTAGGATAAAGTCAGTGTTACATGCTTATCAGTAACAGTAGAAAAATAGAACCAGTGAAAACCTTTGTACAACTGTAATGATACTCAAAAGAGAAATGTATCGTTTTACAATGCTTCACACAGACAAATTCAAGTTTAGAGGCACCTAAATAAAAATACTATATATTTCCTTAAAAAACACTATGTACAATTGAAGCGTAAACAAGTTTTACAAAGTACTGGTTATGCAGGTTGTAGAAAACACTTGCATAGGACATGAAATCAGTTTAAGAAAACATTTCTGAGCCTTTAGCATTGAAGGCACTTGACTTTGTACCAGTAACAGCACGAGCACAAGAAACGCAGTGTTGCAGGAGCGCCACCTCTCTGAAGTCTCCGTGTGGCACACAACCAGCGAGTGAGTTCAGGAGCCCTCCCCACCCAGACGCCCATCTGAGAGCAGGGTTCCAGACTTCCAGCATGGCCCTCACGGACGGGTGCACAATGAGCTCCCAGACCTCGCCTCGGTTCTTAGAGCCCACGTAAACACACAGACACAAGAGGTTATTTTCAAGACACACACTTGCAAGGAATCTTTCTATAGAAACGGCCACAGCATCATAATATTCAGAATATGGAAGATTGATACACAGACAGAGAGTTTTCTAGAGGAAAAAAAAAATCAAAAGATTTGCCAATACACAATTACAAAACAGCTATTACAATTTATTGGACAAGGCGACAACTGAACATTCAAAACGTTGTTCATACAACAGTGTTAATGGAAACCAGTAAAATAAAATACCTTATAGCGTGTGATGGCAACTCAGGTTATCTGTAATGAGGTTTGGAAGTAAATTACTTAGTAGACAAAGTAAACCATTGCAGAATCGGGAATAGCACCCATCACTACTGCTTTAATAGTAACTTTCAACACAGCTGAAAGTCAAATAATTTTTAAAAAGTCAAATAAACATTTCCCTTTGAGTTTAGTCCTAAGATAAAAATATGAATGCCTTGGAATCGCAAAACAAGTATCTTACAAGTGTTTCATGAAACACATTTCCCTACAAGGCAGATTAAACATTATGAGAATGTTTTGCTAATTACTGAGAAATGTTAACCCTTCTCTAGAGATCACGCAGGCCCCTGCTGCCCACATGCTACCCCTGAACACTGTGTCATCACCTTAATTCAAAGGGACAAGTATTGCGCATCGCTAGAACTTAAAACAACAAATCAAAAGAAAACCCAATAAAAGATAGCAATTGTAATAAACACAGTTTTTGAGGAAGCAAAAATGAAAATTAGGTAAGGTTTCAGAGAGTTTTACAAAATGACTAAAGCAAAAGGACCTCGTTAAAAATCCTTAAAATCTAACTGGTTTTCAAAATGTCCAGAGAGCTCAGGTGCAGGGACCTGTGCCCAGAAAGAGCTGAGGGGCCCGTGAGAAAGCGGGTGGTGTGTGGGAAGCACCAACAACCGTTTCTCAGGAATCACTGCTGCTGTGTACACTGCTTTTTCTCCGAGGAGTCACAGAGATGACTCTGAACTTAAACTATTCCTCAAAATCACAAAGCTAATAGGAAAATATAAGAAGACCAACAGCATCTTGAAGACACGTCATTCTTCTTTCTGATCCAGGATCAACATGATAGTTATTGAACGTCAACAAGGCGGGCACCCAAGGTGGCGATTGTCTGGCGGCCTGATTGTCCATGTCCAGGGCCTCAAGATAAGATCTGGTATTCTGAGATTTGGTTTGCATGAAATTTCTACACTAAGTAAGATGCCAGGTCCTGTGGTCAAATTTTATATTATACATTTTTTTCTTTCTGAGAGTAATCCTACTCAGACTTCACATTTATCTTAGTATAGCATTCAAATATTTTAACATTTAGTAAGCATTAAAAAAGATTGAATAGTTTAAAAGCCAGAGGCACAGAACTACCCAACCTACCTTACTGACCACACTTCCCAAGAGACAATGGAAGTCCACTGACACCTGTCCGAACACACACAACCACTTGTTTACCTTCTTCTGTAAGTCCCATCGGCCACAATCCCATAGGTCAAAGCAAATTTCTCCTTATACATGGAGTTAGGCAGGTAGGCTACTAAATTATTAAAAGCAAATTTCATAAATTAAACTATGAAGAGTGGCCACTTATTTTTATAATTATGGCTTGGGACTATAAAAGAATATTTAATAAACTGTCAGAAAGATGAATGTGTGACATCAATACCTCATGCCTAATTTTTTTGAAAAACAGGTGAAAGTTTATTTCACCCAAACGAAATCTCACTCTCTTTGCGGTACCAGCATAGTACAGTCTGAATTCAGAATAGACATTTAAAACTACATAAAAGTAATTCATGTCCACACAGGTCTATAAACACACATTAAGGAAGATAATAGAAATAACAGTTTTTGATTCTGAGAGAGACTGAAATTGGCTTCAAAAGACACCGTCATCTATTATCAAGAGTCAAACGTCCTAAAAATAAGAACACTCAGCCCCCTATTTTCTATCTTTACGGCAGGGCGTCCCAGCGATGCGCAGGCGCCCTGGTGGAGGCTGGCGCCAGCACCCCCAACGGGACCGGTGCACTGGCAGCGCTGAGTTGGGCAGCAGAACGAGGCCGAAGCACGCTGGCCGGTGTACACGGACAGACTGGTGTGTTTCCCATCTTTGAGACGATCTTCTGTTAGGATTTTTTAAATGTCAGATTATTCCTGAGTGTATATCCACAGGGTGAAGTCGGAAAAGACCGTGAGAGAATCTACAGTTTCGGGAGAAATCAGAGTTGTTGACACCCAATAGAAACCTAGTGACTTAAAAGTGCCCATAATTCATTTATATGGTAGCTTGGAAAGGCTCCCTAGCCCTGCATAGTTTTAGAGTGTCAGTGATTCATAGTTATATATATATATATATGTGTATATATATATGTACACATATACACATAAAAGAGGCTCCAAACATCCTTCACACGAAGGAATGTACAGAAAGCCTCTTTTCTTCTAAGTGCTACGGCTGTGTGTGTGTCTATAAAAATACAAAGTAAAAGCTCAAATAATGAAGTGCTTTAAAAACTCAAATACTACTCTATTTACGCTGGAGAGTAAGAAAGCAAGTCCTTAGCTCACGCATTGCCCTTCCAAGGGAGGGGATCCTAGAAGACCCCATGTGCTCAGTGGCTCAGTAAAATCCCAAACCAGCATCCCCGGTGGAGTTCAAGTAGGACATGTAGTGTTTCACTGAAAAGAAACGGTTTTTCTCTTTTGGTGACGAAGCATTATGCATTATACAACTTTTTATAGGACATGAAATGCAGACACACTTTAGAAAACATTTAAAAGAAAACAGGCTTACAAACACCACATGACGGTCCGTAGGACTGAAGCCCTTGAGTGATGCTTCCTACATAGAGCAAGACGAAGGCGGCAGGCGTCCCCCCCACTTCCGGGGCCAGCAGTGGCGCTCCGGATTAGAACCTGCAGTGCGGCCTGAAGTCCCTTGCTATCTCCACGGCGTTCCGAGTCCGCGGGAGCTGGCCTCTAAGACTCTCGGCCCGTGACCCCTAATCCACACCACCAGAATTCGCAGCGGTTCTGACAGCGTCCACACTGTGAGCACGGCGAAAGCCTGGGGACAGAAGGCTTTTCCCCTGCCTGTTCCCTGTTGAAGTAGAGAACTCCAGGATCCTGCCGAGGCGCCCACAAGAGGGACAAAGGCCAGCTCCCAAGACTTATTCAAAAAGAACGACAACAGGTTTCTATAGATTGAGCAGGAGGAAGATTTCTGAACCAAAGTAATTATTGAAAAGAGAGGAGCATTTTGATGTGCTGTTCTTTGGAATTCTACAATTAAAAAATAAACAGAGAACTATTTCATAAGAAAATACATCTCAGTGTGCAATCTGCTGCACATGGAAACTGGTAGACGGACAGTAAAATGCAAAAAGTATAAAAATACAGTCCTTTAAATGTGGCAATAAAGTTTAGCATACTGATATAAAATCAATACAGATAAAAGAAATATACAAGTGCAAAAAATCCCATCATTTCTAAAGACAAAAAAAGTGCCAGCTTGCTTGCTCTTAAAAATGCTTCCCCACACAATTATTCAAACACAAAACAGACAGATGCAGCATTCAAAATAACCCTCTTAGCATGCCACGTCTAATAAACACAATGTACAAAAGCAGAGTGACAGAACGGGAAACTGAGTTACCGGCTGGCATCAGTAAACTCGTCTCTAAGTTGTTGGGTTACATCATAACGGGTGGTTCACCTCTCAGGCACAGATGACTCAGGCTGCCCTCAGAGGGCAGACTTTTTGTAGAGGAAGTCCGGCTTGCTTGGGGACCTCCTTCCTCTGCTCACTGAATCCTCCCTTTCCAGATCCATACTGCGCTGAGCTGCATGGCCCAGGGCCTCGCTGTCCGCTAGTCTTCTACCGGACCGCTCTTCTGGGCCTTCCGAGCCACATGCAGAATGTGAAGGTCTGCTAGGAGTCAGCCCAAAAGTCAAGTCAGTCTCTACCGCTGACCGCCCCCTGGCGGGCGCCTGCCCACTGCCCGCACTTCCGTGGGCTGCCGGGGGGAAGTCTGACCCCGGGGGCTGTTCGACAACATCCAGGCCTACGGGCTCACTCTTCTGTTTGTGCAGATGCCTGTCAGAGGAAAGGGGAGAGTCTCTTCTAGCTTCTTCCTGCATTTCGGGAGGGGTCTGGCCAGGGAGGCAGGCTGGCTTTAAGCCACTTGGTGACGCCTTGTTGTGGCTGTACAAATCGGGACCGAAATATCCACCTTGAGAAGGAGGAGGGGTGCTTCTGCCCGGAGTGGGAGGAGGAGGCCTGCAAGCAGCATTTGAGAAGTCATAGAAATCCGGGTACTCCTGCGGATTTTCTCGAGCATCTGTTTTTTGCTCTAGTGTGTGTTTCTTCCGAGAGGTGTGGGTGTGCCTCTGTGGGACACACGAGAGGTGCTGGGGAGGCCCTGGCCCACCTTCAGAAACTGGCTGGCTCAATTCTGTGTCCGCAGCAAGTTCTGGAAGCCTCCTGTCCTTGAGTGACAGTGTGGACACCCCCATGGCGATATCGGGCATCACATCATTCAGCACGGGCTGCGTGCACTGCAAACAGAAACGAGGAGGGGCAGGCAGGGTTAACACGGCCCGGGACCCTTTCTTTGTGAAAATGATGTTCCCCGATTTTGTTTCCTCAATATAAAACTAACACATGCTTATTTTTAATAATAAAAATACAGACAACTAACAGCAAAAACTAACTCTAACCTTCCCTAAGATAACTACTTGTTGGAATTTTGTAGTACCATATGTCTCTCACCCTTTTTTCTTTGCACATATATACATTTTCACAAAATTTAGTGTATATACAACTGTCACCAAATTTTCTTTGAGATTATTATTTAAGTTGCCGCGTGATATTCTGTATCAATGACTTAACCATTCTCCTACTGTCGGACATTTAAGAATGTTTCCAATTTTTCATTGTTATTATTAAAACTGTGATAAACATCCAAATCAATCAGCTTTAAGGGACGTTTTATGTAATATAAAGTAGTAGAACTTTTGTAGTTGAAGAACTGAGAGCCAGGCCAGTAGGATGGGAATTTGGCTTACCAAACACTACAGACTTTTCTTGTTACTTCCTTTATGGGGGGCGGGGGCTGGGGGACACTGCAAGGGGAGCGGGCAGAAGGGCAGAAGGGGAGGAAGGACCACAATTTGGCCCAAGGTGTACACTAGGTACACCAGGCAGGTCCTTGGATTCCAAAAGTCCCTTTTAGTGAAGACTCCCTGAACTAATAATACAGTGTATGTGTCCCTGCACTCTACTCAATGCTCCTGGAAGTGTGTGACCGAGCAGGAAGACTTGAAATGCATTATTATTTTTTTAACACATTATATAAACGATTTCAATTACTAAAGTGTAAAATCAAGCAAAGAATTCTTGCTTAATTTACTAACCACTAGTGCTAGCTACTACAGCTCCCAAACGAGGGCTCGGATGAAGAGCGTGCCGGAGCCAGGGACCGGCACGAAGACTCCCTTTCTTGGTGGGGAGACTGCCACGCTGTCCCGGACGGAGGTCTCCTGCCCCATGAAAGCATGTGGTGGAACAGAAGTGGGGACAGGTTCTAGGCCTGAGCTTGACTAGCTCTGAGGCTGATAAGAGCCATTGGGGTCGCCCTGTTGCCCACCCTTTCCGGAAGGAAAACAGGTAAGGCAGGCCCCGACCATGCCCGCCATCCAAACCTGCAGCCTCTCCTCTCGGTCTTCCTACGCTCACCTGCACTTCGCTCTCTGTTGCCCATGCCATGTTTTCGGCTTGTCAATAACGCTCCTGGGCACTGCTGAAACCCAGTCTGGCTCTTGGGCCAGGGGAATTCTAATATCGCACAAACTTATTTTAGGTAAATTCCTGGCATGCTAACTTACCAGTTGCTTCTCGGGCACTCCTGCTGCTGAGACAGCGGTGGCAGCAGCGGCAGCGACCGTCTGCCTGCCCAGCCCTGCGGCGGTGGTGCAGTCAGGTGCCGGGGCTTTGACACCTGGCAAATAGACGGGAGGGGGGCCGGCTTTGGGAGCCGTTCTGGAGTGAAAGAGGGAATGGTTACAGGGGTACGAGAACGAGCGGGAAGGGTGCTGACTGGGCGGTCTGTGCTTCCAGCCGGCTTTGAGCTGGTTGTGGATGGGGGTTGCGGGGGGGTGGTACGGCGGTGGCGGAGGGGGCAGGGGTGGATGGAAGGCCACAAAAGAGTCCAGATCTGTAAACATGGTTTCTGCAGTGGGGGTACTGTTAACGCGGCATCTCCCAGACTGTCTCATTGTCAAGAGCGGACTTTCATCCCCAAAACGTTCATCAGGAAAGAACTTGTGAGGATTCTAAGAAAGATTAAAAAGGTAAAAAAAGAGATTAGCAGATTTCATGGATGAAAATCTACTGGCTGAGAGAGTTAAGTGAGTACCTAAGAAAACCATATTCAGCAAGAATAGAGGGCATATTTTCCTAGGCCAGAAGCTTCCAAGAAGAATTTAGTTGAAGAGCAGTACAAAAGGAGGAGAACGTAGCCTCTGCAGCCTACATACAGCTACCAAGAAGGGCTGCTTAACTGACTGTTCCAGTGAGGGCATGCAATTCTGAAAGACAGGAAACAAAACCTAAGTCAAGTATGTCTGTGCTAAGAAAATAAAATCACCAATAAACACCAAAGGAAGAGAAGGCACAGGTAAGGACCCTGCTAGAACTTTCTGGCAACACAGCTGCGCTCTCAGTCTGAGATAAAAACTACAAATTACTCCTTTCCTGTTATACAAGACTAAATTGGATTAATATTTTGATAAACATTATAAGGGAATATTTATAAAACTTTCACATATACTGCTCACAAAAATTAGGGGAGACTTCAAAATGAATATGAAGCGATAAAAAAGCATTTAATATTTTTATTAAACAATATCAGAAAAGCAAATGACAAGTCAAAGAAAGTTGTTCAATTATGCAAATGAGATGCAAAACCAACTTTTACTTCATTGGTGAAACTGTACTCTACAAAAGGCTGAAAGTACTGGAGTATCTCCACATTCCCTGATCCCCTAGTTTCTGTGAGCAGTGTAATTTAAGATATAAAATTAAGATACAATATAGAATGGGAAAGGTAAGAAAAATGAATACAACAGTAGACTCCCTTTGTAGGGACGGAAACCACAACCAATAATGGGAGTCAAGAGCCGCCGAGTGCCTGTCCTGAGCGCGCCTGAGCATGCTCCCTTTGATAGACTCAGGCTCAACGGGTCTGGAGTCTGTGGCAGGAAAACAATCACTGGATCAGACAAAATTAAATTTTATTTTGGGTTCCGATTCAGTGGCTTTGAGCAGATGACAATGGTCCCCTTTTCTGTGCTTTCAGTTTCCTGTGATCAACCACAGTTCAGAAATACTACATGGAAAATTCCAGAAATAAGCAATTTATAAGTTTTAAATTGTGAGCGATCCTGAGTAGAATGATGAATCTCACATCACCCTGCCCCGTCCAGCCTGGGACGTGAGCTGGCCCCGATCCAGCGTGTCCATACTGTCTGTACAGGGCAGGAAGATATTTTAGGAGAGACCACAGTCACATAACTTGTATTACAGTATTGTACACTGTTCTAGTTACTTTATTATTAGTTATTGTTTCGATCTCTTACTGTTCCGAATTTATAAATTAAACTTGATCACAACAATGTATATACAGGAAAACAAACAGCATACACAGGGTTTGTTGGGTACTACCCGCAGTTTCAGGTGCCCACCGGGGGTGTTGGAATGTGCTCCTTGTGGGTGAGGAGGGGCTACTGTACGTACTTTACAAATCCTATCTTCACTGCAAAGCCAAGGCCACTGATTCTGTACCTGATAACTACTCGAAATGAGGTTTCCTGCTAGTTAAAAAAATTTAATTTCTTGATTCCAGTGCTTATAGTGTTTGAACCATCATGTGAAACATTTCTTGTACTAAGCGGGAGAGGAAAAAGAGGAACACTTGAAAGACCTGTAAGTATGACAGTGACCAAAACCTGAAATCTAGCGAACAACGGGGCAGGAGAGCAGCAGGGGCCAGGAGTCCCCACCTATCTGCCAGCCCTTTCCAGCTTCCCCACCAGGACTCCTAGTATCACCCTTCCCGTGTCCGCTGCGCACAGGACACGGCTGCTTCCCAGCGTCACCCTTCCCGTGTCCGCTGCGCACAGGACACAGCTGCTTCACAATGCCGCAGAAAACCCGTGTGGCACACAGAGAAACTGGTGCTCAGAGCAGTTCAGGCGCTGCTCCAGCGAAATGGCGGTGAGCAGCAGACGAGCCAAAGCCCATTCTCACCCCAGAGCCTGGGCTCCGCCCACTCCCCCAGGCTGCCTCTCAGTGTTAGCTTCAGGCGCTCACAGCCCTGAAAGGCTCGGGACACGGAAAATGACCCATACTGTGAGAGCTCCTGGGAGGCCCACAGCCAGACTCCCTACTGGAAACACTTGGGTCACAGCTGCGCCCCACCTGCAAGAGCTCCGCGGCGGCGTCGGCGAGCCCGAACTCTCGCAGCACGCGGATCTGGATCTCGTAGCTGACCGTGGCGCCTTCCCCGCAGTTCAGTGCGTAGGCTCTCTGCACCTGCTCCGTGTGGCGGAGCTCCTGCAGGCGTCTGACCATATCTTTCAGAATGAGGAGGCGAGGAACTGGAAGAAGGAGAACTGTTTGTAGGCAAATACCTGAGCTACACACGAAAGACCACCCACTGAGCACAAGAAAAAAATGTGTTTTGCTTCAGAATCTTCTTATAAATTTTTTACATTATTTTAATTTCCTGGCAACTTAGCACTGTATATATTACTAATTATTTTTTAAGATTTTAAAGGCTCTTAATACCAAACAGCTCCTGAGCTGTATTCTTAGGTTACAACCTAAATAAAATTTTACTTGTATACAATCTCTTCTGAATCTCAGAATATTTTCTAAGTTTTTAAAATGTAATCACGTAACTTCTTTTCTTTTTTAAGAGAGAAGGGAGAGAGGTAGATGAGAAGCATCAACTCATAACTGCAGCACCTTAGTTGTTCATTGATTGCTTTCTAATATGTGCCTTGATGGGGCACTCCAGCAGAGCCAGTGACCCATTACTCAAGCCAATGACCCTGGACTTCAAGCCAGTGACCTTGGGCTCAAGCCAGAGACCTTTGGGCTTAAGCCAGCAACCATGGGGTCACATAGAAGATCCCAGGCACAAGCTGGCAACCCTGTGCTCAAGCAGTAACCTTAGGGTTTCGACCCTGGGACCTCAGTGTCCCACGCTGTTGCTCTATCCACTGTACCTCCACTGGTCAGGCTTATTCACATAATTTTTGAGTCCTGATTATGCACCAGGGACTGAACTCCAGTATTAGGGAGCACAGAACAGAAATGTAGTTCCTGTCCTCAAAGAACTCTGCTTTTAGTAAAGTCAACCTAGTAAACCAGTGCTTACAGGGCCGCGGAGAGAAATATGCAAAGGATATTGAAGAGATTTGGAGGAAGGGGCCCGAACCTGGACTGGAGGCAGGCAGGAAAGTCTTCCTAGACAAGGTGAACCCTGAGTGCAGCCTTGAAGAACAAGGGAAAGCCAGGCAGACAAAGAATGCAGAGTGAAGGCTTTCCCAGCAGAAGGACCGGCATGAGTAAAGCACGCAAGTGAGAGACAGTACGGACAAGGAACAGGTGGCTGGAACTGAGGGCTCAGAAGCACAGGCAGGAAGAGCATTCAGAGAGAAGGCCAGAAAGATGGCCGGGCAGACCACGAATGAACCTGATTGGCACGATAAGGGATCTGAATTGTATCTGTGTACAGCAGGCAGCCCCTGGCGCAGGGGAGAGACAGAGTCGGAGCTGTGATGAGGCAAATGCAGTCTGCGAGCAGTGCCAAGCAGCGGTCAGCAAACCACGGTCTGTGCCTACAGCAGGCCTGCCGCCCGTTCCTGTAAACGAAGTCTCACACAGCACACCCATCTGTGCAGGTACGGTTACGGCTGCTTCTGGCTGACAACAGCAACAGTGAACAGAGCTGGGGAGCTGTGACAGAACGTGCGTAACCCACAAACCTAAAACATTTCTGCTCTGGAGCTGCACAGGAAAACTTTGCTGAGCCCTGGTGTCAAGTCCAGAGGGGAGTGAGTGAGTGAGGTCAGAGGCAGAAGCATGGGTCAGGTACCCGGGGAAAGGCTGCAGCAGGGGGCTTGGGAAGAAGGGATGACACCCATAAGCATAAGGAGCCAAACCGACTGTTCCTCTGGGGGGAGGGGAGCTGTTCTGAGTGCCTGCTCTGCTCCAGGCAAACTCCTAAGCATACTGTCACGGGGCTTCCGAAGTCTTCACAACAACCCTAGTAAGGAGGTACCCCATTCTGCAGGTAAGGAAATAAACACTCAGAGAAGTAGACAGTTTGTCCAAAGCCACACAAATGAAGTAGCAGAGCCCGGATATGAGCCACAAGTCTTCTCCAATAAGCTAGACAACCTTTCATAAGAGTCTGGTGAGCAACTTAGAATCAGGCTGACACCAGAATAAGGTTAAACAACAGAAAATAGTTACACAGCAGTTTAAAAAGTGTTATTTGTCTGAGCATACTTAATTGTGACTATGTGTGGGTTTTTGAGATTCAGTGCTAAGATTATGTTGCTATTCAAGTATTAACTCAAGCTGATAAAAAGTGCTAATTATGAAAGTTTCAAAATCTGCACAGTTCAGCTACAGAAATACTTCTCTTCATACTGTTGTCCAATGTATACTTTGAACATGTAGCAGGCAAACCTGACAAGGCAACAACTGACATTAGTCCCATAACAAAATGTGTGAGTTCAATTAAAAGTTGTCATTATATCTTTTACTTATCCTTACTTGACACAGACATTTATAAGCAGAAAATAAATAATGCCATTTCCAATAATGCTATTGTTTGCTAATTTTTACTTTTATTATTTTTTAAATTTTTATTTATTGATTTCAGCAAGAAAAAAAAGGGGGGGGGGAGAGACAGGAACATCAAGCTGTTCATGTATGTGCCCTGACCGGGGATTGAACCAGCAACCTTTGCCCTTTGAGATGAAGCTCTAACCAACCCAGCTCTCTGGCCAGGGCTGTTTGCTGATTTAAAAAAAAATCTGTAGCCTTGGCTGGGTGGTTCAGTGGATAAAGCATCATCCTGGCGCACTGAGGTTGTGGGCTCTATTCCTGATCAGGGCACGTAAGAGAAGTAACCAATGAATGCACAATTAAATGGGACAACTGAATAGAACAATGAGTTGATGTTTTTCTCTCTCTCTCCACCCTCAAATCAATGGGGAAAAAAGAGCTATAAATTTCTTACCCCATCTCCCCTGTTGATTTCTTGACCTTAGAAAATGACAATAGAGCCCTTCAGTTAAAACAAACAGTAACTGATATTCAGAACACTTTGGACATTGACAACTATACCTCTACCTATGGCCACTTTCCTCAGAGTTGTAAGACACAGGCCTACACTACAATAAAATTCACAGACTAGATCTTGGGAAATTGAATCTCCAGGAAAAAAATTACATTTTTTGGGAGACATATGTATGTAGACTCAAAGACATAAATTTATAATACAGTTGTTCCTCGCCATATCGTGGTTCATTTTTTGCGGTCTTACTGTATCACAAATTTTAAAATTGTATATATCTAATTTTGTATCATAGATTTTTTGCTATATTGTGGGATTTTGCGGCATATAGGTATTTTTACATATTTATTATTTTAATTATTTTTGTGGTAAAATAAGCATTTTCTAGCCTAAAAATTGAAAATATAAAAAATATTAATTAAAAAATATTAGTATTTACTGGTGAGTACCCATATAGAATTTTATATGTTGTTAAAATTACATAGGTTTAAGAGTGTAGAAAGTGTTTAAGAGCATAGAAAGTGCTTATAAGAGTGTGGGAAAGGTTAATAACTGTGGAGCGGGTTTATAAAACCTTAAAATATATATAATTAATAAATATAAGGTCACTACTTCACGGATTTTTGCCTATCGCGGGGGTTCTGGAACCTAACCCCCGCAACAGAAGAGGGACCACTGTACTCTTCCCAATGGGCCTTAGAATGTGAGAAATACTTTATGGTAATGAAATGTATGAATTCCTCTAAACCAGTGGTTCTCAATAGGAAGTGATTTTGCACCACAGCGTGCAATTGACAATGTCTAGAAACAAAAATATTTCCAAAAGGTCACAAAGGGGTGTATGTGCATGTGTGCTGCTGGCATCTAGTAACTGCAGGCCAGGAATGCTGCCACACCCTGTAGTGCACAGGGCAGCCCTCACAGCAAAGACCTATCCAGCCCTACAGAGGGCCAAGGGTGAGACCCTGGCAGAAACTGCAATCTGTATATACCCATTACTATGAAGCAAAATTCAAAACAAAAAACCTAGCTTTTAAGTATTTATTCTTTGAGAAGAACAACGCATACAGGCTATTGGAATGGGGAGAATTAGCACGTATAAAAGGATTACAAAAAGATTTTGTTACTTAATTAAATACAAATGCCTAAAATGAGGTTTCTGTCTTACCTGGAATTTCATTGGCTACCACTGAAGGAGGGCTTGACTGGTTACTGCTGATCTGCTGGTGGCTGATCATGTGACAGCACTGTGGCACTGCGTTGCTGACCATGTAGAGAGTGTCTGGCACATTGGACATTCTAACCATCCGCAAACGCACAAGGTCTGTCTGCTCCACCATCATCTCGTCCAGCACTGACTGAGAAAACAACTCAGTATTAACAAACTGAGTCAACCCTCCCTCTTTGTTAAATCACATTTGGAGAAAGATGATTACTTTATTGCTTCTAGTGTATGAAGGTGAAAGGAGAAAATAGCCCTATCTCTTTAATTCTTAAAAGATTTTTGGGAGTATCTGAAAAAAAATCATCTTCTGAAAAGTTTCCTTTAAATTGAAGTATATGAAATTTGCAGGATGGATGTAAAATTAATCACAAGTAAATTACACATTACTATAATAACAAAAACATGCATAAATGGACTATAGGATCCAAAAAGGAATGCTCAAAAGACAAAATATTAAAGACATATTAAATTCAACACATTTATAAAGAAACCCGAAGGTTAAAACCAGTTTCAGATGCTGCTATTTCACTAAAGTGCAGAATGATCAAAATGATATAATGTGTCAACATTACCCACCTTTACTGGGCACTTATCTACTCAGGTACAGGTGTGACCACCTGAGAAGCAGGGAGCTCCAGGAGCATTACTGGTGAGCTTGGCTTCTGAGACCGAGCAGAACAGAGGGTAGGTCTCGTTTACTGCACACCTTTTCTCACCAGATGCAACTTTCTGGAAAGGCCTCAGTGCTGCAGCGACTTCAGTTAAACACTGAACTTATTTCAGAAAGGCCATGTGCAACCATCCTGCCTTTTCCTTCTGTTTTAGAATGATATACTTAAAATATCAACCAGGCGCCTGACCAGGCGGTGGCGCAGTGGATAGAGCCTCGGACTGGGATGCGGGGGACCCAGGTTCAAGACCCCGAGGTCGCCAGCTCGAGCACGGGTCCATCTGGTTTGAGCAAAAGCTCACCAGCTTGGACCCAAGGTCACTGGCTCGAGCAAGGGGTTACTCGGTCTGCTGAAGGCCCACGGTCAAGGCATGTGTGAGAAAGCAATCAATGAACAACTATGGTGTCGCAATGAAAAACTGATGATTGATGCTTCTCCTCTCTCTCCATTTTGTCTGTCTGTCCCTATCTGTCCCTCTCTCTGACTCTCTGTCCCTGTAAAAAAAATTTAAAAATAAATGAATAAAATATCAATCAGGCAATAGGACGATAGATTATCAACCTAGTCAACAAAATAAACTCACAGATCCTTTCATGTGTCTTAAAACTAGAACTCTGACAATAAAAACAAGAAAAATTTTAAGAAAAACTAATTCTGTATCCAAACACATACATTTGTCTAGTAATTTATTTCATAAAGCTTAATGGTGATTTCTGGCTTTCAAAGACCCTCCGTTCCTCAAAAGGCCACCCCAAAGTTCTATGGCTGAATATATTCAATAAAAATGACCCTATTGCATTTTTCATTACCATATTTTCTAGAAGAATTGTTATAATATACATAATGCTATTTACTTAACAGACCTGAAATTTTTTCTTAGTGTGTGCACTTATTCTAAAAACGAAACACAATTTCCAACAGCCAGCCATCAGAGAAATATGTTAAAAGAAGTTGCGGCATTTCTTTAGTTTATGAAGAAAGACTTGTGTGCTGTCTTCTTTCAGGACAGTTTTCCCACTCACAAAATACTGACAACTATCTCTATGAAATAAAACTGTACTCTCAAGGTAACATTTTGCAAGATAACGAAAATGATTTAATGTGCAATTTAATGTGACCTGTTATGAAAACATGCTTGATAATTAAACATTTCAGAGAAGTCTTCTGCTGAGCAGTTAAACTGGAAGTTATGTCCATTTTCTCAATTATTGAGCATTTAGGCCATTTCCAAATATAGGTACGTATATAAAGCCACAAAAAAAATCTTTGTGCTTACAGTTTATAACGAAGTGGTGCAATATCTGAAAACACTCTCCTTTACCTTTGCTTCCTCCACGTAGGGAGAGAAGAGTCGAGGACGAACATAGATCCCAGCATTTTTCTGCCGTAACCAGGCATTTGACTTCCCACCTTCGGATGTAGGAAGCATGTCTGACGGAGGAGTACTGATCAAGCCTCTTTTCATCTTGAAAAAAAATATATCTTTTTAAAGAATTTTAATTTATTGATTTTATTAATTTTTAATTTTAATGGGGTGACATTGATAAATCAGGGTACATATGTTCAGAGAAAACCTTTGCAGGTTATTTTGACATTTGATTATAATGCATAGCCATCACCCAAAGTCAAATTGTCTTCCGTCACCTTCTATCTGGTTTTATTTGTGCCCCTCCCCTCCCCCTGCCCCTTCCTCTCCTCCCTCTAACTCCCCCCATAGCCAGCACTCTCTTGTCCATGTCTCTGAGTCTCATTTTCATGTCCCATCTATGTATGAAAACATTTATTCTTAGTTTTTCTGATTTACTTATTTCACTCCGTATAATGTTATCAAGGTCCATCCATGTTGTTGTAAATGATCCGATGTCATCATTTCTTATGGCTGAGTAGTATTCCATAGTATATATGTACCAAAGCTTTTAATCCACTCGTCCTCTGACGGACACTTGGGCTGTTTCCGGATCTTCGCTATTGTGAACAATGCTGCCACGAACATGGGGGCGCATTTCTTCTTTTCGAACAGTGCTATGGTGTTCTTAGGGTATATTCCTAAAAGTGGGATAGCCGGGTCAAAAGGCAGTTCGATTTTTAATTTTCTGAGGAATCTCCACACTGTTTTCCACAGTGGCTGCACCAGTCTGCATTCCCACCAGCAGTGCAGAAGGGTTCCCTTTTCTCCACATCCTCGCCAGCACTTAATCTGTGTTGTTTTGTTGATGAATGCCATTCTGACTGGTGTGAGGTGGTATCTCATTGTGGTTTTTTTTTTTAATTTTTTTTTTTTAATTTTATTCATTTTAGAGAGGAGACACAGAGTGAGAGAGAGAAAGAGAGAAAGGGGGGAGGAGCTGGAAGCATCAACTCCCATATGTGCCTTGACCAGACCAGTGCAGGGTTTTGAACTGGCGACCTCAGTGTTCCCAGGTCGACGCTTTATCCACTGCGCCACCACAGGTCAGGCTCATTGTGGTTTTAATTTGCATTTCTCTAATAATTAGTGATGTTGAGCATTTTGAAAAAAATAATTTTTTTAATATAAAGCAGAGATTTGCTAGCACTACAATACTAAGATAAAAATAATCATACCTATAAATCAAAATCTTCAAACTGTATCATTTGTATAAAAATTTAGAAATATATGAAATTTAAAAGTACTTTAAATGTTTAATAATATTTAAAGGACTCAATAAAAGGCAGTATAAGTTTTTCCAGTTTTCTTTAAATAGAGGAATGATGTTTTTATTTTATTTATTTTTTTTACCTTAGAGGGGGGGAGGGAGGGATAGAGGTGGGGGGCGGAGAGGAGAGAGAAACATCTAGTTGTTGTTCCACTTATTTATGCATTCATTGCTGATTCTTGTATGTGCCCTGACTAGGAATCAAACCTGCAACTTTGACATATGTAGATGATGCTCTAACCAATTAAACTACCTAACAGGGCTGAGGAATGATTTTTTTAAAACAAAAGCTATAGAAATTAAAAATGTAACAAACTGAACTAAGTTTCAGAACTCTTAATGAAAAACAATATTTTTCCTTGCTCATCTAGAAACTGATTTCACCCCCACCCCAAGAACTAGAGGGCCTTGTAGCTCTGGTATCAGGATACAGGCAGTGCACAGGTGCTCAGGGGCAGGCATTCGAGGGAAAGTGGAGCTTGGCTCAGACCTTAACTCATCATTTAACAGCCTCGTGACTGGCCTTCTTTCACCTAGGCCTCACTTTAAGGGCCCCTGATGGCTCTGGAAATGGGATACCATAAAACTAACTAAATGGGGTGCCCTGTTGCTTCTTCTTCTATGCTAGGAGAATATAAATCAAGTGCCCACGGCTCACAGCGAGGCTATGAGGATTAAATGAAATGGCACAGTGCTTAGCACCTCCGGTTAACAACCATTATTAGTAAACTTTTACTGGGGACTTACATGGTAGCCATGGAATTAAGAGCAATGATATATTATTTTAAGTGTACTAAACCAAAGTTCTAAAATATTTTTCTAAACTATATTCAGGGTTCAACTTAGTTTGAGTGTAAGAGAAGCAGACAGTCACTTCCCATGTGTGCCCTGACCTGGGATCGATCTCCAGATGTCTGCAAGCTGGGCCTATGAGGTTCTCTATCCACTGAGCCAACTGGCCAGAGCCTATCCTTTCTAAAATTATATTCCATTATCAGCCTTTTCCATGTTGCTGTATTAGTAGTTATAACCACTGTTCAGGCCAGCAAAACACTGTGCTGAGTAGCTGCACTATAATTTACTTATTCCCCTGGTCTTAGATACTCAGGCTATTTCCAAATATTTCATGGTAATGCTACCAATGTACCAGCTATACTTCTTCTATGAAATAGTAATATTATTTCAAAAACTACTGACCTAACAGGTAAAATATGGTAACATACGGTTTTATTTTGCTTTCTTTGGGGTATGCGATTACTAGTGAGAGTGAACATTTTTCTAATCAGAGTCTATAAATATTTGTTTACTATGTTCCAGTTTAATATTAGTTCTTCAGTCTAACAGGGATTAATTCTGTATGTGAGTGAAGTGAGGTGTTTTGTTTTTTATAGGGACAGAGAGAGAGTCAAGAGAGAGGGATAGATAGGGACAGACAGACAGGAATGGAGAAAGGTGAGAAGCATCAATCATTAATTTTTCGTTGCTGTTGCGACACCTTAGTTGTTCACTGATTGCTTTCTCACAGGTGCCTTGACCACAGGCCTTCAGCAGACCGAGCAACCCCTTGCTGGAGCCAGCGACCCTGGATCCAAGCTGGCGAGCTTTTTGCTCAAGCCAGATGGGCCCGCACTCAAGATAGCGAGCTCGGGGTCTCGAACCTGGGTCCTCCGCATCCCAGTCTAACGCTCCATCCACTGCGCCACTGCCTGGTCAGGCAACTGGCGAGCTTTTGCTCAAGCCAGATGGGCCTACACTCAAGCTGGCGACCTTGGGGTCTCGAACCTGGGTCTTCGGTATCCTAGTCCAAAGCTCTATCCACTGCGCCATCACCTGGTCAGGCTGAAGTGAGGTTTTAACTTTAAACACGTTCCCTCCCTTCCCCACGCATCAGTTAGCCTAGCATCACTAATTGTGATCTCATTCATGTTGAAATATTTTATTAATTAGGACCGTTTACAAGGCAATTTTGTTATGTTTGTTATGCTAGATTAAATATTAAATTATTAGTTTTAAAATATATTTTATGTTTAGAAGAGTTTTAACTCCTTAATTATATTCTTTTTAGAGAACTTTTAAAACTACTATGCTTACACTAATAAAAGCTATAAACCAATGTATGGAGAAATAATATTTATAGCTCTTATTTTCCCATCCATTAATTTGAACAATTCTATTAGTTTAAAAATTCACTCAACAATTATGAAATTAACACAATCAGTTCCATTAATTTTTAACTGAAATATAATTTTAAGATTCATTCATCCTTTTTATACTGAACTATTCTCCTTTCCTTCTATTTTCTGCTTTATTGCTGTTCTTGAAGAGTCTCCAAAGGTAATTTCTACCCTTTTCTTTGTTAATAAGGATATACTCGATCTACACTGATAAGTGCTGACTTGAATCCTAAGAAACCACACTCTTGCAAAAGTAACAATGATATACCCACTCAGCTCGCATCCACCAAGCATTTATCTGTGCTGGGTGCCGGACAAGGAGGATACAATACAGTAAAAACCAGACATGTCTCTGACCTCATGGAATTGAACAGTTTTACAATACTCTGTTAGAAGTTATTTACAATGATAACAATAAGCTTGTACATTTTAGTGCATTTTCTTTTCATGAAAGGGACAAATGGGGAGGGGAGTAAAGAGGGACAAATATACCGTGACAGAAAATGATCTGACTTTGGATGATGGGCACACAACACAATCAGCAGTTCAAACACTACAGAAACATTTATCTGAAACCTATGTACTCTTATTAATCACGGGTCACTCCGTTATATTTCACTTTCTAAATAAAATTTAAAAAGAAGACCCACAGCTCCCACCCCAGAAAGGAAAGGGCCACTTACCACCTCACTGAGGACCTCGCTGTGCACAGGTAAGATGTGCTCAACCCGCACAAAAGGTAGGAGAGCCGCGAGGGCCTCCCGAAGCTCCTCGGTGTCCAGGTCCCGTCTCTTCACGCCCCTCTTGGTCACACTGTGAGCAGTGCCGCTCAGGAGGTTTGGCTCTAGGGGACAGAAAACGGAAAGTCTCCCACCAAATCCACACTTTCAGAGAAGGGCTTGCTTTCTTCTCTAGTACACGTTCATTCAGTACCGTTCTTTCTACTCAAGTATCTGTTTTAAAGGGTTATAAACTATGTTGATGTTCTATGCAGATTAGTTAACAGAGATATTCTGGGACAGAGGAAAAGCATGGTGTCAACGGTACAATAATACTTTTATGATTGTTCTGTGTTAAAAAAATAATGGATTCTTTTCCATATACTAATTCAAGGAAAAAAAGATGACAACCTATTAAAATCTAGTTTGACTTGGGTTTTTTCTTAAGCTTTCTCAGTTTTTTGACCAGTTTTTAGTGCAATAAGGACATTGCAAGGCAAGTGCTATTTCAGGTCACTATAGCTGTTAGTGGTACACTCACTAGGCTACCATTTGTTTAACATCAACTCAATGAGATATTCATCTCCTGGTGTCTAAAGCAGCAAAATAAGGTGCACTCTAAGATTTTATGATGCACTAAATTTCCATGATATGGAAGGGAATGCTACCTCATATAAGTGAACCCTTTGATCTCTGCCATGGAATATATTTTCCATGTCCAGCGTAGAGAATAAAGGATTCCTTCACTGGGTATCCGTGAGAGGGCAGAGCCTGAAGCACCTTTATGCTTATGATACTGAGGTGGGGAAAGTTGACATAAAATTTTGAAATTTTTAATGTCTTTAGGGGGCTATATTTTAAAAAAAAAGATCTTTATCATTCACAAATATAAATGCTAGATATTTTGCAAAGTCTGCAGACAAGCTGGTATGTCCCTTAAATCATGTGATAGACAAGAGATTTCACCCCTGTAAAAGTGCCTGACATTCTCAGTCCAAAAACCACTATTTTAAGGGAAATTTTATCAAGGATGCTCATTATCTTCCCAAAATAAATGTGATGAAATTACCAACCTTATGTCGATAAAAAAAACCTAATGCCTACAATTATTATGTAATATTCCATACACCCATTCTTGTTATTTGGGGTAGCTGTGTTCTATAAAGCCACCAAGAACAATTAATAAGCAAATACTGAACTACAACTCCCAAGGGAAACATGGGGCAGGTTCCTGTGACCCCTCAGGCACAATATTTTTGTCAGCTGGTCATGATATAACTTTGTTTTCTGTGTGTTTCTGTTTAAAGATAGCTTATTAATATGGATGTTCATTCATTAGCACTGAACTCGCGGCCAACAGCACTGTAACTTAGACCTGAGCAAAGCTTATCTGACATACCACACAGCCTTCCTGTGCTTGGGAACACTAGACAGCACTAAGCGGGACATTGGAAGCCATTGTAAACCATGCGATCACTCCCCAAACCGTGTAAGAATGTGAAAAATATGCACTAAATATGTGAAAGTGCACATTTATAACATGAGAGCAGAAACAAGAAGGCAGAGTATCACCTTGTTCTTCATTGTAAGCTGGGAACATGTGCATCATGGGACTCAAATTTTTTGTCATTCTACACATGTCTGAAATGCCCATGAAAGTACCAAGAGTGCTGATTTGGGGACTGCAAATAAGTTTTAGCAAGTAGGCAAATTTGCAAACACACAATCTGTCAGTAAGGGGGACAGACTGTATACTGGCATTTCAAAAATGTTCTGAAATAATAGTAGTAATTATTATATTCAAATATTCAAATCTGAGAATTGCTAAAGGTTTTTGCAAGCCACAGAAAAATAAATTCAGAGAAATCAAATAGAAAGACTAGTTTGTTCCTTAGTATTTGGGTAGTGGTGTATTAAAGGGATATATAAAAAAGGTTTAAAAGCAGTACAGCTTAATATTTTTATATATTCAAAAATGTGGCAGAACTCTATAAATTTACTACTGAAAACCATTGACTTAAATACTTTAAATAGTTAAACTTTGTGGCATGTAAGCTATATCTAAATAAAGCTGTTGAGAAATGATAGGGAAGGAGAAATCTGTATTTAATTTTTCTAATTAAAGATTTTTGTGGCTCTGGCCAGTGGCTCAGTGGACAGTGTTGCCCAGGCATATGGATGTCCTGGGCTTGATTCCTGGTCAGGGCACACAGGAGAAGCAACCATCTGCTTCTCTCCCCTCCCCTCTCTTCCTTCCACAGCCAGGGCTCGACTGATTCGAGCGTGGCCCCAGGCACTGAGGTTAGCTCGGGTGGTCCCAGTGAATCAGCCTTAGGTGCTAAAAAGAGCTCGGTAAGGGAGCACTGGCCCCAGATGGGGTTGCCAGGTGGATCCCACTTGTGGTACATGTGGGAGGTCTGTCTTACTACCTCCCCTCCTCTCACTTAAAAATAAGATTTTTGTGTTGGGTTCATTATATAGAAATACAACGTTCTATGGGGAAAGGAGTACAGGTGGTGGGCTAAGCCTAGATATAAATAAAAGAGTCATAAGCTTCAAGAGTTGAAAGCCCACTTCCTAGCCATAATGTTTCCATTTTTTCTAAAGTATCCCCAGTTGGAAGCCACTCAAAATTATTATTTCTCCTTTACCTCCCACAAAATTTAAAAACAAACAGCATAGGTAGTCATATATTTATTTTTTATTCAGGTAAAATTCTCAAAACATAACTCACCATTTTAAAGCATAGAAATCAGTGGATTTAATACATTTACAATATAGTGTACCCATCACCACTAATTCCAGAACATCTTCTTCAACAATATGTACTGTAATAATTTAATCATGAAATGAAAATTTTAATTCTATTTCTATAAATCAGTCAACATTTAACACTAAGCACACAGAAAGATAACATTAAAAGTACCTGTTTAAAGTTGCAAAATATAATTTTTTTTGGTATATTTATTTCTGATAAAGTATACACTCTCCACTAAAGAATTTCGCCAACTGTAAAACATTTTATTTTCCTGAGGCCGTAGTGGCTATTGTCAAGACGACATGTAGCCTTATGTCAGGAGGCTTTCGGGAAAAGCAGCGCAAGCTAATTTTCTGAACTTACCTCTGTCTGCTATTCTTTTCATCAGCTGGTGCTCACCCCATTTAATCAGATATTTAAGAATATCTTGTTCACTTGCCTAAAATAAAAAATGGTTTATACTTATTTTGGTGAAATTAGGGAAATGGTTATTAAGTTCATTAATGACTTCTCCTAGGACATAAAGTAAATACAGGGTGCAACTTACCCTCTGCATTTTATTCTTCACACTGTCTGAAACGTTCAAGTTAAACTTGTGGTCAGTCAACAGCAAATACACAAGCCTGCGCTACATGGGCTTTGTCCAGTAAGCTCACTCTTGGCTCCAACTAAATTTTTAATTCTTATTTCCGTGTGTGTGTGTGTGTGTGTGTGTGTATGTATAGTTCTTTATACAGCTGCCTTAAATTAATTTGGGGGGGGCAAGATGGAGAGAGATAAGTAAATAAAGGTCAAGTATAGATGGATACAGAATGGCTAGTATCTCAGGCAGGAACAATCCCCAAGAGGTATTCTACTGATTGGTGACCACAACCTGTAAAATGCCAATGTGTCCCTCATTTCTTCATATTTTATCTAAAATCTTAAAACAAATATAGGCTGCTCTCCAAGGTTTTTACTTTCTAAAAGAAGCACAAAGCTTCTAAAGATAATAATTTGAGAGAACTGACAAATCCTAATTCCCATAATGCACACAGTCTGGATCAGGATAGCAAAAAACAAGGTTAATAAACATAGGTCCTAAATAAACCAAATCGGACATGACAACATTCATACTGCAATCAAAGCATAGATGCTAAAAGGACTACTTAACTCTTCACCGCATTTCTGACTGAGACGGAAGCATTTTATAACTTCCCTATTACAACTATAAAAAAAAAAACGGAAATGGTTCAGTGGATTTTTATATTTTCATAACATTAAAACTATTGTATAATTCTTAGCATAAAATTCAAACAAGCAATACAAAAGATAATTAAGCTTGAACAAACCTTAGCTGGAAATATTTCTGCAATATTTTAAATCTACTGTTAGTTTTAATTACTGGATTAGATGGATATACAATATAAGTAAAAAATACAGAATTTGCTACAAACTGCTTCTGATTAAAAACAAGTAGTTGAAAACATCATTATACCTTGGTAGCATTCATATACAGAGTTCTTATGAACATCTGAGTAGATAAGAAATTATTATTTTTACTTTGTGCAGCTTAAGCTGCTGTCTATAGTCTAAGCATCTAGCACCGCACTAAAAGTAAGAAACTGGTAGAGTGAGTCTACTATTACTGGAAGCCAAGAAAATCACTGCTGGGATGTGCTTCTAACCCTGCTCACTGCCTCTACCCCTTCGGTGTAGTCGGTCAGGGCCCAGGATGGTTCACAGTGTTGAGTCATAACAGCAGACTGCATGAAGGGCCAGGGAGCTAAAAGGTTTTGTGTACAAATGGGAAGAGGGCGGGCCGATCTCCCTGGATGGGAGAACAGCAGAGGACAGATGGGTTTCTTGGTGCACATATGAACGACAATGAATTTGAGAGGTGTATAAATGATTACCTGTAGGTAGTCAGACTGGATAGCAGTAAGCAGATGGTCTTTGCTGAGTTCATAGAAAACATCCGAAGTCATGACCTGGGAAAATTCCTCACAGAGGAAATGTAAAGCTTGTCGGTGCACCCACTGAGAGCCATACGGATGAGAGCTCCACTTGAGGATGGCAATTAAGGTATCTAATGAGATGCTCTCAGCAATGATATCCTCACAGCCTAAAAGAGAAGGCAAATACTTCTTGAGATTAATCATAAATATTTCTTTTTGAACAATAGTGTTAGACACTATACTTAAAAGTAGTAATATGTAGTAAAAAAGAACAAGGAGATAAACAAAGTCTCATGAAAATCACCAAGACTCGGTAGGATGGGGCACTAGAAGTAGCAACAGACTGTGACTTCCACAGGAAATCTGCTGCATACAGACAGACCCGCAGAAAAGAGAAGGCAGGGAACACTCACGGTTAAGAAAATAAATATCTACGTGAAAACCCCACAATTTGAGTAAGACACTCTAGTGGGAGACACTGGGCCACAGGGGAAAGAAGAGTCGGCAGAGATGAAACAGTGCGGGACCTGGCCAGAGAAAGGACAGGTATGACACGTGACTGCAATGAGAACCACGCTTGCAAAGACGGGTGGACTACCTTCTATGAACTACGAGGACATCTGCTCTTTGTATCATTCTAATAAAAAACGACGGCTTGTGTTTTGATAGTTTAATCCCTCCGAATATAAAGAAGTTTTATGTTCATCTGGGATTAATTCTGGCGATTTAAAGAGAAATAATGGTTTAAGTGAAAAGGACTGGGATCTGGAGCAAGCGACATGGCCCCTTAAGAACGCAAAGAAAACCTAAGGCTAGTTGGCTGTTTTCCTTAGGTATGATCATTTCTAAATACACTGCTCACAAAAATTAGGGGATATTTTATTGCTTCATATTCATTTTGAAATATCCTCTAATTTTTGCAAGCAGTATATAAATGGTTAAAGCTGAACAGAAATTTTACATAGTTAAGTTAACTAAAAAGTAAAAAGGACTCTGATAATGTGGCGGGGAAAAAGAGATGTTTATACCACCACCAACAAAAATGTGGCTACACAGGCTGCTCTCTAAGGAGCTCAGCACTTTGAGAGACAGCTGAAAGAAAGCGCATCAACGTACTCCCAGGACTTCCAAAGCTCAAAATTACTGTGAACCCCAAAAGGTGAATAGAGAAAGGTAATGAATCCCCTTCTCAGGTGACAGATCATTAGTAGCCGACACAAAGTCTGCAAAAACAATGCCTCAGTATTCCTTTTCCTGGTACAGCATCAGGTAGGGCGAGTATCACAGAGAATGTGTAGCCCAGTGTCCGCAGAACATTTACCCAAAGGCTCCCTGCGAGCTCTAGGCTGCCAGCTGCACAACACCGGGGCTGCCGTCTTCACTGTATCTCTAGCACCTTCCTGTCAACAGTAGGGGCTAAATAAGAATTTGTTGAGTGTACAAACAAGATCTTAGCAGCTACGATGAAAAGATGTAGATAAATGTCAGAACAATGGCGATCAGAACCAACTGTAAGCAGCACTGATCATGGTAACTTGGAGCCTGTTGTTGTGATGTTTGCCAGGAACCTGAATGAAGACATGAAAGTCTGCTGTAAAGTTTCTAGGGGCCTAAAACTGGAAGACACAGTTAACAACATACTGGGTCACATGATCATGGTTGGCTAAAATGAAGATGAAATATAGCTAAGGAAAATCAGAAAGCTTTATATTTAAATTAAAGAATATCGACTGCACAGTAGATGACAGAAAGAGAGAGCTTAACTACCTTCTATGTAAAAATAATATCTGGGTATTTACATGTGAATAGATGTAAAATGTAACATGGCTGCTACAAAGCTGAAGCAATCTCTGGCTTTTAAGACACAAGCACAGAGTCGTAATCGAAGGGATAATGTTGCACTGCTCTCTTACGGGGGGCTATGCTCTCTGTTCGGGGCCCTGTGTATTAAGATGGTTTGATGCACTGACAAACTCTAGAATCCTCAGAGAAGAAAGTTTAAGACCTAGAAGAAAAGGGCCAACCAAGATTACTTGGCTCATGTCTCTGAGGAGAAACTAAGAACTATCTTCATGAGGCAAAGGAGAAAGGACTGGCTTCTCTGTTGTTCCTAGGGAAGGTCCTGGGAAACAAAGAAATGTTAAAAGGAGGATTTTGACTAAATAGTAAGAAATAGTTCTAACTTCAAGTTTCTAACAATTAGAATTGCTCTCCTCTCATCCCCTCAAAACCAGGATACTTCTAGAAAAATGTAGGAGCAAAGGCTGGCTCATCACATTAGAGAGAGAGGACAAGGAGCCTCACTTGTGGTAGCACAGTCAATAGTATTGACCTGGGACACTGAGGTCCCAGGGTCGGAACCCCAAGGTTGCCAGCTTAAGTGTGGGCTCACCTGGTGTGAGCACAGGCTTGCCAGCCTGAGCATGTGATCACCAGCTTGAGCAAGGGGTCACCAGCTCAGCTAGAGTGCCCTAGTCAAGGCACATATGAGAAGCAATCAATCAATAAACAACTAAAGTGCCGCAACTACAAGTTGATGTTTCTCATTTCTCTCCCTACTCATCTCTCTCTTAAAAAATGAAAATAGTGGACAAAGAACCCCTACACTGGATATGAAACTAAAGTCAGATGGCATTTAAACTGCTTCCATCACAAAGATAGTCATTTTCAGAAAAACGTTAACAGAGTATACATAGGAGTACTTTAATCTTTTTTTTTTTTTTTTTTTTTTTTTAGCGAGAGGAGGGGAGATAGACAGACTCCTATATGCACCTCCAACCGGGATCCACCTGGCAATGCCTGCAGACGGGTCAATGCTTGAATCAACTGAGTTATCCTTAGCACCCAGGGCTGACGCTCAAACCAATCGAGCCACTGGCTGCGGGAGGAGAGGGTGAGAAGGGGGAGAGAAGCAGATGGTCACTTCTCCTGTGTGCCCTGACTGGGAATCGGAACTGGGACATCCATATGTCAGGCGGATACTTTATCTACTGAGCAAACAGCAAGGGTTAAGAGTACTTTAATCTGAAGATTAAAATTTGACTTAAACATTAAAATGAAAAAATTGAGATGAAACCCTTAAAAAGAACACTGAGACCACCACAATGAAACCTGCACATAAACACCAACCAAAGACAAATATGCACTGATTAGAAGTGAGGAAACGTGGGAAAGTTCTGAAGAGCCCCGTGATTTTATGGTGAGCCTTGAATGCCAGGCTGAGGCACAAGCCTCTCCCCGCAGCCAGGGGAGGTCTTCTGTCCAGCTTGTTTTGAAGTAGGCATTGCACTAGACTAGAGTGTGAGCTGACAGAAAAGACAGTATGATAGACATTTCAAAATAAGAGGAAGGGAGGTTACAGAAAAAATGGTTATTTAAAAGGACTGTATCACAATCCTACTAAACCAGAATACTGGCACAGGTAAAGAAAGAAAATTAATGATAACAGATTATTATTATTTTTTAAACTTTTTTAAATTTCTTTTTATTTTATTCATTTTAGAGAGGAGACAGAGAGAGAGAGATAAAGAGAGAGAGAGAGAGAGAGAAAGGGAGGAGGAGCTGAAAGCATCAACTCCCATATGTGCCTTGACCAGAGCAGTGCAGGGTTTTGAACTGGCGACCTCAGTGTTCCCAGGTCGAAGCTTTATCCACTGCACCACCACAGGTCAGGCTTTTTTTTTTTTTTAACTTTTCTTTTTTTTTTTTTTTTTAATTCATTTTAGAGAGGA